>VDFB02193867.1:107231239-107665670 GCA_007258455.2 Sequoia sempervirens | reverse complement strand
ATTTGGTTTGACGCCCAATCCAAGGATCATCACCCATTCAAGTTTCTCATGGACTTTGATAATATTTCCCTCCTAAAACAAACCACTTCAACTTCGAAAACTAACATTTGAAAGAGGTGACTATTGGTCTCCCTCTTTAATACACTTTTACAACCCGTGCAGGAGCACCTACACCTCATCCTCCTTATTTGATCATTTGATGGTAATTAGGAGGTTAATATGTAGGTGGATGAGTCTTTGAGCATTTTTTTTTTAATAAGGTCAATCAAGACCACTAAGCATGTCTTAGGTTGAGTTTTTGAGTTTAGTTGTTAAAATGTGAAAAATGGTGATCTTGCACTAAAGTATCTTTGTAGCCTTTGAAAGCAAGTTTTTGAATTTACATGTAAATTTTGAAATATTAGTGTTTTTTGGATGTAATAAGGCTCATTTAAAGCCATTGGTGTGGTTTTAGTGAGTTATAGGTGTTAGGGGTGCAAACTTAGAATATGAGTAATATTGTTGTCATATCATGTGTAAATGATGTAAACTTGGCCTTCAACGGTCATTAACGGTTTGAAATTCAGTTGCAAGGTAGTTGGTTGGTGGAATGTGAAGAAGAATCCTTTAAATGGCATGTAGACACAGAATGTAAGTTTGATTTGGAGTTTTTCAGAAGAAAATGCATTGAAATCTCAAGTTTAGCAGTAATTTTCTATGTTTTCATGTTTTTTCTTGACCTGTAACTCGTGTAAGGGACCCTATGATGTCTGATTTAAGTGTAATGCATGATTTAAGTGCTAGGAAAGAAATAGGAGTAATAAACATGCTGCTACAATGAGTTTTGTGAACAAAAATGCATGTGAATGAGGGATTAGGCCTAGGGTTTGGAAGAATCTCTATGGCAGGTCATGATGTTTTAAACTTTTAGGCATGTGCAGGGTTAATGTCCTTTTTTCAAGTTGGTTTAAAATTCTGGGAGGTTTTGGAAGTAGCATATTCAATAAACCCTCTTGAATAGTGCATAAAATAAGGTTTTTCGGGTTTGGCATGACTTTTTCCATACCAAAGGAATCTAGTTGTGGTTTTGGAGGTTTGGGAACCTAAGAAATTCTTCCCCAAGGTTTCAAGGTCCTGTGATAAGTTTGAGGGCATGTTGCTTTGCAAATTAGGCCTAATCAGCCTAATTAGGTCAACCTAGAAGGGGTGTTTTTGGGGATTTGGTCCAAAGGAATTGTACTTGAAATTGAGATATGTGTAATAACTCTGAAATGGGTGTCTAAAACCATGAAGATTTTGTTTGGTGTTTTTGAGAACATTTGAGTTATTGGGAAAAAACTAAGTTTCCACTACTACTAGGGTTCAAGGGGTGAAAGTGTGAAATATAACTTCTGATGATTGTCAAGCTTTGAGGGTTGTTTGGTTTGTTCAAATAGGTCATCTTAATCTTGTTATATTCCTCTTAAAGGCATGTTTTCAAATTGGTTGTGATTGAGCCTCCCAAGTCTACATCAAACCCTTCACTATTTGTTAATTTCACAACTTAGCACTTTTTGTACATTTTGAAAATTCTACTACCTATTTAAACTATTTTGGTTTTCATCTCTATTTCTAAATTACCTCATTAGTAAATCTACCTCATCACCTATGTTTTCTATTTATGAATCCTTGAATGACATATATATTTCATTTATTTTAATGGATACATTTTTTAGGAACTAATATTCGTCTCATTACCATGCTACAGGTAAAATTATCTGCCATGCCGAAGAAATGAACAAGGAAGAAACTAATAGAGGAAGAGTATGAAACCTTCAAATAAAAAGAGAGAGAATGGGCGGTGACATATTGTGAAAAGAATAAATTGGAAACGATTGACGAAAACAAGCCAATTGAAGAGGACCTCAACTGTCAAAAAGAGAAAAGAAATTGGCAGCACAAAGGGAATGAATGCAAAAGAGTCATGCTAGGACAGATGCAAATACCGTCGTTGGAGACACACCCTCTATCGCAAGTGAATACGAAGGGACACCATTAATCACAAGAGAATATGGAAGGACACCATCTACCGCAAGTGAATATGATTGGACACCATCCATCGCATCTCAAGTTGAGAGTACATCATCACTCAGATTTGACAAAGAAGGTATGCCATCATCCCCACATGAAGATCAAGGTATGTCTTCTACTCCACCCTTGATCGAAGGTATGCAATATAGCCCACCTCAATTAAATATTGATGAAATTGCTAATGTTGAGATGTATGTACCTAGGAGAACACCACCTAGAATTTTGTGTAGAAAGCCAAAGTTTTTGATTAATATTGATGATGATATTTTGCAGCACATGGAAGGTAAGATTCCATAATGCACTTGTAGAAGATATTCTGATAATATTTGGAAAATATTCTTTGAAAGGCTAAATGAGACCGTAAGATGTCAACTATTTTTTCAAATGATGCGGGGTTTAAAGTACATAAACATCATGAAGACTCTTGGGTTGAGAACATCTAATGCATCAAGTGAAAACACTATTGTGAAGAATCTAATGGATGCTTATAAGAGTATGGGTAAGACCTCACACTCAAAGGATAGTAATGTCACTTGACGTGTCATTACATCGACTTTGGTAAGCTATTAAACAAAGAGGTTGTTGGTTGATTTGTAACCCATTTTTTATCAAGAAGAACGTTATTTTCTAGAAATTTACTAGTTTTTTTCACTTTTCTTGTTGTTGTACAGCCTATACGAATACTAAGATGATCTGAAACCTATTTTATGTTTTAGATTGATGAATTATCTTTCATTTGCACCTATTTAGAGGTTCTAACTCTTTGTACAGTGAAATTTATCTTGTTTTTACTATAGCTACCTACTTTCACAATGTTCTTGGATTGAAGGGTTTCATGATGTAATTCAACCCATTCCACTTTTTGTGCCTACTGTAACTTGTAGAATGGTTCCTCTAACTTGTAAAATACATGCCTAACCTATTTAGAATGTTGTGGAGTCAAGTTTGGGTGTTTGGGATGATGTTCTAGGGTTGTAGCAGGGTATTTTCATAATGAAAATGAGGGTTTCAAGTGGTGTTTTGACAAAATGTGGGAAGGACTATCCATGTAATGTATTATTCACCATGTGTAGGGTCTGGTAAGTGTGTTTGGTGCTTTTTTTGGGTATGGCAGGTGCGGGAGATACGAGTTTCATTAAAACCCCAAGTATTTTGCTTGAAATAGAGGGTTTGGTGTATTAGGGGTCTAGAGGTCTTGTACCTGGAAAAAAATCATGGAATTGGAGGTTTTGACATATAACATACTGTTGTTTGAGGATTTTGAGTGAAGATCTAGTGTTTAAAAGGTTGTATCTTTGTAAATAGGGCTAATTTAATAGCCTTTATGCAAGGTGGTCTATTGGATCTTAATGATGGTACAAAGAAACATGGTTTTATATCTTGGTAATTTGTCTTAGGGTCTGTGTTAAAGCTTGATTGATGTTTGGTTGGCCATTGGATGACTTTCTCTAAAAGATAAGCCCATTTGATGAGATTTGGAGACTATAAGTTAGGCAAGGGTTTATTGAAAACACATACTCAAAACCTTCCCACAACCAACCAAAGCCTAAAACATCTTCAAAAAGGTCTACGCAAGCTTAAAAGTTCAAGAGATATTGCTTCCCCCAAAGATTTCTTCAAACCCCAGCAGTAAACCACCATTTTTCACTCAAAAAAGCACCATTTGACATCTAGGGCATCACCTAAAAACCCTCTATTTGCCTCCCTTGCACACAAAACTTTTCACACATGTTTTATAACCATAACTAAGCCTTTCCAATGAGTTATAGAAGCATATAGTGGTTGAAAGGCTTAATATGACATTTTAATGCACTCAAAACCCTTAAAATAGGGTATACAAACTAACCCTCAGTAATTGGTTTCTAAATTGCACAAAATCACTTGAAATACAACCAAACCAAAACTAAAATGGAGTTCAATCTGCTTCCCACTGAATTCCAATGAAAAGAGAGCACAATCACCCTATACGAAACCATATAATTCAATGAAACATCAAATCCCAAAGTGCAAAAGGTTAGCAATCTTTGATGGGGTATTACTCGGATACCATTGCACTTACGAAATCTCTATCTAAACCTATGGGATTGCATTGGGGCCATCTAAAATAACCTCTCTCATTTTTTGTTATCGAGAAGTGGTTTTCCCGTGGTTTCTAGTTTTCAATTGATGGAAAAAGTGTCAAATGCAAGCAGTGGAAAGTTGCAAACTAGTACAACTTTTGTTCTGCAACTCGTGTGACCAAACAAACTATTCCAATGCATCCAAATAGGTATTTTATGCTAGGAATGGTCCTCTTTCACACCCAAACACGTGGAATCGCTCTAAGCTACATTCAACCAAATCAATCCCCTAAGGGTCCAAAGTGCAAAATGGTTGCAAACTTAGCATGCTGCTACTTGGATATCATGATGCTTAGAAACTTCTCATCTAATCTTATGGGTTCATATTAGGCCCCTCTACAATAACCTCTCTCATTTTTTGTTATCTCGAAGTGGTTTTCCTGTGGTGTCCAATTTTTAGTTGATGGAAAAAGTGTCAAATGGAAGCAGTGGAAAGTTGCAAAGTGGTGCAACTTTCTTTCTGCAACTCATGTGACCAAAAAAATTGTCCCAAAGCATCTGAATAGGTATTTTTATGCTAGGCATGGTCCTCTTTCACACCCAAACACGCGGAATCGCTATGAGCTACGTTCAACCAGATTGATCCCTTAAGGATCTAAAGTACAAAATGGCTACAAATTTCAACATGATGTTACTCGGATACCGTGACACTTAGAAACTTCTCATCTAATGCTATGGGATCATGTTGGGCTCCTCTACAATAACCTCTCTTAGTTTTTACTATCTCAAAGTGGATTTCCTGTGGTGTCCAGTTTTTAGTTGATGGGAAAAGTGTCAAATGCAAGTAATGGAAAGTTGCAAAGTGGTGCAACTTTCGTTCTATAACTTGTGTGACCAAATGAATTGTTCCAATGTGGATGAATAGGTATTTTTATGCTATTAATGGTCATTTTTTGCACCCAAACATGCAGAATTGCTTTGAGCTACGTTCAACCGGATCGATCCCTTAAGGGTCCAAAGTGCAAAATGGCTGCAAACTTCAACATGTTGTTACTCAGATACCGTGATACTTAAAAACTTCTCATTTGATCCTATGGGATCATGTTGGGCCTCTCTACAATAACCTCTCTTGGTTTTTGTTATCTTGGAGTGGTTTTCCTGTGGTATCTAGTTTTCAGTTGATGGAAAAAGTGTCAAATGCAAGTAATGGAAAGTTGCAAAGTGGTGCAACTTTCATTCTACAACTCGTGTGACCAAACGAACTGTTCTAACACATCTGAATAGGTATTTTTACACTAGGAATG
Source organism: Sequoia sempervirens (assembly GCA_007258455.2). Classification (NCBI taxonomy): domain Eukaryota; kingdom Viridiplantae; phylum Streptophyta; class Pinopsida; order Cupressales; family Cupressaceae; genus Sequoia; species Sequoia sempervirens. Next base: position 107,660,257 of record VDFB02193867.1, on the reverse strand, counting down.
GTCCTCTTTCACACCCAAACACGTGGAATCTCTTCGAGCTATGTTCAACTAGATCGATCCCTTAACAGTCCAAAGTGCAAAATGGCTGAAAACTTTAGCATGTTGTTACTCAGATACCATGATGCTTAGAAACTTCTCGTCTAATCCTATGGGATTGCGTTGGACCCCTCTACAATAACCTCTCTAAAAAAAAATTTATCTCGGAGTGGTTTTCCCGTGGTGTCCAGTTTTTAGTTGATGGAAAAAGTGTCAAATGCAAGTAGTGGAAAGTTGCAAACTGGTGCAACTTTTTTTCTGCAACTCGTGTGACCAAACAGACTATTCCAACGCGTCTGACTAGGTATGTTTACACTAGGAATGGTCTTCTTTCATACCCAAACACATGGAATCGCTTTGAGCTACGTTCAACCGGATCGATCCCTCAAGGGTTCAAGTATAATATGTTGAAATAGGCCATTCCACCTATTGTTCAGGCTGTGTCTCGGTGATATGGGCCTAATGTAAGTAAGATAGGGAGTAGGAATAAGAAAATAGCATTGGTAAAGGCATTGGAAGAGATTACTAAAGCTTCCCTTGTTCAAAATTCAAAATTGTGGCCCCTTAAAAGCAAGGCTAGAAGAGGTGAAAAGAAGAAATTGTTTAAAAATAAGTTAGAATATGTTGGAAATAGGGTGAAGTTGTGGTGTTTGATGTGTTCAAAAGGTCTGCAAGGACAGGGGAGGTCAAAGTATGTTATGGCATGATGCCCTAGTTGGGAAAACAAGGGTTTTGAATGAAAAAGAGATGTTTGAGGGAGTAAAAGTGGGTAAAGTGAAGAGGCAGCATAATTTGGTGGTTAATTAAGTTTTTGTCAAGTGGAATGAAGAGTGTTGGAATAGGTTTTGAGGTTCAGGTTCAGGGGCTTGGTTCGTCGGTTAGGAAAAATTTGTTTAGAGGGGGGTTCGGTTCATTTTGGGTTCGTTGGTACAAAAATCATGTAAAAACAAAATATAAATATATATGCAGCCTAGAAGCATGCATTAGGATTAGAATATCACATAACATCATATAAACAACAAAACCACCATAAACTTGAATGTCATTTAAAACATGCATGATAAATATTCATCGTTGAAACTTGAATTGTGGTAGCTTGATATACAGAGTCTATTGATGCTAGGGTTCAATTTGTATGATTTTGAAAAAAGAAGCCAACTAAGTAGATTTATCAGCATTCTTCATAAATCATAAGAATTTGTTTAGTACACTAGCCATTTTGATGTCTTCTTGCAGTCTCAAACCTTATTTTGTATCATTATTACATTGGTCTTGAGAGTGGTAGCTTAATATAGCTCCACAATACAAAATATGGTTTACCTATGCAATGTAATAATGGCATAGGCAGATTTTTCTTTCAAAGAACCAAAGGGTGAGTGCACAATTAAAGTGTATAAACACATATCTTTTTGTAATATCAAGGATACTTTTCGAAACTTCCATGCATTGCTAATCTAAAAGGAAAAGTCTTATGTATCCTTTGCTTAATTGAGTTGTTCCAATCAAAGGATTAAATATATTGGAATTTTTTTATCAATCATTTCATAGAATACCAATTGAAAACGTGTTTTTTTTCTTTTAGATAAAGTTGTTTACCATCAATCAATTAATTTATTCAAGACAAACCATGAAGACAGCAATGATCAATGTTATGGCTAACCAATTAATAAGTATACACATGAATAATTCAAGCATGTACATGTGAATAAGGGAAGCACAAGTAGTCACAAACACATATGCCTTGAAGTATACACACGAATACATAGTATACACAACTTAAGATAAAGTATATGCACGAATACAAGGTATACATATGAAAATGCGTAAGTCACAAAGTATACATTGGAACACACATAAGTCATAAAGTATACACATACATTATAAAGTATACACTTGAATACACATAACTCATATCTATTGAACCATGAACTTATAACATGCAAATATGGACACCATCGATAAAAAATATTTATATTAACCAAATAGCCATGTACGCATACATCAATATATGTCTATATAAGTATAAAATATAGGTACAAAATAGCCATATAGGCATACAATGTCAAATATATCCAATACAAAATATGTACAAAACTGCCATGTAGGCATACAACAAAGGGCTCTGGAATCAAAAGTCATTGCTCTCCAGGCTCTCAAAATAAACTCTTTCCCTTTGTTGGTCGATCGGATGGTGATAGGTTTGTCACTCATTTCTGATGCACTCGAGGAGTGCTCCTGCTGCTCCTCCTACTACTGTTAAGTTCTTGGTGAAGTTTTAACTGTTACAATAAGAAGTAAATACATTAATATATAGAAATTACATTATAAAAAATGATATATTTAAAAAAATAGTCACTTATGTCCATCTCACGATAACTCTCCTCAAGGGAAATATTCGCACGCTGATGTTGAGGTGTGCTCAAGCCTTGTATAAACCATCCAAATAGAAATTAGACTACAAATCAATAATTTGGTTTGATTTTTCACTCAAACTAACATCTATAACAACAAATGTAAATTGAAATTTAGTAATTTTCCTCATACCTCCCCTGTCAGAGCCATCTAGGATTGTATAGCGGATGAAACATCGATATCCATTACCCTCGTAACATTTGGAGGTGTTTCCACAACCAACATTTGAAAATAAAACAAAAAATTATTTAATCACAAAAAAGTTACAATAACGATGGACACGTCATGACTTATAGTGTATGAGATCTAATGAACAAAATTTTGAGTAATTATTAAACTATATATTTCTAATTATCATGCTTACTATTTTCCCTATCCATATCTTGTTCGAAAGGACATGTTTTTAGGCTTTTACCCATAGCAGCAAGTCGCAGAATCGTTTGATTAAATGCTTTTGTAGACATGTACGATAACTGTGGTTGCATAGAGAAGGCAGTGAACTATTTGAAAAAATGCCTCAAAATAAATGGGGTCTCATGGTGATGGAATGCCATTACAAACAAATGCACAGCATGGCATTCCATCACCATAAGAATGCATTTCTTTCAAGCATTTTTTCAAAAATTTCACTGCCTTCTCTATGGTATTATTGCTTACTATTATGCTTTGATAGATATTTTTCCAAGCATCCATAGTTTTTTGGAAAACACCTATTTTAGGCTTTTAGCCATAGCAACAAGGAAGCACGAGTAGTTTGATAAAATGCTTTGGTACAGATGTATGAAAAATGTGGTATCATAGAAAAGGTGGTGAGCATTTTGAAGAAATGCCTCAAAGAAATGTGGTCTCATGGTGATGGAATGGAATTCCATAACCATGAGACCACATTTCTTCAAGGCATTTTTTGAAACTACTAACTGCCTTTTCTATGCTATTGCTTACTATTATGGTTTCATAGATTTTTTCCAAGCATCCATAGTTTGTCATGCAGGTGCACCTTTGCAAGCACATGCCTCTGTGTGAAGAAATTGCATCACTGCTTATGTTGACTTTCTAAACAACTATATTGTAGTTGAAATTTTTTCATCTATCAGCATCTAGTTATTAGTTATGGAATGTGAAGTAATGCTTTGAGTTTGAATGATGTACAATGCAATGTAACCAATGATATGAATATAAACTACACAAATCTATTAAGTACAATTCATTAGTTAAACTCTTTATTCTATTACCTACGTGAAGGTTTGAGTAAATCCACTAGTACTGGGAAGTGTTTCCTCAAAACCTCCAATATTACCCTGTTCAACATCCAAAATCACAGATTAAAATACCATTCGTAAAAAAATGCTACTAACATGTAATAGATTTATAATTGTTTACTAGTTACATACCCTGCCGATAGGTGTACTATATAAATAAGTAGGTGGAGGGCTGGTATATCTAGTCTCAACACTGTGACCCTACAATTTTTTTTAAATCATAAAACTAAATTAGTTAATCTAAATTTCAAAATCTAAATTTAATAAATTAAATTCAATGAACATGCTAACTTTTACCTGAGTATCAATTCCATACGCATCATGCAAAATGTCAACCGCCCTCTCCATCTCCATAGCTGCATAAGGATCCTCCGCAATAGCCTCTTGAGTGTCGGTGGGGTCATATGAACAAGTCGCCCCGCAAGATTGACACACATGGGTTCAAAGGCCACCACTCAAAGACTCCCCTGGATGGTGTTGTAGAATAGGGCTAGTATGATGGATGACACTCTGGGTCAAAGTGTTGATCGCCTGCAATGTCTCTACGTCTGCACTCTCCTTCGCGACTATAGGCATAACAACGTGCTCACTAGGTGGCCTAGCGATAGCTCATCTCTCTTGCCGCGTAGGATCCGACTGTGCACTGGGCCTATCCTAAGCCAACCCCCCACCTCTCCCCTAGAAGTCCCTCATATAAAAATAATTTGGGATTTTGTTCAATATGAACTCACTGTATAGTTTCCTAAGAAAATACTAGGGGACTTCACAATTGTTGCACTGTCGGTCATCAAAGACCGTGTACCACCTATCATAAAAATGGTTCATAATCTCTTGGTGGTGGCACCAATGAATAGGAAACCTCTTCGCATTGAGGCTAAGATTTTGATTTGTGCATGGGTCAGTGAATAATGAGCACAAATCACCTTTTATAATTTTTAAATCCTTTACTTGTTTTCTATGATAGTTTATTTGCATAATATGCCCTAGTTTCCTGCCTCCTATCTTGCCATCTAGTTATTTGTTTGCTAATTGAATCTACATTTTTTGACATATCTTTCAATGAATTTGTGAGGGTCATTCTTTCTGTGGTTGAACCATTTGGATCACTCAACCTACTAATAAAATCCTCAATCTATTTTTTGTTGTTCTCAATCTCACTCATTAAATTTTGTTGAGTGTCAGGAGGGTGTTGAGGGATTGGTGGAGGAGGTTGTTGTTGAGGTTGATTTTCTTGTTGAGGATTTTATTCTTCAGTATTTGGTTTCTCTTCTTGTTGAGGATTTTGTGGGTGCGAGTTCATTTGCATCTCCTACAAATTCAAAAATCTATATATCAAAATTAACCTAAAACTAAGAAATTCAAAACAAACAACAAAAAATACTTACCTCTCCCACCTCTTCGTCATCATGGCGCCATCCTTGCAAAGAAATAGAAACTCTTGTTGAATATTTGTGCCCAATACCTCTTACCTCTCCCACCTCTTCATTTTCATGGCACCATCCTTGCAAAGAAATAGCAACTCTTGTTGAATATTTGTGCCCAATACCTCCTCCTAGAACGTAAGCGCGAAAGTTGGGGGTGTTGGCCGTGGGCAGAAGAAGAAAACAATCGAATTGAAAATAAAGACTTTCACTTTTTTTTTGCTTTTAACATGCTATAACGCTAGCGCGTCGCATTATAGAATTTTCAAAAAAAAATTAGAAAGTGGCCACGAAATTGCTACCCAACTTCATGTACCCGCCCAAAAACTCATAATATTTTTTTTGACTTCATATAACATCCATTTTACATGAACAATAATTAAGAGGAAATTATGATCATTTTAATTTGAAATGTAACAATTTCAATAAGGAAAATGTGATAAAATTTTCTTCCGCATTACATATATGAATTGCATTTAAGGAAAGCATGTTTACAATACACAGTAGTGTTATAAAATCTTCCATATCTAGTCATCAAGATTGAGCAATGGGAATTGACATTATTACAAGATGAATTTTAATACAATTATTTAGTCAACAAAAGTGTAGGTAATATTTTATTCCAAATTGTTTTTAGATATCTAGAATTAGGGGTATTTTAGAATTAATGAAGCTTGCAAATTTCAAGGGTCATGAAGTGTTGTAGGAGAAGAGTTTGTCAAATATTTGCAATTATTTACTAGCAATTAAGGAGAAGACTCAATTGGAGTAGCCAAAATATAAAGAGAAAGAAGAATCAAAGAGGAGAGAAAATAATTTTGAAGTGGAAGATATGGTTCTTGCACATCTATGTACGAAAATATTTTCAATCCATACCTATAAAAATCTTGAGTGGAAGAAGATTGGACCATGTAAAATTATCAAGAAGTTTTCACCAAATACTAATGAGTTAGAGCTACCTATATGCCTACAAATCTCTCCATTTTTTAATTTTATTTTATTTTTATACTTACTATGAAACAGAGATATTTCCAAAAAAAAAAAGAGAAAGAGGAATCACCACCAAGAAAATAGATGGAACAACTACCTAAGAGAGAATGAGAGGATATTGAATGCATTTTAGACTCTAGAGTGGTTAGGAAGATTATGGGAAAAGAATACAATGAAGATCTAATGAAATAGAAGAATATAATAGTGGAGGATGTCACATGGCTAAGCCCAATAGAGATTGAGTTATCCCAGCTCATCTCCTAGTAATAGAGAAAGTAACATACAATAATAATACAAATCCTGCAACTAATTTATAACCAACAATAACAAAATTTTAACTTGTAATAATATATAGTTTTAAGTAGTGAGAAGTGGTCTCAAATTTTTGTACCATGGTATTTTGATGCAAGGGCATCATATATTTTTGGGGGCTTTATTTTATTTTATTGTATTTCTTCTACCCACCATTATATACATTGTGATTTAAAACCTTAATTTTATATTTGGTGTTGTGAAAAATACCTACTCTTTCATGTATTAATGACCTACAACATGGGAAAATAGAGGAGAAATTTGAGTGGGAATTTTTAACCTAGGAATGAGTTGGTGTGCATTTATGGTGGGATTTTGAGCACTCCACCCATTTTAGGTGAGATTTTGTAGAAATTTCCAAATTTGGGGGGAGGGAGGCATTGGGTAGGGAAGAAAGAAAAGAAATAATGAAGGGAGAGAGAAAAACATAGAGAAGAAGAGAGCTTAAGAGTTAGGAAAAAGAGAAACCAAAAATAAAGAGGAAGGATAAAAAAGGTAAAGAGGAATAGAGGTGAATGTCATAGACAAACAACAAGAAAGAAAGACAAAAATCCTTAATTTTTGGACCAATATTATAAAGGGGAGTGAATGTATGTAGATGAATGATATTATGAGATTAAAGAAATAAAAAAAATCTTTAAAAATATATACATTTTTTTTGTTTCCTATGAATGGTAAACTTTAATGAGTTTATTTGCTCTAGAATTTGATATTTTTTGTATGAGTATCTAGGTATTCTATGAATTGGTGTTCTATTACCCCACCCTTGTAGCATAGGACTAGTTATTATAGCATAATTCATCTTTTCTGGCAACTAACAATTGCACTTGCAACCTAGTTCCTTTACCTATAACTAAATATTTATCTTTTATTAATAGTTTTAAAACCTCTATAGAGTTTTTTTGGGCTACTTTTAGTAAAAAAACCTACCTTCTCCACATACTAGTTCTAGTTTAGTTAGATTTTAGGAAATTGTAGCAAGGATGAGTGTCATCATAACCCTACATGTATGAAATGGTAATTTTTCTTGGAACACCATATACATTTTTTATTTATGCAATAGCAAAGCGGTGCAGTCACGGATGGAGGTTCCAGAAAGGACTGCCCAACCATGTAGCCTAGAGTTGAACACAGCAGAAATAACATAAGAAATGCTCGGTAAACATGAATTATCATTTATTCAAAAAATTATAGTCTTACATGCATCATATTCCTAATATGTGGAATGAATAGGGCTCATAGGCCTATTACAAGATATTACAATTGGTACAAGGCCTTATTGCAATCAACGGCCCTAAAGGATGAATCTAAGTATCTAACTCCCAACTTATGAACTATCAATTAACTAATTTCTAAAGGATTGAAAATGATCTTAAATATGATTCTCAAGCTCCAATTATGATCCATGTCAACCTCAAGGGTTTACAAACCCAAATGCAAGATCAAACATGTAGGTCAGCCAAGAACATGAAAAGATAACCCGTTGGGAGATGGAAATGAATTGTGGATCTCCAAGAAAGTTCCCTTTGGACCTAAAATGCTTGAATGATGTTACATTAAGCTCTGCACATTTTAAAAAATATCTACATAACTAAACTGAACCAACTAGGCCCTGAATGCTTTGTCTAAGAACTAACAGTGAAATCTTGAGAGCGATAACTTTTTGCAAATGAATGCAAGTCTCCTTAAATTTGGATATGTTGTAGATGACCTCATGTAGAACCAGTATCCTACTTTTCAAGCTGAGGAATGATATAGTGGTAAAATGTGGAAGAAAATGTTGAGACAACTACAGATTAAACTACAAGAAAATAAATGTTTTTGGTTGATACAGGATTGCTTTACAACCAAGGATGCTCCTACATCAAACACCCAGGGTTGGAAGAAAAGTGAGTCCCTCACTTTCCAAGGGCTAGAGGAAAACCAAAGTAGTCCACCTCCACCAAAGAAATCCATGATGAATCCTCCACTATTCTACCTTTCCACTTTACCAGGTACTCATTGTATTGCTTGTACCTAGTGCTCCTTCCAATTCTGATGTTCAAGATCTGCTCAATTTTCTCTAGTGGTTGATGTGGTAACTACTCTTCCAATTCTACTTCTTTGTCACTCTCACTTGTTTTCCCTTCATGATACTCATAGATTTTTGTAACATTGAAAATAGGTGATCTACCTAATGCTTCTGGTAATCTACTTCATATGCATTTCCTAAATCAAACTTCTTGAGAATATTACATGGTCCAAACTTCCTCATCTTAAACTTATTGTATGTTCCTACTAGAAACCTTCCCTTCCTTAGATATACCATAACTTCATCCCCAACAGTAAATTATTTATGTCTCATTTTCTCATATGTCTGCTCGTTGTACTTATTGTTCATTTCCTCCAAGTGTTTCCATACCTAACTATTCAATGTTTCCATAAATCCTACAAATTCTTCTAGTTCTACACTCCTCTTATCCTCCATACCGATGTCTTTGTGATCTGCAACTCCTCTAGGATGTACTCATGTCACAATATCAAATGGTTACTTTAATGTCAATTTACTGAATTATTGTATGTAAACTTTGTTTGTGGTAGAACAATGTCCCAATTTTCTACCTTATCTCCAACCATGCATCTCAATAAGTTACCCAAACTCATGTTTACTATCTTTATTTTTCCATCTATCTATGGGTTACATGCTAAACTGAACTTTAGGTTTGTCTTCATCTTCTTCCACAATGTCCTCCAAAAGTATCCAATGAACTTGGTGTCCTTGTTTGAAACTATGTTCTTTGGTAATACATGAAATATCATAATCTCCTTGAAAAATAGACTAGCAAAATGCATATCATCATTAGTCTTCTTACAGGGAATGAAATTTTTCATCTTAGAAAAAATTTCCACTATTACCGTTATATAATCAGATCTTCTTTGTGTCCTTGGTAATCCCAATATGAAATCTATACTCATACATTCCCAAGGTCTCTCTGATATTGTCAAAGGTTTATACAATCTAGTATTTTGACAAGTCCCTTTTGCTACTTGATAAATTCTGCAACTTTGAACATACTTCCTGACATCCTTATATATTTGTGGCCAAAAATAGTGTTCAATCATTGAAGCTACTATCTTATCAACTCCAAAATGTCCTGCTAGTCCTCCACTATGCTTTTCATTGATTAAATTCTCCCTTATTGAACTCCTTGGAATACATAATTGATTTCCCTCAAACAACATATCTTCCTGAATGAAATAATCCAGCCATTGACTCCTATTTTTCACTATTGGTTCCTTACATGCCTTCCATGCTTCAACAAAATCTAGATCATCCTCATACATATGTTTTATTTCTTCAAAACCCAATACTTCTATCTTCATTGTTGTCAGCAAATTCATTCTCTTTCTTAATACATCTACAACTTTATTTGACTTACCGCTCCTATAAGAACTCAACCCATTCCATATGTCTTTGGTTCAAATTACCCTAACTATTCAAATATTATAAATCTTGATGATCAGTATACAACACAATCTCCTTAGGTAGCAAATAATGTCTCTATTTCTTCAAGGCTTGAATTAAGGCATAGAAATCTTAATCATAAACTAAATATCTCCTCCTAGCATCATTCAAATTCTCACTAAAATAAGTTATTGGTCTTCCTTCACTCAACACTGCTCCTATTGCATTTCCATTGACATCATAATCAACTTGAAAAACTTTGTCAAAATCAAGTAATGTGAACACTGGTTTCTCTATCACCTTTTTCTTCAACAATTCAAAGCTTCTTTGGTCTTTGTATGTCCACTTAAAGTCTTTCATATCTCCTCTCATTGTTTCTGTCATGGGTGTGTAAATGCTACTAAAGCCCCTAACGAATTTCTAGTAGAAACTTTCCAATCCATAGAATGATCTTACCTCTCTAATGTTCACTGGTGTAGGCCATTCAACAATTTCTTTAACCTTCTTAGGTTCCATCTTCAATCCTTCAATAGAAATGACAAAACCCAAATATACCAACTTTGTCTTCATAAAGCTATTCTTGATGTTTATCAGCAACTTCTCTTCTCTCAGCCTCTGCAATACTTGTCTAATGTGCCACAAATGTTCTTCTCTATTCTTACTGAAAATTATAATATCATCCAAATAGACAATAATAAAATTACCCAAGAATTTCTTTTAGTACCTCATGAAAGTGCTAGGTGAATTGGTAAATCCAAAAGGTGTCACTAACCACTCATACTATTCTTCATTATTCTTGAATGCAGTCTTCCATTCATCTCCTTCTTTGATTATGATTTGATGATACCCACTCTTTAGGTCAATCTTTATGAAATACTTTTCTCAACTCAAACAGTCCATAATGTCATTCATTCTTGGCAATGGGAATCGATACTTGACAGTGATCCTATCAATTTCTCTTGAATTTGTACACATTCTCCACTCTCCATCTTTCTTTGGTTCTAGTACAACAGGTACCACACATGGGCTTAAGGTTTCTCTAATCAATCCCTTCTTCAACAACTATTGTATTTGTTTGTTCAACTCCACATTTTTTGAAGGTTTCATCCTATGTACCACTTTGTTAGGTAAAATTTCTCTTGGTGTTAGATCTATATGATGAATAATGCTCCAAACTAGTGGGAGTCCATCTGGTACATTATCAGATATGGTATATTCATGCTCTATCAACATTTTTGCTACTTTTATCTATGGTGGATCTTCTCCCTTGGTGGTGGAATTCTCTATTTTTGGATCACTACACCTCTTTGGAATCAATGCAAAAACCATTTTTTCATGCCTCAATCCTTCCAATAACTTCCTTCCATCTACCAAACATAGTATGGTAGTGACGCAAGATTCCTTTTTGTCCTCTTCTCCTAAAGGTATCAATATAGTTCTCTTGCCATTTGAAGTTACAGTTTAGGTATTATTCCTTCCATCATGAATTGTTTTCCTATCATATTTCCATGGCCTTCCTAATAATAAATGCCATGCATCCATGGGTATAATATCACACAAAACTTCATCATTATATGACCCTATATGAAATTTCACCAAACATTTCTCACTTACCAAGATCTTATGTTCATCCTAAATCTATGTTATCTTATAGAGCTTTGGATGTTTCAATCTCTTCAAATTGAACTTGGTTACCATTTCTTCTAAAACTAAATTATTAATATTACCACTATCAAAGATAACTTTATATATCTTTCCTCTATATTTACATCTTCTCCTGAACAAATTCTTTCTTTGTGGTGATTCCTCAGTCACTTATTCATGCATCAAATCTCTCCTCGTTACTAATGACTTGTCTTTCTATGGTTTCCCAATCGAACTAGGGGATCCAACTAGTTATTCATCCACATATGATATTATTTTGGTATTCTCAATCCTCTTACCAGTGCTTCCTTGATGACATTCAAATGCTCTATTTCCTTCACCTCCACACTTGAAATAGGCTCCTCTAAATGGTCTCTTCTCATATCTTCATCTCTCCTATATCCATCATTGTGGTATGAATTATAACCTGTCACTGCTATAGAAATTTTTATCCTCTCTTCCTTTGCGCTATGAATTTGTGTCCTTCTCTTCACTACGGTAGGGTTTCCCATCCTTGTTTTTCCCCGCATATGGTCTCCTCTCTCCATATTATGATCCACTTCTCTGGAATCTTCCTCTTGCACTTCTATGTCTTTGTCCAAACTTCTTGTTCAAATTTTCTTCACCTTGAGCATAAATTGGTATGCTTCTTCATCTATTGTCATCTTCACCAGGCTCAATTCTTCTTGGATGTTTGTTCTTAGTCCATTGATGTATCGCGCAACCTTTTCCTTTCTTGCTTCACTATGTCCATCCCTAATGATCATCTTGTATAATTATTTAGTATATTCCTTCATAGACTTCTCCTTTTTCCTCAAGTTTTGCAACCTTTTCAACCATTCAAGCTCATAATCAGTAGGTATAAATTGATTCTTCAACTTTGTCACCATTTTATCCCATTTTTTTATTTTCTCCTTTCGTCTTATATTCCTATCCAATTGAACTTCTTTTCACCATATAGCAGTATGTCCTTTTAACTTAGTTTTCTTGAAATCTCACTCTTTTTGGATCTTGAATTTCTTTATATTTAAAGTGTTCAACCATATCATTGATCCAATCAATCAATTCCTTATGATTTAAATTTCTTGTGTAATTTTGAATTTCAATTCTAGGTCTCTTACCAATCTTGGAAATAGCTTTCAACATACTTACCTTATTTGAATCTTCTTCTTCTTCTAGGGTTTCTTCATTCTGATTTGTAGCATGATATAATTCATCATCATCACTTGCATCCACATGTCTATGGTTTATACCTCTCCTTATATCCTCTTCTACAGCATCCAACTAGACTCCCTTTGCTCTCATCATTTCCAAAATTTAATCCATTCATCTAGCAACATTCACCATAATAGGAACTCTCCCTTGTGGCATCTCTCTCCTTGGATTTGGTGCCACTGCCTCAATTCAATTATCTGGCTACAAGGTTTTGACTACCTCACTGTCAGTGCTCAGTTGAAAACACTTGTAGGCTACTTGTAGGCTACCTCAGGTCAATGATTTTTTCACCACAAAGAAGTCCTTCCCAAGACTCACAAACTCAGTCTAATACCACTTGGTGCAGCCATGAATGGAGGTTCCAAAAAGGACCATCCAACCATGCATCCTAGATAGTGGAAATAATGCAAGAAATACTCGATAAGTATGAATTATCATCGGTTCAACAAATTATAGTCTTACATGCATCATATGCCCGATATGTGAAATGACTAGGTCTCACAGGCCTATTGCAAGGGTATTACAAGATATTACAATTGGCACAAGGCCTTATTACAATCCATAGCCTTGAAGGTTGAATCTAATTATCTAACTCCCAACTTATGAACTACTAATTATCTACTTTCTAAAGGATTACAAATGAACTTAAATATGAATCTCAAGCTCCAATTATGATTTGCATTAGCCTCAAGGGTTTACAAACCCAATGCAAGATCAAATGTGTAGGTCAACCAAGAACATGAAAATATAACCCATCGGGAGATGGAAATGTATTTTGGATCTCCAAAAAAGTTCCCCTTAGACCTAAAATGCTTGAATGATGTTCTATCAAGCTCTACACATTTCGAAAAAGGTCTACACAACTAAACTGAGCTATCTAGGCCATGAATGCTCTATCTAAGAATTGATAGTGAGATGTTGAGAGAGATAACTTTTTGAAATTGAATGCAAATATCTTGAAATCTATATATGTTATAGATGACCTCATTTAGAACCAATATCCTACTCCATGAGCTAAAGAATGATATAGCAATAAAATGTGGAAGAAACTACTAAGACAGGTACAGACTAAACTACAAGAAAATAAGTGTTTTTGGTTGATACAGGATTGCTTTACAACTTGGGATGCTTTTGCATCACAAAGTGTAAATGAAGGATGTTTATAAATAAATACTAAACTTTGGTGGTTATTACCAAAGACGGGTGGATTATAGTGACCAATGTTAAGAAAATAATTGATAAAAGGGAATATAATAACCAAAAAGTAGTAGGAAATTAATTTTGAGAGTGATAAATAGAAATGAAGCTAAATATTTAAACATGTGAAATATGTATTTTCATGTTGATTTTTCTTCATGGATAGGCACTATTCAACAAAATTTATTAGGATTTTTTAAGAGTGGTGAATTAGGTATGCAATCCAAACCCTTTATGATTTCTTCTCAATATCTATCATCATTTTGGTGGATTAGATCTATCATGATTATTTACAAGGTGTAAATAAGAATATATTTTAGTTCATATTAATATCTTATTAAATTTAAAAATATTAAATATTGATTGATAATGAGTATAGCATCAGAAATTTATTTGAGGTATTTATCGATCTAGAATGATTCATTTCAAAGGATAAGAGAAAATATAAGTTTATGGAGGTAGGGATAATTGGGAGGATTTAGGATTCTTGAAATAATAATAAATGTATTATGTCTCATGGTCTCACAACACACCCCATTTCACTTAAGCAACATGGGAACCCATACCTTAAGAAGCTATAGCTTATGTAATCATGAGGTAATAAAGGATTTAGAATTTAGGTGTCCTTTTAATAACTCATTTGGTGAAAATTTAAAGTATGCTCAAAATAACAATGGTTTCATTTTGAAATAATTTAAAATTGGTTAGGATTGCAATGTTTTTTGGGAAATTTGAGTCTTGTGGAACTGGATGTTGCACCTTAGGTCTTGTATCCAGTGAGGCATCATGTTTTCTATCAGTAAAAATGCCAATAAAATTTCAAATAATTTTATCACCACTCAATGAGGTCCACTTTTTAATTCCTTCATAATTAGTTGAACCTAAAATTTTCTTAAATTGGGAACAAAAAATTTTCTAACTAAAGATTGCAATGCTTACTAGACTAGATGAAGGAATTTTGTTCTTAATCTAGATTTTGATGTAGAAGGACGATTTTATTCATAAAGCTAGTCTTAATTAAGGCATAAGTAACAAATAATGATGATTAACAAACTTGATAACTTATACTTGGATAATGATATGTATAAAGTAAATAAAACCAACTCTGCAGGTAAATTTCTTGTTGTAAAACTCAATACTAGACATCATTCAAATTCTATATTTGGTAAGAATATCCAAAATTCTGATAATGATTGAAGCCCCTAAAAAGGGTCTCGTAAGAGCTTTAAAGTAGATTAAAATGTGATTTAGAGGCCCAAATTGTAACAAATTGTAAATTTAAATGTGAGGATTATTCGATTGGTGTTATTTTTTATTATGGTATTAATCCCAATAGAAAATGAATTTGTATGTTTTTAAGGTTGATATGAAAGAATCTTGAGTAAGATGATGTTGATAAAAATTGTTCTGGATATAGATGTGGAGAGTGATTTATCAAGAGATGTAGAAATCCTAAGGGATGCTAGAAGAAGCACATAGGAAGGTAAAGATTTGGTTCCAAATTCATATGTGGGCTAATAATCTAATGTAGGAACTCATATAGTAAGTTGTAGGTATTTTAGAGCATGTTGGAATAGGATCAATTTTTAGCATAGATGACATAAAGGACAAAAGATAAAGATATAAAGGTAAAGATTCAACCAAATTCATGGTATTGAAACCTGAATCAAAGGATTGCTACCAAGGTTTTGTCTACCAAAAGGATACATGAATACTATCTAGAATTTTGAAGTGTTAGTGAATATTCAATAGTAGATAAGTCAATGGGAGATAATTTTAACCAATTCTTTTGATTAGCAACTAACAGCCCATGTGAAAAATATATTTTTGTTGTCGTGTGTCTGATTCTAATTCACTTATTTCCTTCTCACCATGTGTGATTTTGTAACAAACCTATTCCTTAGTTCTATAAAAGGTAATGAGTTATATTTTAGTTACGATTAGAAATTGTTGATATGATAGAGCTTGAATTGGAACATCACCAATTTAACTTCTATTTCATGTTTTTTGTTTATTTTTAATAAAGACTTGTGCATATTCTATAGGTTTTTAGTGCTAAAGAAAAATCAAGGTCATACCTAATCACAAATCTTGCATGACAAAAAAAAATCATCCTAGTGAAATAATCAATTTGTTGCACCATTTTTTAGGTGCATTTTGAAGCTATCCATTGGTGAATGGTTAAATTCTTTAAACACTTGCACTATTTTTATGTATCTATGAGATGTTTAAGTGAAATACTAATGAGGGGTTATAGAGACCTCATATATTTTATAATTTTGATACTTAATCATTTATATTTGGCTGGAAACTGATGATATTATCTTTTATATACTTCATTTATGAACTTGATTATGCATAAAGACTTAGAATTTGAATAATTTTATATAAATGCTTATTTCCTTTGAATAAATGATTAAATGGAATTTAATGTTGTGATTGTTTAATTATTATGTGTATTTAACTCATGACTAGAAGAGAATTTATTGATCAGATGAAGTGCTAACCGTTTTTCATTCAAATGAGATTGGCGGCTAACCTGTCATGACTCAGTAAGCTTCGACCAAGATACATGTCAACTAAACAACAGTCAGGGTTCCACCTCTACAGTTTTGTTTGGCATCAACTAAAGTTATCATGAGACTTTCATGATTGTACTCCCTGCGCTCCAGAATGTCTTTAATAATCTAGAGATTATTTTGATTTCCCACTTTTCCCCACTTTTCAAATAAGAAAGGATATATATCTAGTCTCAAATTAGTTAGGCAGTAGATTGTATTAGTTTTTGATTTTCAATAAATTACATTCTTAGTTCTTCATTGAATATTTTGTACTTCGTCCCTATTTGGGAAAATTCAATGGAATAAAAGAAGATGTTGATAATTTTTGTTGTTAATATCCCTCTAGAGGCAAAGCAGGGCTCACTCTTCTAAAGGAAGGCGATCCTATTAGTTAAATATTTCATCTTCATTCTTGTTCTAAGTTGGAATTGTTTTATAAATTTAAAGTTAGAATAAATCTTAAATCTAAATTTGCATTATTGAAACCTTTGTTTCAATTACTGTGTTAATTAATTACACTCCTTTCTTCTTTAATTTAGTTCACTTTCTAGTTAATTAGATTGTAGATAAAATAGTTAGTTTATCATTGATAAATGGTTATGTTCTCAATGGGATATGTATAGAGCAGGAATTATTACTTGTAAAATTAGATGAATGAGGAATGGAGTAGTTTGATTTTGAATTAGATTTCAATTATGTTGATTAATTAGATTTTGAATTCAAGTAAATTTTAGATTCTCATTTTCCTGCAAGTTAGATTAAGTCTAATCATACATTCCTCATGATCTGATTCAGCTTGGAATATGGCCTACCTCTACACATTTTTTGTTCTGAAATAATTCATTTTGAAGCTTTAGAATAAGTTAAGTAAGAAAGAAGTTAGAAGAATAGCGTAGAGCCACTGCCGATAAGGAAGGAACAACTCCAAACCACTCCTAAAAAATTAGACCAAACAACAAACCCTCCCCCCAAAAACCAATCCAACTCTTACCACATATAGCTTTAGACAACCTCGGGTTGACAATTAAAGATTAAATGATTAGGGAATTATGACAGCAACAACCCCTATCCATCATTTTTGGCACCATTGCCAGGGAGTGATCTGGCCTTAAAAATAAAATTTCAGCCTTAAGTGTTAGTACGAATCTCTTTGTTAGTTGATGAACAGGCAGAGAGATCAGTTTGGAAGATTCATAAGAAGAGATATAATACCTTCTCCTGAAGGATCTCAAGTACATAGTATGAGTTCATCATCGTCTACTCGAATAGTCTCCAACCACATAGAAAACATGGAAGACAAAGGAGAAGGAGAAATGCATGAAAGGGAAGAAGAGGTTCCTAACTAAACATTCTCTCTCCCTATTGCTATTAATAGGCAGGCTAATGAACCACCTATGAAGAATATTTTACCCTCTGCTTTACCTACATTTCATGGGAAAACTTTGGAGGACCCTGACCAATTCTTGTTTGAGTTCAAAGTATTATGTCAAACTTATGATTACACTTCTGACGATCACAAGTTAAAACTGTATACACCTAAAATCGGTCAAGACAATTAATTAATTAAATACTAGTTATTTAATTAATAATCCCTTTATTTCATCTACTTATAAATAAATTCTCAATTTATTTATATAGTTCGCCCTTTTCTAAATTCTTCACCCTAAACCACATTCTTCTAAATTTAATTAAATAAACAAATGACTATAGTTTGTTTTTATTTAATTAAATATCTCCTCACTAAATTTTGAATAATTTCAAATTTCAAAATTAGTCACATGTCTATAGCACTTTTTGGCCATTTCATCAAATGTCACATGTAATTAAATATGACTAATATTTAAATTACATTTATCTTCAAAAAACTTTTAACACATGGCTTATTTCTCACACACTTTATTCCTTCATCCACTTGGCACGTTGCCTTTGGTCAAGGGAACATCCTCCAAGATTCTTCCATCTCCACCGTTCATCTCTCATGTTTGAATCTCCACCGTTGATTGCTGCCACATCACAAGATGCCTTGAAAATCCTATAAATACAATCCTTTGCTACATCATTTATCAGCATATCTTTTAGCAAACTTATTGTGCAGGAATAGCTTTGGAGCATTGGAGCATTTAGAATTTGATCATTTAGCATTTAGAAAGTTGCATTGTTTTACTATTCTAACTTAGAATCATGTCTTAGTTTGTAATTGCATTTTAGTTTATCATATCAATGGTTAATATTTGAGCATATGCAGAATCATTTTAGCTTTTTATGCAGCATTTGTATCACATAATCTAGCATCATTATCCACTTCTCAATATCTCCATTATCATAGCATCATGGATTTTATCACATAGTTTATACTTCATGTAGGAACTTAGATTTCTTGCATTATACAGCATCTCATTTCTCAATTTGTCATTTTAACATTCATAGTGCACACATAAAATCTAAGATCCAATATGATTTAATAAATCCTTGAGAATAGAGAACAATGGAACGTTTTTAGAGATTTGGTTTATTTGCAAATAGATTAGTTCTTTGATTCAAATCTTTAATATAATGCATCTCATTGATGTTTGTGTTGATTTGCTAACTCTCCCACAAATTCACACACATATAAAATGGGGCCCACCATGGGGCCTAGCCCCATTTTTAACGTTTTCTCGAAAAGTTATTTCACATATTCTAGACGTGAACTTCTTTTAGCACGATCATGAGTTCTTTTGGCGCATACAAAAAGTCTTTTAGTGCATTGGATTATTGTTACAACAAATTTGAAAAGTCTTTTAGTGCATCGGATGACTGTTACGGCGCATCCATAACATCTTTCGGTGCATCTGTGTCATACTTTGGTGAATTAGGAGTCTCTTAGTGCATCTGACACTTCTTTTAGTGCATCTAATGTTCTTTTAACACATCTAATGATTGTTTTAGTGCATCTGACACTTCTTTTAGTGCATATGATGTTGTTTTAGCACATTTGAGTACTGTTTTAGTGCATCCATGAAGTCTTTTAGCGCATACAAAGTTCTTTTAGCACATTGGGTCATTGTTTTAGTGCTTTTATAGTCAATCTTAAAATGGTCATATCTTGGTAATACGAAGGTCTTTTTTGAAGTTTTTTTTTAAATGGGGTATAATTTCATAAGCTATGCAATGGTGTAGGTTTTTCTCAATTTTGTAGAGTTAAAATTTTCAATTTTATACCTAAAGTCAAATCACATTGTAACTTCATCTAAGTTTTAAGGTTTTTATGGTTAATCATTCATCTAACCCTTATATCTTCTTATTTCTTGATCTCATCTAACATTTTGAGCATTTATTGCACGTTTTAAGAGGAAAATGGAGCATTTAAGTGAAAGAAAAAGCATTTGATATCCATTGTACAAAATACACTTGTCAAAGACATTTGTTGAAACTGCTAATGGTGTTTGCAGGGGCTGGAAATATTATTTCTTTCTTTTGATTAAGATAGGCATCTAGCTTAATTAAAAGGTTAATTGAACCCCTTGTCTACTATGATTGAAAGTGATAGGCCTATGCTCTCCCCTTAATTGGCTCACCAGAATGCCAAACTCACTACTTTATGCTTTATTAACACCTTTAGAAGGCCTATCATAGTGGGAAAAAGTACTCACCCTATGGGAACGACCTAAGTGGGAACAACTAAAGCCAAGTTTTCCAACCCACTATAATCAAAAGAGAATTCGAGGAAAGTCCACAATTTGATGGTAGTGTGCAAGATAACCATCCCTAAAGCCTTTGTTCTAAAGGTTGAGAGGTCTCCTGAGGGAGTTTATCATTTTCCACACCGAACGAAAACCCTTATTATGAACCATAGTGTAGAAGCCAACCAAGGTAGACTCTGAACACTTTCTTTATCATAGTGTAAGCGGAGGGAAGAATCTGCCCCCAAGATACTCACCATATAACCATCAAGGATTACTAGCCAAAAGCGGAGGATTCAGCTTTGGTTAAGACCTGAGAAAGGAAAAAAATGGGTGCCCTCTAGGGGGTGACAAGGTTGTGTGAGCTAACATGGTTTTAAAATGTGGGTTGTGGTATTTTAAGTGACCCTTGAGAATAGAAAAGTGCTTGTATTGTCTTCTCTTGTGTTATACCTATGGAAATCGAAGGAATCGAACCAGATTCTTGAATACACACTCAATGTTTAGTTCCTAGGTGGAAACAATTGTTTGAAAACTTGTTGTTGTGTTTGAGGTCATAATTCAAGAAAATCATCCATTTAAACGCCCAATTCCCATAGTTTGCAAAGTGGAAACCAAGAAAAATCCATTGTTCAACAAATTACACTTTGGAAACACTCAGATTTGAAGCAAAACAACCAAATAGACTATCAAAAACACTGAAAGCTTCTAGTTTAGCACATTCATTCTCTATTTTAGCACATCCATACCTTGTTTTAGTGCATTCATTTCTAGAATACCAGTCAAAATCACATATTTAGGGAAATTCTAGCGCATCCCTAGATTTTTTTGACGCATATAGTCTATTTTCTAGTGCATCTGAGTCATCATTCAATACATTGAGTCAATTTACTAGCGCATTCACCATTTGTTCCAGCACATACATGTAGTCTTTTAGCACATTCATTTGTTGTTTTAGCGCATTTGGTACATTTTCCAGCACATCCAGTCTATTTAGTGGTGCATACGTGTAGTCTTTTAGTGCATCTGGTATGTCTTG
Source organism: Sequoia sempervirens (assembly GCA_007258455.2). Classification (NCBI taxonomy): domain Eukaryota; kingdom Viridiplantae; phylum Streptophyta; class Pinopsida; order Cupressales; family Cupressaceae; genus Sequoia; species Sequoia sempervirens. The sequence goes on along the minus strand of VDFB02193867.1, from coordinate 107,639,064 downwards.
TAGTGCATGCATGCAATCTTTTGGTGCATTCATCCTCTATTTTAGTGCATCTATGTGGTCTTTTAGTGCATCTAGGCTCTATTTTAGCGCATCTAGTTAACATCAAACCAGAGAGTTAAATTCACCATTTGTTTGTCTGTTTGAACCAGAAAATAAAAACTATCATGGTTGAGACTGAAGAATACCCCCTTCACAAATTTAATCAACCTGAAATAGATGAGGATCAATTGAATGCTTTAGCTCATCAAATGAAAAACCTTCAACAACAAATTTTGGATATGCAAAGGGAAACAACCACAGAAAGATATTTGTTGTTAGACATCTATTCTTATTCATCTTACAAAAATATGGACATGAAACCTTCTCCACCAACAACTACATCATCTAAGTTCAATTTCTTTCAATTCTTGAAAATTTAAATGAGAAACCCAAATCAAAGTCTTCAAACACAAAGGATATTGAACAATCTTACCATGTCATGCATTTGTCTTCATCTCCCATAAGTCAAAATATACCTCATGATTCTTTCACCCAATTTAACGATTCCATCCAACCACCTTCTTCTATCATATCTTCTACATCCAATGATTCATGTCAATCTCTTAGTCCAAACCATGCTAGCATAGACTCCTTTACACATCAAGATCAAAGAATTCTTCCCACTTCATCTGATGATATCAAAATTCCACAAGTTCTTCCAATCTTTTACCAAGACCCCATCTCTCAAGAATTCTATGATGATCCCCTCCTTTCACTTTTCATCCACAATGATTCCTTTCCATCTCAAGAGAAAATTATTCTTCCAAGTCCTCCTTCCACCACATCTAATGAATCCATACCATCTCATGATTTCATTGTATCCCAAGAGCATGATAGTTCTTCCATCCTATCTAATGATGTCCTACCATCTGATGATCAAGATATGCTTTCCAAAAAATCTCATGATTCCTTTCCTCATCAAGATCAAGATATGCCTTACATACCACTTCATGATGATTCCATGCCTAATAAAGAGAAAGATAGCCCATCTCCTACACCCTGTGATCCTTCTCCAAGTCAAGATCAAAACACCCCATCATCCCCATGTCAAGATCCTATCACACCTATACAAGCTATCCATGAACCACACACCTATACCTCCCAATGCTAGCTAAACAAGGTGTCAAATTACCTGATGACTTTGATGTTAATCAATTGAAAGCACCTCCTAAAAAAGCCTGAAAATGATTCAGAACAAGTGATTGCACTAACTCTTCAAATGAAAAACCTCCAACAACATATGCATGATATGAAAAGGGGAACCTCAAAATGATATTTACTACAAGACATTTTTCCATATCCTTTTGATCAATCCATCAACATGATCCCTTTTCCTAAACATTGTGAATTCCCAAAGTATGAAAAATACAATGGTAAGATAGATCCAATAGATCATGTGAGGGAATTTAGAACCATAAGTCTTGAGTTTTCACATGAAGATGCTTACTTGATGAGATTATTTCCATGTAGCCTAGGTGGAAAATGCCTTGAATGGTTCTCTAAACTTGCACCACCAATCAAAACCTTTGAATATTTGGTTAACAAATTCATCACTCAATGCTCCTATAACATTCAACATGAATTCACAATGAAAGACCTTTGCAATACCAAAAAAATGAAGGGTGAATCATTCCTTGTACTTTTGCAAATGTGGAGAAGAATGTTTGCAAGATATTCTCGTCCCATACCAAAAAAAGAAAAGATGAAGATTTTCATTGACAATCTAAATGATGAAGTGAGTTATATATTAGAATTACAATGTCCACCTACTTTCGAGAAATTGATGGAAAATGGGATGAAAATCAAAGAAGCCTTAATCAAAAGAGGAGTTATAAAACTTTACAATGAAAACAACTCATCAAACTCCTCCAACAATTACAACAACAGCAATAAACCAAAGTCTTGGAAACGAAACAAGAATGTTGGCAACAATGAGGGTTTAGCGGACACATAAAATGCCAAACCGGTATTTAACTTGACAGCAGCTGCCACCAAGACAAATCAAAACAGCAATCCAACTAGCAATCAAAACAACAACCAAAACACCAACCAAAACAATAATCAAAACAATGCTAAAACCAAACTACCACCATATCCAACATCCTCAAATTGAAGAAGGTTCGTACCTTTAGAACAATCATTAGAATCAGCATTAAAAGAGCTTCTTGAAGCTAAATTCATAACATTACCGGAGGCATGAGATTATAACCCACAAGTTAAACCATCCTGGTGGAATGATGCACATTACTACAATTTTCATCGAAACAAAGGACACAAGACAAATGACCGTATACAACTGAAACATTTGATACAAGACTTGATTGATAACAAGATCATATTTGTAGAAGGACCCCAAATGAACAATGATCATGGAGCATTCAAGAACCCTCTACCAAACTATGAAAAAGAGGAATCTTCTTCATCAAACAGCAAAGGAAAGAATGTAAACTATGTCTATGACACTACCATTCTTAACATTTCTACAGTTCACAATCAAATTCATGATAAACAAGACATTGTACTAGTTGATTTGAAAGTTTTTCAATCCCAAGCTATGGTGGGACACTCGACCGCACCTCATTTCCTATCATTTACTAAAAGTGATGATGCATCACTCACCTATCTGCATAATGCTCCACTTCATATTGAGGTTTTGATCCATAAATGTCTAGTCAAACGTGTTCTAATAGATGAAGGAGCTAGTTTAAATAGTTGCTCTTTAAATTTTATACATGCATTGGAATATTCATAAAATGTAATAGACTCCAATAAAAAGATTACCATGAAGGGGTATGATGCAGAAGAGCGCTTATCTAAAGGATCAGTTACTCTACCAATCAGAGTTGGCCCTATGGTGAAAGATGCGGTTTTTCAAGTCATTAATCTCCCCTTGACCTATAATATCCTCCTTGGAAGACCGTGGATGCATGAAATGCAAGCAGTATCCTCTACATACCATCAATATTTGAATTTTTCTCATGAGGGAGTTGAAATCACAATACAAGGAGATCCTAATTCTTTCATGTATGGCCATAATCTAAGTCCTAAAGTTGAAACCCCTAGAAATTATACAGTATCTTCTTCCCAAACATATGTTGATCCTGAATCCTTAAAATCATCTACCACAGTTACTGCACTATCAAACCCCAATGTCCAAATCCATGATCTAGGATGTGGAGAATACTATTTGGATAATTTGTTAGCAAAAGACGCTACTACCACCATCGAGAAGGATCATAATTCCAACAATGATGTTGAGACAAATACAGAAGGAATGCAGGAAGATGACCATTTTTGGATTGAAACTTTTTGTTATCTTGATGATACACCTACCCTTCCCATATCTGCTCCCACTCAAAATTTTGATACCCATGACAACCCCCTATTTGACCAAGACATCTATGATAACCCACTCTTTGATCATGACCTCGATGAGGATATACAACCATCATCTTTCCATACCACCTATCATGGGCTAGGGTATGAATCTCCTATTGTGGCCTTTACTAAACCATCTTGCCAAGTCACTAAAGATGTGCAAGCTTCTTTTGATGTTAACACTACCAAAAAGGATAGTATCAAATATTTTATTGATGGCATCACCACTACCAATCTCACTTCATCCATCTCATCCACATCCATCCACCTCACAGACATGGATCAAAAATTATCACTCAAAGAAAATATAAGGGAGGCAAGTCAAGAATCAAAGGTAAAAATATCTTTATCAAATGAAGATCCAGAATCAAAAGAAAGCATGCAAAGAAAGAAAGATCAAGTAAAGTCCTTTAGCCAAAATAAAAAGTTATTGGAAAAAATAAAAAGAAAAAAAGATCAAGACAAGTCTCCTAGCCAACATAAAAAGCTATCAAACAAATCAAAAATAAAAGCATGCAAAAGTTGATCTCCAAATATATGCCTCTTCCCCACCAATCACTGGGGGCATCTATCAAAGAAGAAAATCAAAGAAAGAACTTGTTGATCTATGGTCTCCCTCCATGTCACTCATACCACATATCCCATTCCACTCATCCATGTTCACCTACCTATCATATCATTCCACTTCCATTGGTGATGTCTTTCAATGTGCCTTTCATTACAACCCCTTCACATACTATAACTCATCGATTGCCCAAGCTCCTTTTTGTCTGAAGCCTAATTTCCCACATAGTGTCCACATTAGGGATCCTATCATAGCCTCTTTTATCTGTCATATTTATTACCCTCCATACTTGCCACTAATCATATTTATTCCAATGGGGTCCTTTCATCCAACATGGTCTTTCACACAGGATCAGAGCATCATATCAGTCTTCGAATTAGGAGCATATTAGTTGTCTACACCTGAAGGGGATTTGTTTGATGAACCCCTCAACAGCCTGCATCTCAAGAAATTCTATACCTGAATCATCCAATGCATTGATAAAAGTCTTGATAAAATACAAAAACATCAGAAAATGTCCTAAAAAATGGTTGCCTGGATGAAAACTTAGCAAACAAGCGTCTTGGTAACAACAAAAAAAGGTCAAAAAAATCATAAAATCTAAAAAAGTGCAATAAAAACAAGTAGTGAAAACTTGGCAACAGGCGCTATTTGTGATAGGTTAGCGTTTCCATCTATTTGAACGTGTTGAACATTCACTTTCACCATCAATCTACCTATCATCATAAATCTCCATGTACATATCCTGGCATTGCGGTTGTGTCTCACCCTAGACTGGGGGAAAAATCCTAAACTCGCTGGTGGAAAATAAACTTTGAGCTTAAACCAATAGACAAACAACAATAGGACAACACAACAAACACAATGATCATAGTGCAACCCAACATTTGAACATCAAGCTCAATCATGAACACATCAACCATCCATGCCAAACATCAACCAGCCAAATCAATCAAATCAAAGCAAACTTTAAATGGATGATGTTCTTCTAAATCATGGCTTTATCATGTCGGCATGTCTGTTCAACTATTGTACTTTGATTTTTGTTATCATATCTCTAGAGCACCTCGATGATGTATTGAACTAGAGGAGCTAGGAAGGAGGATGATTTTTATTTGTCTATTGTCTGTGAGTTGATCACTATTACTGTGCAAATTGTCACAGGACATGCTCTACAAAGTATCATTGATGACATTTCGGATTTGCATAGGAAAACGGTTAACTCTTGTCTGTTTACGCAAGCAATGCTCAGGTCATCTCAGTTTAATTATACCTAGATGATTGTGTTAACTTGCAATATCAAAAATCATGGAAGTAGTACTCAAGTCATCATGGTCTACATTATGCCATCGATGCTTGTACTCACTTTCAAAATTTTAAAGGCTTAATGATGATAAAAAGAACAAAAAATTGGCTGTTACAATGACAACATTTTCATATTAGATCTACATGATTAAGTTAGGTTGCATCCATGTCAATTTACATCTGTATCTATGGGATTTTCAAGGCTGAAACAATTTCACAATGATGATTATCTCTATGGGTTGAGTACATTTGACATTAACCAAAAACACATCATTCTCATATAGTTGCACATCAGTTGCATCACCATTTGCATACATTAGAAAAAAAATCAGTTGCATCATCATTTGCATATATTAGAAATCATTCTCACATTGAACTCATCCATCCATGCATCACATCATAATATTTTCATCAGAAAACACAAAAAAGAAGTGCATTGCATCTCACTTGCATGATCCAAATAATTTCATCAATTATTAATGGATTAAGAAATTGGTCCATTAAGAAGATTGAAAGACATATCCAGCAGAGTAAGAAGAAAAAAATCTTTATTTTAATAGGGGCATAATTGAACTTGATGCATCTATAATTGAACTTTATGCATCACTAAAATCATTTATCCCTTTAATAAAATGGATCTTGGATTCACATAAGATGATTGAAAGACATGTCCAGCACAGTAACATTTCCAAGAAGAAAAAGTTGTTGAAAAACATGATTGATCAACAAGGATATAATGCCATTATTATGAACATTTAAAACCAGTAGTGAAGATGAATTTGTTATTACTCAAATACAAGAGTAGAAAAGGACTAGCTGGATTAGCATAATCATCACATAGAACATCTCACATCATTTTCATAATCAAATCCATATCACATAAGCATATAGAATCACAATTATGCATTATCACATCATCATTACATAATCATCATAATAATCATCATCATCATCATATAAACATAAAATATCATCATTTCAACCATAATTCATCCATTCATTGCATCATTTATTTGCATTATAAAATAACAAAAACATCAAATGCATCACATTTCATTAGCATAATAGGATCCATCACATACATCATATAGACATCATTCATAAAACATCATAGAATCATAACACATCAGTTGCATCATAATTTGCATCCATAAAATATCATATCATCATCATATAGAATTACACATAGCATCATAAAATAGAAATCAAATGCATCCATCATAATCATCATGATCATCATCACATAAATCATATAGACACATAGATCATAATCATCGCCGCATATCATGTAACCTCTAAATCATATTGTCAAATGTACAAGGATATTTGAAGGTATAAAGAGATACATATCAAAAATGGTAGTGTATCAAAAATGTCTCAAATCAATAGGTACATCATCAATGCCTCAAATACATCATTGTATACATGTCCAAGATACATTAGAAAATCATAAATTAGAGCTATGTCGTGCTCCCCCCAGACAGTGTTGGCATCACAGGACCAATGCCTCCACCTAACAAACCTACATGAGGATCTCTCTAATCTCTAGGAAGTGGTTGTGTAACACCTCTTCTAGTGGTCTGCAAATGGGATCTACCAGACCAAGACTGGGCATAACTCTCCCACCGCTCTAGAGGAACCGCATCATGATATATCACTCAATAAAACTCTACCTCCTATGCGGTACGTCGGATCTCTCTAAAATAATTTGATGCACCAATAACTGCTATGGCCTGTTGTAACCTCTCAAAGCCCTCAGCCTAATTGACCCACTATCTCAGAGTATCCCTCTCAGCAGTCAGTGTAGCAATTTTCCCCTACATCTGTCCCTGTACCTGAGTTTGGGCCTGGACCTATGCGAGTTGAGTCTATACCTATTGTACCTATTGTCTAGCCACATCCCTCTCTACTATCAATAATGTAATATTCCCCTGGGCTTATGCTAGTAAAGCCTGAACCTGCTCGAGTTGACCTTGCAGTGTCTGAACCTGTACCTGTAAAGCAGCTATCTATGTTTGCTACTACTACGAGGGTAGTCTAATCTCCACGTGTTATTGTGATGGGGCTACCAATGATCACCTCTTGCGAGGCACTCTCATCTCTCCAACATCAGGCCCTGGTCCTCCTCCACCCTCATCTCCTTCCCCATCACCCCCATCATCATCCTCGTTGTCTCCATCTCCATCACCATCTCTGTCATCACTATTATCCTCCTCCTCCTCCTCCTCTCTCCTCTGCTTGCACCCATGACCTACTACCCTCCCCTCCTCCTCTAGCAATGGTGTCGGCTCATCTGGGATGGTGATCCATGGGAAGGGATGTAAGAACATGTACTGAGCATACTCCTCTGATATTGGAGCATCAGTGATCTCTAGATGAACCTCCCAAATGATGGCATGTAATCCCTAGAAGTGTTGCATGGCTGCATCATATGACAACATAGGTCCCCACTCTATAGCATCCATATCTCATTGTGCATAATGGGCCATGCCCTAGGGCATACCCTGAATCCTACCATACTACCTTAGTACCCTCAGCAGCAAGAATCTCTCAATAATGAAATGGTTCTGGCCAATCAGATATAGGGACTGACACAAAAAATGCATCTCAATATCGTCCTCTAGCCACTACTCACAATCCAGATAGGGCCGCCATACCACAGACTCGAGATCATCCAGCACTCTCCTCTAGTACTCCAATTTTCCCATCCTAGGCTGAGCAAGCAAGCCTGCATAGATATGAATGTATGGCCTCATGGTTGGTCGTTGTTTGTCTACAATTGGTCGTGTGACTGCTATATGCTCCCAGGCCTAGACCTGAAACAATGTAACTCCAGCTGATAAATTGGCCCTGCGAAGATAGACCACTTGCTGTAAATCATGGTACAAATGTGCGAGCATGCAGCATCCCCATGCATGTCGAGTTCCCTGAGCAATCATGCTCTCTAGAATCTGACCCCATCCAACTGAGAGTCCCTTTGACCTGCGGTCAGGACAAAGGAACCCTCTAATGAATCTAGCTAGAACAGACGGCAATATGGCATAAGAATCGACCATATCCCTCCAAGGAATCTCATAACCACATATCTGATCATCCTCAAATACTCTCCTTAGTGCATCAGTCTCGCCCTGCTCCTGAGCATCATATAAGACCAGTGCCCCAACAACAAGTATCTATAGAATTTGATATACGTCCTCTAGAGTAACTGTGATCTCACCAGTGGGAAAATGAGAGGTGTTATGCTCACTATGCCACCTCTCTACTAAAGTTGTCAATAAACCCCTGTTAATCCTAATATGGGGCATATCTATAAGAGAGGACAATCAACATCAGGTAATAACGGTTGTCTTAGGCGGTGTCAGGCGAGGAATCAAATCCCACATCCTAGGGAAATGCTCTCTAATATGTAGACTCATTAAAGGCTCCTATCATCACAAAATATCGCAAATCAACTAATCAATCAATCGACATCAATCAACAAATCAATCAGTTTATCAATCTAATCAGCTCTAGTGAGACTTTGATCAAATCTCGTTAGCATCAATCTATTAGGAAACCTCATCTATCATGAGGTTCATCAATCAATTTTAACCTTGCCTATCATGAGGTTCATCAATCTATCATTCAACCTCGCCTATCATGAGGTTCATCAATCAATTTTAACCTCGCCTATCATGAGGTTCATCAATCAATTTCAACCTTGCCTATCATGAGGTTCATCAATCAATTTTGACCTCGCCTATCATGAGGTTCATCAATCAATTTCAACCTCACCTATCATGAGGTTCATCAATCAATTTAAACTCGACTATCATGAGGTTCATCAATTAATTCAACCTTTCCTATCATGAGGTTCATCAGTCAATTTAACCTCACCTATCATGAGGTCAATCAATCAATCAAACTATCATTGATCCTCGCCTATCATGAGGTCAATTATCATCATCCTATCATTGAATCTCACCTATCATGAGATCAATGGACATCTAATCTATCAACATCATCAATCATCATCAAATCAAAGGCTGACATGATCAAACATCATCGAAATCAAGGAGTCTAATCAAGAAAATCATCAATCTGGTTTAAATTTCACCAATGCACTAAAAGAGACTTTCAATGCACAGAAAAAACTCTATGCACCAGTAAAATTCATCAATGTGCTAAAACAAAGATCCAATGTGTTGAAATATCCAATGCACCATTTCATTTGATCTATGTGTCAGAACAGAGTCTCTATGCGCTGAATCATTCTATGCACTACATAAAAACATCTATGTGCTAAATCATATCACCTAAGCGCTAAATGCACCTATGCGCTACAACAGTTCTCAATGCGCTACTTCAGGCACCCTATGTGCTACATCTATCAATGCACTAATTCATTTATCCTATGCACTAAAACCCTAACCCTATGCGCTAAAATTTTCTATGCGCTAGAACATTCGTTCTATGCGCTACATCGGGTTTTCAATGCACCAAAATAGAAAAATCCGAATTCAAAACGTGAAAATGAGCAAGAAAATAAATTGCATAAATTACGAGGGAGGTTTTCAGGGTACATACCGAAGGTCTGTACGCTGCCAGGCAGTTGTGTTGTCGCACGCGCTCGAATCGGTGTGTGTGGTAAGGGATCACCATTCTACTCCAAATTGCAAGATTGCTCAATCACTCTCAAATCTCCAAATTGCAAATGCTCAAATGAATTTCTAATCACTCTTTTTAACCTTTTTAAGGTTAATTAAGTGCCATTTTATGGGGTTGTTTTATTTTATTTTCAAAAGGGGCTTAATTGATTATTTCATCACCTGGTGACTTTAACATCATTTTTTGGGAGATAAATCATTTCTAAATCATAAAATTTTGAGATCATCATCAAATCATCGAAAAATCATCAAAATTTTCAAAAAATCCTAAAAATTCAAAAAATTCAAAAATTCTCAGATTTATCTCCTGAGGGGGCATATATCCATCACTTGAAAATCAACGTTTTGGGCATTGAAAAAAAAATTGTTGACATCAGTAGCAATTTTTTCTTTGAAGCAATGTGTAAATACATTACTTGAAAGAGGGGCAAAATGTATACACCTAGAATCGGTCAAGACAATTAATTAATTAAATATTAGTTATTTAATTAATAATCCCTTTATTTCATCTACTTATAAATAAATTCTTGATTTATTTATATAATTCACCCTTTTCTAAATTCTTCACCCTAAACCACATTCTTTTAAATTTAATTAAATAAAAAAATGACTATAGTTTTTTTTATTTAATTAAATATCTCTTCACTAAATTTTGAATAATTTCAAAATTCAAAATTAGTCACATGTCTATAGCACTTTTTGGCCATGACATCAAATGTCACATGTAATTAAATATGACTAATATTTAAATTACATTTATCTTTAACAAACTTATAACACATGGCTTATTCTCACACACTTTATTCCTTCATCCATTTGGCATGTTGCCTTTGGTCAAGGGAAAATCCTCCAAGATTCTTCCATCTCCATTGTTCATCTCTCATGTATGAATCTCCACTGTTGATTGCTGCCACATCACAAGATTCCTTGAAAATCCTATAAATACAATCCTTTGCTACAGCATTTATCATCACATCTTTTAGCAAACTTATTATGCAGGAATAGCTTTGGAGCATTTAGAATTTGATCATTTAGCATTTATAAAGTTGCATTGTTTTACTATTCTAACTTAGAATCATGTCTTAGTTTGTAATTTCATTTTAGTTTATCATATCATTGGTTAATATTTGAGCATATGCAGAATCATTTTAGCTTTTTATGCAGTATTGTTATCCATTTGTCAATATCTCCATTATCATAGCATCATGGATTTTATCACATAGTTTATACTTCATGTAGGAACTTAGATTTTTTGCATTATACAGCATCTCATTTCTCAAGTTGTCATTTTAACAATCATAGTGCACACATAAAATCTAAGAGCCAATATGATTTAATAAATCCTTGAGAATAGAGAACAATGGAATGTTTTTAGAGATTTGGTTTATTTGCAAATAGATTAGTTATTTGATTCAAATCTTTAATATAATACATCTCATTGATGTTTGTGTTGATTTACTAACTCTCCCACAAATTCACACACAAAAAAACTATTTCCATCCACTCTGAAGGAATCAGCCTTGCATTGGTTCATGGGGTTGAATGCTAATTCCATTAATACTTGGGAATAAATGAAAATAGTTTTTTTAGACAAATACCAAGATTACTATCAAGTTAGGGACATGAAAGAGGATCTGTTTAAAATGAAACAGTTAAAATAGGAGAGTTTAGAAGATTATGTGGAAAGATACGAATTTGTTTTGAAAAGATGTGGGAATGGGTTGGATCAAGAAATTAGTAAGTCTATTTTCCTAAAAGGGATTGATGATTATTCAAGAGATGCCTTGAACTTAATAGGAAAATAAGACATCAATAAACTCATTTTTGAAGAAATAGTTGAGATTTGTAGGAACTATTCAAGAACAAGAACAAGTTCTAGAAAGAAAAAAAGGGGTTCCTCTACTGATGTTTCTAAGGTCGTGGAGGAAATAGAAATTTTAAAAACTGATATCCTTCTTCACCTTAGTTCTCAACCTGGAAAAAGAATAGTAGAACCATTGGCTATATATTGTCCTAAATATAGAGACAAACATCCATTAAGGGAATGTCCTCTCAGTCAGGTAGATTTGTATGACATTTGTGAGAAAAAGCATTCTAATGGTAAATGTAATCTCCTCCCAGAGATTAAAAACCATTGGAGAAACCTTCTCAATCTTCACCTATAGAGGAAGAACTCAACTACATGGGATAGAGGCAGTTCAACCCTAATTTTGGAGGATAGTCTAATCCTAGAAATAATTCCAATTGGGATTTGAATCAATGGAATAATAAATGAAATCCTTCTAGTCAATGGAATCCATAGTCTCATTGGAATTCCCAAAAAATACCAATTCCACCTCCTTCTATGGAAACATCCTAGGGAACACCTTGGGGACAACACGAATGGACTAATCCTCAATGGAACCAGCCACAATGGCAACATAATCAATATCAGTGGCAGCCTAATCAACCTCAATGGCAGCCTAACCAAGGTAATAATCCTTAATGGAAAAATTAGGTACCAAGAAGACCTTGGAATTAAAATCAATCACTTTTTCCTGGTTCTCCTCAACCTTCAATTTATGAAGCAGTAAACCAACCTCAAATTCCAGCTTAGCTAGTTCCCAATCCTAAAATCTTAAACCTCAACAGCCAGCTTACAATGTTGATCCTAATACAGTTAGTTTAAACAACATTTATTTGAATGATATTCAGTTGAGGACTCGATTAGTACCATCAAAACCCGATTTGAGTAAGGATGAATAGCAACAGGATTTGATGAAGGATACATTGTAGAAGAATGAAGATATTTCTTTTGATAAACAAGCACCATTTCCTACACGATTTCAACAAGAATCAATGGTTGGAAAGCAAGCTGAGGAGAAACAAGATGATTTGGTAGATTCCCAAATTATTAGAGAACTTAAAAATACTAACATTGAAATTCCACTCTTGAGAGCTATTTGTGATATCCTAGAAATTAACCAAGTGGTTAAGTCTTTGTCAAAACACCTAGAAGGAAAAAGAAGTTACCTTCCACAATAAAAATTGGAGGAAAACTATCTAATGTTTTGTTAGGGAAGTTGATCCCTCACAAGTATGGTGACCCAGGAATTCCAGTGATTACCCTTAATATTAATGGCATTGAAATTCCAAATGTCCTTATTGACTTAGGAGTTGTTATTAATGTTATTACAACTAAAACAACCGAAAAATTGGGAATTACAAATTTCCAACCAATAACCACAGTTTTACAACTAGCAGATCAATCAATTACAAAATTGGAAGGGATCCTTGAAGATGTCATTGTTACTATTGACACATGGGAATATCCTGTTGATTTCCTTATTTTGAAAAGTAAGCAAAGAAAGAAAGGCTATCCAATCATTTTAGGAAGACCTTGGTTGGAAAAAACCATTACCCTTATTGATTGTAGGTCTAGAAGCATGACCATTTCTAATGGAGTTAGACAAAAATAATTATCCCTTTACCCACTAGAAAAACCCTCTTTATTATCTAAAAACTAGAGTCGGACTGACAATTTTAATTCAGAAGATGATGAGGTCTAAGAACTTTCCATGGTAACATTGACAAAGCATGTGGAAGAGTATGAAGAATGTATGAATGAGGAAGAGGGAAACCTTGAAGTTCATGATGTTATTGATATTCAGGATTGCTTCCCTTTAACTAATATCATGAATTTTGATTTGAATCATAACCAATTACTTCATCAAATTTTTCCACATCCTTTTCCTTTAAATACTTTGATTGGAGACCCCTCTACTCTTCAAAATAAGACTAACCAAATCTTAGTGCAGGTAGATAGGCCCTTACTTATTACTGTGTTCTTATCAACTAAGCAAGAAGATGATCTAAAGGAGATTTTAGAAAAGAATACTGAAGCATTTTCTTGGGATTATAAGGACATGAGAGGGATCCATCCTGATATTTATACACACCACATTTACACTAAAGGTGTTAAACCTGTAAGACAAGCTTAGAGAAGGATTAACCCTTCATTAAGAGATTTTGTGAAGCTGGAAATAAAGAAATTTCTCCAGGTAGGATTCAATTACCCTATTTTGGATAGTCAATGGGTTTCTCCACTGATCATAGTGCCTAAGAAAAATGGTAAATGGAGAGTATGTGTGGATTATAGAGAATTGAACAAGGCTACTAAGAGAGACTATTTTCCACTGCCTTTTATAGATCAAGTATTGGATAACTTATCAATCAGTATTTACTTTTCTTTTCTTGATGTTTTTAGTGGGTATAATCAAATTTAGGTAGCTCTAGAAGATCAAGATAAGACAACATTTACTTTCCCATGGGGTACCTATGCTTATAGATTCTTGCCTTTGGGATTATGTAATGCACTTGAAACTTTTCAACATGTTGTTCTTTCCATTCTAGCATATTTAACAGCAACATGTGTAGAGGTATATATGGATGATTTTATAGACCATGGTGAAACTTATGAAGAATCTTTGAATAATCTGAATAAATTTTTTAATAGGTGCAAAGAACATAGGTTATCATTGAACCATGAGAAAATTCTATTAATAATGACTGAAGGAATTGTGTTAGGAAATCATGTGTCAAAAGAAGGAATCAAGGTAGACCCTAAGAAAATTGAAGTTATTCTGCAAATACAAGTACCTCGAAGCCAAACTGAAGTGAGAAGCTTTTTAGGACATGTTGGCTATTATAGGAGGTTTATAGAAGGGTTTAGTAATATTGTAGGTCCTCTGTTCAATTTATTAAAGAAAGATTCAAAATTTATTTGGACTACAATGTGTCAAAAATCCTTTGATGATATAAAAAAATCCTTATCAACCTCACCTGTCATAGCTAGGCCAGTATGGGGTGAACCTTTTCATATAAATACAAATGCATCTAATTTTTTAATTGAAGCAGTTCTTGGACAAAAGGATGAATTGGGAGCGATGCATGCCATTTATTATATAAGTAAAAATATTAACCTAGCTAAACAGAATTACACCACTACTGAAAAGGAATTCTTAGTAGTCATGTATGCCATTAATAAGTTTATACATTATATTACTATTTATAAAAAATTTGTACATACAAATCACATAGCTATTTGATACCTGATGAATAAAGTTGTGGTGGGAGGATGCACCATTCAATGGTTATTGTTATTACAAGAATTTGATATAACAATACTTGATAAACCAGGTAAAGATAATGTAGTGGTTGACTTTTTGTCTAGAATGGTCTTACAGGGAAATAACGAACCAATGGAAGATGCATTTCCTAATGAACATCTATTTGCCATATATGTTCAATCACCTCGGTTTTTTAATATTGCTAATTATCTTGTAACTGGGAGATGTCCTTATTTTTTATCTAAGCAGCAAAAGAGACTAATTATAGAATGTTCCATATTTGAATGGATTAATTGTTTTTTGTTTAAAATGTGTCAAGATCATGTCATTAGAAGATTTGTACAAGAAATACATGTTTATGATATCTTGAAGGCATGTCATGATGAGCCATGTGTAGGAAATTATTCCATAGTAACGACAGTACATAAGATTCTGGGAGCAAGTTATTTCTAGTCAACAATGACTAAGGATTTCGCTCACTACATCAAGCATTGTGATCAATTTCAGCGAATGGGAAGGCCTACACGTTCTACAAAAAAATTGCTTCAAAAATAAGTTTCTTTGGAGACATTTGAAAAATGGGGAATCAAATTTTTTGGTTCCATAGATCCACCATCAAAAGGAAAACATTACATCCTTGTATGTACTGATTATTTCACTAAATGGGTGGAGGCCAAAGTTTTAATAGCTACTAAAGAAGAAAGAGTTGTAGATTTCTTATACAAAAACATTCTATAGAGGTATGGAGCACCTAGAACACTTTTATCAAATCAAGGACCTCAATTTGTGTCTTTAATGTTGCAGGCATTTCTTTAGAAATATCAAGTTCAACATATAAATTCATCACCATACCATCCTCAAGCAAATGGGCAGGTGGAGGTGACTAATAGAGAACTGGAGAATATACTCACAAAGATAGTTTCATCCTGAAAGAGTGATTGGTCTAATAAATTAACAGAGGTTGCATGGGTATACAATACAACTTGGAAAACAACCACAGGTTTTTCTCCATATGAATTAGTTTATGGGAAGATGCCTATTCTTCCTATACAATTTGAACTTGAAACACTAAGAATAGCTTTAAATGTGGGTATAAATCTGACTGAAGCACAAAAAAATAGAGTGTTCCAATCGAATAGGTTAGATGAAATGACGATGGAAGCTTTTCATCAAATGAAGATCATTCAAAATCAAAGGAGATAATGGCATGACAAGAATATTCGCAATAAATAATTTACTATAGGAGATTGGGCATTATTGTTTGATTCATGGTTTCAAGAATTCAAAGGGAAGTTGTATACCAGATGGCTTGTACCATATGAGATTAAAGAAGTCTTTGATAATGGAGTTGTCCAATTAACACCTATTGATGGAGAAAGGAAGACAATGTTTGTAAATGGACATAGGCTTAGGCTTTATCATAAACCAACAACAAATGAAGAGTTTACAACTGAACTTCAATCAAGGATAGAAAATTTTACCAAGATTTTTCTTTTTTAGGTGAAGTTTATTGTTCTTAATATTGTTCAGTTGCCATGAATAAAGAGGGTAAATTGAAAACCAGAAATGGCGGTTTACCTTCCAAAAAATTATTCAAAAAAAAAATCATAATCTTCTTGTCTCTTGTAGGTACAGGTTTGGATAGGTTATGATGGATCCTCACAAAATCAGGAAGATCCTGATAGCTCCATATCGCATCAAAAATCAATTCTTTAATGAAAGTGTTGATTAAATGTTCAAATTAATTCAGCTCTCAATAGCTCCTAATTGCTCCTGGTCGGTTGTTCTCGATATTTTAAAGAAAATTTGAGAGGAAGACTTCTGATAGCTCTGAGTTATTAATG
This sequence comes from Sequoia sempervirens, assembly GCA_007258455.2. Lineage (NCBI taxonomy): Eukaryota > Viridiplantae > Streptophyta > Pinopsida > Cupressales > Cupressaceae > Sequoia > Sequoia sempervirens. The sequence goes on along the minus strand of VDFB02193867.1, from coordinate 107,622,179 downwards.
ACCAATTGATACAATTCACAAACATTCAAGAGTAGAGAAATTAATACAATGTTGGAAGCATTCAGCTTTATTATTTTGCTAACTTGTTTGTTCACTATGTAGGTATAGGTTAATTTGATATTCCAAATTTTCATGATTTGACATTACAGCATGTGGAGAAAAGTGGGCTCCCACAAAGGTTGATCCCAGCATGCTACCCTTTTTAATTTTAAAGGGATAAGCGTGTAAAAGCATTGCATTTATCAATTGTGACTGAGTACACTATACAATCTAGAAAACTCTGAAAAATTCTAATCCTTTTTGAAAATAGTGAAGGCTATTGCAGCTTACTTTGCCATCAAATATATCATCTATCAACATCGATGTCATTTCACACCATTGGGAGGTAGGTGTTTATATGATGCATTTATTTTCAAAAGTTTAAATGCATTAATTATTTATCATAAAGCTATTATAGAGGCCATCTCATCATGTTAAATGCCAAGTATAATTTATTAAGCGATTAGAATATGAGGTGGCATTGCTTGCTCAGTTTTCAAGTAATGATTATGAAGTAGTGATTTTGGAAAAAGCAAGTTGTACGATGAGATCAATGAATGTACTTTTGCCACCTTTCATCAGCAAATTTCAAAAAAAAATTCATTGGCGGGAAGTTACAGGTGTGCAAAGTGTACTTCATAACAACTCAACATTATCGAGGATAAAGGATATTTAATGTCCAAGTAGAAGCAGTCAAGAGATATTTCACATTCATTTAGCAAAGAGAAAAAAACCGTTGTCATTTCTGCAATATCACATTTTTCTGCATTTTCTCCTAACTGAAGTTGTTCTTGAATTTCTCAAGTTTTCAGTCTATAAAAATGGGTTACAAGAGAATGGTTGAGCCAAAGGTGGCTATAATAGACAGTGAAACCAAAAGATGGTTGCATCAGGACAATTGGTTAGACTCCATTCTCAAATATGAAGGGTATGAGTGGGATGTGATTCAGGAATTTTTCAGGAATTTCCACATAAATTTCATAGTGGTGAGAGGAGAATTTATTGAGGTGGCTACAATCATAATTAGTGCATTATTTGGAATTCCTGTAGAAGGAGAAATTGTGAAATGAGGTAAACATGATTTAAAGGAGCTTCTGGAAATATTCCATGTCGACCCAGAGCCTTTGTTGACTTTCTAAATCCACAAAGGGAAGAATAAAGGCATTGAACGAGGAAGCGTCCAAGAACCCTAGTCATCAATTGTCTTCTGCTTAATGAAATACTTTACCTATGAAGGCCAATTTGCTACAATTTTAGGGTCAGCTCTTCAGTTGTTGATTCATATTCATCATGGGGAAGCTAAGCCGGAGGTAATGGTAAATCTACCTACATTCTTTTTTTCACAAATTAGTGATATGGAAATGAAATGTAAAGAAAAGGAGAGTAGGATAAAGCATAATGGATTAATGCATTTAATTGTTAAGCATTATTTTATGCAAAAACCAAATGGTGAGAAAAGATGGAAACAGTTTTTGATGAATACTAAGGATGAGGGTTCTAAAAAATAGAAAACCCCTATGAGCATAACTTTAAAAGTAGAAAAGGAAAAGAGCTCAAAGAAAATTAGGGATAAACCTAAAGGGAGGCCTCCAAAACAAGGTACTGAGGAGGAAGAACCTTCAAGGAAAAGAAAACCAAAAGAAATAGAAACCTCAGAAGAGCATAAAACTGAAGAAGAAAGTAGTAAAAAGAAAAAGGGGATTAAGAAGAAAAAAAACTAAAAAAGAGGAAACAAGGTAAAAAACTTGAAAAACCTAAGGGAAAAGAGAATTTATAAAGAGGAAGAAAGAGGAAAGCTCAAAAATATCCTCCTGTAATTCAAGTTGAGGAATCTGAGGTAGAAGAACCTAAAGAAGGAAAGGAAGGTTCTCAATCGCCAAGAAACAACTCCCCAGAATTATTTTATATTTCCCCTGTTGGAGAAACTTCTATTCCAAGCCCTACTTTTCAAAAAGAAGGCAGCTTTGCTACTCAAGAAACTCCTATCGAAACCTCGGTTGTCTCCACTATTGTAGGTGAAAAAGAAAATGAGCCCCAAATTTATAATGTTACCACTAGTTCTCCAACCCAGCTCAATGAACAAATAGAGGAAATATTTATCCATAAAGAGGGAAAACTACCTTTGGAACAACAGGAGGAGCCTGATGATAATTTAAACCAAAGGAAAGAAGAAGAACAACAAGTTCAAATTGCACTTAAATTATCCAGGTTGGAAAGAGAAATACAAGAATATAAAATGCAAAATATGATACTCAAAATGAAATTGAAGCAAAAAGATGAAGAAATTTCAAAATCTAAAACAGAAGTAGAAAAATTGAAGTTGCTATAGACATCCAAATTTGGACACTTAATTTATCCAAATTTATCACTTTTCATCTAAACATCCTCTTATCCGAGTTAATTAAGTAATATTACTATTATTTAATTAATATCCTTAATTTTGCCAAATCCCTAAGGTATTTAATTAATAATTAAAACCTTACCCTCCTTAATCCTTTTCATCAAATGAATTAAATAAATATTACATTTATTTAATTCCTCACATGTCATTTTCATCTAATCCTAATCCATCTCCTAATCTCTTCATTAAGGATGTGCGCATGCCTAATCCTTGATTAGGATGTGTCACATCCTCCAACTTTTGCAAGTTGGCTTCTAATCCTCATTAACCCCTAATTATCCTCTAATTACTGATTAGTTAAGCCTAATCAATACCTTGGTCAACTCTCCCCATCCCTCAAGGAATTTCTAATTCCTTTTTATTTATTCAAGGCTCCTCTCTTCCCCATGTGAATTTTTAATTCACTTTTATTCCTCCTAGAATCCCCTTTTCCCATGCCTCTTCTAGAATCTTTGACTTGTCACATCAAGTCACATGTGACAAAATCCCACCTTTTTGGAGACCCTCTCTTATCCACTAGATTCTCCCAAGCATGTGAATTTTTAATTCACATTTATTCCTCCAAGGAATCTTCTCATCTTCCAATGTACTTCCAAGGTACATGTCCTTACACATCATGTACCTCCCTTCCACGTCACCTACACATCATCTCACCCTTAGCCACTTCACATTCCACATGTCAAAATGTGAGGGCTTGTGAGTCCTCAACTCACCTTAGCCCTTCATCTTGGCCTTGTTGGATAAATCTCAACCATTGAATTCTCTAGAGAATTCAAAATACCCCCTCCTCTAAGGCATTTACAACACTTAGTCATTTTGCAACTAAATGATGTCATTTTGAACACTCAACTCAGAATAATTTCATTCATTTATCCAAGCCATTTTAGTAATTTGCACTATCATCTAGTCCTATTGTCAATCTTGCATCAAGAGCCATCCAAGGAGCACACAAAGCAATCTAAACCAAGGGCCAACTAAGGAGTTTTCAGTAGCAAAGAAGGTATAAACATATTACAATCTTCATTTTATCTTGTTTCTTTGCTTTATTATTCCTTAAGCTAATCTTGAAGTGTCCCTTTGTGTTTTTCCTCATTGTATTTTAGTTATTTTGCATATTTAGAACTGGACTACCTCCTGAGCAGCCAAAATTGCCCTGTTTAGCTCCGTTTAGCCTCTAAATCATCGTCTAACCATTCCAAACCTTTATCTAATCATTCCAATTCTCTATTTTGTCATTCTAAACCTTTGAAACATCCATTTGATCATTCTAAAGCTCCATTTTATCATTCTAAACCTCCATTTAACCATTCCAAACCTTCACTTAGCCATTCAAACATTTGTTTGACCAAGTAGCCTTTCATCCCTTTCAATCCCTTTCGATCCTCTGTTTACTCATTTCGAGTAATCTTTCATCCATTCCAAGCATCCATCTCCTCATTCTAAGAGTTGTTAATCCTTTCTAATCAATCGTTTACTCATTTTGAGCTTTCAATCGTTCATCCATTCCAAACAATCATTTACCAGTTCTAAGTGCTTGTTCATCCACTCCTATCATTCATTTTCCCAATCCAATCATCTATTTACTCAATCCAATTATCTAACACCCCATTCCAATCGCCCGTCTCTTTATTCTAACAGCCTGTTTACCCACTTAGAGAGTCCACAAAGCAGTGGGGTGAATTTTCCCCACAGTGGGGCGAATCTGCCCTGTAGTGGGGTGAATCTGCCCTACAGAAGGGAAAATTCGCCCCTCTGTGAGGGCATATTCACCCCAGAAGGAAAAATTCATCCCTCTGTGAGGACATATTCGCCCCAAAAGGGAAAATTCACCCCTCTATGAGGGAAAATTTGCCCCTCTGCAGCAAAAATTTGGTAAACAAACAATAACCATATCCAATTCCCAAATCTGACTGGTGAAACCAATCCCATCATATCTTTCAATCCAATCCTGATCTGAGATTTAATCTAATCCCAATATGATATTTGGTCCATCTACAGTCAAGATCTTTGGATATCAAAATAAATCTTAAGATCCCTCCCTAAATCTTCTTCATTTTTTTCCTATTCATCCATTCTAATCATCCGTTCACTCGTTCTGAGTAAATTTCCATCCATTCTAAACCTTCTTCTATCATTTCGAGCTCTTGTTCACCTGTTTCGATCAATCATCTACTCGTTTTGAGTAATCTATCATTCATTATGATCTTTCACCTTCTCGTTTCAAGAGTCATTCATTGTTCTTAGCAGTCTCTTACTCATTTAGAGTAGTCGTTTGTCCCTCTTGATCATTTTTTTACTCATTCTAAGTAATCTTCCATCCGTTTTGACCTTTCATCCATCCATTCTAAATTCTTGTTCTGTCATTCTGATCATTCATTTACTCATTCCGAGTAAATGTTCATCCATTTCAAACCTCCTTTCATCATTTTGAATTCTTGTTCTATCGTTTTTATCATTCGTTTACTCGTTCTGAGTAAACATTCATCCATTCCAAACCTCCTTTCATCATTTTTAATTCTCGTTCTATCATTCTAATCATTCGTTTACTCATTCCGAGTAAACGTTCATCCATTTCAAACCTCCTTTCATCATTTTGAATTCTTGTTCTGTCATTTTGATCATTCTTTCTGAGTAAACGTTCATCCATTTCAAACCTTCTATCATTTTGAACTCTCCTTTACTCATTCTGAGTAATCTTTCATCTATTCCAAACCTTCATCTTCTCGTTCCAAGAATCATTCATCCATTGTGAGCAGTTGTTTACTCATTCTGAGTAGTCGTTCATCCATTCCAATTTTGAGTATTCGTTCATCCATTTTTATCATCCATTTCTCCAATCAAATCATCATTTTCCCCATCCAAATCCTTTTGAACTTTGTTTCAGGTTATTATCCAAATTGACCTAAGTGTCTGAATTGATCGTCATCATCAACATCTACTTAGGATTGTCATCCATCCTAAGTTAATCATCATCGTCGATCCAATCAATTCACCTTCAATCTCAAGGTGGATTCGGTGCCGCAATCATCCATTCATCCTTTAATCAGATCAATCAGTATCCTAAGTCACCTAGGGTAATCTTCGAACAGGGTTTTCCAATCCCTCTCATCATCCTATCTGATCCATCATTTGATCTTATCAATCATCGATCGATCTTATTGAATCTAATCCAATCGCATCCTTATCCAATCACCTTCGACCCAATCAATCTACTTCCATCTTGAGGTAGATTCAGTGTTGTAATCATCCTTTGATAACCGATCATATCGTCAAAATCAATCCCATCACATCATCCCATCATCCTAATTTGAGCTTTAATCTAATCTCGATTTGAAATTTAGTTTGTTTCCATCCAAAATCTTTGATCCATCCTATTTATCCTTTCATCATCATGGATCCTTATCCTCCATCAATAGTATTCAATTGAAACCGTAATTATTTCGACGATGATAACGGAAATCTTGTCGATCAAGAAGTCTATGGCATAGATCCCCTTGACGCTATCATCACTAGTAAGCTTTCTCCACCTAATTTCCACAATTTAGTCACCCCTTCAAACTATCCCATTATGTCTTCACCCATGCCTAATCACTCTCCTTATGCTACCTTTGACAAGGGATGTCTAGTATCTTCCTCATCTGCATATCCATCATATCCTTCATCTACACCTTCCTCTTATCCAATACCTACATCCTCTTATTCTAATCTACCATCCCAATACTCTTATCATAATCCTGCACCCATGTCACACTATCCTAATCCTCCATACCAATCAACCCCATCAACTTATCCTAATCCAACATTCACATCTCTTTATCTTGATCCAACATACACGTCCTCTCATCCTAATCCACTATCCCAATACCTTTATTATAATCCATCACTCACATCCTCTTGTCCCACTACACCACTTGTATCCTCTTGTCCTAATCCACAATTCATGTCCCCCTATCCTAATTCATCATTCTAATATCCTTACCTTAACCCTCCATCTACTCCCAGTCCTACATCCAATCCCATTCCTCCATCTAACCCTAGTCCACCAATCCATAATCCCTCATCCATTTCTACCACGCTAGCCAATCCAACCATATGCAAATATCTCATTTCAAAAGTTCTCCAAGGACTCATGACAAAGAAGCCATCCCCAACTCCACATCTTGAAGTCATGGAACCATGCCATCCCAATCCATCATCCACGATCACTAGTGATGAGACCCTTCTCCATACCACACCTATCATTGTTGTTACCACCCTTAGCACTGCTCAAACCATTGAAACCATCAAACCCACTGAATCCATTGAACCCCCATCTCCTACTCTAAGAGCCATTGAATCCATTGAAGACACCCAAGTCCAATCCACTCCCTCTACTCCTAGATCCACCCAATCCATCAAAGATACCCAAATCCAATCCACTCCTAGTAGTACTAAAACCCATTTCCATGAACCTCAGGAATCCTCCCTACTTCCGTCTCCCCCACTTAAAGAGTCCCTCCAACACTCTGTTATCATGCCACCCACACAAGATTATTCATTCCAAGATTTTGATCCAAAGCATACCACCATATCCCCTCCTCCACATCAAGATCCCGCAATCCCATCCAGTCCATCTCAAGCTCATAGTCCTTCATCCATTCCATCCCATGGTCCCCTTTGCACTCAATATCCAATCACTCCATTTGCATGAGCCCTTATCTCCATCTCCATCACCAGCTACCACAAATCTAGATCCTATCACGTCACCTAATCCCTCTCTTGATCCCTTACCACTCCCTTGTCCCGATCAAGATAATGTTATCCCCTCATCTCCATCTCATGATCCTCCATCGTCGCCTAAACCTACTATCCCCTCACCACTTGTATATCCCCTTGATACTCTCACATTATTCCATGGTGGTCTCCTTGCAAAAGAAAAACACAGCATATATACCACCCATCCTTCCCCACCTAATAATGGACTCACATCATTCTTCCAGAATAACAAAAATCCTATCATGGATCGAATGTTCAAGAACATGAACTATCAAGGAAAAGGTTTAGGCCTTCATGAGCAAGGTATTTTAGAGCCCATCTAGGTCAAAGAACAAATCTGTATGCAAGGTCTTAGACCTATTTCCCAAGAATCACAATCTAAAGATGTTGGTACAATCTCTAGACGTTCTCAACGAGCCTCATCCAAAAGAAATATAGGCTCTTCCCATTGCTCCACTAGATCATATGTTGCCATTCCTCCTCCTCCATTGTATCACCTCAAAACAACTGTCCATATTCCTCCATCATCTACTCCATCCATTTTGGGTCCTTACATCCCTCCATCCACCATCTCCCATCCTTCATCTCCTCCATCTGCCTTGGGTACTTATGTCCCTCCACCCACTAAGTCCATTTTGGACCCTTATATCCCAAAATCACCCCCTCCATCTTGTCATATTCATCCTTTCATCCATCCATCACCTATCCATGTCACCCATCATAAAAATCCAACTCGTATATCCCTTAATTAGGATCAACAAAGGCACATACCTAAACATCCTCCATCTACACATAATCCCCATACTCCTACCTCCATCGCTCCATGTCATCCATCTCCTCATACCCATCCCATTTCTATCAAAAGCACTTTGGATACTAAAGCAAAAAGGCATAAATCCAAACATTTGCATAAATCTAAAGCTCACCATGTCTCCTCTAAAAGACATCATGACAAAAAGAAAAATCGAATCCAAAATCCAAATCAAACCCATTGGCCGCAAAGGTCCACCAAAGAAAAGATCAAAACCATGTGGATCCCAAAGAAAAAAGATGCAACACATTCAAATGAAAAATATGTAACAACATCCAAAGTTGCTAATCCAAAATCTAATCATTTTCATCCACCCTCTCCTAAATAATTTTTGGGTCCCTATGTCCCGAAATTCACTGTCCCATCTCCTCCATTATCCTCGCATTCTCCATCCATTAATCCTCTTATCATTTCACATCCATCACCGTATGTTCCAATGTTGGTCTTGAACTCACCACCCCATCACACACCTACCCCATCATTCTATCCATACCCTTTCCATCCCCTCATCCATTATCCCACATACCTCCCCCATCAAATCCCTCTAATTCATCCTCTTGCATAATCCATTTATCCTAATAAGGTTGTACCAACATCCAATAGTCGCTTCAAACATGGGCTCTTAATACTTCATATAGAATTTTATGCTTGAATCCTTATCACATGTCTTCCACATTCGCTTATCCACCTCCCTATACTTATCCATCTCCACCCACATTCTATCCAAAAAAAAATTAAAAATTAAAAATTAGAAAAAAAATAAAAATAAAAATCATCCAATGATGAAAACTTGGAAAACAAGCACCTTGGATAAGTACCATGATGAAAACCTAGCAAACAGGCATCATGCATAAATCCTCATTTGTCCTTTTCCACACTTGGGGGCAGCTTCCTGATATGCATTCCCTCCATCCGCTATGCTTCCAACTATGCACCCATCTTCCTACTATACGTCCTCTTCTCCATCCCACCTATCTTTTGCATCCTACCATCATAGCCCATTTATCTCCCATCCCTCCATCCTTCTTGTGATCTTGATCAAAACGGGAGCACCTATCTATGCATGCTTTGGACACCTCTTGGTATACATTCCCTTCCTCTATGCTTTATCATATTCCTTAGTCACCCATCCTATCCTCCTCTAGTTATCTCCTTTATCTTCCCATCCACTTGTCTTCTATCCCTCATGCCTCATCATACATGAAATATCTAGAGTGGGGGAATCTACTTCCTTTATGACATAGTCCTTGGAGACATCATCTATTATAATATCCCTTCATCTTCCTATCCATCTGCTACGACATCCCTTCCAAATCCCCATCCTTATCTCTCTATCCATTCTTTCATCTTTATCCTCATTCCATCTCACAATCCCTTGTCATTGGTATTTGGCTATAGGGCTCCCTCCATGCAACCCAATTCCATCTATCTCTTATCACCATCACTTTTGCTTCTTTTACACATCTTTTCAATCTCCTATTCTTTCTCATCATTCATCGCTCCATCATACTATCCTCCCAATTCATCTTTTGATAATTTGGATAACTATCCCATCCCTGAGCTTCGTGTAGTCATTGTCATCCTATCCAATCCAACAGGTCTATCATGTATCATCGTATCAGTCCCATCATTTTCATCTCATCACCCTTTATCCATTGTTTGTCTTTGTCCTTTGGTCGAACTGCATTACCTCTGCGCTTTCACGTAGGAAAATTCAATCATTTGATCCACCCCCGGGGATTTTTCCATCCACTCCTTTATCATCTATCCTTGGTCTTTACTTTTGTCCCTCTGGTCCTTGTCATCCACCATCAATCTTCATCGTCCTCTTTCTGCTTTTATCCATGGTCAGTCGTCAGCCTTTTATCAAACTACGAGGGCTCTCTACTTTCACATAGGAAAGGCTAATCTTTGATCAGCCCCCGAGCCTCTAGGTCTTTAGGGTGTTTCAATCTCATGTCTTGTCTCCCTTGTGTTGTGTCATCAAGCTATGCCCTTATCTAGCTGGTTCTTAAAAAATGAGATCCACTAGTATCAGCAAATCCAATCGATTTTGAATCCATCATCGGTCTCAACAAGATGCATCCTTCCTAACTGACCTCGTCAATCCCATCCACCCCCTTGATCCTATGGAAAAGGACATTTGAATTTGATTGTGATCTTTTGATGCTTTTGGATTTTATTTATCATTTGAGCTCCCTACCATCACTTGTCAAGGCCGCCTTGATCCATCATATCATGGTGTGCTTTGACTGGTACACATAGGGGCATATCTTTATCTTTTGTTTGTTTGTGTCTTCTTGGTTATCCCGCGTAGTACCCACCAAGATCCTTGTGGTCTTGTGTTACACTAGGGCATCCTCGTGTGCTTGTGGTTATTCCAATACCTAGCCTGACCAAAGTCATGGTGACTTTGGGGTGTTGCGATAGCCTTCTTATATGTTGTGTTTGTTTCATGCATTAGACACTAATCCACCTTGGTTCCACATACCCTGGCACTTTGTGTCTTATGCTATAGTAAAAAGCAGTGCTCCAAAGATGGAAAATTGCACTAGGATTGCATTTCATTTTCCATTCTATCATCTTGCATACATCCCCCATCCTCTCATCTATCAAAATCCCCCCATCCATTCATCCTTCATCCTCATCTCACATCTCTATCCAATCCCCATCCATTCCATTTAGCCTGAATCATCTAATTGCATCCTTGGTCCTATCCCCAGCCTTGTTACAAGCCTCGATCCAATCATCCTCATCATCAGGATGTATTCTTCCCTATCCTTTGGTGTTGTTTTGGGATGTTTCCTTCCCTCATCAACACCCCTTTTTATCGGGATGTATCCTCCCCTATCCTCATGTTGTTTCTAGATATATCATTCCCTCATTGACGACACTCCATCCATCATCCACCCATTTTCGCTTGTAGCTTGACTGGGGCAACATCATCTTCATCCTTGCATCCATTTGTGCTTCCCAACCTCCTGTCGCCTTTTCATCCTTTCATATTCATCCCTTTGCATCCTCTTCCTCATCTCCCATTTCATCATCTCATCCATTTCGAGAGCACATCTGTGTTCTCTTGAACTCGCATGTCCTCTCGAGGGGGTATCCTCAATCCCTAATCTTCATCTTCACCCCCATTTTTTTCCTTCCTAGTCACTCCTTTGAATGACTGAGGCATCTTTTCCAATATAACCAACTCCTTTTGGGTTCTCTATTTTAATATTCTTTGAAATGATGCTACTTCGTAACACCATCTCAAAGAGGGGAAAAATGTAGACATCCAAATTTGGACACTTAATTTATCCAAATTTATCACTTTTCATCTAAACATCCTCTTATCCGAGTTAATTAAGTAATATTATTATTTAATTAATATCCTTAATTGGAAAATCCTAAGGTATTTAATTAATAATTAAATACCTTACCCTCCTTAATCCCTTTTCATCAAATGAATTAAATAAATATTACATTTATTTAATTCCTCACATGTCATTTTCATCTAATCCTAATCCATCTCCTAATCTTTCATTAAGGATGTGCACATGCCTAATCCTTGATTAGATGTGTCACATCCTCCAACTTTTGCAAGTTGGCTTCTAATCCTCATTAACCCCTAATTATCCTCTATTATTATTAGTTTCCTAATCAATACCTTGGTCAACTCTCCCCATCCCCCAAGGAATTTCTAATTACTTTTTTATTCATTCAAGGCTCCTCTCTTCCCCATGTGAATTTTTAATTCACTTTTATTCCTCCTAGAATCCCCTTTTCCCATGCATCTTCTAGAATCTTTGACTTGTCACATCAAGTCACATGTGACAAACTCCCACCTTTTTGGAGACCATCTCTTATCCACTAGATTCTCCCATGCATGTGAATTTTTAATTCACATTTATTCCTCCAAGGAATCTTCTCATCTTTCAATGTACTTCCAAGGTACATGTCCTTCTTACACATCATGTACCTTCCTTCTACATCACCTACACATCATGTACCTTCCTTCCACATCACCTACACATCATCTCACCCTTAGCCACTTCACATTCCACATGTCAAAATGTGAGGGCTTGTGAGTCCTCAACTCACCTTAGCCCTTCATCTTGGCCTTGTTGGATAAATCTCAACCATTGAATTCTCTAGAGAATTCAAAATACCCCCTCCTCTAAGGTATTTAGAATACTTAGTCATTTTGCAACTAAATGATGTCATTTTGAACACTCAAATCACAAGCATTTCATTCATTTAGCCAAGCCATTTTAGTCATTTTCACTATCATCTAGTCCTATTGTCAATCTTGCATCAAGAGCCATCCAAGGAGCACACAAATCAATCTAAATCAAGGGCCAACCAAGGAGTTTTCAGCAGCAAAGAAGGTATAAACATATTACAATCTTCATTTTATCTTGTTTCTTTGCTTTATTATTCCTTAAGCTAATCTTGAGGTGTCCCTTTGTGTTTTTCCTCATTGCATTTTAGTTATTTTGCATATTTAGAACTGGACTAACATTTAGGATCACAGTCACAATTGCAACAAGACACAACCCAGTTGTTCACACAACTGGAAAGTGTTAAGGAAACCCTAAAAAAAGTAAATGAGCAATGTTCATAGAAAGATAGTGAAATTCATAGGTTAAAGGAAGAAGTGGATAGAAGGCAACAAGTAGCTCCTAAAGAGGAAGAACTAGAACAAACAATGTCATCGTCTTCTAGGTTACTTATGTTACCTCCACCAATGGAAAGGCCATAAGAAAAATCAATAGAGTTGAGGTATCTTTCCCTCACTACCATGAAATACAAAAAACTCAATATACAACTTCAGAATGAAGTCAAACAAAGTTACCAAAGAAAGAGATGAAGCAGAACAGAGGGTGGTTGAGGCGGTTGAGATCGCTTTTACAATGGTATCCACTAGGAAACCCTCAGGAATGTATTGTTTATTTCTTAGAGAGTTATTTTTGAAATGGAAATTAAACCAACTTGTGTTGAAGAGGCCTATAGATTTCAGAATTGATAATTATTTTCTTCAATCTTATTTTAAGAGTCATCCCAGCATCCAGAATCAAATGTGTGAATTTTACAAGAATGCTTTCATTATGGGAGATATAGATGATTCTATTATTAACATTTATGTTGGAGAACTTCAAATAAGTTCATTTGTTTCTTTGTTGCAAAATCAACTTGAATGGTGAAAAAGAATGGGAGAATACAGGGAAGCACAGAAAAAGTTGGTCTGCCCATGAGAGGAGAAAGACCAAATGCAGTTGAATACATTGCAAAATTCAGATCAGTGGCCAGACTCAATTATGTTGTTCCCATTTATATCTCTAATTTATCAAAAAGTATTGCACATTTCTAGGATGAGGAAGGTACATTAACTCCAAAAGCTTATGAAGCATGCAACAAAAGGTACAACATCATTCCTGTACAGTTAAGGAGAAGAGAGCCCATCAGCCCAAATAATATCAGATGGAGTTTGACCAAGGTAAGATATGTTATCAATTTGATAAAACAACAGCAAGAATTATGGATTGGGATGAGATTAAGAATTCTAATCATCATCATGCCTACTCCAAAGATCAATGCACCAGAGAGGACTCCAGATGAAGCCTTAAAGTCCTGGTATGAAAAACTGGAACAAAATCATAGCTTTGCCAATAAACACAGGACAACAGACCAATACAGGGGAGGTGTCTTTGATTGTGCCTTATGGATTGAAACTCTAAATAAGGACATACCTAATGTAATTGTTGTGTAAGCATGACGGCACGGTTTGGAACAAGAGGGGGAGAATGATGAGGGCTTACAAAGACCTCATATATTTTATAAGTTTGATACTTAATACTTTATATTTGGCTGGAAACTAATGATATTATCTTTTATATACTTCATTTATGAACTTAATTATGTATAAAGACTTAGAATTTGAATTCTTTTATATAAATACTTATTTATGTTGAATAAATGATTAAATGGAATTTAATGTTGTGATTGTTTAATTATTATGTGTATTTAACTCATGACTAGAAGAGCATTTATTGATCAGATGAAGTGCTAACCATTTTTCGTTCAAATGAGATTGGCGGATAACCTGTCATGACTCAACAAGCTTCAACCAAGATACTTTTCAGCTAAACAATAGTCAATGTTCCACCTCTGTAGTTTTGTTTAGCATCAACTGAAGATGATCATGAGACTTTCATGCTTGTACTCTCTGCACTCCATAATTTCTTTTATAATCCAGACATTAGTTTGATTTCCCACGTTTCCCCGCTTTTCAAATAAGAGAGCATATATACATCCAGTCTCAAATTAGTTAGATAGGAGATTGTATTAGTTTTCTATTTTCAGTAAATTATGTTTCTTAGTTCTTCACTGAATATTTTTTACTTCATCCCTCTTTGGGAAAATTTAATGGAATAAAAGAAGAAGTTGATCATTTCAGTTTTTAAGATCCCTCCAAAGGCAGAGCAGGTCCCACTCTTTCGAAAGAAGGTGATCCTGTTAGTTAAATATTTCATCTTCATTCTTGTCCTAAGTTGGAATTGTTTCATCAGTTTAAAGTTAGAATAAATCTTAAATCTAAATCTACATTATTGAAACCTTTGTTTTGATTACTATGTTAATTAATTAGAATCCCTTCGACTTTAATTCAGTTCACTTTCCAGTTAATTAGATTGCAGATAAAATAGTTAGTTTATCATTGATAAATGGTTATGTTCTCAATGGGATATGAACATAGCATGAATTATTACTTGTTAGATTGGATGAATGATGAATGGAGTAGTTTTATTTTGAATTAGATTTCAATTTTGTTGATTAATTAGATTTTGAATTCAAGTAAATGTTAGATTCTCATTTTCCTGCAAGTTAGATTAAGTCTAATCATCCATTCCTCACAATCTGATTCAGCTTGGAATATGGCCTATCTCTACACATTTTATGTTCTAAAATAATTCATTTTGAAGCCTTAGAATAAGTTAAGTAGGAAGAAGTTAGAAGAATAGTGTAGAATAGCGTAGAGCCACTACCGATAAGGAAGAAACAACTTTGAACTGCTCCTAACAAAGTGGACCAAACAACAAACCCCCCCCACAAAACCAATCCAACTCTTACCACAGATAGCTTTAGACACCCCCGGGTTGACAATTAAAGACTAAATGATTAGGGAATTGTGACAGCAACGACCCCTATCCATCAAATACAAATAGTTTTTAACTTTTTTCTTTATCTTTCAGTGTGTACATGTGCAATATTTGAAGCAATTAAATTTATTAGGTTATTTTTACTCTCTTCTCTTAATATTTTATAATTTATTTTGGATTAAGTAGTGTGAAGTAATGTGGAAAGTGATGGATGCATAAATTTTCAAGATTAATAGACTTACTTTCGAGGTGTAGGAATATATTATCAAATATTTATAAGTCCCTCATATGAAAATAGCAATTAAACAACAAATCTTGAGAAAACCTAGTGAGTCAAGACTTGACATTCTCAAGCCTTGGGATAGTTGATTCCTAATAGAATTAGCAACTCTTTCAAGATATATAGGTTTCATTGTTTGACAAATCAATTTGTATGTTGTGTTAGTAAAATCATCATCAACATACGTGGTGCTAGAATAAGGGTTTTAAGTGAAAATAAAGTCAAAAATTTCTTATCATATTCTTATGCATAATAAGATTTTCAAAGTTTCATTTAGAGATGGTATATCTCATTTAGAACTAAAGTTTTATTAAAAAAAAGGTACAAAAGTTCCAAATCTTAGATCATTATGGAAGTGTCAAAATATTTCAGATCGCATAAAAGTATACCTTTAATATGGATATTCCATTAGTTTAAAGAATGTTGAGTAGAAGGTTGATTCCTCAAAGCTTGACTAAATTTGGATTATCAAAAGGGTGTAGAATTTATATAACTTTGGAACATAATGAGATTAGTTGTGTAATCTTCCTAGTAAGAATGAATTTCGTAACGAGAAATTTTATTTCTCTCTTTGAAGTATAAAAATGTAAAATTAATGCTGAAAATACACCTAAAATAGTAGTCAAGAAAGACAAAGAAAGTAAGGTAAAATTATTTATATCAAATATTGATAATATTGATAACCAATTTTTAGATTGTTGTGAAAATGCAAGTTTAAGTTTTATTGATATAGGTGAATTCATATAGGATTATGTCATAGAGGTACAAGGAGAACAATGTGTTCCATTAGTGCTTATGGATCCTGTAATCATGGAAGAGGTCCCAAAGACTAAACTTTAGGAACTAGGGGAATTGTTGTTCCTTATATCTATTGAACTAGATATAAAAAGAACAAACACATGTTATTCCTCTTACTTACAAAATAGGGGAGATAATGGTTAAACATATGTTGATAGATAGGCGATTAAAGAAGAATACCTAAAATGCCCTAAATTTGAAAATCTTTGAATACAAAGAGGATTTCCAAAAAATAATTCAAATAATGATGAATTTTATTTTATAAATTCCTCCTTACAAATTGAATATGAATCATTTTCTTTTCCCCTTGATGATATCAATCTCAATAAATTATAAGTGGTAGGTGTTAAAATAGTCATGATTAGTGACCAATTAATAATTAATATTTTGGAATATGGTAGGAGCAGTAGAGATATTTCGCACAATATTAAAATTTGAAGTGAAGGGAGTCTAAAAGTTTTGACAATAGAATAAAAAAATACATCGAAGAAGGAATGCACTTCAAATTGCCAAATTAATGAGCTAGTGCAAAAAAAAAGGAATTGCTTTGACAAAAAATGGCTAAGATATGAATCAGTTTCCATAGAAATGAAAATTAACTAGGTTGTATTTTTCTATTTTAGTGAAATTTTTTAAGATTATGATTCAAATTTTGAAAAGATAGAATGTAAAAGTTACAAATTGTAAAGTTTAAAAGGCGACAAGTTAATTCATTTAAAGTAATATTTTTTTAATTCATAATAAATAGTCAAGGCTACATGGATTATATTAATATCAAAATGAGATTTTATAATGTTTTAGCCCTTAAAATTATAGGGTGGATTCATATTATCATGCTCTATCTCCCCTAGAGTCACATACAAACTATTTAAATCTACCCCCAAAACATTATCTATCACAAAATATACAAAAGTGACTATCGTACTATATCTATGTCAACGTTAGAGCCCAAGCAAAATTGTTGCCATTCACTCCCGCTCATGAGTCCCCTTCATTGTAGAACCTTGTTGATTCCACCAGCTCCATGAAATCACAACACCACTGGATGCCCACGGCCTCATTCAATCCCAGTCTTATGTAAAGAAATTTGTAGTTGATGGTTACCAAACACCTGTATTACTCCAATCCTTTAGTATCCATGTTGAGGATGAAGGGGTACCACTCCACCTCCACGCCTTGCAAGAACATCTTGTCAATTTCATCTAGATAGGGAATCCCAACACCTAATTGCACGACCACAACTAAATCTACATAGTTTACCAAGATTTCTTCTTTAAACACCATTCTCAGTAGCAGCAAATAGAGGAGCTTAGGGAGATTCAAGTCCAGGAGAGAGGCAAGAAAATGTGAGGAGATGTCTATGTTTTCCCTCATTCAATTGCCAGAGAAATAAAACTTCTTCTAGAGCACCATCTGCACCGCTTCAAGGCACAGGATATCTTTGTTGAGGCATATTTTCTTCAGCCTCTAGTCAGTCATGAAGCCTAGGAAGGCTAACTATTTTTTGGAACTCCTCAATCTGACTAGAGTATCCATTTTCTTTGATCACTATTGCCATCCTCCTCACCAAATATAAGGTGGAAATTGTCATTGAACACCACAGGTATCCAGCTTGGTTGTATTAATTCCCTGCATACCCATTCCCCCTATCTATCATCTCCATATAGCCATCCAAAGGTGGTCATAAATGTACTATGGGTGACAATATTGTGTGATCCAGGTGTTTGCTTGAAGAAACATTTATATTGTATCATGTTATCATTAATCAGTCCTTTCTCACTTATCTCCCATGCCAAAACTCATCGTCCAATGTCAATTAATATGTCACCTAATCACTTCAATGACCAAGTAGTGTGGTTACTTAATGTTCAAATCATATTCTATAGATACATTCGTCATGCGACCGATTTTTTCCTTATTTCAATACAAATGATCACCTTCACGTCAAATCAATCTACTCTCCATACATCAAAAATTATTTCACCCATATAGATGGATCGTCTTGGCGGCAGGAGAGATGTCTTGGTTGGCGTCACCCCCTCAAATGGAAATGCCCATGCACCTAATCTCGCCATATGAGGTGACTATGCCACCCAATTGGCACAAGGTAGAAATCCTTATTTTCCATTAACCACTGCATTGGCCAATGCATCTACCTCACTATTTCCCTCCTTGTATATGTGGTTTACGATGAAGTGCTCAAATTTCTTCATCAACTCTACTCCATTGGTTAGGAGAGCACAAAGTTCCTAGTTGGGGTGTTTCCACTTCTAAGGGAATTAATGAATAACATTGAGTTCCCTTCAATTGCTATCCTAGCCATCCCTAATTCTTTGCAAATTTTCATTCCATGGATGATAGCTAAAAAATTTTCCTCATTGTTTATTCCTTTGAGCAACCGCTTTATCGAGGTTAAAATTGTTTTTCCTTGCCAATCCCTAATGATGCAACCTACGCCAGATGGGCTTGGGTTCCCTTTGGATGCACTATCAAAGTTCAATTTATACCACACATGTGGTCGGGAAACCATGTTGCTTAGGGCTCGAGCTTGCTAAGTGCCAACACCACCACTTCCAACCCAAGTTGGGATCCAGAGAGAGGGCCAAGCTGTATGCAATTTTGTATCCCACTCTGAGAAAACCTTCTCCTTGGCCACTCTCTGTTCCAATTTGGCATTCAATTTTTCCACTATAACAACCTCAATTTTGCTGATAAGAGAGGCATAGCACATTTTCTTATCTTGAAATAGCCTCCTATTTCTTTCTTTCCAAAGTTCTCATATGAAAATTGATGGGCCAAGGGTCCAAACATCCCCATATACTAATTTTCTTTCCAAAAGTGGCCATGAATGTAACCAACTCAACAAATATCTTAGCATGGCACACACCCAACCAAGCCTCGCACACAACCAACACCAATACTCTGGTGCATACAAACATCCTAGAAGAAGGTAGTTGGATGTTTCTTCATCCTATTCACACATAACGCATCTCGATGGGCCTTGAAATCCTAAGTGAAGAAACCTTTCCGCTGTTAAGATTTTATTTTGTGATGTTTCCCATGCAAACATTCCTACCTTGAGGAGGCAGACATTACTCCAACATATGTGTAGGGGTAAATTTTCCACAGTCATAACTCTTCCTTTATACAACATTCTACAACCATCTCTTTCATTATAATTGCCAGATTTGGATCCCGCCTAGATCAACATGTCACTGCCATTTCGCAAATTCAAAGTTCTATTTTTCAACACTTCGGTGAGGAGCCATACTTCTCTTTGTGGTAGATTGAAGCTAGTGAAGTCTCTCCATTTCCAGTCTAGCACCGAGTTGTTCTCATTTGGGACTATATAGTCCTTGACTTGATCACCCCATAGGTTTTTTAGTGTGCACTTGACTTATCCCACCTCAATCACACTATCCAAGCTTGGGAGTCCAGCCCATGATTCCTCCCAAAATAAAGCTCTACTTCCATCTTGTACATCCCATGAAAGGTAGATGTAGACTACTTGCATTTTTGCATGAAATTCCAAATCCGAGAGCCAGTCAGAGGATTGGAAATTGTTAGAATATCCTCGCTACTATCATCCTTTAGGTACTTATAGCGGATAATTTTCACCCACTTACTTTGTGGTTCACAATGCATCTTCCATATGAGCTTTTCCCCTAGAGCTTTGTTTTGCAGATCTAAATGTTTGAATCCAATCCCACAATCTTCTTTGGATCTACATTTTTTTTTTTAAGCGATCAAGGAAATTTTCCTCTTCTCTTTGTTTCCTTTCCAAAAAAAAAATTTGTATAACTTTGTTAAGTTGGAAGCACTCCCACTCAGAATACATAAGACTGACATAAGGTAGATTGGCATGGCAGATAATACTAATTTTATCAATGTTATCCTCCCAGCCCATGTTAGCCATTTTTCTTTCCATGAGTTCAGTTTCGCACACATTTTGAGATTGAGTGGATCCCAAAGACCAGTCGACCTTGTTCCTTTTGCCAATGGGACACCTAGGTAGGTGCAGGGAAATTCCCCTTTTTTAAAGCCTATAATCCTTAATATCTCCTATTTTTGTGTTGTTGTGTTCAAGAAGAAGATTTTAGATTTTCTCTCATTCACTATTTGGCCCAAAGATTTTGCATACTCCCTGAGAATTGTGTTCAAGTGCATCGCATCCTCCCTCTTGGCTGCTCCCATTAGAGTTGTTTCATCAGCAAATTGCTAATGGGATATTCCCTAAAGTTTGCTTGTTACACTTATTCCTTCAATTTGCATCGTGTTGATGCCAAGGGCTATTGTCCTTCTTAGAGCTTCTATCATTAGGATGTATAAATAGGGAGAGATGGGATCTCCTTGTCACAACCCCATTGACACTTCAAAAAAAACCTCAGGTGAACCATTTACCAGGAATGAAAATTTGGGTGTGGAAATGCAAGTGAAAATCCAATTTAGCCAACGCTTGTTGAACACAAATGCCTCCAGGACTTTTAACAGAAATCTCCAGCCCACCATGTCATATGCTTTCCTGATGTCTAATTTGATTATCATGTTGGCTTGTTTGGTCTATTGTATCAAATCAATCACCTCTTGTTCAATGATAATTTCATCTAAGATCATCCTCCCTAGAACAAAGCTCATTTGTTCTTCAGCAATCATCAAAGGAAGAATAAGCTTTAATTTGTTTGTCATGGCCTTTGTCATTACTTTGTAAACTATGTTGTAGAGTGTAATTTGTTTGTAGACATCTAATGATTTAGTAACCTCTTTCTTTGGGACTAGGGCTATGAATGTATTGTTGACTTCCTTGAGTAAGCAACCCGAGTTCCATGAGGCCTCTATCATATCCACCAACTCATCATCCATCAAACCCAAAAACTTTTGAAAGAAACTAGCTAGAAAACCATCTGAACTGGGAGCCTTATCTAGGTGCAACTGGAAGAGGGCCACCTTTATTTCTTCCTTTGTCAATTTTTCATTCAGCATCTTGTTTTGTGACTCTATTACTAACTTTGGAATGCTTCTTCACAGATCTTGTTGGTGATGCAAATTAGAACCTTTGTTTTTGTTTAGTAGATTATTAAAGAATCCTACCACTTCTTTGGCCAATTCCCTTGGTTCCTCCACTATGGATCCATCCACTCATTTTAAATTTGTGATCCAGTTCACACTCCTTCATTGTTGTGTATTGTTATGGAAGAACTTGGTGATTTTGACTCCTTTGAGCCACACCTCTCTTGACTTCTGTTTCAAAAAAGTTTCCTCTTTGGGCAGGATGTCTTAGTACTTACCCAAGAGCTCTTTTTCTTTGAGATAACTATGTAATTAGTTCATTCCATATTGCATTATGTCCTCTTCCACACTATGAAGGTCTTCCTCTATGTTTTCTTTTGTTTCAAAGATGTTTTTGAAGCAATTCCAATTCCAATCCTTGATCTTTTGTTTTAGCCATTTCAATTTCGTAACTAAAAAATACATCTTTGACCCTGTTACTTGAAATCCAGTCTACCATTCTTCCACAAGACCCAGGAAACTTGGGTCCTTGAGCCACATGTTCACAAATTTGAAAGGATATCATGTAGGGATCTGGTCCTCTTGTATGTCCAGTTTTATTGGGAGGTGGTTTGAGCCTCCACTAGGGGAGATACTAGCTTTGAATATAAATGGAAAGTTGTCTGAGCCTCCCCAAAATAAAAACCTATCTAGTTTCTTTGCTATCATGCAAGGGCCCACTCTCCTGTTCGTCCATGTGTAGATGCCATTTCTAAAATCTAAATTGAGCAATTGATTTCTTATGATCCAATCTCTGAAGTCCTTTTGGGATTGATTTTCCTTTAGAATTCCTCCCAATTTATCCCTATCCTCCAAAAATGCATTGAAGTCACCAACTAGTATGAAGTTCTTCCCTTGTATTGTCTTCAAAAATACTTCAAATCTTTTGCCACAGGCTACATTTTCTAATGCATGAGTTTGGCCCATACACATTTATGAGTCTAAATCTGAGCTTGGAATGGATGCTTTGCACCCAACAACCTTGCCAACATGGATTTTTTGCTAACATTTCAATCTACACAGTGTTTGGTTTTTAGAAAACTACTATACCACCAGATGCCCCACTTTCTTGTACCCCCAACACTATTCCAACCCATAATCTTCTTCTTGAGGGATTCTAATTCTTCATTGCTTAGTTTCATCTCCTATGCTAAGATTATATATGCCTTGGTCAAAGCAAGTCTTCTTTTGACCAAGCACTATTTGTTAGGGGTGTTTAGATCCCTAACATTCCATGATAGTAGCCTCATGGTGATTTGAGAAGGGGGGCTCCCTTCACTATATTTAGCATCATAGTAAGCTTTTATTGTCCTTCAGCATCCCCATCTATGGATCTTAGTTCCTGCAATGACTTTCTTCCCCTAGTCTTCCCCTTTTCACAATTTGGCTTAGACTTTTTGGTTGATTTTTGGTACCGATTCCTCTTGTTCTTCCTCAAATTCTGCCATAGCTTCCAGCAACAATTGATGGTCCATTGGGAGGATGGATCCATTGATGACATCTTCTAGGTCATCTTCTGCATTTTTGTAGGGGAATGGAGTATCCTGAGTTGCCTTATTTTGGTCTTCATCTCCATCTCCCATGGCTATCTGCAAAAAACTTTCATTGATGTCTTTCCCCGTACTGGCGGATTTAGTTCCCCACCACAAGACCACCTCTACAACTGAATTTTTTAGAAAGATTAGAGTATCAAATTGATTGATATCTACCTCTCATATTGCTCTCCTCATTTATCCCTTGTTCCATGATTTCTAGCATGTTATCACTGATGTCTCTCTCCAATATCTATGTCTCTCTCAATAGACCTCTTAACTCTTCAAGGAAAGCCAGGCTTCCACTAGGGATTGTTTTCTCTCCATCATCCGAACTCAGATGCTTCAAATCATTCATAGCCCCCACTTCCTCCTCCCCTAACTATTCTTTTGTATTGTTGTCCTCCTTTGCACTCTCTTGGTTTTGTCTTTGAATATGTCTTTCTCCATACCATCCTCCATTTAGAGTAGTATCAATTGCTTTTCTTGCCCTTTTTGAGCAACTTGTTATGTATCCTTTCCTCAAAATACACCTACCTCCTTTTGTGTCGATTGTAAGTTTGTAGAACCAGTCTCCCTTCTTCGTGAGAATTTCTAAATTGTCCATAAATCTAAGCTATGTACTTATATCTACCAAAATCTTGGTTGTTCCTAACTTTCCAAGGAAAAAAATTTCTTCATAGCCAATAAAAGTTCCTAGGGCTTTGCCAATTTTCCCTAATGTTTCTTCACTCCAGTATCCAGAGGGTAAATTCTCCAAACTAATCTAGTGAGGAAATTTTTTCAATTTGTGTTGCTTGGGATTAAAGTTTGGTTCCCAATCTATTTTGTAAAAATAAAAACCCTTGTAAAAGAGTAGTTCCCCAAATCAAATTTTCTCTTTGATCCCCCGTTCTACACATTTTAACAAAATAAAATCTTTAGTTAGGGTTTTTTCTCTTACTCGACCTTCGAAGTGGTCATCGAACTAGTCAATGATTTCCTACTTTGATGCATCACTCCTGGTCCATTTGATGAACAAGTCGTAGTCTTTAAGGTAGTCCCATTGTGGTTGCATGTAACTAGTTGAGATCTTCATTATTTTACTTCTTTGATCCGGTGGAGAAAAGGGCTTTCCATCTTGTAGATTCATCTTCGAGATCCATGTTTTGATTGCTCGTTTGTCACCCTCTCTATCGTTTCTTCTCCTAAAATTGGCTTGAGTCTGGTTTCTTTGAGGAGCCCAAGCTGAGTTATTCCTAGCCCTCAGCTAATATGGGGACCTTCCTAGTTTAGGGTTCCCTAACCACCCATACCTTCACACCGGATGTTGCACTAGATGTTGTGGTTGATGTCGATTGCCATGTATTTGAAAACTTGATTTTGTGGGTCCTTTGTTTCTTCAACGACCACCTATCTACCAATTTGTGGCTCCCCTTCTCCATCTACCAATGTTCTATTACCTTCGAATATTTTTGCACTCCTGGTTTCACTCCATCCACAACTTAATGTAACAATATTTAATTAGTATTATTTAAATTAATAGTTTTTAATTATCAATAAATGCATCATAATACCTGAATCATCACATACATATCATAATTCAAAAAAATATTTTCCAAGTTAAGAACTATTAAAGTTGTAGAAATACTCTTTAAAGTAAAAAACACTTTTATTCTTAAAATTATTAGTAATAATTATAGCATAGTCTCATGTAAATATATGAATATAATGTAGGTTAGCTTAGGTTTTTTCCATAAATCTTGGTCTTCAAATGCTAATAAGGAAAAACTCCATACATTAAGTTTCTCAAAATCTGATTCCAAACATGCACATCCATATTTACACATCAAAGTGATAACACATACAAAAAATTGTTTGATAGAACATGCACGAGGAAAATTGCCAAGTCATGCTAAGAGCAAGGGATAATATTTATAGATGTCACCAAAATTAAAAAATGACTTCCTTGTATCTTTCTCAATCATACTGTGAAACCTCGTTCCTAAGAAATCCATACCTCATGGCTACTAGTTGGTGATGCTCCATCAAAGTGACACTATGGAAATTCTCCATGAATGGGAGCTAGGTTACAACTATCCCTTCATTTAGGAAGTGAGGGATATCCCTTAGAGTAGGAATTCCTACCCCAAGTTGTGTTGTGGCTAGGACGTCCTCTAAACCTCCTATGTAGTCTTGTTGAACTATGAGTGTAGCCAATGATATTACATCAACTTGTGGCACTCCAATGTATAGAAGGAATGCCACAAATTGAGAAGAAATATTGGTGTTTACTCTATATTTATCCCTATCATCAATAAAATTCTATCATATAACCATTGTCAAGGAAATCCTAGTTCAGCTTATATGTATATTGAAGACTTTCATAAGTTTATGACTAGTTATTACACGGAGGTAGGTTGATTGATGCCTAGGTCTTGTTAAATAGATTGGTGTATCCATACCAGAATTTAAAATAAAACTTTAATTAAGACCAATAATGAATTTCATTAGCAATGCTAGGCCAATTTATAGAGGCTTTGGTGCAGCATTACACCATGGTGAAGCACAAGCCAATTGTAGGAGAATTTAATGTGCAAGATATCACATAATATGGTAAAAGATCCACAAATATTTAGGTACCTCAATTTTAATGTTTAAAATTTTGAATCAAATGGAAGCCTTAAATAAAGTATTAAATATTTCATGTCAATTAAGATAAAATGTTCGTGTGATCTTTTAATGTAGAAAATTGTATACCTTTACAATTTCACACTATGTTTGGGTCCCTTAATTTATTGGACTTAGTTAAGCTTCTAATCTTCCAAATTATGCATTCCAAAGCCTTAATCTTACGAAAGGGGAACCAACATTAAATAAATTCATTTAATAGTTAAATTGCCTTGGATCATCTGTGTCCTTGATGTATAGGGTAGGACCCCTTTATAATCCAAAACCCAATTTAAAATATGTTTTTTATGGTATTTTAATAATCAAAATTCAAATTGTAAGTGTCGGTTTTTGGAATCTATTTTTTGGGAAATTGGATAAACACTAGTCTTTTATCATTTAAAAGCTAAGCAATAATTTGGAAAACTTATGATCAAGCATTATTTTCAAGATAATAATTGAGCATTCAAGAGAACCATTAAATCATCCATTTATAGCACCAATCAAGATCCTAACATCATGTCAAATTTTGTGTATTCATGTTGTCTTTTGAAGGCTAACAAGTGTTGTGGGTCTTCATGCATTCAAGAATTCAAGAAAATCAAGCAAGGAAGATCCAATTCCCTTGAAGTGATGTGTATGTCTTCAATCCTTCAAGGAAGCCATTGAATTGTGGTGAGTTGCAAAAAAAAATTCATTCATCATTTCCTTCCTTTCCATTAAGGTTTTTATCATTGGCATTGTCATTGTGAAAGTGGGAACACTATTCATGAGGTTTGACTAAGGCAAGCCCCTATATGGCATAAACATTTTTCTCTCTTTGTGTATGTGTAGATTATAGGTTGAAGAAGGATTGAAGAGATCTTGAAGAGAAATTTTACATTGTTGCATTTGTTGTCATCATTCATGACAACCTACGAAAACTAAGTCGTAGAATTCTTTTTTGACATTCCGACAAACTTACAGATGGAAAAAAAAAGCTTAGATCCAACACCAGAGGACCCAAAAATTTGATCAAGACCCCTATATAAAGACCCATTTTCCATTGGTAGAATAAGTCCTTATAGGCACATCAAAACCACTTTTTCTAAGTAGGTTTGATGTCCTCTACACTTCCTAGATCCACTTGCAAACTGTTGTTTCTATCTGTCAGTTGTTGGGATCTTACATTTTATGTATTAGGGAATATAGGATCATTAGTTTAATCATTCTAAAATATTTCCAATCCATTCTAATCCCCCATTAAATGTAGACTCAGGTCTGATTGACTCACCATTAGGGTTGAAAGTCAATATCTACATCCTAATAAAATTTGAAAAAATACAACCATTGAATCCTAGGTTCTTTGCATTTAGGACCTAGGATCCATTTTTCTATTGTTTCATTTTGGTGAACTTAACATTTTAACACTATTAACTTTCTGAAATTGGGAGTTTTCAAACCCTAGATCTAGATTTTTCCTTGCATTGCTTTGTATTTCTCATTTAGGTTTTCATCTTTGCATCATAAATTTTGCACCACAAATTACATTATAGATTGCATTAGTCATATTTATATTATATTTAGATTATATTTACATTAAATTTACATTTGTTAAGTGGTTAAAACTCTAAAATTGTTCATTTCATGTAAATTGCATCTTTCATTTTAGCTCAAAAACAAGTAAAGAATTGTATAGTTTTATTTCAAAAATTGCATCAAAATCATCATTTTTAGCTTGTGGCATGTTAAAATCAGTCAATTATTTCATTTTAGATCTAAAATTTGTCAAAAAAAATTCACCTTTGTTTCACACTTGCATTTGGCATTACCTTGTCCTACATTGAGCAAAAACTAGAAAAATAGTCATTGATTAACTTGTTTGCAACTCAAAAAAGAAACATTAAAAAGCAACATAAAACTTCAAATTTTTAGTTTTCGAAACCCTATACAAAGATTCATTCACCCTTGGGAAACCCTATCCTTGTATAGGTGTCTCAAACAACTTTTGCACAATCTTTTGTCTATGTATTATCAGTCCATTTCTACCTACAATTGTCTGATTTGAAATTATGGAAAAATGTTATTGCATATGCAAGAAAGGTGTTGTTTTTCTTGATTTGTTATAAATTTGGAAAAAAATGTTGCATTTTAGTATTGAAAATCATCAAATTTGTAGGACAATTTTTTACATTTTCTAAAGCATTGCATAATTTGGGCATAATAGCTTTCATTTTTGTAATTCATAATCTTAGGTTGTTACAACACATTACAAAATTCATAAGAGAAGTAGGATCATATTTCCTTTTCAAGCATATGGTTTTTATAGGGTATCACATGGCTTGTATGATCATAATCTCCCTACTTATGAGAATAATCTAAGGAAAATAAATGAAGCCATTGACAAACATGTTAGTTACCCTCCTAATATGTCTTCCATTTATGAGAATGTTATAGTACAAAAGAATGCAATCATGGATAATCATGAAAATCATAATTTTTCTTCTCCCAATGCCTCTCCTCCTTGTGAAGAAGGTACCTTGGTGTTAGAAGACCCAATCATTGAGTGTCATGAGAATCTTGTTTGTACCTCTTCTAATACTTCTATCATTTGGGAAGATATTTATGGCACAAGAAGATAAAATCATTGACACATTCCTTAATATCACTTTACCTAGTCTTCATTCATCTCCCAATATCTCTCCCATTTGTGAGGATTTTTTGATACAAAAGGATGCAATCATTGACAATCATGACAATCATAGTTGTTACCATGAAACCTCTCCTATTTGTGATGAAGGTATCTTGGTGTTAGAAGATACAATCCTTGAGAATCATCTGAATCTTTTTTGTTTCTCTCCCCTTACATCTCCTA
Source organism: Sequoia sempervirens (assembly GCA_007258455.2). Taxonomy (NCBI): domain Eukaryota; kingdom Viridiplantae; phylum Streptophyta; class Pinopsida; order Cupressales; family Cupressaceae; genus Sequoia; species Sequoia sempervirens. The sequence continues at coordinate 107,593,869 of VDFB02193867.1, read as the reverse complement.
CTTGGGAAGATATTTTGGGGCATAAAGATGGAAATATGGCTTTCTTAGATGAACATGCTAAGGTCACCTTAGATTCCCCCTCAATATAATATCATCAACAAGAAGTCAAATTCGCTAAGGTTATGAATGCACAATTGGCCATTAGATCTCCTTTGAGTATTGGACCTCCTAAAACTCCTTTTGGACCTCCCAAGAGTCCTCTAATTATTGGACCTCCTAAGTCACCTCCTAAGCCAATTCTCATTATAGGAGGTCTCCTAAACCTCATGGCCATACCCTAAGTTTTGCAAAACAACTTACTATTAATAATTTATCACAACAACCAAGTTATCATAGTATTGCTCACACATATAACACTAGAAACAATAAGCAACCAATACAAACTCCAACATCCATTCCATTTCCTTAGCCATATCTCCCACCCACACCTAACATCCTACAATGTAGTGGAAAATAATTTGATCTTAGTGAGCAACTTGATAACACTCCTACTAAGATCTCCCTTTGGGATTTAATCCAATCATCACCAACTTGTACCATAGTATGCTTCATAATTCCTTGCAAAAATTTATCATCCCTCCTAGTGTGTAGCCAAATTATGTGGTCGCTTTTATTGAGAATATGAACTCACCTAATTTGGACATTATCTTTCATCAAAGTGAATTACCTCCTTTGGAAACACAGAAACAAAATGATTCTTTGATGATAGTAGCTATCGTTAAAAAGTTTTGGATTAGGCATACTCTCGTTGATAATGGTTTGGCACTCAATGTTTGTAGTGTAAATATTTTGGATAAAATAGGAGCGAACAAGACTAAAATTCAACCGAACTCTTTGTCTATCCATGGTTTTGATAATGTTGGAAAGCAATCACTTGGTGTGATAACAATGCCCGTAAAGGTTGGTAAGGTTATGTTACAAAATCCTATTCATTTCATTCCTCGTGATCTTTCATATAATCTTCTCTTAAGTAGACCATGGATTCACGAAATGAATGCAGTCCCTTTAGCATTACATCGCCTGTTGAGATACACTTACAACAATAAGGTTTACATGATAAAAGAGCTGATCCAAAATCCAGGAATTGTTTACAAACTGAAACAAGAATGAAGAATCATCTTAGAACATTGATACCAACTACAAAAGTGGAACCTTTACAATTTGAGGATAAAGATAAGTGTCTTTCATCGGTGACTAATTTGTTAGATGATGACTGGGGTTCATTAGATTTTACACCTAAATCCATGGGAGAATACAAGATTACACAGTACAAATTAGAAAAAGAGAAAGAAGCAATAATGGTATCAACACAATCTACCACTAAGTCATCAAAAGCAGCTCTACCTCCACAACTTTTAGCAAAGAAGAGGAAAACACAAGTTATACATCCACTTATGATGAAGATGATCATGACAAACCACCTTCTTTGAACAAAATGAAAGCACTTTATGGAAGAGGTTATGAATTGAAATGGTTTGGCTATAATGGGAAAGGGTGTGGTGTGAAAGAACAAGGTATATGTGTCCCTATAGAGCCTAACATGCAAGAAATAACAAGAGGTCTTGGTTATTTTCTTTCAAATAATAAATAGTATTATTTGTTGCTCCTTTCCATGTGGTATTTGTAGTATCATAACATATTCACTACCATACATGGAGGTATAAACTTGGCTTTATGCAATCATATTTTATTTTGCAAGGAACGGCATATCACCATCCATTTTGGGCTCACTTTTTGTCCTACACTTGAGGGGAAAGGGGTTAGGTAGCCTTGTTTTAGGTGTATTTCTTATTGATATCCCTATCTATCTCCTTAAAACATTAGTGTAGCGAGTACACTAACATTTTAAGGGGGGCATATAGTCCCTTGATCATTATTTGCATGAAAAATAGTCCCTTCTTAGTGATGATAGCATACATCTCCTAGGAAGTGTGACCTTTTCAAACAAATTGTGGCCTTCTTGATTCATGAAAATTATGATTTTTGTGGTAATTTCAAGCTTAATGTCCCATAAGAGTGTGACCCTTCTTGGAATATGATATTCCTCTTGGTGGTAATGCTATGGTTTGCCTTCCCTAAGGCGTGAATCCTTTATTCCTCGACTAGTCCTCTTTTAGTGGTGATACCAAGTGTGATGTTCCCTAAGGTGTGTCCTTCCATGCATTAAGTAAAACACTTTTGATTATCTTGATTGTTTACCTTTTTTGCATTTAAACCTTGTCATAATCATGGCCACCAAGCATAATACAACTTGCTTGCCAGTGGCGCCATATATTCCATGAGTGTCTAGAATAATGCATCTTGCTAGCCTTGTGAAGCAATTATATTCCATAAGTTTCTAGTATAATGTGGCTTGCTAGCCTTGTGAAGAAGTTATATTCCATGATTTTCTAGTATAATCCAGCTTTCTAGCCTTGTGAAGCAATTATATTCCATGAGTTTCTAGCATAATGCAACTTGCTAGCCTTGTGAAGCAATGTCATTTTTGTGGCACTTTATCAAAGTTATTAGGGAGTATAGCTTTTGGTATGGTTTGACAAATGGTTACATGCATGTAGACCTAGTGTGTCCTTCCCATTTATGCCAGCTTTTGTGGGTATAACACAGTTGTAGACTTGGTGCATCCTTCCCACTTTTTTTTATGAGTGCACACCTTCTAAACCTATTGTGTGTTTCTCATATTTGCATTAGAGGCTCACCTAGTGAATATCGGACTTAACTAGCCCTTGTGAGTATATTTTATGGATGCATAGCATAATACAACTTACTATTCCATCTTTTTTTCTTTTTCACAATAAATTTGTCATTGAATGTTTGTGTACCTTGTATTGTTGCTACACATGTGTGTGTTATTTTGTACCTATGTTGGTTTTCCATGAGATCATAAATCTTGGGGGCTTGATCACTCTCCTTGATCCTTTTCCATCTTATATTTCCAATGGTTGTACAATTGGACCTCCCTTGACATACATTTCTCTAATTTAGTGTGAGTTTGAGCATAAGTTCATACTCTCACTAAAGTGGGGGCTAAATTTAGTGTAGAAAATTGTATACCTTTACAATTTCACACTATGTTTGGGTCCCTTAGTTAAGATTCTAATTTTCCAAATTATCCATTCCAAAGCCTTATTCTTACCATTTTTTGAAAGGGGAACCAACATTAAATAAATGCATTTAATATTTAAATTGCCTTGAATCATGTGTGTCCTTGATGTATAGGCCAGGACACATTCGTCGGTCCCCTTTATGAGCTAAGACCCAAATTAAAATATGTCTTTGGTAGCATTTTAATGATCAAAATTCAAATTGTAAGTGTCAGCTTTTAGAATATAATTTTTTGAGAAATTGGATAAACACCTATAAATACATTATCATTTTATCATTTGAAAGCTAAGAAATAATTTGGAGGAAAACTTATGGTCAAGCATTATTGTCAAGAGTATAATTAAGCATTCAAGAGCAACATTATCAGCCATTTGTAGTGGCAATCAAGATCCCAACATCATGTCAAAGTTTATGTGTATTCATGTTGTCTTGTGAAGGCTAACAAGTGTTGTAGGTCTCCATTCACTCGAGCATTCAAGAAAATAAAGCAAGCAAGATCCAATTCCCTTGAAGTGATGTGTATGTCTTCAATCCTTCAAGGAAGACATTGAAGGGTGGTGAGTTGTAGCAAATTGTTCATTCATCATTTTCTTCCTTTATCATTGGCATTGCCATTGTGAAAGTGGGAATACTATTCATGAATTTTGACTAAGGAAAACCCCTAGATATAGCACAAAAAAATTGATTTCTTTGTGTATGTGCAAATTATAGGTTGAATAAGTATTGAAGAGATCTTGAGGAGAAATTTTGCATTGTTGCATTTGTTGTCATCATTCTTGTCAACCTATGAAAATCAAGTTGCAGAATTCATTTCTAACATTCTAACAAATTTGCAAGTTGAAAATAGAAGCTTAGATCTAGCACTAGAGGACCCCAAAATTTCATCAAGACCCATTCACCATTAGGTGAATGAGTCCTTTTAGGCACATCAAAACTAATTTTTCTGAGCAGGTTTTTTGTCCTCTACACTTCCCAAACCCACTTGCAAACTAATGTTTTTGTCTATCAATTGTCGAGATCTTGCATTTTATGTATTAGGGCATATAGGATCATTAATTTAATCATTCTAAAATATATTTAATCCATTATAATCCCAAATTATATGTAGATTCAAGTTTTATTGGCTCACCATTAGGGCTGAAAGTCAATCTTTCCACCTTGTGATCTACATCCTAATGAAATTTGAAAAAAGGGCCATTGAATCCTAGGTTCTTTGCATTGAGGACCTAGGACCCCCTTTTCCTTCATTTTAGACCTATGTTTTTTTTTCCAAGAAATGTACTGAATTGATTAAATTTTCTAAATCAATAATTAATTTTGTTAGGTGAATAATTAAAATGCATCGAGAAAGGTATGTGGTTAATTAATTAAAAGAAAGTGAGCAGTGAGAAAATTACTCCAATAGTACTTCGAAAAGAGAGTTAATCATATGGGAGTTGTCAATCAATAATTAATCTAAAGATATTTGGAATGAATTAATTATGCTTCCCTTTAAGTTTTTATTGGTACAGAAAAATTTAAGAAAGAACTCCATGTTGTCATAAGCTCAAAATGTTGGTATAAAAGAGGGATGAGTTGCTTATGATATTTTCAAGATGTGACAAGCCTTGAATTTGTAGGAAGTAGATCATAAATTACATTTTAAAGGATATATATTTTTTAAAGTGCAATAGATCCATGTGTGTTTCATCAAATAAATTTATTCATGTTGTCATTTGTGAGTAAGCAAATATCGATCGAAGAGGTTGAATTAATGGTAATGTAGTAAAATAAGATTTTTGGTAGGACATAATAGTAGATTAAAAATATGATGAAAACTTTATTAAACTAGTTTATCTAATGTTTCTTATAGAATAAAGTGTTTAATACGATTCACGCAAAGTATAATGAGGAACTATATGTTTAAATATTTTAAGAATTCTTGGATTTGTTGGGAATATTTGATGTTTGTATTAAGTGAAAAATCTAAAGGTTTTTGTTTGCTATCATTATAATTCCTAACCTAATAGTAGGCTCCAATTACAACAAGTTAAAAAAAAGAGCTTTCAAATCTATATCAAAAGAAAATAAAAGTCTACTGAATAATAAAAGAATAGAGAAATTCAGCTCTTTAGGACATCCAAATATCTCTACCGAGGCTATGGACGTATGGCTAGCAATAGAGCTATGATTGGGGGAATTATAGAGATAATATTGTCAAGGCTATGGATGCTTGACTAGAAACAAGGCTCTATCCAAGGTTGGCTTAAAATGTTAAACCAAACTATGTAGCTTAATACAAATGTTAATTATTTCTTAAACTACTCCAAAAAAAGGGATGAATCAAGATTGTACACACTTATATGTTCCTTTAGGATTTGTGTCTCCTATTTTAAATATCAGATTCTATGTGAAATGTGGAGATGAATTATTTTAATGGGATTGGAAATTTATGTTTAATGTGCTCCTATTTCCTGTAAATATTTAAATTTTTATTTTATTGGTTGCTAGTTGTTGTGCAGTGGTCTCACAACACGCCCCATTTTACTTAAGAAACATGGGGACCCATACCTCAAGAATTTATTGCTTATATCATCATGATAATAAAGACTTTAAAATTTAGGTGTCCTTTTAATAACTCATTTTAATGAAAATTGAAAGTATGCTCAAAATGACACTAGTTGAGTTTTGAAACAATTTAAAATTGGTTAGGATTTAAAAGTATGCTTTTTTAGGAAATTTGAGTCTTATGGAACTGGATGTTGCACCTTAGGTCATGTATCCAGTGAGGCATGATGTTTTGTATCAATAACAATACCTGTAAAACTTGAAATAAGTTGATCATTGCTCGATAAGGTTTGCTTGAACAAGTCAATCCTTCATAATTAATTGGACCCAAGATTTACTTAAATTGGGAACAATTAATTATAATTGAATATTGAAATGCTTATTGAACCAAATGAAGGACTTTTGTTCTTAATCTAGATGTCAGTGCAAAAAGAATAATTTTATCTAGAAAGCTAATCTTAATTAAGGCATGTAAGTAGTAAATAATGATGATTAATGAACTCAATAGTATACTTGGATATCAAGGTATGTGTAAAGTAAATAAAACCAACTCTACAAGCGAATTTCTTGTTGTAGAAATTGATACTAGACATCATTTGAATTTCATGTCTAGTAAGAATCTCTACAATTTTGATAATGATTGAAGTTCCTAAAAAGGGTCTCGTAAGAGCTTTAAAGTAGATTAAAAGGTGATTTATAGGCCAATTGTAACAAATGGTAAATTTAAATGCAAGGATTATTCAATTGGTGTTGTTTTGTATTGTGGGATTAAGCCCACTGACAAATGAATTTGTATGTTTTAAAGGTTGATATAAAATAATGTCGAATAAGATGATGTTGATGAAAATTGTTCTAGCTATAGATGTGGAGAGTGATTTATCAAGCGATGTAGAAATCCTAAGGGATGCTAGAATAAGTGAATGGGAAGGTGAAGATCTAATTACATATCTAGATGTGGACTAATAACACGGTGTAGGAACTCGTATAGTAAGTTGCGGGTATTTTAGAGCATGCTAGAACAAGATCAGTTTTGAGCATAAATGATAGAAATGACAAAGATATAAAGACAAAGAGTCAACCAAATTCTTGGTAGTGAAGCCTGAATCAAAGGATTGCTACCAATATTTTATTGACCACAAAGATACATAACTACTATCTAGAATTTTGAAGTGTTAGTGAATATTCAACAGCAACTAAGTCAATGAGAGATAAATTTGACCAATTGTTCTAAAACTAGTGGTTGACAGCCCATGTGCAGAAGATTTTTTTTGCCACATGTCTAATGTTGATTTGTTTATTTCTATCTCGCCATGTACAATTTTGTAACAAACATATGCCTTAATTCTATAAAAGGTAGCAAATTTTCTTTTAGTTAGGATCACAAATTATTGAGATGATAGAGCTTGAATTGGAACATCACCAATTTAACTTCTATTTCATGTTTTATGTTCATTTTTAGTAAAGACTTGTATATACCGTAGAGGTTTGTAGTTCTGAAGAAAAATCAAGGTCATTCCTAATCGTAAATCCTAAATGACTATAAATTGTTCATATTGATGAAATAATCAAATTTTTTGTGCCATTTTTTGGTACATTTTGAAGCTATCTCATTAGTGAATAGTTAAATTCTTTAAACTATTGCACTCTTTTGTATGTAGCTGTGAGATATCATAGTAAAATGTAAATAGTTTTATGCTTTTGTTTACTTGTCTTTCAATGTGTACTTGTGCAATATCTGAAACAATTGAATTTCTTAGGCTCTTTTCTCTCTTCTTTTAATCTTTTGTAATTTCTTTTGGCTGAAGTAGTGTAAAATAATGTGGAAAGTGATGGATGCATAAATTTTCAAGATTAATAGAATTAATTTTGAAGTGTAGGAATATATTGAATCAAATACATGCAAGCCCCCCATGTGAAAATGATGTAAGGGCATCCAAACCTCATTCACAAACTCACAACATCTTATGCAACATCAAACATGAGGCAAAAATAAATTGCAATAACATAATTAATCTTCTCTATTTAACTTGCAACACAGTTTCACAACTTCAATAAAATTTGAATACATGAGTTTGTGCAGCCATATAGGCTGAAGAAAATCATTACAAAACTGACTTAAATCTGCTATATGAACAGCAAACAACATCAAATAAAAGCTCCAAACTCATCTTCTTCAAATCACCTTCCTGCACTATGAAATTAACTCTTCAATATGCTTTCTTCCGCAACCAACTTTGCTAATCTTCAATCATGGATATCATAATCCATTTTCTACTATAACACCTCCCAAAACCTACAACAAAATTTAATTCTCTCCTCTCCCAAGAAAATCCACGTCTCTCCTTCTCTTCCAAAAATCTAGAAAATGACACTCCAAAATTGTCAAGTCTCTCCCTTCAACAAATCAACCACAACCTCCTTTTGTTGTCACTCCCATCTACCATGCCTAGCATGGAAAAATCATCTTAAATATATTAAAATAAAATATTAAATGCTCAAAAAGCATCTTCAAATCCACTTCTTGAAAATTGCCAAGTTTAGGTGACAACTTCCAGATTCCCACTCCTAAAAAATAGGGACACAAACTAGAAAAAGACAATCACTCAATATGGGTGCCCAGATTCTCCTCCACTACATTTTAGGAACATTAATGATTTTTCACAAGTTACAACTTCAAAAAATCCATGCCATTATTTTCCCTCCTAAATTTCAAATTTGGAAACTACACTCTTCACCACCTTCCACTACAACATTTGCACAATAATTAAGCCAATTTATTCACTAAATGTTTTTGGCTTAATATTGTAATATTATTCAACAAAACATTATTAAAATCAAATCAACACAAAATTAAACTTTTTTTATTAATACAATATTTCCATTCAACCATTGGATGCTCCTGCATCAAACAACCAAGGTACCTAGAAAAAAATTGTGAATATGGATTCACAAAATGGAGTTGAGTGGTAGTACCACCCTTTCATATTGCAAGAAATCTTCAGCAAACTCAGTCACTGAAATTTGTACCTCAAATAATTCCTTATTTCTCCTCTTCCAGCATCTCACAAGAACATTCATCACCCTCCCCCAACAACCCTACACTCCATTCTTCTCTCTTGTGGACTTGTATCCACCTGTACTGTCCTCCTCCTCCAATGACTCTTTCCTCTTTTCTCCTCATTTGTGGGATCCATCCCACTACTAATCGACCGCCTCCACCAAATTTCACCTACAACATCCTCTACAACTTCTACATGCAAAAATGTGTTGTCAAAATAATAATCCAAATCTACTGCATCCTTAGACAAATCTACAATTACCACTCCACAGAAATTAAAAAATTCCATATGCATGCTCTCTTCTTACTCGACATCCTCTTCTACTCTCACCAAAGAAGTTATAGAATCATCACAACTAAATTCAAAATTAAAATTTACCTTATTCTTGTTCATTTTTCTAACATTTTTTTCCCCATTCTTCGCTACAACATCCATATTCTCACCTTCACTCCCAGCTACAAATTCATTTCCCAATGCCTTTAAGTCCTCCAAAGGACACTCATCTACTGCTGCAACATCATTTTTCTCTTCAATTGTTGCACCTTATTTTTTCCTCTCAACCTCTATTGCACATTTATCTTCCTTCACACTCTCTTTCTCTATGCCTTCCTCAAAGCATACTTATGTAATATTTTCTCCATCTTGTTCACCTACATACAAAACTATGACAAACTTCTTGCCTTTATTCTTTGACATTTTCAAGGCCTCACAAAGCCTCAACACAAATCTTCAAATCCTCAAGTTCTTCACATGTAAATTGTCTCATGTTCAGTGATTTGTTTACACATGAATCTCACACACACCACCACAAGTCTTGGTGCAAACTACCTCCAATCGGCACTTCTACCTACACACTCAAGAACACTAGTTCTGATACCACTGATGAAAGGGCATCCAACCCTCCTTCACATACTCTCAACATCTTAAGCAACATCAAACATGAGGTAAAAAAATTGCAACATAATTAATCTTCTCTATTTAACTTGCAACAGGGTTTCACAACTTCAAAAAAAACTAATTACATGAGTTTGTGTAGCCATATAGGCTGAATAAGATTATTACAAAATAAACTTGAATTTGCTATATGAACAACAAATAACACCAAAGAAAAGTTGCATGCTCCTCTTCTTCAAATCACCTTCCTGCACTATGAAATAACTCTTCAATTTTCCTTCTTCCACAACCAACTTTGTTAATATTCAATCATGGATATCATAATCCATTTGTTGCTGCAACACCTCCCAAAACCTACAACAAAATGTAATTTTCTCCTCTCCAAAGAAAATTCACACCTCCCCTTCTCTTCCAAAAATCTAGAAAATGACAATCTCCAAAATTGTCAAGTCTCTCCCTTCAACAAATCAACCATGGCCTCCTTTTGTTGTCACTCCCATCTACCACACCCAGTATGGAAAAATTATCTTAAAAGTATTAAAAGAAAATATTAAATTGTTAAAAAGCATCTTCAAATCCACTTCTTGGAAATTGCCAAGTTTAAGTGACAACTTGGATTCCCACTTCTAAAAAATAGGGACCCAAATTAGAAAAATACAATCACTCAATTATATGGGTGTTGAGATTCTCTGCTGCTACATTTTAGGAACATTAATGAGTTGTCACAAGTTGCAACTCCAAAAAATCCACGCCATGGTTTTTCCTCCTGAATTTTAAATTTGGAAACTACACTCTTCACCACCTTCCACTACACCATTTGCACAATAATTAAGCCAATTTATTTAATAAATATTTCTAGCTTAATATTATAATCTTATTCAATAAAACATTATTAAAATCAAATCAACAAATTCCACATTCAAGACGAAAATGATATTCAAGTAGAGCAAATGGAGGAACAAAGGTGCAGGGTTTCTTTTTTAGGAGGTTTTGGGTAGTGTTAGTGCAATAATTATGATAATCTTCCATAATGGTTGTTAGAAACCAAAATCAGATTTGCAAACCGAAAAGACCTTCCACAAAAGAGAAAATCAGAAAAAGTAGAGAGGTTGCAAAAGAATGTGCAACATAATATTATTCGAGAATTTCATAATTACATGATAATGATTTGCTTTATAAAAGCAAAGATGCATAACCCTAATCTTATCTTGAGCAACAAGATAGCTCAACAAGATAAGGATGACAACTAGTTAACCTAGGAATTAAATAATTACCTAAGTAAACTTATGTAAAGTGTAATTAAATATTAATTACACTAACACCCCCCCATAAGTGCAACTTAGGGAGAAGCAAAATATTATGCAAATATGAGTCCCGACAACAAGGCCTGATCAGGTACTCATTTACAAATGCAAAGATGAGGTAGAAAAGGAAAACCCAGTGGGACAAAATCCCCCTACAATGAGATGACTGTTGCAAAGAAGCACTGGAAGAACACTGTGGAGTAACATTGGAACTGCAATCTGACAAGCAAGGAAAGATACTTTTGTCTACAACTGAAACCAAAACTGGAATCATGATAATGTGATAGCAGACCCGATGCCACGGAACACTGGAAAACTCACAAACTGGAACAACCCTGGAATCTGTGAAGCAACAGTAGATGAGATGATGACAGAATTTGGAAACCATGTATCTCGATGTCGATGCCAAACTGTGACTGAAACTCTTCCATGGGAAGGAGTACCAAAAATAGACTATGGAACATTAACCATAAAAACATGGCCCTCAAACTGAGAAGAATCTGAACCAATGTGGATCAAGAAACATAATCTCTCAACTAAAGTGTGAACCAAGGAATATGATAGGTTTCAAGCAATAGCAAGAAAGTGGCCAAAAGAAACTAGGTAGCCAGACAACCCATACGAGTTGCCAACAAATCAAGATCATGAAAATGGAGATCAAAGTGAAAACTACACTCTAATTAGATTTATTATGCAAGAAACCCCCCTGATGGAACTTTATCATAGTTCATTTATTACAATAACCCAACGATTGTAAAAGGAGAGCATCCTAAATGTGCATAAACAGAAAATATGATGATGTGGTATTGAAATGAAGTTCAAATATTCAGGTTTCACCTTTCCAACTGCCAAAACATCCAAGTAATCTCCAAATCACCCATTGGGACAAATATGGAATAATGATAAACTTGGGATAGATACAGAAAAAAGTGAATGAACAGCAAGATAGAGCTCCTCAATACCTTTCCAATGCCTCAAAGAAGATGAAAATTGGAGATCATTGCAAAAATTTATGAGCTCAGAAGTCCAAAATAAACATCTAACTTCAAACAAAAATAAAATTAGATAAATAGAAAAATACTAAAAAATAAATAGTATCACTGGAAAGTGCTCGGAACCAGCTTTTCGGCAATATCTCGTTTGCCCAATTTTGATACCATATGCCTAAGTTATGACCAAAAGAAAAAAACTGCTCCTTTAGGAAAAACCAGGGCTAAGAGGGGCAAAGAGGGGCCGTATGGCCGGGTGACGTCATGCTGATGTTAGCACTTCACTGCAAATAATTTGACGGCCATCTGGCCATCGGCGCAAAAATTTGACCCCCGGTATATGCTGAGAGGTAGCCGGAATATTCTGCTGCTGGGAGGCCAGGTGGGGGCGAGCCCCCGGTCCTCCATATGACCGGGGGTTCTGGTGGAGGAGCCTGCAGGGCTGGGGATGGCTGGTGGCGATTGGGCGGTGAAGCCTGGTGGCGGCGGTTGATGGGTGGCCGCTCGGTGGCCAAAACCTTATGCACTGTGAGCGTCGACATGAAAATTGAAAAACCCTATTTTTGCATTTTTTTTCAATTTTCGTGCCTCAGGAAGCGAGCTGGGAAGGCCGTACGGCCTCCTTGGCAAAAAAAAATTCCTCTGAAACAAATTTCTCTAAAATTGACAAAACAAAAGGCGATCTTAAGGTTTTTGGCCGCTGCGAACACGATGGTGACCTTCGTTTGTGCCCAAACTGCTCCGAAAATTCGACTACTCCCAGAACATGCAAAAATTCTCCCAGACTGAAACCCTCACAGATCTGGCAAATGATGGCCAAAATCTACAAAGAAAAAGTCAATCCTGACTTTTTCCAGCTCTCTGGATCCAATGGTGAAGCCCGATCTGATCCAAAATGCCTCATGAATGAACTCAAGGCATGATACCTTCGAGGAATCCCAAACGAACCTTGCAATGATTTTCTCAAAAATCTGAGAAGGGGTTGCAAATCAAGGCTCTGATACCATGTTAGAAACCAAGATCAGATTTGCAAACCGAAAAGACCTTCCACAAAAGAGAAAATCAGGAAAAGCAGAGAGGTTGCAAAAGAATGTGCAACATAATATTATTCGAGAATTCCATAATTACATGATAATGATTTGCTTTATAAAAGCAAAGATGCATAACCCTAATCTTATCTTGAGCAACAAGATAGCTCAACAAGATAAGGATGACAACTAATTAACCTAGGAATTAAATAATTACCTAAGTAAACTTATGTAAAGTGTAATTAAATATTAATTACACTAACAATGGTGACCTTGTATACAAATGATAGTAATGATATGATTTGGAAGTGTCAGGTTTAAATTATGATAATAGTCATAGTTTATAGAAAAAAAAATTGTAATGGGGATGAACAAAGGGATCAGAATGTAGCTATTAAGAGCCAAGTATATTTTGTAATGGGGGAGGTCAAAGGGTTCAAAATGTGGCTAATAAGATCCAAGTAAAATTTTGTAATAGGGTAGTTCTTTGTAGATGGATTATGGCTAAAGAGAGCCAAGAAAATATCAAATATTGTATATCTCATATTATTAATATATATATATAGGCATACGGAAAATTCATCGCCAGCAATTCACGAAGGGAAAATTCACCGCCAACAATTCATCATGGGAAAATTCACCACTATGACAATTCACCGTGCGAAAAATTAATTGCATGATTTTTTGGCGGTTAATTTTCATGGCGGTGAATTGCTAGTGGTGATGAATTTTCCAGTGCTGAATTGTTGACGATGAATTTTCGTTTAGTGAATTGCTGGCGGTGGATTTTCCTAGAGCCATATATATATATTGGCATACTGCCTTTTGATGAAAAAAAATCAAATCAACACAAAATTAAACTTTTTTTTGTTGATTCAAATTGTCATTCAACCATTGGATGCCCATGCAAATCAAAAAACAACAAACCCTAAGTGAACCTAGTGAGTCAAGACCTGAAACTCTCGAGCCTTGGGATAGTTGATTCCTAACCAAATTATCGACTCTTTCAAGATAGTTAGGCTTTTTTTGTTTCATAAATCTATCGGTATGTTGTGTGAGTAACATCCTCATCAACATTAATATGTTACAAATTTGTAAACATAATGCCCATTTTTATGTATTATTTTGTAGTTATGTTTATTTGTAACATTCATTATTGATCAATTGCATAATGATAGTGGACTTAGTATTGTGTTCACTAGTGGATTATAAGAAAATAATTAGAGATATTTAATTAAAAAAAATCATTTTCAAAATGTGATTAGAAATGTTAATAGAGAGAGAGAGAGATTAATACATATTTCTTGTCTTCAAATGATCAAAGTTTTTTTTCACAATCCTAAACTTTAAAAAATGAATATTATTAAAAGAAGAATTAGTGCTTACAACCAACATAGTTAAATTGGACATTGGAAAAACTTTGAAAATGCCTTGGAATGATCATCAAAATTGTGAAATGTGTTATACTATGAAGGGCACTATTTCCATCTAACTCACCTTACCATTAGTAATATGATAAACAACTATGATCAATGATAGAAATGATATTATAAAGAATACGTAGTCTCATTTCTAGATTTCATCTATATATTTATGAATAAATATTATTTTATATATAGATATTTTTAGATGCATATTTAGAAGAAACAAAAAAAAAATATGAATTGTGCTATTGAAACCAATTCTATAACTAACTCATTTACCTTTGAAGAGTTCTACAACATGATTAATTCAATAAATGATAAAAATGTAATAAAGATAATACCAACAATATATTGTAAAAACAATACACATTAAATTATGAATAAAACAATGCATTTGTTAAAAATAATCACCACTCACTTTAATAATATAACAAATAAACAAATCTAAATAAATTTATACTAACTCAATTTAACAAAACACAAATTGTGTACTTTTTCTATGATCTCAAAAATATAGGCAAACTCCCAACCAAGATAAACTTTTACCAAGGACTATTGAAATACCCACAAACATAGAACGACCTTTATTTGTTTCCATTAGAATTGGTAGAACTAAAGAATCTACTAATTTTGTTTTTGGTAGACTTTTGTTCACTACCCAACCAGTGCTGCATATGAACTCCAATGGCATCCAAATACAGTCCACTCTTTCCATGGAATCCAACTATCTTCCCTCCTGTCTGTGCAGACGTAAAGAATTTACCAAATTCTTCTCCAAATGGCCCATATTTCCCTCTGCTAGAATAAAATGTTAAAGATTTAATAACTTTGGGATCTCCTTCTTGCTTATAGCGACTGTAATATCCACTCACACATGTCAGAACCTCATTCGGATAATCAAATTTTATCTGCAAAACAACGAAGAAAGAACAAGTTCAACTTGCTAATCATGATGATGTTAAAAAGAAAATAAAATCAACTAAAAATGGTGATATGGGTTGGATTGATTGGTACTCTATTAGTTGTGTCTCCTCCGCTGCCTCCATGGCGCGTGGACCAAACAGATTGCCCATTTCTGTCATATTCAACTTGAATTGAATTTATAACCTCTTCTCGGAAGACGATAATCTGTCTTATGCCAGAAAATACGCCATCATCCCATGGTTTTCCTCCGTCTCCTCCCCATGGACCTGGTCCTAGAGGAACTGCCTCTCTTACCACTCCATGAATCACCTGCATCCACTTAAACAATGTTATTTTCCATGGACAATATTTTTAAAACAAGTCGTTAAGTGGTGAGAGTAGTAGCAGAGAGAAGAGAAGGAGGATCTCGGACATCTGGTTTATCTCATACATCAGCAGGGTCCGGAATGTCCATGGGATAGTCCTACCCATCAGCACCCATCAGTATCATTTTTCTTACTATCATCTTCTTTTTTATTTGCATGATCAGAGGAGATAACAAGAACCAATCCACAGAATATGTGAATAGGTGTAACACTATTTTATAAATGATAATATAAATATTTATTCATTAAAAATCTATTTTTAAAATTAAAAATATAAAAAAAAAAAAAAAAAAAAATTGATTGTCAATATTAATTTACCAACCTCTAACATCTTCAATGATTCTCTAAAATATTATTATTATGCAAACATTTATGAATTGAGTAAAATTAAAAATTTAACTATTAAAATTTAACATATAAAATTGCACTTGACCTACACCATTCACACTACTCAAGTGTTTGCTAATTTATAAAATATTTATATCATTTCTAACCATTATTATGTCTATATTTTTTGTAAGTTAAACAAAATTCAACGTGTAGAGAGTATAATATTTTGAAGAAAAATGTCCAGTAATATCCACATGTTTCATGTTTAACTAAAATTATACCATTAACGACTAACAAAAGCATAGAGGGTGCTAGCATTTACCAATTTACCACCTATATATTAAAGTACTTCTCATTTTGATAAGAAAGATATTTAAAGGTTCATAAAGAGAGAATTCTTCACCTGTTCAAATCGAGGTCCACCAACTGGAACCATTTTATTTGACCATTGGAGATTATCATTCTCCCCATTAAAAGATGGGGTTGATAAATTGTCAAAATCATCCAAGATAAATGGCTTCCCAGCTGGATACAACCTATCAGCAACCTGGCCTTCAAGGACATGCACACCAATTGCATCTACTGCCCATCCTTTCCTTCCATGGAACCCAACTATCATTCCTTCTGCAAGCTTTGAGTTGAAGAAAGTTCCTTGCTCTTCTCCATAGGGTCCATGCTTTCCACGAGTTGTGTGAAATGTTAGAGATTTAATGGCAGTGGGACCCATTAGCAGAACAGTGCCATAGTAACCAGTAACGTGGGTCAATATCTCAAAAGGGTAATCAAATACTACCTGCATATAACCCAGATAATTGAACCTTTCAAATTTAATCATCCATAAAATAAAAAGAATAGCTTAAACAAAGTGAAATGAAATAACATTAACAGAACATCCTAACATAGAAACATTTTATTGTGTTCTCATTAATGTTAACAACCTAACTTCAACTACACCAAGATTACAACAATAGCTATCTTCTTTATCTCAATAATTACAACTCTACCATCAAGTCCTGTACTACGTGTTTCACAAATCTTTTACGTTCAAAACAAAATGTGAACTGTTTTAGGCTTATCCAAATAATGATAATAGTTATCAAATATTTGAAGACCAATACACAAGAACTTAAAATAATAATTACCTTATCAGTTTTGATGCCAGTTGAATTTCCTCCATGTCTGTTTCCCCATATGGAGTGACCATTTCTATCATACTCAACCTTGATAGAAGCAATGCCTGCCCCTCGAGTTAGAACAATCTGTCTAACGCCAGTGTAAATCCCATCATCGAAGAAACTCCCACCATTACCACCCCAAGGCCCATACACCACTGGTGATCCTATTGCATTGTTTTTCTCTAAGCTACTATATATTGGTAATAACTGTACAATCCAATTGTAATTTAGTTATAAGGAGAAATATAGGGTTTTGTTTAAACAGCGTATTTTAAGCTTTGATTTGTTTAATTGGTTCATCTGAAATCATACTAATAGGTGGCTTATAGGAGAAGATAGTGTAATTTCAGATGAGCCACCTAAACAAATCAAAACTTAAACCTGATCAAAATAGACAACACACATGGGACATATAAATAATGAATTTAGAAAAGTATTGAAGCCCGTACCTTTGAGCTCAAGCTTTTTTCAAGTCCTCTGGTATTAAAGGAAGGTGAAACACTGTTGAAAGATGTTGGAGTCATGCTACCCAACCTGGAGCAATGAAGCTTTACATCATCCTTGCTATCTCCAAGTGCAAGAAGTATGTTATATGTTTTGTTTTGGTTCCCATCTAATGATCTAATACTGTCAGAGGGCGTAAGCTGTGAACTTAGAGGGATAATGGATAGATCAGGTGACATATTATCTATTAAGGGATGTAAATGGGAAAGATAAACTCCAATTGCATCTAGATACCAACCACTCTGACCATGAAATCCTATTATCTTGCCTCCGTCCATTGGGAAGGAAAAGTAAGCCCCATGCTGCACTCCATACGGTCCATATTTCTTAAAATTGCTCTCAAATGTCAGTGACCTTATCACAGATGGAGAACCTTGTGACATGGGACCATAATGCCCACTCATGGAAGTGAGTACCTCTTTGGGATAATCCAGCTGAATCTGCTCATAATCACAGCATCCATCTTGATTAAAACATGGAATACCCATATAATCAAAGAATAAAATAAGCTGCAATAACTATAGATTATTTTCCTGGTGGCTTGTTGCAAATTAAGTTTGCTATTGATTTGTCTATAATGTACAGCAATCTTTTAATTGTGTAGTTTTTAATGGGTTCTTGTCTAAGTTTTCTTTTTAAGTCAAGTTAGATTTGCCTTTTCAGTATTTCTTCCTCCATTTCCACCATGCCTTTCAGACCAAACTGCAGCACCGTCTCTGTCATACTCAATCTTAATAGAATCTATAGCATCTGCATGGACTAGTATTTTCTGCCTAACGCCTGAGTACGCTCCATCGTCCCATTGAGTTCCACCATTACCTCCCCATGGACCAACTGAGAGGGGTTTATGGCTCTGCAGAAAGAACAAGAAACAACCCACAAGATATCACCTTTAGAATTAATTTGAACAACCTATAGTTATAGGAATTTTGTAACAATATGTGTATTTAACTTGAAATCCATTATTTCTATTCTCTGGTGGAAATCACATCTGCAGAAAAAAGTAAGAAAACTTTCAAGTTTCTTAGCAGGCTTATCTGACTTTCTGAAAGCCAAAAGGAAGATCTTTAAAATATTTGAAAAAATGATACTTCCTAAATAATGTAACTTTTTAACTATAATATACCAAGAATATATAATGAGCAATTCTGACACTAGAACTTAGTGATGGTTAACATCACTCTCAATTTTGAAAAGATTATCTTCTTCTATAACTTAGATAATATGATTTTATTCTATATGCTAAAACATAAAATGAAATATTCTGAAACTAATAGTCACAGAGTATTCTCTCAAGTCAACATCATAACATCATAAAAGAAAGGTTTCAACATCTTTTCAAAACTCTCTTTCAATTTATAGCTCTATTCAAAAGCGTTTTTCTAATCAAAAACATCAGAAAAAAACAAGCAAGAACAAATACAGTACAATTAGATCAACAACAA
Organism: Sequoia sempervirens; assembly: GCA_007258455.2. Taxonomy (NCBI): domain Eukaryota; kingdom Viridiplantae; phylum Streptophyta; class Pinopsida; order Cupressales; family Cupressaceae; genus Sequoia; species Sequoia sempervirens. Next base: position 107,574,776 of record VDFB02193867.1, on the reverse strand, counting down.
ATCTACTGACCATTGCTTCTAGACTTAGATTATCTTGCTCAATCGCTTACTCTCAAGAACTTGAAACTGTGTCTGCAACTGACCACCTCACAGCCCTAAGTCTTGTAAAAATCTAACTACAAGAGGCAATTTATAAACAAATAAATTGAGCCACCCAAAAGAAAAAGTGAAAGAATCAGAAGTGATTCTGAATGTACGTTGTAGTTGTAGCATTGCTTTGGGCTTTAGATAAAGGAAGAAGAATAAGAATTACATGTGCAACACCAAATTGAATTGGAACTGTTGAGCAAAATGAACGAACAACATTGTTCAGGGAGAGAACATCTTACAGCTGTAAAGATCTTTTTGGTATAATAACGCTACCACAACCCACAATAGTCAAAAATTGTGACAGAAAGTTATTCTTATTCCATAAATACCCGCAGAAAGGAAGCTCATAAAGTTTGTTCTCGATGCACCATGCCCTCTTCTTTATGTTTCATTATAAAGGATTTTTTAATAGTAGATTTAAGAAATTAAAAAAAATTAAAAAATTAAGAGTTGATTTAAATAAATGAGTTGAGATTGATAATTAAAATTATTAAAATTAATTGTGATATTTAGTTTATTATGTTTTGTTGGGAGAAATGGAGTAGAAAATGTGTGAAAGTGGCAATAAGTGTGAGAGATAGAAAATATGAAGAAGAAGAATGGAGATCTATTGAATGATCAAAAGAGGTGCAATCTAAAGATTTGAATTTTCTCTTTCAAAAGATTCATTGTAGGGCAACAAAGGATCTAGATGTAGAGACACAACCACAATAAAAGGTGTTGGGATGGAAAGAGCAAGTAAAAGAAGAGAATGAATCTCTAGTAGACCAGCTAGAAGAAATCCATGTCATTGATTATCAAGAAGGGAGAAATCTTGTAGTAGAAGCCAAGAATTTTCCACAAATACGGATGCTAGTTATTTTCGCCACTCATCATGTCAATAACCTAGTAGCTAAAAACAAGGGTTTGACCACAACTAGTGTTAGATAAATTTTGGTGAGTGTAATCTAATCAAATATGAAGCTAATGAATTTGGGGTTGCATTTGGTGTCAATAGAGTCCATCTTGGATAAAGGAAATTAGACCAAGAGAAATTAGGAATATTTAGAAACAAATATGGCCCTCAAAAAATTAGGATTTTCATAAAGAACAAAATTGTGGAATCTTACATTGAGGACTTATTATAATTGGTATTTTTTGGAAAATTCAATAGGCTTTGACAACCCATATTAGAGTTAAAAAGTGGGTAAATAATAATTGGGGGGGAAATATTTCACTAAAATTTCTTCTAAGAGGTTTTTCCTTGGTGAAATGCACAAGTGGTTTGGAAAGAGAAGGAATTTTGAAGAGGCCCATAGATGATGGATAGTGTTGTCCTATACACACTCAAAAATTGTCCCCCAAAATCAATCCCTTATCATGTGTAGTACAATAGGTTCTAGTATGGCTTAGGCTTTAAAATCTACTAGAATAATACTAGAACCTAAAAATCTTAGAACAAACTATAAACATGTCAACTCATTTCTATTACATGGATGAAAGTGTTTCAAATGGTAATTTTAGATTATATGCATGAGATTACATCAAGAAAACCAAATAAGCCCTATTGAGAACCATCCTTATTCAATAGATGAATAGGATATGGAAACAAATTATTGAGTATGAACGAAATAACATGTTTTACTAAAAATGCAAATTTAACACTCATTTTTCAAAAGACCGCAAAAAAGGTCCTAAAACAAGTTTGGAAATGTGTAAAAAGTTATAAGAAATGAATGACGATATATATGGTATGAATGATATGGCTTAAAATTCAAATAAAATAATGCAAACAGTACAAATCAATCATGATAAATAAATTATTCCCCTAGTTGAAGCATTTCATATGTCTCATCCTAATGATATGGATTTGATGTTTGCTTCATTCATCATCAAAAATAAGATACAAAAATGTGTAATAATTGAAATTACATGATTTGTAATTCGTTTTTTAATATTTTGCACTTATAATTTTATTGTGTCTCTTTTCTATGTGATTTTAGACCTTTTTAGCTTAGCGCAAGTTCATCCTTATTCCTTTTATCTTCTTTTACCCATGTGTTTTCACCCCTTCCTCTAAGACTCATTAATCCTTACATATATTAGTTATCATTTTTTAACCCATTATTTAGTGTTTTTAGCTATCCTCATGTGTAGTGAACACTTCCCCTTCTCTTTCTAAAATTTCATATTTCATGGATAAATTAAGCTTAAAATCACCATGATTTCATGGCCCTTGCTTCCCATTACTTCCCTTACAAAATTAAGCCTCAATAGATAATTAGACATTATCATAATTAATTAAACCCATGGTAGCAAACATACCCTTATCTTCATTCACCCCTAGAATTAAATCTGACACACTTGTTGATTCCTAATATCTTTTGATCATCCTTTCAATTGATTGAAATTTAAAAATATATAAGCATGTACCTCTTCTTTCTATCATTTTATTAGTAGAAGCTATCACTTTTCTCCCCTTATTTTTGAGTGAGTTATCATCTTGCATTAGAATTCTTGGGGTAATATAACTTTAAAAAACAATTACATAGAAACATATTGGAACTTTGCAGTAGCATTTTTTAGGCTCATGGATATCACCACAAAAAAAATTATGTTGAATGCACAAGACAACTGAGAGGGGGGTTGAATCAGTTGTACATTAAAATATTACATCTACATTAGTCTTTTAAACCCTTAACAACCATTAAACCCTTATCATGCATTAGCAAAATATAAACATGAGAAATGTTAATACAAACACATCCAAACACATGAGAACACCATATTTATGTGGAAAACCTAAGAAGGAAAAAAATACGATGAGGATTAGCTTACAATATAAATTAATTGCAACACCGAATACAATAGGCTCACTACCATATTAGAAAGAAGAAGAAAGAATATTGTTGCAATGAGAAGTCCATCTCAGAGCAACAGAAAAGATCCACCACTGCATTGTTGCACAGGCGGTTGTCATTGCACCAAAAGATCAACCTCTTAATGCCCGATACAGCCCCTAGATTTATACAAGATCCAAGATCCACAGGAGGTTGTTAAACCATGTCACGGAGCTTGAGTGTTGTGCTAGCCCACGCCAAGGAGACCAAGGGTGACACCTTGCAACATGTCCCCAATGCAAGTGAGCGGTTCAAACCTGTGACCTCGGCTCTGATACCAGTTATTGCATAGGAGGCTATCGTTGCACCAAAAGATCAACTTGTTAATGCCTGATACAATCACTAGATTTATACAAGATTTGAGATCCATAAGAGGCAGTTAAACCATGTCACGAAGACTGAGCATTGTGTTGGCCCATGCCTAGGAGATCAAGGGCAACACCTTGCAACATGCATCACTAGACCATTCGCACTCTCTTTGAAGAATGTAGACACCTTCTACTCACTACTTCCAGTAGTCTCAAGCATTAAATCTCGCATTGCATTTCACACAAGTTTGTACTTCATATCTCAACACTTTGGACCACAAATATCACACACTCATCCTCCATCAATTCATTAGACATATATACCATCCTCAACCTTGAAAAAAATCTACAAGGTCAGCTATGCACCTGAAGTGTGCAAATTCAAATTAGGTCGGCACCAAAACATTCCTGCAATGGAGAGTAATCAAGGAAGACCACAACAAACCTTAATTCTAACCCAAATCCACATATACATGTCATGCCATGCTTCTACAAACACTGAAGCATATATGCAATTAGTGTAAACACCCAAGGTTGGCCAAACCTGTGTTAACACCATTAAACATTTAATTGCACACTTACTCAACTCCAAAAGGTGACTCACGAACCACACACAACACTTAAACACAATCTAGAATATTCCATCAACACCCTGAAATCCAACAACTCCTTAATAACAACATACACTTGAAGAACATAATCATTTTGTACACCTAGTTAAACTTCCACACACTCTAACTCATGAATCCAACCTTGTGGAGTAAAAAAACTCAAAAAACTCAGACTAAAGATAAGTAAGCACACCTCCAAATTTGCAAGTCCAAAAACCACAAAGTGGAGAAACATAGAGCAAAACCATTTCTCCCAAATAGCACTGCATCACAGTTCACACATTGGCACTGAACACAACTGCTTATGTTGAATGATTCAGAACATGAAACTCTAGATATGACACCTCTAAACACCTCTGATCAACATATCCAAACCACACAAGCAAATCTTCAATCATGAAGAAATTCAGCGCAAAACACTGAACACTATGCCACATTAAACTCTCTTTTAATCAAATTTTCTCATTTGAAATCACTTGGAAACCAAACACCACAATCACCATCTCAACATCTTCAACACCTTCTCAGCATCTCAACTACATAGGAGGTTGAACATCCACAAACATGTTCTCATCAAAGAAACACTAGAGGTTAACATTAGTGAGACTAGTTAATGACAACATAATGCAACCAATGAAAGTAGATCTCCATAGGTTGACATTAATGCAACAACAAATATCTTTTGACATCAATGACAACATAAACTTCCAACAATCTCCCCCTTTGTCATTGATGGCAACACATGATATGAAAAACCATCAATAACAACATCTCTGATCACCAACACATATACTGCACATTACTGCACACTACTCCCTCTTACACAAGCATCTATTATTTCCAACACTTTCTCTTTCCCCCCTTTCTACATATGGTTTTTCAATTAACTCTTTCTCTCCCTCTTTGACATCAATGGTAAAGGGTAATACATATTTTTATTTTCTTAGCTTCCCCTTTGACATCAATCACACATACACCTGCTCTACAACTTTCAATTCACTTCTTTGCACACTCCCCCTTAGGAGTACACAACATGCTCCATCAACCAATAACCTTTGCAACCTAATTTTTTCCTTTTTTTGCTCATATATTTGACATAACTGACAAGGGAAAACATCTACATGCTTACTCTCTTCCCACACAATGACAACACTTACTCCCCCTGACTACAACGACCAAAAATGCCACTACCTTCTCCCTCTAAGAGGTAGCCATCAACATCAATCCAAAACAAGGAATGAATCTTGAAATCCAATGGACTGGTGCATAACCTTATGCATATAATTGAAAGGAGGGGCAATAAACCCTAACTTTTCCCAGAGATACTCAAATGTATCCTTAGGAAGAGACTTTGTGAAGATATTTGCAACTTGATTTTTAGTAGGCACATACTCCAGCTTCACCTCATTCTCTAAAACTTTTTCTCTCAAAAATTGATACCGGATTGAGATATGCTTTGTATTTGAATGCACTATTGGATTCTTTGAAATATTGATAGCATTTGTGTTATCATATAAGATAGGAATTGGTTCATCATATGACACTTGGATATCCTTCAATGTTTGCTTCTTCCACAACACCTATGTGTAGCATGATGGTGCTACAAAATATTTTTCTTTTGTAGTAGATAATGACACATAATCCTACTTATTGCTTAGCCATGAAACCCACCTGCTTCCAAGAAAGAAAGAACCACCACTTGTACTTCTTCTATCATCCACACAACCTACCCAATCTACATCTATATAAGTACTTAGAGAGAAATCAATATCCTTTTGATACCACAAGTCATGTTCCAAAATTCCTTTCAAGTATTTGAATATTCTTTTACTATTGCCACATGTGACTCTTTAGGATCTTCTTGAAATCTAGCCACAAGAAAAATTGCATGCATGAGATTCACTCTAGTAGCAATTAGGTATAGCAGTCCACCAATCATTGATCTATACTTGCTCTGATCAGCCTTAGGAGATTCTTCATTCTTACTCAGCTTGCAACTAGTAACCATGGGAGTACATACCAGTTTAAAGTCTTCCATTCCAAACTACTTCAACATTTCCTTGACATACTTTAATTGTGATATGAATATTCCTTCCTCTATCTGATTGATTTGAATCCCAAGGAACAAATTCATCTCCCCAAACATAGACATATCAAACTCTTTATGCATTTCTTTTGCAAATCTCTTACACATACTTACATTTCCTCCAAAGATTATATCATCAACATACACAACCACAATCAAGATTTGATCTTTCTCAACTTTTTAAAAATAAATATTTATATCTATGGTAGATTTATTTAATCCTTGCTGCAACAAGTACCTATCCAATCTTGCATGCCAAGCTCTAGGAGCTTTCTTGAGTTCATATAATGCCTTCTTAAATAAGCAAACCATGTTAGGATTATCTAATAACTGAAATCCTTATGATTGTTCAATGTAACCCTCTTCTTCCAACTCATCATTCAAGAATGGAGACTTCACATCCATTTGATAAACTTTGAAATCCTTATGTGTTGCAAAAGCCAAAAACATTCTAATAGCCTCCATCCTTTCCACCAAAGTAAATATCTCCTCAAAGTCTATTCCTTCTACTTGTGAGTAGCCTTTACACACAAGCCTTGCTTTGTTCCTAAAAATTTCTCCAAATTCTCATTCATCTTATTTCAAAAAACTCGCTTAGTTCCAATGACATTCTTGTTTATTGGCCTTGGGACAAGTTCCCAAGTCTGATTCTTCTCAATTTGCATCAATTTTTCTTTCATAGGGTTACTTTGATTTTGGTCATCATCCTTAAAAATATTCACCCCTACTCAAAATCTTGCTAAGTCTAAGTCTTGGTGGTATTTCTTTAGGTTTTACTAACCTTGGTGGGTGTCGCTCAGGTTATCCTAACTCTCTCTTATGTTGCTTTCCCTTTTAAATTCATTCATTATCTTGTGTGGGCAGTAGGTTGCAAAGTTTTTATCTTTTTGAAATACTGAAATGCTTTGTGAAGCTTTGAGTCTTAGAGTTCTAAGTGTTGGTAGTTTGTACTTAATGTTCAATAACTCTTTCAAAAGTCCACTGGCAAGGGAAATTTGAAGGAATTTCAAGTATTGGTGGGGTTTTTGATAAGTTCTGAAACCATTGACGGTCACCGCCAAGGTTTCATGAACTCCTTATTTCATCGAATCAAAGGGCTTTAATCTCAAAAAGGGGAAAAGGTGGTAAAAGTGCGGGTTTTCTTAACTATGATGGATTCTGGAGAACTTTTTAGAATTACCATTTATGAGTGCTAATAATGCAAATTAATGGTTAGTTAAAACAGTGTAACTACAAAGCGCTCATATGCAGAGAAATCAATACAAGTGAATACCATTACTAGATACAAAATGTAATTGAAGCATATAAATACTCAGGAAGAAAAGAACACCAAGATACCAAAAAGTTCATATGATATTATATAATTGGTGTTTACAAAATTTAGTATTTGTATTACAAAATTGGGGGGTTTTTAAAACAACTTTCTTTTTCAAGTACATAAAACAAACATCAACACACAAATTCCCTCCACCACCTCCTAGAGATACTCATTTTGGGTTGGTGACAGTAGGTTCTCATGCGATTATAGGAATTGGGCAAATAGTCCCATGTCATTTCGCACCAGCCCCGTGTGAAGGAGATTCACTACTTCTTATGTGACCTCATGTTGGGTTGCAGTCGCAATGCAAATAGCATCTCCCACGTGTCCAGTCCTAGGAAAATGATTGAGCCCTCTGATGGCCACATTTTCTTTTTGTAGGTATTCAGGTTGAATCTGACATTCTACTACCCTCATCCCCCAATCACATCGCCTAGAAGTACGAACCACATTACAAATGAAATGCTCCAAGAGTTCATGGTTATGCACATGAACCTGGTTCAAGAATCTCTCTCCTAGGATATCATGTAGTACTTCTTTCTCTACTTCACTTTGAATGACAAAGACCCCCCTCAATTGATCTGATAGTAGCCTGAAGAAAGGCTACACTTTACTTCTTCAATTGCAATAAATTCATTCATTGAAACACCATCGCTCTACGCACTTGCCACTTTTAGGATGTCATTTGGGTTGGCTAAATATGACTATTTTTAGTGAATTTATAGGAATTAAGAGAGGCATATCCGAGTTGGATCTCATCGGGACTTGGCAACTAAAAGGATTGTGAGTTGGCATAAGTTAATTGTTGATGTGACAATAATTTATTTAAATTTCCAAGTTGTCCCTTAGTCTTGATAGTCTACACGTGTGAGCCTATGTTAGTATGGATTGGTCATTGAATTCAACACCTAAGAACTACACCAATTGCAAATCTAACTGCCATGGGGTGAGATTTTGAGCAAGAAACATTTGGGCGACTATCAAAGATTGTATTATTGGAAAATATAGTTATAACTATTCTTGATCATCAATGCGCCTACATTCATTGATTTCCAAGGTGGGTGATGAGCTAGCAAGAAACTACTGCTGTACTTGGCAACCGTTTTGATAACCGCCAAGATTGAGAGAAACTATTTCCCCATATGTTGGATGGAAACGATTCTGAAAAAGGTCTGGATTTTCTCAGAGTACATGTGCTGTAATAGACGGAGAGGAACAATTTCTAATTTCTTTTTTTTTGAATTTATTCACATTTGCAATAACTTATAGTCTATGAATTGTGAATCTTGAGTATGATGTTTACCCTACCAGTCTGTGTTGTGTGGGTGATGTGTGTGGGACATCTTTTTTAGCATTGTATTCACTTATTTCAGCCATAATATATTTCTAATGAGCTTTTCTAATGATCATTAATTATTTAAGTCTTTGTGCTTGAGGGTTTGTGGTCTCTCCAGTCTGCTCGATTTTTTTTATTAGTTAGTGTTAGTTTCCTTTTCTACTTTCTGGTTAAAAGCATACCCAGAACAAATCAAACCACACGAGGGAGTTGTACCTGTAAAATTTAGAGGAAAGTCACAAATGCAATTGTGACCTTTCTAGAGCTATTAGCAGTGTTGGCCCAAAGCACCTTGGGCAATAGAGTTAATTTTTAGACCTTATAATTAAAGTGCCAATCCATTCGCTAACACATAGCCTTGATCCAAAATTCATCTTTACATGCCTCAATCATTGTTTTAGGTTCAACTTTGGAAAGTAAACATAGATTTACGTGTTCTTTTATCATAGTAGCCTTTATTCTTGTCAATACACCTCTATTTTTGTCACCAATGATTTCATCTTCAGAATGATTCTTTTGTGCGATACTTATGGGTCTTAAGGATCCTTTCTAGAGCTTCTTCCTCTTCAACCTGCACTTCTTTTTCTTTACCATCACCTTTCTCTTCTTCTCTACAAGAGGAGTCATCTAATTCATACCCTTTTATCAGCACTAAACTTTTTTGTAAGTCTTCATCCACTTTGACACTTGCACTTTCAACAATCCTTTTTAGCCTCATCATACCTTGCATCAAACTTTCCTAAGTTTTCTTCATCTCTTTCGATATAGCACTTGCTTCCAAACACTCTAAGATATTTTGATGATAGGATTTCTTCCATATCATAACTCATAGGGAGTCTTTGAACTATTTATCCTTTCTTGCACTCTATTAATTATGTAGACTGTAGTATGAATTGATTCTCTCTAGTAGAAATTTGATAGATTTGCTTCCTTCATAATTTTTCTTGCTTCTTCCTGAACAGTCTCATTCTTCCTTTCCACCACTCCATTCTGCTAAGGAATCCTAGGAGCTAACAAATGTCTCTTTATTCCATGATCTTCACAAAAATTGTTAAACTCATTGGAGATGAACTCTCCACCTCTATCAAATCTTAAATATTTGATTTTCATATCCATTTCATTTTTAACCATAGATTTAAATGCCATAAACTTATCTAGAGCTTCTAATTTTTCTTTGAGAAAGGTTACCCAAGTCATTCTAGAGCAATCATTAATCAATAACATGAAATAATTGTCACCTTGAAAACTTATTGTTTTTGTAGATCCACAAAGATCTATATGCACCAACTTGAAAGGTCCTATAGTAGAGTATTCTTTGATATTAAACCTTTTTTCTTATTTACTTCCCAACATGACATTCCTTGCAAGCTGCATTTATAGGCTTTGTAATCTTTGGCAAATCTCTCACAGCTTGAGCAAAGCTAATCCTCACAAGACTATCAAAATTGATGTGACACATTCTTCTATGCCATAGCCAACTTTCATTGATTTAAGTCATAAATCACATACCATTAGCACCCTTAAGCTAATAAACATTTCCATATTTCCTTCCTATAGTAACCAAAGTTCTAGAGCCTTTCTTGATCTCACAACCACCATCCTGAAATACAAGATTATATCCTTTACTGCACAATTATCCCACACTTAGAAGATTATGTCAAAGACCCTTAACATAAATAACATCATCTATATTATGCATTCCATCAAAATTGATTAAACCTTTTCCACATATCTTAGTAGATGTATCATCACCAAACTTAACAAGACCACCTTCAAACTTCTTAAGTTTAATAAACTTACTTTTATCACCTCTCATGTGATTTGAGCATCTATTGTCAATAATCCCAAAAAATTGTCCTTTATTGCTTGAAGCATAATGGCCATCTTAACATAATAACTTATCTTAATTGATTTACCTCTATTCTCCTTAAATTTTTCATTTGAAGCTTTGACTAGACATCTTGAAGCATATTGGCCTATCTTTCTACAATTGAAACATTTGAAAGGTAAATTACCTTTGTATTTTCTAGTGTCCTTTTTCAATCTCCTCACAAAGTTTTCTTCTAACTCATCAAACTCATCTTGATCAAATTCCTCATTCTTCTCTACTTTTCCAACTTTAAAAGTGGACTCTTTTCTTGAATTACTTGGACCAAACTCTCTTAATTCAAAAGTAGTTAAATCACCAAACAACTAATCTCTAAAATAATGATCTAAATTTTGAGCTTCGTTAATAGCATAAACCTTATGACTATAATATTTAGGAAGAGTTCTTAATACCTTATTTACCACCTCATCTTCTTCAAGTTTTACACCAAGGCCTCTGATGCAGTTGACAACTTCATCCACTCTATGCATGTAGCCTATAATATCTTCATCTTCTGTCATCCTTAGGGTTTCAAACTTAGTCTTCAGATTTTGCATCTTTGCTTGCTTGACCTTACATCTTCATAAACACTTTCTAGTTTCTTCCATTTTTTTTAGTAGATTTGTATCTCATAACTTTCACAAGTTATAAATTAGAAAGACCACTCAAGAGAGCATGCCTTGCTTTGACATTGTTCTCATAAGCCTTGATCTCATCATCAATTGATAGTCCATTTGTAAGCATTGTATATCCATCTTCAACTAACTTCCAAATTCTAAACCCTATGAAAATAAGGAAACCTTCCATCTTGGTCTTCCAAAATGCATAATCAAATCCATCAAACAAAGGAGCCTCTTTCTTGTGTTCCATCGGGTTTACCTCAAGTGGTTAAGCTTTCTTCTAAGTAACCTTGCTCTAATACCAATTTTTGAATGCACAAGATAACTGAGAGTGGGGGGTGAATCAATTATACATTAAAATATTAGATCTACATTAGTCTCTTAAACCCTTAACAACCATTAAACCCTTATCATGCATTACCAGAATATAAACATGAGAAATAGTAATGCAAACACATCCAAACATATGAGAACACCAAATTTATGGGGAAGTTTCCCAAGAAGGTAAAAACCATGGCAAGGATTAGCTCATAATATAAAGTAATTGCAACACCAAATACAATAGGCTCACTATCCAAAAGAAAGAAGGGTTCAATGCTAGATTAGAAAGAAGAAGAAAGAATATAGATACAATGAGAAATCCATCTCAGAGCAATAGAAAAGATCCACCACTGCATCACCAGATCATTCACACTCTCTTTAAAGAATGTATACACCTTATGATCACTACTTCCAGTAGTCTTAGGTACTAAAGCTTGCACTACATTTTGTATTTTCATACTTCACATATCAATAGTTTGGACCACACACATCACACACTTATCCTCCCATTAATCACACATATATACCATCCTCAACCTTGAAAACAATCTACAAGGTTGATTATGCACCTCAAGTGTGAAAATTCAAATTAGGTCGACACCAAATCATTCCCATGGTGGAGAGGAATGAAGGTGGACCACAAAAAACTTTAATTCTAACCAAAATCCATATATACATGTCATGCTACGCTTCCACAAACACCAAAGCATATCCGCAAATAGTGTAAACACCCAAGGTCAGTCAAACTTGTGTTAACACCATTAAACATTTAAGTGCACACTTCCTCAACTCCAAAGATGACTCATGAACCATGAACAACACTTAAACACAATCTAGAATATTCCATTAACACCCTGAAATCCAACAAATCCTTTGCAACAACATACACTTGAAGAACATAATCATTTTGTACACGCAATTAACCTTCCACACACTCTAGCTTGTGAATCCAACCTTGCAAAGTACCAAAACTCAAACAACTCACATTGAAGATAGATGTGAACAAGTTATAATCATACCTCCAGATCTACAAGACCAAAAACCACAATACAAAGAAACACGAAGCAAAACCATTTCTCCCAAATAGCACTACATCATAGTTCACACACTAGTGAACACAACTTCTACCGAACGATCCAAAATATGAAACTTTGGATATAATACATCTAAAAAACTCTGATCAACATATCTAAACCACATAAGCAAATCTTCAACCATGAAGAAATGAAGAGTAAAACACTAAACACCACTCTTCCACACTGAACTCTCTTTTAATCAAATTTTCTCAAAATCACTTGGAAACCAAGCACCACAATCACCATCTCAACATCTGCAACACCTTCTCTGTATCTCAACCATACAAGAGGTTGAACATCCACAAACATATGCTCATCAAAGTAACACTAAAGGTTGACATCGATGAAACTACTAATGTCAACATAATGCAACCAATCAAATAATCTCCATAAGTTGACATCAATGCAACAACAAATATCTATTGACATCAACATTAGACAACACAAACTTCCAAAAAATTCCTCCCCAAGTCTTGCCATTCCCTTTGTAGCACTATGTTACCCACTTTTTCCTTTCATTCCTATTAGGTTTTACCCTATTTTATCTTCTTTTCCTCATTCTCCTTTTCCTCATTCTCCTTTTCCCTTCATCTGTTTCCATACCTAAAATATTTCCCACCTATTTTTTTATTTGATCCCTATTTTCATTCTCCTATTATCTCCTTCTACCTCCTAATTTGCATTTCCATTTTGCATCAAATTATATGGTTTCATTTGTATGTTTTAATTTACATGTTTTCTAATTTTAGATTTAATTTATATTTTTCATTACCATGTTGATGTGGATCTTGTTTGAATACCCACGAGGAGACTAATAAAACCAAAAACCCCTTTAATAATTTTATTTTAAGGCTTCTATAGTGAATTCATGATTTCATGTCAATTACCTAGTAGTCTAGATAGTTTGAATAGACTAATCAACATCAAGAAGATAATTGTAGAGAATTTGCAACAATTAGTGAAAGTTTGGCATAATTCTAAGGTGTGGACACCAATTAGTGCAACAATTATTGAAAGTTTGGCATAATTCTAAGGTGTGAACACCAATACACCCAAGGGCATCCTACACATGCATGGTGGAAATTTCCTTGTATCAAAAAACCCCAAAATTTCTTTAATAACCTATGATAGCTTTTTGCATTATAGATCCACTATCAATATTTATATTTAATAGATGTATGCCTTTTATTTTCCTATTTTTCTTTGTTTGCATGTGTGTTTGCAATTATAATTTTATTCCTAATTTATCTCATTTTCTATGATTATCTACCTAATTATGTAGTAGAAAAAGTGATTAGAACAATAGTACTCAAATCACCCAAAATTTATAGATCATTTGGAGCAAAGTACATTGCCACAAATTTACACAAGTGTCTAGTCATTCGATTTCACCAAAATTTTGTTGTGTTATCATGATGACATTATCAACCCACTTTAGAATGCATTCAATCATATCCTAGGTATAAAATTTTAACTTCTCTAATTCAATATCCTTTCATTGTTTTATATATTTTTTAGTTTCTTGTTTGTTTGTTACTTGTCTTCTATATTTCATCAATCCTAACTCTATTTTTAGTTAGGTAGGGTTAGATAATATTATATGATGAAGGGTACTCCCCTTACAATCTCAAATTCACAACAACAACAGAGAATGCACAAAAAAATGCAAGAAAGAAGCAAAGGTTTTCTAGTATCCCTGAAATGAAAATGAAATTACAAAATTACAACTGCCATCACATGGGCTTTTGATTACAATAATCTGCAAATCATAGCCAACGGACTCTATGCTCTCATGACTAAATTATCATCCAATTGGCCCTCTTCCCTTTTAGATAAATTATATCTTCTCATATTTAGCTTCACTAGCAAGAAATTTTCATTACCTCAACAAATAGGGGGAGAAGAAAGAAGGAAACAAGAGAAGAGGGTGACCAAGATCATCTAATTTTCCCTTTGATCATCTCCTAGAATTTATTGGTATGAGTCAATTCCTAGGATTGAATCATTTCGAACTTATTGTGATGTGTTTGTTCTAACTAGATATGTATTGGAAAGTTTAAATCACATACCTAATGCCTCTTTTATATTTACTTATAAATACTTTCCTAGTTTGGTGTTGATTTTTGGAGACTGGTGTCTGTACAAGAACATAAAATTGTGCACATTCTTTTTCTATCATGGGCCAAATATTTTATTCAATATGACTTTTATGTATATAGTACCCACTCCCTACAGTGCATTAACTATGTGTCTTCATAAATATTATTGCTTGAACTTGCATGGATGTGTGCATACATTATGTATTGTATATAGAAACAAAACCTATGATATATTTACATGTATCCACTATGCATAATTCATTGTATGGGTATAACATATAAATAGGTTTGCATATTTAAAATAAACATTGATGATGCAACAAAAATTAATCTATTTTATGTCACTGTGGAAGTGCTAAAATTCAAGAGACTTGTAGCATAGAAAATTATACTCCTTTCTAAGTGAAATTACAATTTCACACTTAGTTTGGACCTATTTTGGTGACCTTGCATTTGTGCATTTTTAAACCTCATTAATAGGCCTCTAATTCCCTTTATTATGCATCCCAAGGCCTCTTTTAATTATTTCCCGACAATATAAATCTGCATTGAATAAATGCAATTAATAGATTTAATGCCCTGACATAATCTAAGTCTTGGAACTTTAGGTGAATGGGGACCCCTTTAAGTTCCTAAACTCAATTTAAAATATGTTTTTGGTGGAATTTCATAGTACCAAATTCAAATTTTATGTGTGTCATCCATCGAGATTTAATAAATAGGAAATTAAAAAGGAAGCCTATAAAAACTAAGTCTTTCAATCATTTTACACCAAAAAAGAGACAAATTCACATGAGATCACAAGGATTTACACTCAAGATCAAGGAGAAATAAATAAAACATTCAAAGTTGAATTCTTGGAGCAATATTCTATTTGTTTTTTGCAAGTCTTCAAGCTCATTTTTCCAACAAGATCAAGTATTGTCAAAGATTGGTGATAGATGCCTATGGAGGATCATGATGGATTCTAGGTTTTGGGAGATGCACCAAGCCATTCAACCAAGCCTAATGACTTGTTTCCTAAGTGGTTCCATCTTCTATTATCATTCTACTTTCTACCTAAAGGAAGGTATTATCAAATTTATGATCTATTAGGGTGATTTGACATCTTCCAAAGTAATTCTTCACCATTGTTCATGTTTCATTTAGGGATCTTATTCTAATACACTTGAATAGGGTTTCTTTGCATTTTAGCTCTTACAAATATTAGACACACTTAATATTAGGGCTTACACGTACTTTCATGTTCCATATCTATAATTTTCGTGAAGGTTTAATTACCAAACTTGGGGTTTGACCAAGGCAAACCCATATCCACCACAAAACAACATTTTTATTTTGTAGATTTATCATAGGTACAGATCCAACAGTGAATATTTAGAAGTGTAGGAAGGAAGTGCAGACAAAGGACTCAAATCTCAATTTTTTATTTTTTAGAAAGGGAGACCTAGACCCATTCGCCCATGGGCGAATGAGTCCCTAACAACCTTTTGAAACAAGATTTTTATGACAGGTTTACAATATCCAAACCTTCTCAGATCTACCAAAACTTTGTTGTTCTTATCTATGTTATGCTTTAAATTTAAGATCCAAGTGTTAGCTCGCATAATTGTGGTGATTTACTATTTTTATTTTTTCTCCCAAAAGTGTTGTTTAGGTTGATACCCCTATCCTCAATCATAAGGAAATTAGTAAATTCCCTCATTGAGTTGACTCACTTAAGGGTTGTAAGTCATTTCTTTGTGTGTATCTCATTTCCTAATGAAAATAAGAAGATAGGTCCATTATACCATCCCCTTATTTTCTATGTCCCTATTTTTCTACATCTCATTTTGGTGAACCTGACGTTGTACAACAAAATTTTGAAAATTAGATTTTATTTCAGCCCTAAATTTAAGTTTTGCACTAATTTTGAATTATAGTTGCATTAGTTTCATTACATTTAGGGTTCTTTAAATTTGCATTAGTGAACATTTCATTTAGGGTTTAATTTTGCATGTTTGCATCTCTTAAATTCATAAGAAAATCAGAAAAAATTCATTAGGTTTGCATTCATCTTGCATCAAGATCATTATTCTATCATTTAAGTTCAGATTTAGGTTCAAATTGCATTCTAAAAATAGTGAATTTGTTCATCATTTGACCTCATTTGTAATTGCATTTGATACCCTAATCTAGAAAAACTTATTATAGAACTCTCAGTTTGTAATCAGAAACAGAAATCACACACAGTAACTCAGATTTTGAAAAAATAAATTTTAAAAAACCCTAAGGACCCATTCGCCCATGGGTGAATGAGTCCCTGTACAGGTTTTTCAGGCAAGTTTCTGAGTGATCTTCAGCTTCTATTTTTCCTTTATGTTTCTGTTCTCAAATTTGAGCATTGATTTTTTAGAAATAGTTTGTTTTGTGCATTCAAGTAATTGCTTCTTTAATTAAATCTTGCAACAATTTGGGAAATATTTCTTGCATGTTTTTGTTGTGGATAGTATTATATTTGTGTACTTTTCCTTTATTTTCAACATCATTTTATAGCTTAGATAATTTATTTTACATTTTTCAATCATTAGAAAACATAAACAAAAACCAAAAACATCAAACAAGACAAGCACAAGCTAATGAAACCCTTAGAGAAAGCATAGTAATTTGATCATGTCAAATATTTTTTTCCAAGTTAATAAATCCCTCAATCCCTTTATTAATTATGAATTTGACATGTTAGATGAATCCCTTGATGATTTCATCTCACAAGGTTCATCCACTAAGGCTTGCTATAACAAACCAAAACAAAGAGAAGTTAATGTAATCACACCACAAATCACAATCAACCCACCCTCATATCAACCTCAAGTTAAAAAATTCCTATGCTTATCATAGGACCACCTAAAAAACAACCAATATCCCTAGAAGCTATCTTAAACTTTACAAGACAACTCAATAGTAACAATGTTTCGCAACAACCGAGTTACAATATTGTTGCTCACACATATAATACAAGGAATAATAGGCAACCACAAACCATTCCCACTTCATTAACATTGCCCCAACCTATTTTTCCTACTACTCCTCATTTTCCTTTACATAAAGGAAATGAGTATGACCTTGTTGAACAACTTAAAAATACTCCTGCTAAGATATCCTTATGGGACCTTATTCAAGCTTCCCCTAATTACCATAGCATACTTCAAACAGCTTTGCAACAAGTTGTGGTTCCTCCTAGTGCAAATCCAAATGATGTAGTAGCCCTAATTTAAGGAATGAATTTAGTTAATATAGACATTGTTTTTCACCAAAGTGAGCTACCTCCTTTGGAAGTGCAAAAACAACATGATAGTTGTTGTCATTAATAGGTGTGGGATAAAGTGAACCCTTGTTGACAATGGCCCAACCCTTAATTTGTGTAGCATAAACCTTTTGGATAAGCTTGGAATGGATAAGACCAAGATTGAACTTTATTTTTTATCCATTCATGGGTTTGATAACATAGGGAAATAACCACTTGGTGTGATTGAACATTGCCTATACAAGTTGGAAAGGCTACATTACAAACTCATGTCCATGTTATTCTATCAGACCTTTCATATAATATTTTTTTGGGAAGACCATGGTTTCATGAAATGCATGTGGTGCCTTCAACCCTTCATTGTATAATGAAGTATGTCTACAACAACAAAATGTACACAATCAATGTCGACCTTGAACCAGAAAGTTGTTTGCACATTGAGAAAGACAAGGAAAGTCCTTTGAAAACATTGATACCAACTTCAATAGTAGAACTTGTGCAAGAGGAAGAAAAAGAAGAAAAAATTAAGGAAGTCACAAATTTATTGGAGGATGATTGTGGTTCCTTGGATTTTACACCTACATTCATGGGAGAATACAACATCATAACAAAAAAGTATAAAAAGGGAAAAGAACCAATGGTAATGTCAACACAAAATTTGGAAGAACCTTTGAAAGTATCCACTTCAACCACTGTAGAAGAAGAAACAAATTACACAAAAAACTTTGATGAATATTACGAACAACCACCAAATCTGAAAGAAATGGAAAATCTTTATGGAAGAGGTTATGAGCTGTTGAAACAACTTGATTATAGTGGAAAAGGATGTGGTGCGAAAGAACAAGAAATTTGTGTTCCTATAGAGCCTAACACACAAGAAACAAAAAATGGTCTTGGATATTTCCCTTCTATGATAGCAAAAACAACAAAAAGACCTTCACTTAATGTCAACACTATTTTGTGCGGTTATTCTAAGACAACTCTCACTTTAAAGCATCCTTAATTGATTGATACAACAAGTGATGTATCATTGGAATACTTTGAAGATGATGAAGCCTTGAAATAAATGTTAGTAGTTTATGATAAATCACCAACTTTCCATCACAAATAAGGATTCAGTTGTGTTGTGGTTAGTACTGAACAAGTTGATGACGAAAAGAAAACAAGTGGCATTGAACAAGACAAAGAAGAACACATTCTCGAAGTTCCAATACAAAGCACACTACCTATGGGAGATACAATCAACATACCAATGGAAACATCTAATGAAGAGAGTGATTCAAATAGGAAATTTCCTTGATGAGGATGAACAAGAAGACCATGCAACATTATTACATGAATTTCATGAAATCTTTGAGTGGACTTATTTGGACATGTCAAGTATTGATGCTATAATAGTTATGCATAAAATAGTCCTTGCACAAGATGTCAAACCAATAAGACAAAAGATACTTAAGATGAATCCTAAGATAGTTGTATTGGTTAAAGATGAGATTGAGAAACTCCTCGAAGCTGTATTTATTCGTCCTATTGACTATTCTCCATGGATCTCAAATATTGTCGTAGTTGTAAAACTTGATAATCATATTAGGATGTGTACGTATTTTTGGGACCTTAATAAAGCATCTTTAAAATATGATTCCCCCCTTCCTAATATTGACATGATCAACTGTAGGCCATGCTTTGTTGTCGTTCATGGATGGTTTTTTGGATATAATCAAATCTTTATCAACCCTCAAGATCAATATGTAAGATGACATTTACTGCACAATGGGGAACATTCTATTGGGTTGTTATGCCTTTTGGATTAAAGAATGTGGGTGCAACATATCAAAGAGCTATTATGTTAATATTTCACAATTACATACATAAGATTTTGGAATATTATCTTGAAGATATTCTAGCCAAGTCCTTAACTTGTCAAGACAATGTTAAAATCCTTTAAATTTTTTTGAAAGAATGTGCAAGTATAACATGAGTTTGAATCCAAAAAAATGTGTCTTTGGTGTGGATATTGGAAAGCTTTTAGGTTTTATAGTATCCCGCAGAGGCATTGTGGTGGAAATGAAGAAATTTTATGCTAGCATTAACATGCCACCTCTGAAAAACATTTCTCAGTTACGTACTTTACAAGGAAGGATTCAATCTATGCACCATTTTGTGGCATCCTTATCAAATCAAACATTACCCTTCACACAACTTCTTAAAAAGGAATCAAAATTTAAGTGGAATGAGAATTGTAAATAAGATTTTGAATGTTTGAAAGAATACCTCGTTACTCCTCTTGTTTTACATCTCGCTATGCAAGAAAAACCATTTATCCTTTATACAGCAACATCAACACATGCTTTAGCAGCATTGTTGGATCAACAAGATAATGGTAAAGAACATCTTGTTTATTACATCAGCCAAATTGTTATTGACTATGAAACTTGATATACAATGATAGAAAAACAATATTTGGCTCTTATATTTGCTACTAGTAAATTGAGACACTACTTATTAAATGTAAAAATCCATGTGATAATAAAGTTTGATCCTTTAAAATATCTTTTTGCTAAAACTTATCAAGGTGCTTAGCTAAATGGGTAATGTTGTTAATTGAGTTTGATCTTAAATTTGTCTCTCAAAAGGTAATTAAAGGATAAACCTTAACTGACCATTTAGTTGATGCTCCTTCTCCATTAGTGTTACCTAATATGGACTCATTTCTAGATGAAAGTAGGTTGATGGTTGAAAAAGAAACATGGGAATTGTACTTTGATGGTTATAAGTGTAGAACTGGCTCCAGAGTAGGGGTTATAATAATTTTTCCTTCTGGAAATCCTATTCCCTTATCCTACCGATTAAAATTCCTATGCACAAATAACATCATAGAGTATGAAGCTTTAATTGCTAGAATACGTGCAGCTTTAGCCCTTGGTGTTCAACACATTAGGATATTTGGTGATTCTCAAATGGTCATTAAGAAAATAAATGGTTCATATCAAGCGAAACATGACAAGTTATCCAAGTCTAAGGACCTTACATGACTTTATTATAACTCTTTGAATCATATATCATTGACAACATTCCACAAAGGGTTAATTGGCATGTAGATGCAATGGAAAGCACTACTTCCCTTGTATCTCCTAGAGATCCTTCTATCGACTTCATATTTATGGTCCATATGATTACAAAACCATCAATAGATGATAAGATCAAAGAAATGTTATTAACCGATATTGAAAAATCTAGTGAATGGTACACACCAATATTCAACTACTTAAAAGAAGGTACCTTTCCTAATCCAACAACTAAAAACACTAGAGCTCATCTTCGAAAACTTGCATCTAGATACATAATCCTTGTAGAAATTCTATATAGATGATCATTGGATCGTATTTTTCTTAGATATCTTAAACAATCAGAGATCCCTATAGCCCTTGAGGAAACTCATGTGGGTGCTTGTGGGGCACATTTAAGAGGAAGATCGTTAGTACAAAAGTTAATTTGTATTAGGATATTATTGGAGACATATGGAACAAGACTATTTTGCTCACATTAAGAAATGTCATAAATGTAGAGCATAATAATTTGATTCATGCTCCTACTTTCAAGCTTCATGCCCAAGTTTCTATTTGGCCATTCTCGATTTGGGGTTTGGATCTTATTGGAAAAATATCACCACCTTCTTCCACTGGACATATGTTTATAATTACTACAACAGATTATTTCATGAAATGTGTAGAAGTTATCCCTCTTCGTTCCACAACCACTAATACAATATGTCATTTCATATTGGAACATATTATTGCTCACTTTGGTCTTCCTTCCGCATTAGTTTCAAAAAATGGAACCCCATTTAAAAATAATGATGTGAAGAATTTTTTGGAAACATTTCATATTCAACATCATTTCTCAACACCATATTATCCATGTAATCAAATGGTCAAGCAAAATCAACCAACAAAACTATTGAGCAAATCCTAAGGAAAATGGTAAGTAAACATAACAAAGATTGGAACACTCAATTAACTTATGTGTTGTGGGCCTATCGTACAAGTATTAGAACATCTACGAGAAACACTCCCTATAACCTTGTTTATGGTGTTGAGGCAATAATGCCCTTAGAGTTAGAAATTCATTTATTGAGAATTGCTCTTAGAGGGCTTATTGATGACACTACATATAAAGAGAAATGATTGCATCAACTTGAAATGCTCGATGAACAACATATTAACACTCTCAAGCATCTCCAAGATTATTCTAAATGAATGCAATGTAGTTATAATGATCATGTCATTCCTCGTGTATTTAATAAAGGTAATTTGATGTTATTTGAGAATCAACGTAACGTCAATGTTACCCCAAATAAAATAGGAAATTTCAGCCCTAATTGGCTAGGACCTTACATAATTGATAAAATTTATGGGTCTAGAGCATATACATTAATGGAAATATATAGTACACCCCTCAAAGAGCCTATCAATGCCATGCATTTTCATCGATACTATACACAACATCTCCCTTGAATAGTATGTACATTAAAGCAATGTTGTTAGATTAAGTAGATAGTGTCCTATTTTATCTCACGTTGCTTCATTCTTTGACAAAAAAATCTTTGTGTGTCTTGGATTATAGAGTAATTGTTCAATAAGTTTGGATTATTACTTTAGTTTACATACTATTCAAATTCATCTTGTGTGTTGTGTTAAGTTAGATCCTTATATGCATGTAATGTTATGAAATTAGATCATAGGTGCATTTAATTTAACATGACATACTCAATCACAATGTAGTATCTAATGTAAACTAAAATTGTTTCAATTAGATCACATAAAATTAGATCATGGAGACATTTATTAAATATTCTTATTAGGACTTTAAAAAATCACATCGACATCTAATTCAGCATAAACTCACAAAACCAAACATGAATGCTCATATATTATATATATAAGGTTCAACTACATATCATCAATAATACAATACTAGCATGGCCTATGTGTTAGGATTCAGGCAAATCAAAGCAATAAACATTAACAATTATATGCAAATTAAATAACCCAGAAATAACAATGAAGAATAGCACAATAGAGATCAACACAAAAATTTAATGTGGTTCACCCAATATGGGCTACATCCATAGAAACTCAACCACCCAATGATTTTATTATCCAATACAAAACATATTACAATCTCACAAATTACACACACCGCAACTTACATCCTAGTCGCTTATAACAAGCTTTTTGGAAGCTTCCAAAATTAGGGTTTTGTAAAGTCATTTTTTTTCATTTGACATGTGAGCGAGAAAACCTTGACATGTTAACAAGAAAAAAAAAATTGAGGGCTGCCCCCCCGAACCCTAGCAAGGATACGTTCTGAGTGTACAATATTTGCATGATCAGTCACCACATATCAACAATCTCCCACTTGGAGACTGATCAGGCTGCACACCAAACAATCTCCCACTTGAAGACTGATCCTGGGCGACACCGCTGCACTTGCAACTCCCATTAGATTATAGGTTTGGTTGGTTTCTTATGTCCACCATTATCAGTCATGAAGGCCAACGAAAACTAATGAGGAAATCAATTTCTCCCATGTAATTTCCTTTGTGAACATATATGCAAGATTCTCACTTGTGTGAATTTTATCTAGCTTCAATTGTCCCTCCTCCAAAACTGACCAAATGAAGTGGTATCTAAGTTGTATGTGCTTAGTATTTGAATGCAGAGCTGAGTTCTTAGCAAGATGAATGGCACTCTAGCTATCAATGTACAAAGGGATATCTTCTTGTTGTTGTCCCAATTCCTCTAGAAAATATTGTATCCAAATCATGTCTCCTTGTTGGCTTCTATAGTAGCAACATACTCAGCTTCAATCGTTGAAAGCACAACATTTTGTAGTCTTGAAATCCAATTGACTGCAATACCTCCTACAGTAAAAACATACCCTGTAGTACTCCTCCTGCTATCACTATCACCAACCAGATCAGAGTCAACATATTCTTTTAGAGTAGAATTTGTTCCTCCAAAACATAGTTTCTTTGAAGTAGTACCTCTCAAATATCAAAGAATCCATTTTACTACATTCTAATGTTCTATTTTTGTATTGCTCATATACTTGTTCACAACTCCCATAGCATGTGCAATATTTGGCCTTATGCATACCATTGCATACATCAAGCTACCAATTGCTAATGCATATGGTATCTTAGATATTTTTTCTTCCTCCTCTTGTTTCTTTGGACACATCTCCTTAGTCAACTTAAAATGACTAGGCAAAGGTGTACTAACTACTTTTGCATTCTACATGTTAAACCTTTTCAACACCTTCTCTACATACTCACTTTGAGACAAAAATATTTTTTTGTTTGTCCTATCCCTTGTGATCCTCATACCAAGGATTTGTTTTGCTACACCCAAATCCTTCATATCAAATGAATTTGCTAATTTCTACTTAAGTTCATTAATATGTTGCATGTTAGACCCAACAACAAGTATGTCATCAACATAAAGCAATAGGATAATATAGCTATCATTATCCAATTTCTTAAAATAAACATAATAATTAGAATGACATCTTTTGTAACCTTGTTCAGCCATAAAACTATCAAATTTCAAATACCATTGTTGAGGTGCTTGCTTTAGGCCATGCAAAGTCTTCTTTAACCTACACACAAATTCCTCCTTACCTTTGATCTCTATCCCTATGGTTGTTGCATGTATATTTCCTCTTCCAAATCCCCATGGAGAAATGTTGTTTTCACATCTACCTGTTCAAGATGTAAGTCTTTTGTAGCCACAAGACTTAGAATAGTTATAATACAAGTCATCTTTACAACCGGAGAAAATATTTCATCAAAATCTATACCTTTTTTCTTTGCAAAACCTTTTTACCATGAGTCTGGCCGTATATCTTTTCTTACCTCCATCTTCTTCCTTCAATCTGTAAACCCATTTATTTGGAAATGCTCTTTTACCTGTAGGCAATTGGACTAAGTCCTAAGTCTAATTCTGTAGGAAGGAATCTATTTCCTCTTTCATGCCTAGCTCCCACTGCTTTTTGGTTTCTACCTGCATTACTTCTTCATAACCTTCAGGTTCACCAGAATCAGTTAATAATATAGAATATGATGATGGAGAAAATATTTATAGAGGTCTAGTTATCCTTGTAGAACATCTAACACTTGCAGGAGTCTATGGGATAACTTGTTGTTGCTGAGCATCAGGTACCACTGGCATATTATTTTCTAGAATCTCATCCAGCACCACATATTCCTTTCTGGCTTGTTCATGCTTCTTTTCATGTAGTTGATCCTTATACATGACCTTCTCATTGAATATAACATCTTTGCTCCTAATGATTTTATGATTTTCATAATCCCATAACCGATAACCAAATTCATCTACTCCATATCCAATGAAAGTACATTTTTTAGACTTAGCCTCAAGCTTGGTTCTATTTTCAATATCAACATGGACAAAAGCTTCATAACCACAAGTTTTTAGAAATGAATAGTTTACCTTTTTACTTGTCGATGCCTCCTTTGGAATGCCACAATCTGAAGGATTTGAAGGTCCCCTATTTATTAAATAAATAGTGGTATGTACAACCTCTTCCAAAAATTGTAAGGGTAGTCCAGCATACAATCTCATGCTCCTTGCACGCTCCATAATGGTCCTATTCATCCTCTCAAACACACTATTTTCTTGTGGGGTTCCAGGAACCATTTTCTACCTACAGATTCCATTGTATGAACAATAATTTTCAAATTCTTTGTTGCAATACTCACCTCCATTATCAAATCTGAGACACTTCAACTTTTTTCCTATCTCATTCTCAACCAAAACTTTCCAAATTGCAAATATTTTTGATTTTTGTTTTAGGAAATACACCCATGTTTTCCTAATTGCATCATCAATAAAAGTAACATAATAAAAAGAGCCACCAAGAGAAGATACCTGAGCTAGTCCCCATACATTTGAATGCACAAGCTCTAATTTCTCACTCTTCTTCTCTTTCCCAACTTTGAGAAATCATACTCTTTTCTATTATCCATAAACACAATTTTCGCAGAACTCCACTTGTCAATCTACTTTAGACCTAGTAGCAACTTTCTAGAGTGAAGGATCTTCATCCCTTTCTCACTCATGTGCCCAAGTCTATGGTGCCACAATTTTGTTTGTCCCTGCAACAAGTGCTCTAACTATCTCAGTAGCAACTATTTCTATAGCAGCTAACATAGAATAAGTATTACCAGTACACAAATACAATGTGCCTACCTTTTCACCTTTAGCTACTACTAATGCACCTTTAGTGACCTTCCAGACTTTTTCTACAAAGGTAACTATGCAGCCTTCACTACCTAGTTGTCCTGTAGAAATTAAATTTATTTTCATATTTGGAACATGCCTTACCTCCTATAGCAACCATTCATTTCCATTCTGTAGCTTGATTTTTATCTTTCCTTTTCCAACAATCTAACAGGGTTTATTATCACCCAAATATACCTATCCAAAATCACCTTAAACATAATCTATAAAATATTTCCTGTGGGGTGTGGCATGAAATGAAGCCCCTGAATCTATTACCCAGTAATGCAAGAGCATCCCAGGAAAATGAGCTATCTGCATCACCCAAAAATAATTTTGTTTGATTTGCATCCATTTTGGTTTGATTCTTGTTTAATTTGGCATTTTTGGTGCTGTAGTAGATTGTCACGATTGAATGCAAATCTTGTTGCAATGGTTCAACATTGTCACTTGGCATTCCAACTAGCGTATATTTTAATCAAACCCAAAATTATATCAATGTTGGATATTATTTTAAAGATTTAATTATATTTAAAAGCCTTTTATGTTTTATTTTAACGATTCATATTTTGGGCATAAAGATAAAAATTATTTATTTTTAGCACCCCTCTTTTGAGCTAGAAAAGAAAACAAAATAATTAAGGAATGTGAAGAGTCAACATTGCTAAGGAAGATAGAGGGGTTGCAAAGGAGTGAAAAAAATGTGGAAAGACCCCTCACTCAACCATGTCAGTGAGGGTAGGCAGTGTTGAAGGCAATAGTGAAAACCCATGCTAGAGCATATTTACTACATTATTTTGACTAATGGTAGATAAAATAAGTGAAGGCCACACGCCAAATATAAATCAAAAGAGAATTAGGTTGATGCCATATGAGGAGAAGAATACAGAAATAGTAAATTGGAATAAGGAGGCCACGTTAATCATGAAGGATTAAAATCTTTGCAGATTTGTAAATGGTGACAGCAATCATGAGAATTCAGGTTGGACACTTTCAAATGGAAATAAATAAATAAATAATAAAAATAAATGCATAGGCAAGAGGGTGAAATGCCTCATATGAAGAAGGAGGGAGGTTGCGTAAAGGGATTAACATAGAAAATGAGTTGCAATGGAGAGATTCCAAAGGGGTCGTAAGTAAATGATGGAGTATGAGAATGAAGGCGAGCCACATTTGAGAGTGGTTAAAGTGCAAATTTAAATTAGCATGGAATGTATGAGCAAGAGTATTTTCATTCGGTGTTTGTAACCTACTAACTTAGTTTTTTGCTTTGGTGTTATTTTTTAATTTGAAATTGTATACATTCAATTATTTTATTGGATTGATGATGTTTGAATTCATCAATATTGATTCACATAAACAAATGAGATTGTTGAATTAAGGTTGATTGGTTACAGAGTTTTTGTAATCTAGTTGTGTGTTGTGGGAATTTTTTTTTGTCTTGCATTACCTAGGAATCATCAACATTATCTAAACACAAAATTAAAGCATCCTGCAATTTATTACTTGCAACATTAGCTTCCTTACTATCATCATGTTGTATGTCTCCTTGTTTTCCTTTTTGAGACCAACAATCCATTTTTCCTCTGGATTTAGATATGCCTTTCTTTGAATTCCCTTGTGACTTCCCACAATTTGTTGGGATTTTTCATCTCTCCTTTGTTCTTCCCCTGTTCTCTACAGTCAAAGCATTACCCGATGTTGAAGTCTCACCTGTGCTTTACCATCACATTTCCTCGCTAAGGATAACACCAACAACATCATCAAAATTCAATGTATTTGAACCAAAGATAAAGTTACTTGCAACCATTACCAAGTTATTCCAACTTTCTGGTAAAGAACATAAAACCAAGAGATCCCTCCCCTCTTCATCAAAATTCACTTTTATAGAAGTTAACTGACTGGTAATCATATTAAACTCATTTAAATTATTTGTCACAGATCCACCTTTAATCATTTTTAGATTAAACAAATGTTTCATGAGAAATACCTTATTTGAGGCTAAGGGTTTTTCATATAATTTAGCCAAATGTTCCATTAGATCCACTGTTGTCTTTGCTTTTGTTATATTGAATGCCACAGATGGTTTCAGGCAAAACTGAATGGTTTCCAATGCCTTTGTATCCAAAATATCCCTTTCTTCATCAGGCATAGTAGCCTCTTTCTTTTTTTTTCCTTGCAATGGCCGCCATAGATCCTTTTGATACAAATAATCTTCCATCTACATCTTCCATAATTGATAATTTTGGTCATTAAACTTCTCAACCTTGAATTTTCCTTCTTCCATTGCTCCCACTTAAATCTAGAAGTTTCTTGCCAATCAACTGAAACACACATGGCTCTGATACCAATTCTTAGGATTCAGGAAGATCGGAGCAATAAACATTAACAATTATATGTAGATTCAATAACCCAGAAATAACAATGAAGAATAGCACAAAAGAGATCAATACAGAAATTTAACGTGGTTAGCCCAATATGGACTACATCCACAGAAACTCAGCTATGCAATGATTTTATTATCCAATGCAAAAACATATTACAATCTCATGAATTACACACACCACAACTTACATCCCAGTCGCTTATAACAAGCTTTTTGGAAGCTCTAGAATTAAGGTTTTACAAAGTCATTTTTTTCATTTGATGTGTCAGCAAGAAAACCTTGATGTGTTAACGAGAAAAAAAAAATTGGGGGCACAACACCCCCGAACCCCAGTGAGGATACGTTACGAGTGTATAGTATTTGCATGATCAATCGCTGCATATTAACACTATGGCTGATAGACCCCTCAGGTCCTGGTGGTGGCATCCATCATGAGATAGTAGAATGTGACCATTATCTACTCATGGATCTCACTAATGTCTATAGGCATGCACCTCTCCAACTGCCCTAGCCTCCCATATGAGTTTCGCAACATGCTCCTACTTTATGTGGTCTCTATCTTCCTATAATTTGGTAACCTCTCCCTCTATCCTCAAGAGTTATGACTATAGGATAGCCTACATCTCACTATTAGTTGAAACTTGAGATGCTCAGAGCTTGTAATACGTAGTCTATAGTATTGAAAGCTCTCCCATAACTCACTTCTCTCTAGATGCAGATAGGTCAACGCATCTCATCATGCCCTTATGTGTTTCCCTCAACCTCATAATAGGATTGAAGAGATCTGCATGACACCCCACAGTAGGTGGTGGCATGTACTCTGCTGGTATATCCTCATCTGGGGGAAATGGAGGCACCATCTTTGTAGTCACCCACTGGTAGAGATCTCACCACTCTCGCATGGACCTTGCAAGATGGAAATCATAAAATACATCAATACACATCATGATATATAAATAAAAAACCATAAGCACAAAAGCATAATAAAAACATGAATAACACATCATCACCTGGGTCTCCATCCTACCAAATCTCATTGTGCAACAATGGATCCCTCCTATGTAGGAAGCGTGGATGGTCTGCTACCACTGGCCTCCCCATGCTAATGAGTCTTGATGCCTATTGCGGCTACTGATCATGCTCTAGTGACTCGAGCATGAGCTAAATCTCTCCTCTTGGGGGCATTTGGGGCCTCATCTGCCTCATTGAACTCAACGCTCATCGGCTAGACATCCTCATCATCATCATAATCATCATCATTAGGAAATAAATTTGGTATCCTAACCTCATCCTTTGAATCTCCATCAATGACCCCATCGTCCCTGTCATCCTCACGACTGAGAAGAGGTCATGCATTGCCTACGGGATGATGCATAAGAAAGACATGAGTTGGTCGTGCTCCAGCCCATGATTTCTCATAGGCCAGCATGGTGCATATGTCATCATCATCTGAGACTGGGGGCATGTTGTGGTCCTTGTCCTTTGAATCACTAAATTCCACATCATTGATGGTGATTCGATGACTATCTCTGGGCATAGAGGAACTCTATGCTAATCGTAGATACCTAGGTTGTGGCGTAGGTGGAACCTGAACCTGCCCCAACTATCGCATGTAACATGATCATAATAAAAGGGCCTCACTATGTAATCATGTTGTCCCAATAAAAACTGGTCCTACTACATCCTAACTAGCTAGTGTGTGGCATCTGCCCTCTGGGGTATCATGAGATATGGTCTCTATAGTATATCTCCATCCTCTAGATAGTCGAGTCTAACCCTCCAATATAATAGATCTTCATCCTACCATGATCGTCTCAAAGAATAACTATAGGCCCATGAATAACCCATGACCGCCATTATCGGATAACCTATCAATTTAGTACATGTGATATGCTCAAGGCACCACACTTGCAAGAGTGTACAATGTACTATACTATCTATCTCTTGGTAGACGAAGCACCCTAGATCATAATATAAATGTGCTAGCATGTTGTGACCACATGCGTACACAATTTGTTGTTGCTCCATATCTTGGATAATATGAACTAATCTTCCATCCAAGTGTGTGCCTCATCCATCAGGAACTAGTGCTAGTGTTGTGGTAACAATCATGATGTGCCTTAGTAGTGGCAATCATGTGTACAATAGCCAATTTAGCTTGGCATGGGGTCTGACGATCGCCTCCTAGATGGGATAGCCTAGGCAATACTTTATGTCATCTTGCATCTCCTCATATGACTACTCCTTTGATGAATGGATGATCTCATTGTGGATAGGCAACCGCAAGATACAGTGAACATCCTCTAGAGTGACAGTCATCTCTCCTATAGGGAGGTGAAAGGTGCACATATTCGTGTTGCACCTCTCTACTAATGCCATAAGCATGGCATCATGGTACTTCATGGGTGGAATGAGGTATATCCAAAATAAACCAGTCTCATGTAAAATATCAATCTCCTCCTCTATAAGTTGGGTGATCTTCTCCCAGAGATGACAAAACATTCTACCTCCTAGACGCTAACGGGATTGGGGAGGGTCCTAAAGAATAAAAATGAAAAGAAATCATCACTAAAATTCTTAAATATGTGCATTAAATAATTGAAAATACACCAAGTTTCTCTAGGACACTTTGTGACCAACATGGACATTTGGGTCATTTTTGGATAGGAGAGGGGGTCTTGGATGCTTTAGCCATTTTTGGACACTTTGCAGCAAAGTGGGACGCTTTGCTACAAAAGAGGATGATTTGTGATTTTTTTTGTTAGGGTCCTAAAAACCTCTAGAAGTACATAAAAAAATATTATAAATACATAAATGTGAAGATAAAGCATAGTAGAATCCACTAACCATATGATGGAGCTCACCTCATGCCACCTTGTCATGCAAAATATCCAGTCTTAAAGGCTTGTACGCTTGTATTCTCGGCATATTCAATCACTACACCAAGGTAAATTTCAAAATGATTTTCAAAAGCATATTATTTTCACTAAAATATACTAAGCATTCTTTATTTTATGTCTTTATTAAAAATTCTTTTTATTCAAATTAACATAATGGGGGCTAGCGAACTCTGTTTATTGTGTTGGATTCATAATTTCATCCCCGATCTAATCCAATATATATCAATATGTGGTGTTGTAATTCCAATACCCTATGATAGACATTTACATCATCAAACCAAGCAATTTGATGAAGTTACATGGATACCCTGATTCCACCTCCATAAAGCAAGCAAAATTCGGGGGGGCATACATCTACCCTTGAATTCGATTCTCTGTAGAAGTTTGATAAGAGGATTTTTGAACAACTAACAAATTGGTTTTGTAGGATGCGGTTCCTAAGATTGTGATTTTTCAAGTAACTACATTGGGGGCTTCATTCTCCCTATTTGTGAATGAATCCATATGAGTATACTCTTTTTTTAAATCTTACTGCTCGAGTTCCTTTAGCTTGCATATACACGTAGTGTCATATGGCCGCTAAAGTGGGGACTAAATGTAGTGTGGAAAATTGTACTACTTTCTAAGTGAAAGTGCAATTTCACACTTAGTTTGGACCTATTTTGGTGACCTTGCATTTATGCATTTTTAAACCTCGTTAATAGGCCCATAATGCCCTTTATTATGCATCCCAAGGCCTATTTTAATTATTTCTCATTAATATAATCCGCATTGAATAAATGCAATTAATTGAATTAATGCCCTGACATAATCTAAGTATTGGAACTTTAGGTCAAGATCCATTCGCCCATGGGTGAATGGGTCCCCTTTAAGTTCATAAAATCAATTTAAAATATGTTTTTGGTTGCATTTCATAGAGTCCCAAATTCAAATTTTACATGTCAGCCATTAGGATTTAATAAACGGGAAATTAAAAAGGAAGCCTATAAAAACTAATTCTTTTAATCATTTTACACTAGCTAAGGGAGAAATTCACATGAGATCACAAGGATTTACACTCAAGAGCAAGGATAAATCATTCAGGCATTCAAAGTTGAAGTCTTGGAGCAACATTCTATTTATTTTTTGCAGGTCTTCAAGCTCATTTTACCAACAAGATCAAGTATTTTCAAAGATTGATGATAGATGCCTATGGAGGACCATGATAGATTCTAGGTTTTGGGAGATGCACCAAGCCATTCAACCAAGCCTAATGACTTGTTTCCTAAGTGGTTCCATATTCTATTATCATTCTACTTTCTGCCTAAAGGAAGGTATTATCATATTTATGATCTATTAGGGTGATTTGACATCTTCCAAAGTAGGTCTTCACCATTGTTCATGTTTCATTTAGGGATCTTATTCTAATACACTTGAATAGGGTTTCTTTGAATTTTAGCTCTTAATAATCATAGACACACTTAAGATTAGGGCTTGTACACACTTTTGTGTTTCAAATCTATACTTTTCATGAAGGTTTAATTACCAAACTTGGGGTTTGATCAAGGCAAACCCCTATCCACCACAAAACATTTTTATTTTACAGATTTATCATAGGTACAAATTCGAGAGTGAAGATTTAGAAGTGCAGGAAGGAAGTGCAGAAAAAGGACTCATATCTCAATTTCCTGACAGACTTCTGAAACAAGCTTTCTATGACAGGTGCACAATATCTAGACCTTCTCAGATCTACCAAAAATTTGTTGTTTCTATCTGTGTTATGATTTAAATTGATAATCCAAGTGTTACCTTACATAATTGTGGTAATTTATTATTTTTTAGTTTTCTCCCAAAAGTGTTGTTTAGGATAATACCCCTATCCTCAATCATAAATAAATTAGTAGATTCCCTCATTGAGTTGACTCACCTAATGGTTGTAAGTCAATTCTTTGTGTGGATCTCATTTCCTAATGAAAATAGGAAGATAGGTCCATTATACCATCCCCTTATTTTCTATGTCCCTATTTTTCCATGCTTCAAGATTAAATACAACATGCCTTGAATTTGAAGATCATAAGAGATGATTGAGTGTTTACCATACTATTATTCTATTATATGAACCATTAATAAGGCTTTCTTTCAAATCAATGTCAAGCCTAGTATTCTTTTGTGGATTAGATTGTCTTTAGAAGGGGATCGGTTTATGTAGACACGTAAAATATGCATGCACCTAATCCGGAATCACTAATTTCATTTCCTCCTTAATTATCCTTCTCCTAACCATTTTAATCAAATAATCTTTATCTAATTAAAATTCATCATATTTCCTCTTTTAATTAAATTAATCTTTATTTAATTAGATAAATCAACTTTATCTAATTAAATATATCATTCTATTTAATTAAATTATATGTCTCTTTAATTAAAAAAATCAATTTTATTTAATTAATCTTCTAAAGTTCCTTCTATATACCTTGGAATTTCTACCGCTCTAAATGTGCAAAACAACTTAAAATGCAAGTGATAAAATACCAAAGACACCTCAAGATTAGCCAAAGAGTGGTTCAACGAAAAGGAATGCAAATAAGATAAAACACAAACACTTTTACCTCCCTTGTTGTTGATACCTCTTTGATTGGCCCTTGCTTGGATTGGTTGTGTGCTCCTTAGATGATTGTTTGAATGACTATATGCAAAATTCAATATGCAAGATGATGAACAAAGATGGTTGAATGATTGAAAAGGCTTGAGGATTCAAATGGACAGCATGTAGTTATCAAAATGCAAAGTGTTGGAAATTCCCTTGAGAAGGGGGGTATTTATAGAGGATCTTGAATTCTCTAGAGAATTCAATGGTCAAGATTGCTCCAACAAGGCCAAGATGAAGGGCTATGGTGGGTTGAGAACCCACAAGCCCTCACATCTTGACATGTGGAGGGTGAAGTGGCCAAGGGGATGAGATGGAAATGAGGTTGTCAAAAAGGTACATGAGGTGGAAAAGGACATGCACCTTGGGAGATGAGAGGATTTCCACAAAAAGGGATTTCTTGTCCCCAAGTGGGAGTGAAAGGGACATTTGAGGAATTTTGGAATTCCTCAAAAATCTACATGGGAAAAGGAAAGGTGGTTGGGATATAAATGTGAATTAAAAATTCACATTCATAGGATGATCTAGAGGATAAAAGGTGGGCTCCAAAAAGGTGGGACTTGGTCACATGTGGAGATTGTGACAAGTCCAAGGTTCTAGAAGGAGGAGGCATTAATTAAAATTGCATATAAAAAGAGAATCTAGGAAGAATAAAAAGGAATTAAAAATTCCTTGGAGAATGATTAGGCTTAATTAATCAATAATTAGAAGATAAATAAGGATTAGAAGCCAACTTGCAAAAGTTGGAGGATGTGACACATCCTAATCAAGGATTAGGCATGTGCACATCCCTAATGAAGAGATTAGGAGATGGATTAGGATTAGATGAAAATGACATGTGAGGAATTAAATAAATGTAATATTTATTTAATTTATTTGATGAAAAAAGGATTAAGGAGGGTAAGGTATTTAATTATTAATTAAATACCTTAGGGATTTGGCAGAATTAAAAATATTAATTAAATAATAGTAATATTACCTAATTAACTCGGATAAGAGGATGTTTAGATGAAAAGTGATAAATTTGGATAAATTAAGTGTCCAAATTTGGATGTCTACACCTTCATTTAATTGAATAAATCCAAATATTTAATTAAATCTCTAATGTTTTTTATCTTCTCATTTAATTTAAATAAATCCAAATATTTAAGTTGAATGTCACAATCAACTAACCTCCATTAAAATTAATCAAATAATTATTAATGCTAATTTAATCCCCCAATTCTCTAGATTTTGCAACTTGCACCAATAAATCATTTATTTTGATTTATTAATTCTTCTAATTTCCCTCAACATGGCATCAAAAGGGAATATTCCTCCAAATTTGAAAAGTCCCTCCAAAAGGACTTGTCCCCTCCAACATGGCATTAACTCCTCTCACATTGTCTCTTACATGTCTCCCACTTGGCATTTAAGATTATTTCTTCTCCCTCCAACAAGCCAACTTTTAAAATTTCAAAATCCACCTAATAGCATTTATTGTGTACATTCACCAACATGTGCTCATCCTTCATCCTCTCACATCTTGACAAGTGGCATTTGGGAATTGGATGTTGAATGATCCCACATTCCTCGATTTTGCTCATTCTTCCATCTTGTTCTTCTATTTATAGAATTTTCTTCTTCTCATTTTGGAGATACAACTCATCCAAGTTAGCATTTCATCACATCTCATCACATCTTCAAAGTATTTTCCATCATCAAGCATATCAAGAATTGGGAAAGGGCTACTTTCCACATCAAAGTAGCACCAATCCACTATGAGATAAGGGTTTGACATGCTTCATATGCTTTATTTAGTTGTTTTGATTCTTTTTATCTTATTTGCATATGTGACATGATCAAGTATTTCATAAGGATGTTTTATGTACTTTGTTTAGTTTGACTAACAATATTAATAGTTGTTTGTTTTGAGCAAAATGCAGAAAAACATCCACATTTTGGCGCCCACCGTGGGGTTGTATTGACAGCCAAATCTTACAAGTGATTTGTGTTTTGAATCTAAATTTTATTTGAATCACCGTGTTTTGAAGGCTAGATCTTTCACATGATTTGATTTGAATACAAATTTTATTTGGGTAGTAATGGAATCACTATTTTGTGAAAACTGACTCTTTCGAATCATTTTGATTTTGAATATGAATATCATTTTCCATGAAGAATATTAAATAATGTGAACTTTTCCTATGCCCAGATTTATAAGAACATTGATTTTATCATTATCTTATTCTTGTGGTAGATATTATAGAAACTTCATGGTGATCTTTATAATGTGGTCTTTCCATGGATAACGTGGTCTTTCCATGGATAACGTGATCTTTCCATGGATAACATGAGATTTCAATGGATAATGTGATTTTATCATTATCTTATTCTTGTGGTAGATTTTATGGTGATTTTATCATTATCTTAATAACGTGATCTTTCCAGGAAAGTTGGTAAGAAAGCTTGAAAGGCTGAGAATTCATGTGTACTGATTCGACCCATAGTGACTCGATACGAATACCCATTGCATATGTATCCATTGGGTTTATTAATAGAGTAGCTCCTTTTTCTATCAAAATCTCATGTTGTCTTGAATCTGCGCAGGAAACAGACTGGTGAAGATCCTTGAGTTGAAGTTTGCATTTCCTCCAAAACTAGACTCTTGTTGTTTCTTTTTATTTTTTTGGAAGTCTTGCACCATCTCTTTACTGTAGTAGTTGTTTGCAATCAAAACTCCTGGTTTACATATCCAGTGAACAAAATATTTCAAAAAATTCCCTATTTTTTTGCAATTCTTTATGGATTTTTCCTTCAGGAAATCTTTATGAAGAAATACGATTTTGTTTTTGTGGAGAGAACTGCAAGTGAAGTTGTCAATATTTGTCATTAATATTGCCATTTTTCTCATCAATATCACCATAAGCTCTTCACCATGGATAAGATATAGCTTTGTTCACATCACACTTTGATTTCAACCGTCTGTTTTGAGTACTGCCCCTAAGATCTTATCTATTTAATATCATATTTTGTAAGTTGTAGTGATTTATATCAAAATGATTGAAAAAGTTTTTAAAGATACAGTTTTCAAATTTCAATTTACATTAACAGTGATATTTAGGGTAAATGCATTGTTCCCATGCTCAAATTGTCAAAGGAATGGTGTAGAATGGTCCACTAGAATTTTTTTGTTGGAATGAAATAATTGTTTATGTTACGTTTAAATTTATAGTGGGATCCATTCCTCCATTGAATATTCATAAGGTTTATTCTTTAGATGAACTATGGGTTTTTAACAAAGGTGTATGTAAGCATAGGACGAGAAAGTAAAAGAACAAGGCAATTTCAATGTATTAATTTCACTTTTTTCAAACATGAAAATGACATGAAAACGTGGCTTGTAGATAGTAGGCATTACCTTTTAAAAGGTTTTGGTATACTCCCTATTTATTTTCTTGTGGGTTATGCTATAATCACTAATGATTACTCTAGTTCCTAGAGATTAAACCTCCCAAAGAATATCGCTATGGATTTGATGGCAGTACATGTCAGGTAATGCGTTGATTTTGGAGATCGCTTTGACTGCAAATAAAAAGAGAGAAGGTACGGCCCCAATCTCTTTATCAATATAAGTAATTGTTGCAGTTAACGTTTTGAATATCCTCATAAATTGACATAGATAGTGATCTTTCTATAGAGATAGAGTTCACATGACTTGTCTGCACGTCCATTAAAGTTGTTGCATTGTATTAAATGCTTTGTGTCGCACAAGTTGAAACTGCAATCTAAGTCTTTCGACAAATCCATTTTGTGGATATCTTGCAATAAGTGTATTCCATGAGACCACATCTTTTGGCACATACTGTCAACAGTTCACATGACTTATCTATGTGTCCTTTTTTGCATTCCTTCGTCTTCAAATCCTGTATTGTGTTCTCTAAAGCTTGCTTGATCACATTGACTATTGTAACTTATCTTGAAGGAGCCATAATGGTTGAGTGAGACATTTATCAATTGAAAAGATTTTAAAGCGTAGGGAAATAATAAATGTTTTGAGCCTCTTATTTATGTCCATTATCATTAAGAGTTGACTATTATTATTGAAAATTACTGATTTTGAGAATAAAGTTATTGTCTTAATAGTTTATCCCCGATTATCCAAGTAAATTCAGATTATTTAGCCTTAAGTTTTCTCATGTGCTTTAACTTGAAAACAAAATAAAAATAAAATAGTTCTAATAGTATTTTCTCTATCGATTGATGGGTGCATTTAACTTCCATCTTGTGAGGTGTTTGGATCCCCCCTGTTTTGCACAAAATAGAGCTTTTCTTTGAAAGGAATCATACCATTCCTACAAACCAATATGATGACTCTTTCCTGCTTGTTCCAAAGTAACTCATGCAACATCAATTGAACTTTAAATTTTATTTTACACCTATTTATTGTCTTGTTCAATTAGACTTTGTGACACTAGTTAGCAGAAAAAGAATGTCTATGTAAAATATCATATAAACATCATGACTTAATCTACTTGTTAGAGGCCAAATTTTTTTTCTTGAAGATCATTTTAGAATGCAAACTGAATGTTTTGAATACTACCACAACAATTGTTGTTAGTCTCTAACAATTGTTAGTTGCAAGACGCTTGGTTCATTTTTTATGTTCATGGAATTTTATATTTTTAGATTACAGAGATAATGACTTCCTTGAGTAACATATTAATGATATGAAAGTTTATTATTGAATCCATGCCATGCTAAAGTTGTACATAATGTTGTTTGACATTTTGTTGATCATCAATTTTCGAGCCTCATCAGCAAGTATATTTTTGATTTTGCAGTGTTGAAGTTGGAAAACTTTTGTAGTGCAATGCCAATGTCCAAGCGTAGTACACAAATTGAGGGTGCCTGAGTACTTTGCATCAAGGCAGATAATCCAAAGCAAATTTAAGTTCGAAAAATGGGCATTGAACGTGAACTTGACCCAAAAAAAAAGCATTTTTTAATGCTTATTGTAATGGTCTAGAGCATCCATTTGGTGATTTGTTTTATGTTTTAGACCAACTAGATCATTTTTTGGGGGTTTAAAATCAATCAATAATTTGATCTTTTCAAATTTGGATTAAAATTGAACGTTAGAAACTCACTAGAATTTGGGTTTTGAGGTTAAAATTGAATAAATCAACTTCACACTCAAGCTTGGTGTTATAAAAAAGAATCCATCACTGCTATTGAGGTCTAAAATGAACATGTGCATTTGGTGTTTTGTAATATTTTTCACAAAGTAATCTCATTTAAAAAGGCGTATGCACTTCTCTCGCGCATCACGACGATCTTGAGAATCAAAAGTCTTTTTGGTGACGTTAAGTTGCATAAAATATTGCCTCCACATTTTGATTTGGATTTAAAATTGACAAATCTTGCAAGTGTGAGTGGAACATATCGCGTGTGTTCTCTCTTTGCTTCTCAACAAAGATCAATCGAACTACGGATGTGTTTACTTGCTTTTGTGTTATTTATAGGGCCTTCCTTGTGGGAAAAAGTAATCACCCAAGGGAAGGACCCAATCGGGAACACGCTAAAGCCAACCGAATTCCAACTGGTATATAAGTGTGGGTACTTGAGGAAAGGCAAGTATCATGAGGATTGTTCTGACGAGAAGGGTAGCAATGGTCTCTCGTCGCATGGATGAT
Source organism: Sequoia sempervirens (assembly GCA_007258455.2). NCBI lineage: Eukaryota > Viridiplantae > Streptophyta > Pinopsida > Cupressales > Cupressaceae > Sequoia > Sequoia sempervirens. The sequence continues at coordinate 107,534,992 of VDFB02193867.1, read as the reverse complement.
CCCCCACAAATGGAATGCCTATATTAAAACCCCTTGTTTAAAAGACCAAAATCCTTAATCTATTTGTTGGTGCAAGAACAGTCATTCTGAAGCCGCCCCACATTTTTATAGCTTTTAGTAGAGATAAGTATGCCATGGGAGTTTCATGGGTACTGATGCTTGGCTGACCCAAGAAGCGAGTGCACTATAAGGGGGAGCCTGTGTGGTCAAGCATCTAATCATTAGCTAAGATTAGGCGTAGCTAGATTTATGCAAGTGGGGATTCAACAAATATTGTCTCAATATCCATAGGGTTGTGCACATGTTCTTAGAATTAAAACACTTTGCTTGGATCTTAAACATTGGAAAACAAACATTCAACATGATCATCAAATTTCAAACCCTCTAGAGGAAGCAAATACCTTTGTCAAAATCAAAGTACTATTGCTTTCCCTAGGGATTCTATCCTTAGAGGCTTCTAAGTATTTGGATTTACATCTCAATTTGCTCTCTCTAAAGTCAACATTAGGGAACTATTGCCTTGGTCTCCTTGATTTCCACATAATTGACTTTGTGGGATGAAAAGAAATTAGGAAATTAGACATATAGTTTGAAAAGCTAAGCAAGAGAGTATCTATGGTAAAAGCAATTCATTAACCAAGATTAAATCAATTGAACTCCACATGAATGCTTGTTATCTTTTGTCTTATGGTTTTCCATGCAAACATTGGTCTTTTGGTTTGAAATATTCTTAGAGAAAGGCATGTTCTTCAGTATCTTGGTCTAGTAAACAAGTCCTTCTTAGGTTCATTTAGGATCAAAATCAAACATTTCATCCATCCTCAAAACATCAATCAAAATCCATCTCACAAACAACTTTTGAACCATTGGAAAAATCATTCATACTAGAATTTGGGTAAAATCCTTCAAATCAACATCAAAATCACCTTATTTGGCTAAGTGTGTGTGGATGAATCCTTCGTCATACACCTAGTTAAATTATCATCCTCGTGGACAAGTTTATTCCAAGATAACATCCAACATCTTGGGGTTTATAATTCCATTATCCAAATCAAATCAAATCCAATCCAAATCAAAAATCCAAAAGTCCTAAAGTCTAGTATCCCTCCAAGGTTCCTAAAATTTCAACACCCATATCATTCACCCCTTTCATCGTTCATCTCATCATTGGTCCTAAATCCCTTAGAGTTCAACAAGGTCAAAACACAAGAAGAACATGGAATATAAACTTGCTCCATACACCATTAGTGATCCAAGTCAACCAAACTATCAAAACTCACATTTATACAATCCATACATGGGATCATTATCTCCTACAAACCTCAATGGTACAACAAATGTGAGTATTCCCAATCTAAATTTTGGAACACCTTTCCCTATGCTAGATTTAAATCAAAGTCCAAACCTACAAATCTATCAACCAAACAATCAATGCATGAGTCTTCAACAAAGTAACATTATCCCACCGAATCCATACATGCCAAATGTGAATATACCAAGTACAACTTTACCAAACATGAACATTTCGAATCCACACTTGGAAAACTTTGGGATGGATATGTTTTCAAATCATACAAATTTTGTTCAAAGTCCAAACAAAATGTTAACGACTCTGTATTGATCCAAGTCAAGGTAACACCATGCAAAATCAAAGTTACTTAAATCAAGGCAATGTGATTCTCAACCACAACGATGTTCAATTTCAACCTATAATGCCAAATTTGAACATCATCCCAAATCATAACATTGTCCAAAATAAAAATTTCCATGATCCCATACAAACACCACAAGTATACGTTCCAAATTTGCTTGAACAAAAGCCAAATCAACTATATCAAGGGAGTCAAAATCAAAATCAAGATCAAATTTTGCTAGATAAACTTGCTTCACTTGCCAAACTAATTGAATTATTGATCCAAGAGACATATTCACTCCAAAATCGATACACTCTTCCATTGGTTAAACCATGTCATCAAAGCTTTGAGTTGTGTCCACAACCACATCAAGAACAATATCTCCAATGTCAAGAGGTTGGATATCAAGATCAACAACATCAACAACAAACCCAATCACCCTGTCTCGAAGATCAATCACCACATCTCAAAGATCAATCACCACATCTCCAAAATCAATCACTATAAGGTCAATTTAAAGTACAAGTCTTACAGGTTAACAAATGAGAATACACACCACTTGGGAAGCCAATCGAATTGGTCATGCAATAGTTGGTGCAGGAAAAACTCGTCACAATTCCCACCTATGAAAACTATCAAGAGCCCTTAGTGAAACCACCATAGTACAATGAAAATCACCTTTTCAATTTTCATAAAATAAAGGGACACACAACATCATATTGTATTTGACTAAAAAATCTCATCCAAGACCTAATTGATCAAAAAATAATAACTATTGGGGACAATGATCAGGATTCAACCACTAGCAATAGCATTGAAAATCTCTCCACCACAATTTTTGAAAACAATGATCATGATCTATCCATCAATGAGCACCTTGAAGATGTTTCTACCCCATCCAATGATCAAATCAGCATGCATCAAGAGTCATTTTTTAGTTGTGATCAAAATCCCTCAACAATATTTGGCAATGATCTATTTCAAGGAGTGGTAGAATTATTTGATCCTATTGACATAATCCACGACCCATCAACCAATGATCATGATCAAAATGTCTCTACATCACCAATGAGTTAGAGGACATATCTCAATAATTTACCCCAAAGCATGATCGACATCTTTCACAAAAGTCTAGCAATGGTCCTTTCCAAAAAATATTGGCATCCTTTGACCTCATGGTTATAGATACTAAAGGAATCCTCAACTCAACATTTGATCCAAGTCCACTCAAAGATCAAGAGGATATTGAGCCACTTCCCATTCCTAATGAAGCTATCCAATAACCCTATGTAAGCAATCCATCCTTTGAAACTAACCCATGTCAAAAACTTGATCCAAAGCATGTCGAAGGCAATTCTAAAATCATTCAAGATCAAGAATTTGTATCTCCAAGATATTACGATGATCTAATGGACACTCTCCTATCTATACAAGATGTCACAAATGATGATCATATCCATATAGCACATATTCCTCCATCTACCCATGAGATGCTTCCCCTGGATGGACATGTAGATGATCTTAATTCAAAACAAGAGTCTCATACTCTTTATATCATTACCAAGGAACAAGAGTATCCTACTCTTAACATTTGTACACATGATCAAGATACAGAAAAATCTAGAGACATCAGAAATGGGTCATGAAGAGGGCTTCTACAAAAGTTGTGAATCGGGAACATCTTGTGAAGGCATATCAAAAATGAATCATAAGGAAGACTTTTACAGGGACAATGAATCAACAACACCTCTTGAAGAAGCATTAAAATATGATACTTCACAAGATCAAGCCAAGGATATAAATCAGGAAGTTATCCCAGTTATGGAGGATCGTATCACTTATAAACCTAGATCACTTACCTTTTTTAGGGAAAGCTATTTTATCAATGAAGAAGCTATCACCTTTGAAGATCCAAAACAAAGCAAATAAGGATTAGCACCTTGTTTCCAAGGTAAATCATATCCTATTGCAAATAAAATGTTTCAACAGATGAATTATCAAGGCAGAGGATTAGGCCTACATGAACAGGGTATCCTAGAACTAGTGTAGATTATTGACAATCCTAAGCATCAAGGTTTTGGTTGTTTGAAAATTAAGGGACCTAAGCATATCAATGATACCTCTATAATACTGGGGGAAACTTTATCTAGTGCAAGCATCAACATAGGGAGCACAAAGAATCCTTATGGTGAAACCAATACCAATACTACAACCAACCACGTCATGAATCTTCACCCACCCATCACCCCATCCACAAATTGGGACCAGCATCAAAAGAAATATTTGAATCAAAGCAAGAAGAACATTATCAAAGCAAAAGAAGTTGGGAAGCATAATGGACAAATCAAATATACATGGATACAAAAAAAATCAAAGAAAAATTATCCCTATCAAACTCCATTAGTCAAAGAAACTATGGGGAAAAATAAAAAAAGGGAAAAGTATCCATCAAAGATGTCCACAAAGGAAAAAGCAGGATTCTCAAGCAACATACAAAGTATATCAAGTAGTTGGTCCTAATTCCATGCACACTTTATTATCCACCCATCATTACTCATCTTCCCAAGTTTGGAAAGTCAAAGGTTCCAAACTATCAACCAATCCATCCTCTATTCCTAAACACACTCCATCCATGCCTCCACGCATGATATCCAATTGTCACATTAACCATGCATTGGCAGCTACCCTTCATCATAAGGATTCAGAAGGCACTCTATCACGATGTGCACATAAAGACAAAGTTAACTCCGGTATCAACAAAGCAGATCAAGAATCTCAAAAGTTGCTTTCAAGTGCACATATCTTGGAAAAGCATATTCTTCAAGTAGGATATCAATGGCACATCATGACAGAAGTATCTACATCAACACCACAAGGTGATTAAGCATGAGCTTAAAATCTTTTAGAAAAATCAAAAAAATCAAAAAATATGAAAATCCAAAAAAAATCAGAAAAAGGATTGAAAATAGTAAATATAAAAAATCATCCTCTAGTGAAAACCACTACGGTGGTGCTTTGGAGAGGTACCATGATGAAAACCTGGCAAACAGGCGTCATGTGTAGAATCAAGCATCTGTGTGCACCAATTTAGGTGGAAGCATCTCATCCCATCCATAATAAATCCAGTCATCCATGAACCATTTATTCAACCCATTGCCATCTATCTACATTATCTTGGTCTTGACAAATTTTGGTGTGCACTTTACACTTGCTTATGATAAACATCTTGACATGGGTCATTTTCATTGATCCTATCCTACCCAACATTATTTGAGCCATGAAGCATTATCTAATGAAGCATTCATCCGTTCAAATGCCTTATCTTATCGCAAGATAATCCTTGGCATCCTTTGCGTGCTTACCATATCCATCCATCCTCACACCTATCAAGGTATCCATCCATGGCATTCCATACATTGCTAGACACTGGGGCAGATATTTACATCTTTCTTCGGGAATAAATCTTGACATATATCCTCCAACTTATGTGGTGATCTGAACATTGGCAAACGTGAAATCAAATTGGTCAAACCACTTGTGAGCAAGAATCCAAATCACTAGCCCATGGCATGTTTTGACAAGAAGATGTTCCTTACCAAGCCTTATCTTTCATCGATCATCAATCCAAACAATCAATATCAGTTACATCTAATTTTCACTTCAACGTCACATCAAATCATTCAAACAAATTATGTTCCAAATCAAGCTTCAAAATCCTGATCAATCAAATCCAATCAATCCATCATCATCTTGAGATATCCTTCCCAATCCTTGTGTTGCTTAACACTATCCTTGCATTGTTATGTATCCTCAACAATGTTATCATCATCAATCCTTATCAATCAAATCAAATCAATCCATCATCATCTCAAGATATCCATCCCAATCCTTGTGTTGCTTAACACTATCCTTGCATTGTTGTGTATCCTCAACAATGTTATCATCATCAATCCATCAATCTAATCAGTCAACCCTAGTTTGGTTTTCAACAATATCCCAAATAGAGCATTGATATCATCACACATATCCATATCCAAAATGTCAAAATCGGGCGAAAAATCCAAAAACATTCAAAAAACCAAGAAAATCCAAAAAATCCAAAATCATATCAAAATCCAAAAACATTCATAAAAATAGAAAACGTCAAAAACATGGTATCTGAACTACATCATCTATGAGCTTAAACATAGGAAAGGCTAATATTTGATCAACCCTTGAGACACAAAAACACAAAAACATTAAAAAAAACACAAAATCCAAAAACATTCATAAAAACTCATAAAACACAAAAACATTGGAAAATCTGAAAATCAAAACATTTGTAAAAGATCTTGAAAATACCAAAAGTAGCCTCAAAACATTTCAAAATGTTCAAAAACATCCAAATATTTGAAAAAATCCATACGTATCATCTCGCTTTCACCCACAATAAACATCACTCATAATAAATCAATTGTCATCCTCAACCTTTGGTGAAACAGTCGGAAACAACTCTAGCAGGTTAAAAGTGAAAACTCAAACGTCAAGGTCTCAAAGTCTAGGTCAATACGTAAACAAGTTGTTCAACTCTTTGTGTCGATAGCCTATCATCTAATCAGTCCCAAATCAATCATCTAATAACATCATGTCCTAGGATGAATCCTTCCTACAATGGATATCAACATCGGGCATTACCATAGTTTAGTCTTGGCTAGCGGTATGAAGAACATTAGCTTGTTTGTTTACTTTATCTTTGTCTTTTGACTTATCTTATTGTGCTCATTTCGATGGCCTCTCGATGATGTTCCAAACGAAGGGGTTTAGAGAGAAAGGAATGGGGCAACAATCATTATCTTTTTATCTATTGTGCTTGTTGGATATTCTTGTAATATAACTTGGTCATGTGTGCTTTGCTTGTTTTGTAGGGAGGGTGTTTTAGATGTCTTGTTGACCACATAGGAAGGATTTCCTTTCTATGTTTTGGTTTGAGATGTTTGAAATATCTAAACTGCATTCTAAATAAGGTTTTGTATGCCAGGTGTGAATAGGAGTACTCCTATCTGATTATCAAGTCAAAGTCCATCACACTAGGTGCAACGCCATCCTGGTTCTTAATACCTTGATGCATCATGCCTACGTGTGGTATCAAACATAAGGTAAGTAGCCCTTTTAAAGTCCCAATTCCTGATAAGCAAATCATCCATCTCTCATCATCATCTCTATAAAGTTGGCTTGTTGGATCCTCTTGTCATCATGTCATTTCTTCTTTCTTCTCTCCGCGCTAACATCATACCATGACATTTAATCATCATCACCAATCCATCCATCCTGCATCCACAAAGCATCAACATCATTCACATGCATTAAATTTTCATCATTGCATAATATAGATCTGTTAGTCTAAGCATCTCATAAACCATACATTCACATAAAACATCCATTGCATAACCATATAGGCATCATCCATCTCATCCATCTCACATGCAGTGCATCATCATTTTAAGTTGTTTAGGATAATGTAGATTTGTTATTCTAAGCATCTTAAAACCATCTCATTTGCATCATCATCATAACCATCCATACATCCATCTTGAACCTCTTTATTGTGAGATTGACCCTCAAATCAAATTTTTTGCTTGATCTCTCGAGGGGGCAATTTACCAGTATACTTCTTTTCGCTAGGGCATCTAAAAAAATCATAAAAATTTTAAATTTTGATCTCGGTAAGTTTATTATTTGAACCAATGTAGCAGGTACATTGCTTCAAAGAGGGGCAAAATGTAGACACGTAAAATATGCATGCACCTAATATGGAATCACTAATTTCATTTCGTCCTTAATTATCCCTCTCCTAACCATTTTAATCAAATAATCTTTATCTGATTAAAATTCATCATATTTCCTCTTTTAATTAAATTAATCTTTATTTAATTAGATAAATCAACTTTATCTAATTAAATATATCATTCTATTTAATTAAATCATATTCTTCTCTTTAATTAAATAAATCAATTTTATTTAATTAATCTTCTAACGGTCCTTTATTTAATTGAATAAATCCAAATATTTAATTAAATCTCTAATGTTCTTTATCTTCTCATTTAATTTAAATAAATCCAAATATTTAAGTTGAATGTCACAATCAACTAACCTCCATTAAAATTAATCAAATCATGATTAATGCTAATCTAATCCCCTAATTCTCTAGATTTTGCAACTTGCACCAATAAATTATTTATTTTGATTTATTAATTCTTCCAATTTCCCTCAACATGGCATCAAAAGGGAATATTCCTCCAAATTTGAAAAGTCCCTCCAAAAGGACTTGTCCCCTCCAACATGGCATTAACTCCTCTTACGTTGTCTCTTACATGTCTCCCACTTGGCATTTAAGATTCTTTCTTCTCCCTCCAACAAGCCAACTTTCAAAATTTCAAAATCCACCTAATAGCATTTATTGTGCACATTCACCAAAATGTGCTCATCCTTCATCCTCTCACATCTTGACAAGTGGCATTTGGGCATTGGATGTTGAATGATCCCACATTCCTCCATTTTTCTCATTCTTCCATCTTGTTCTTCTATTTATAAAAGGCTCTTCTCATTTTGGAGACACAACTCATCCAAGTTAGCATTTCATCACATCTCATCACATCTTCAAGGCATTTTCCATCATCAAGCATATCAAGAATTGGGAAAGGGCTACTTTCCACATCAAATTAGCACCAATCCACTATGAGATAAGGGTTTGACATGCTTCATATGCTTTATTTAGTTGTTTCGATTCTTTTTATCTTATTTGCATATGTGACATGATCAAGTATTTCATAGGGATGTTTTATGTACTTTGTTTAGTTTGACTAGCAATATTAATAGTTGTTTGTTTTGAGCAAAATGCAGAAAAACATCCACAATTTACATTTACTTTTTATAATTTGATCAAATTTGTACCCCTAGGTTTAAACTCCAGGATCAAGCCTATCCAAATGGCTTTAATTTCACAGGTAGTTCGTTATGTAGTTTTTTATAGTTGAATTATGTTGTTTAAAGAGTTGATTGAAGCCTTGAGTTGCATAAATCCACTAGTTATTTTACATGGAATGCCTTGTTAATCTTTACATTTCTATCATGATGATTGAGTAATTTTTTTAAGAATTAGCAAGCACATTTCTTGATCTGGTACATAATGCAATAGATACCATAGATTTAACGTGATTCATTGTTAGGGTGAGAATGTTCTATCTAGTTCTTGACTTCAACTTGGGATTGAAAATCAAATTTATTTTTGGTTTGAAATCCTAAAATTTATAGAAACTAAATGGAGTTGATTTGACACTACTCAAAATCCTCAAATCCACCCACTTTCATAATTCATAGAAGCTACTAGGGATAATAGTAATTCAAAATTCAAGTTGTTTGCTATGTATAGTTGCTCATATCAACAAAAGAGGCCAAAAATCATTTAATCCTTTTACTCCTCTCTAAGGTTGGTCGATATAATGGGATTGGAGTATGATTTTGGAAAGAAGGTAAGGCTTATATTCATGCTACAAGCCTACATAGATAAACACAAAAAATAAATTAGGTAATCTTAACTACATGGCCATTTCCACGATCAACTAGCTCTTTGATATTGATCCATTTTATCTACTATATCATAATCTAATAAACTTTATTTAGAACTTATTATTGTTCTTTTGGAAACTAAACATCACTATTAGGTTTTATTGTATTAAGGGTTGGTAATGGCATCAAGTAACAGGATAATCACAAGGTAGGACATGTCACTTCAAACTTAGTACTATCAAGAATCTAATACCTATAGTTGTGCTACTCTTCTTTGATCTTAGACCATTTCAAATATTATCTAGCAAATATCAAAGAATTAAAATTTTTAATTCAAGGGAAAATTAAACTAATAATTGGTGGAAGTCAACACCACCACCTTCTTAGTTGTTTGCATGTAGACAAGGCTTAGTTTTGGTTACCTTGCAATTCAAATTCATATTGTATAAAAATTTGCATGGACTTCATACAGTAAATTAGGTTTATGTCTAAGGTCTAAAGTCAATACAAAAGGTCTACGCTTGGCTTTTCAAGGTATATTTTGGAACCAACTAATTATAATTTTGTAATATTTGAACATCTTATCGTGCCCATACAATTTATAAATCAATTGGAGATCTTACTCACATACAATGGATTGAATTTAGTTTTAACCATATGAAAGGTATATTTCCTCTACCTATTATTTGTGTTTTTAACCTTAACAACTATTTATTATTTTTGGAAATACTTGATTTGAAATTTAGCATTCAATTTCCTTGTACATACACACACACACACATGAGATGTGTCTATATTAATACATGCATTTTTACATAAATATATGTATGAGCCTTTGGAAAATATCATATTTATTATTAGTATACTATTTTTATTAATATAATAATATAACTACAATAATAATTATACATTACCACATCTTTAATAAGCTATAATGATGTTATATCATTCGTCTCATTATATGTTAATACTATAGGTTATAGTGATGAAATAATAAGGAAATTGCAATGTAATAATGGTATATTATATTCCCAAACAAGATTTATGTTGTACGTGTCATTAACTTGCATATGTAAAAATAGGCCCAAAAATAACTATAAAACAAACTGACAACAACAAACAATGCAAAAGATAGTATAAAACCAAGTGAAATGACTAAAGAAGATTATATTGATCTAGATTTTTATTACATTCAATCCAATAATTTACAGCAGTGTTGTTTACAATTAACAACCTCATATTTATATTTAAGGGGGTTCCTAAAATCTAGAAACATCTAGCTTTCTAGAGGATTCTACATTCTTAAATTTTTATTCCAAAAATCTAGAATGTTCCAACTTTGTGGAAGACTCTAGCTTCTTTAGAAGACTCTGGAAAATTTTTTATATCTTTTCTAGACAATCTTACTTTTCCTTAATACCCCCCTTAATATTGGCCAAAATAATACAACGGAGAGGGGAACATTATACTACTATCCCCCCTTAATGTCCACCTCTAACATACCAAGTATTCCTCATAATTTCAAAATTTTGGCTTCAATCACACCCTTAGTAAATACATCAACTTTTTATTCTTCATTAGGACAAAATTGTAGATTGACAATAGTTTCTTGAACAAAATCATGTATGTATGACACTTTGATTGTCATAATACTAAGTAGTAGCAGAATATTATGGAAACCCAAGCTCAAATAAAAGTTAAAATCCAAACTACTTCCTTTCTTGCTTATTTTGCTACTCTATATTCTACTTTACATGAAGATAATGGTGTAGTTGTTTGATTTTTGCTACTCCATGTAATAGGGCCTAACCCAAGTTGAAAAAAATAACTACCAATAGATTTTATATCATTTATATCACCTCCCCAATCTAAATGTGTAAATCCAACTAAATAAACCAAGGACTTATAACCATAGTGGATACCATAGTATATTGTTCCATGAACATATCACAATATTATTTTTATACTCGACCAATGACTTTCTCTAGGTGCTTGCATAAATCTAGATACTAGATTAATTGCAAAAAAATGTTTGGTCTAGAATGAGTTAGATAAACCAAGCTACTGACAAATTGTTTGTATAAAGTAGCATTCACTCTCTTGGAAGTACATTCATTAGTAATATTGATTCCAAATTGAAAGGGAGTAGAAGTTGGCTTGCATTCAAGCATGTTAAAATTTTCTAGAATATCCAAAGCATATTTTGATTGGCAAATGAACAATCCATCATGTAGTCTACAAACTTGTAAACAAAGAAAGTAATTTATCTCTCCCAAATCACTCATATGAAATGCCCTTTCAAGATTTTTTGGAGATCATTGATTAACCCAATATTTGGTCTAGCAATGATTAAATAATCTACATAAACCACAAAAAGAATAATCTCATCTTGAACTTTTTCACTAGATATTTGGATAAGATTTAAACTTGTTAAACCCAAGAAGTTGAAATTACCTATCAATATTTTCATTCCATGCTCTTGGTGCTTGTTTTAGATCGTAAAGTGATTACTTTGATTTGCAAACATGGTTAGGGTTTTTGTCATCTATAAAACTAGGTGGTTGATTCATGTATATTTCTTTAGTTAAATCTCTATTTAAGAAAGCATTTTTAACATCCATTTCTTGAATATGTTAGGAAAAAGTGTGTTGTCCACCTTTCATAATGTTATAATATAATATTTTATTATTGTGTTGCACCTAAGGGATCTAGGGATGCATGCATCACATGGGGTAGAATTCTTGGGGCCACTTTATGTGTTGTATGTAACATTGTGATAAATATTTAATACGGGGTTGCACATTGGGAAAATATTTAATATTGGGAAAACTTAGTACCAAAAATTAAATGTGGGGGTTAATGGTTTTGTAAGCTCATGGTATTAGTCACATGGTTTTATGTAATACCACTTGGTGGTTTTGTGTGAGCTTATGTCTATAAAAGCAAACACATGGGTAGTTTTCTAAGGTTGGCTAATTAGCCAGTTTGGTTAAGGGGTTGAAGGCATCTAATCTTGGAATTTGTGGGTTTGAAGCATGATGTATGGGATGTGTGGTTATGTGCTTGTTCACATGGAGTGCTTGTAAAGGGCTTATATTTCAAGGGTGTTTAAGGAGACTCTAAAGATGTAAATTATAATATTTATTGTTGAATAATGCATGAGTGATGGATACTTTTGGAGGTTGGATCTTTCCCTTTTGAGGGTTTTCCCAAGGTATATCTTGTGTCATCTTTAATGATATGTTTTTTATTCTTTTGTGTTAGTTTTAGACCAGAAATGCAAATAAGCAGAAATACAACACACAAATTAAAGAACACAATGATTTACCTTGGGAAAACCCTCCTCCTCGAGGGAGAAAAACCAAACAAAAATATTTCTTATATATTAGAAGAATAAAGGTAGAAATCTGCTTACAAATCAAGCCCTACACAAGGCAAATTTAAATCAATCAATAGTAACACCTCTCCTAGATGCAAAGATACAAATGAATATATTTCTTCTTGAAATCTAATCTGCTACTAAAAGATGGCGATCTACAGCTTGAAGTGCGAACTTCTGCTTAGAAATGTGAATTGAAGAGAGAATGAGTTGATGATAAAATGAGAGGAATTCACCTCCCTTATATACAATTCTAGGTGACCACTTCTCTAGGTCGGCCCTAGAAAACATAAATATTATTTGAAAATCAAAGGCCAACCTGCCTTGGAGACCATTTATTTTAATTTTATTTTGGAGAAAATATCTCCCGCCACTACAAAGATTAACACTCCCTCTTAGCTAGGGAGGTATTTTCCAGATATCTTCATCATGGAGTCTCTTGACATGATGCCCACAATGGCTACACCCATTTGTGGAAAACTACATCTCACTCTCAAAGATGTACAAGAGTTCAACACAATGTCTCTCAACATGACGTCCACAATGGCTACTCCCATGTGTGGAAAGAAACTCATCTCAGTCTCAGAGATGTACAAGGGTTCAACATGGAGTCTCTCAATGTGATGTCATCATGGAGTCTCAACATGACATCCACAATGGCTACTCCCATGTGTGGAAAGAAAACACATCTCCATCTCAAAGATGTACAAAGGTTCATCATAGAGTCTCTCAACGTGATGTCATCATGGAGTCTCTCAACATGACATCCACAATGGCTACTCCCATGTGTGGAAAGAAACTCATCTCTGTCTCAGAGATGTACGAGGGCTCTCACCTCATATTTCTCTATCTCAAAGAAATATGCATTATAGAAAAGCTCATAGATGTTGAGTCTCCCTCTCGGCAAGGGCAACATTCTCCACTACCCCAAGCTTGTCCCGAAAATGTGTAAACTTCACTCTGGAAAGAGGCTTGGTGAGAATATCAACTGTCTGATCATCAATGGAAATGTACTTGAGTTGAATTGCTTTCCTTAGCACCATGTCTCTGATATAGTGATACTTGATCTCCACATGCTTTGTCCTATCATGAAATACAAGATTCACCAAGAGCTTCACACAACTTTGATTATAATTGCGAATCATAGTCGACTCTAATGCTTGACTGAACAATCCTGCAAGGAGCTTTCAAACCTCATGAATTGTTACACATGCTGCAATATATTCATCCTTTGTAATTCTTAAAGCCACATATGTATGTTTCCTGCTACACCAGGAAATCATAGCAGACCCCAAGCTGAAACAACATCTAGAGGTGCTCTTCCTATCAGTTAGAATCCCGGCCCAATCAAAGTTAGAATAGCGTTGTAACTTCAGTTCTTCACAAGAAGTATATCTCAAACCATATCCCATAGTGCCACGCAAGTATCTCAAAACATGCTTTGCTGCAACTAGATGTATTTATCTTGGCTCACACATGACTTGGCTTAGAGCACTTACTGCATAAAAAATGTTTGGTCTGGTGTTGACTAGAAACATCAATGATCCAATCAATTGTCTATACATGGTGGGATCTACCAAATCTGAATTAGTTGTTGAATCACTTAACTTCTTCAAATTTGTCTCCATAGGTGTAGACATGGACTTGCAGTCCATCATCCCAAATCTCCTCAAGATGTCTATAGTGTATTTATCTTGACTTAGAATAATCTCATCAGGTCTTTGCCACACTTCCAGTCCTAGGAAGTAATGCATAGGACCAAGATCCTTCATCTCAAACTCAGAGGCTAACTATTTCTTGCATTTGATAATGAGATTCTCTGCTTCAGTGAGAAATAAATCATCAACATAAAGAACCAAAATCAAGGCCTCACCATCAACTATCTTGAAGTAAAGATTGGAATCTACATCATTCTTGGAGAATCCCAAGCTCATCAAATATTTATCAATCCTTTCATACCATGCACAAGGTGCTTGCTTAAGACTGTACAATGCCTTCTTCAATCTACATACATGAGACTCCTTCCCATGAATCACAAAACCATCTGGTTGCTCGATGTACACTTCTTCTTCAATCACATCATTAAGAAATGCAGTCTTTATGTCCATTTGATGTAACTTCTAGCCTTTAGCGAATGCAATAGCAATAATTGTTTTGATAGAAGTGTATCGAGCAACAGGAGCAAATGTCTCCTCATAATCTATTCCCTCCTTCTGAGAGAAACCTCTTTCCACAAATATTGCTTTGTGCTTCTTAATGCTAGCATCAGTTGTGTGCTTGATTTTGTAGAGCCATTTGGAAGACACTATTGATTTCCCTTTAGATCTCAGAATAACATCCCATACATCATTCTTAATGATGGACTGATACTCTTCTATCATTGTATCTCTCCATACCTACTGGTTGGATGCCTCCTCAAAATTGGAAGGTTCAAAATCAATGATGTGACTCATCAATGCCACATAACCTGGAAACTTTTGTGTTCTCTTGCTTTCCCTAAAGGTGCCTCGAGGAGCTGCATACTTTTCTGCCTCTTGCATAGTTTGTCGAGCCCATAGAGGCCTCTTCCAACCACGACAATGTCTTTAGGCCCATCAATTGGTTTTATAGGATCAATTGGATCAATATTCTTGGCCGATTCGTTGGACTCCCTCTGAATGTCAGGAGTATGATCAGGAGAAATGTCCATATCCTAAGGAGTCTCCTGCTCTTCACTATCTATCTCCATGTACAACCCTTTAGATATTTTGAAGGCTACTTCCTCTTCAAAGGAGACATCTTTGTTGATCTCAATTTGTTTATGCTCTAGAATGTAAACTCTATAGGCTTTTGAAGACTCACTGTAACCCACAAATATACCTTTCTTTCCTGAAGGTTCTAGCTTTGATCTTTTATCCTTGGGAACATGAATGTAAACAGGACAACCAAAAATTCTTAAATGACTAACCTTTGGTTTCACACTTGAGAAGGCCTCCTCAAGAGTCATGTTTCCCAATATTCGATGGGGGCTTCTGTTCTGAACATATACGGCGATTCTAGAAGCTTCTGCCCATAGGAAAGTCTGTAAATCCTAATCATGAATCATAGCCTTGGTTGCCTCTACTCTGGATTTTTTCTTTCTTTTGGAAACTCCATTTTGTTGAGGGTTGTACGGAACACATAACTCCCTCTTGATCCCTACCTCAATGCATAAATTATAAAAAACCTCCAGAAGAGTATTCTCCTCCATTGTTTGATCTCAAAAATTCAATCCTTTTCTCAGACATGTTTTCAACTTGAGCCTTGAATTCTTTGAATCTATCAAGTACTTCTTCAGACTCCTTATATTTCAAGAATTAAATCCAAGTCTTTCGAGAATAATCATCAATGAAAATCACATAGTACCAAAATTCACTCAAAGATGCCACAAAAATTAGTCCACATAAATCAAAATGAACAAGATCTAAAATTCCCTTTGATCTACTGTCACTACTATGAAAGGGACTCTTGATATTCTTACCAAGTGCAAATTCCATCGTGCTCCAAACCAAGCTTAAGAAGACTAGTAATCATCTTTTCCATGGATGGAAGGGCTCTGAAGTGTAAATGAGCAAGTCTCGTGTGCCATAGCTCACTCAAATTGATAGAGTCGTGCAATAAAGCCTGAACTGGATGAATTGATAATTTGTATAGGCTCTCCTGTCGAACGCCAATTACATGAGCTGATTTTATACTAGAGTTCTTAGGCCAAGCAAGAACTTTCCCTTCAAAAAAGGAAACCTTGTACCCTTTGTCCTCCAAAGTTGAAATGGAGAAGATTTCTTTTAATCCCTGTATAAACAAAACATCACTCAAATGAAGAGGGATACTTGAATCTAATTGAAAATAAGTGGCCCTAGCTCCCTTTACGGAATAACAAGCATCATCTCCAATTATCACTTGCAATTTAGACTCTTTCTCTACTAAGTTTGTAAGATGCTCTCTATATCCTGTAATGTGATGTGAAGCACCACTATTTATCAACAAAGTGTCACTGTTAGTTGGAACATTGCTTGAAAGTGTGGAGATGAATAGAAATCCCTCTGAGTCATCTCTAGATTCCTTTTGAGGTGACAAATCATCAATATCTGTGGTAGAAGCATGTTGCTTTGGCTTTGATATGCAATCTCAAGCATAGTGACCATACTTGTCACACTTGTAACATTGAATGTGAGAGAGATCCTTCTTCTTTGGTTTTGGAACATAATCTAATTTTTTTTTCTCTATTCCTCTTGAAATTTCCTCTTTTCCCTTCTCTTTCTTTTCTTCTAGAAGCTTGTGCAACAAGGACACGACTTTCTTCATTATGATAATTTCACCCATTTCCTCTTGCTGCCAACCTAGACTCTTCTTGAATACAATTAGCTCAAAGATGATCAAACTTGGGCAACTTAGATCTCCCACTGATGCTTTGAATAAAAGGCTCCCAAGATTGAGGAAGACCATTCAATGCCAACATAACCAGATCTCTATCTCTGACTATGTCTCCAATAGTACGTAGTTGATCTCTCAATTCAGAAATCTTCATGAAGAAGGAGATGATTGAATCTCCTTTAGCCATTTTTATATGATGGAGTTGTTGTCTTAAGGAAAGGGCTCTACTGGTATTGTTGATCTCATACAATCCTTGTAGAGCCTCGAACATATCTTTGGCTTTCTTCATCTTGGAGATGATCGGAACTAGGTGATCCTTCATGGAGTCTATCATGATCTTTCTAGCCTTCGTGCCATTTTTCTTCCATTGAATTTTCTTGGCATCATTGGATGGCTCGGGCACATCATTTTCCACGAAATCTAGAAGATCATTCTCTTCTAGGGTAATGAGAACTCTGAATTTCCAAGAGTTGAAATTTGATGCTCCATCAAGCCTATCTTCAACCTTGACGTCATTCACCATCTTTGTTTCTTTGAGAGATTGCTCTAGATAAAGGGTTGTCTTGACTGCTTAAACAAATCTGATCGGATTTTTGCTTAAACCCACTTTGATACCATGTTAGTTTTAGACCATAAATGCAAATAAGCATAAATACAACACACAGATTAAAGAACATAGCGATTTACCCTGGGAAAACCCTCCTACTCGAGGGAGAAAAACCCAGCAAAAATATCTCTTATATATTAGAAGAATAAAGGCTGAAATCTACTTACAAATCAAGCCCTAAACAAGGTTGAATTTAATACAATGAATAGTAACACCTCTCCTTGATGCAAAGATACAAATGAATATATTTCTTCTTGAAATCTGATATGTTGCTAAAAGATGGCGATCTGCAGCTTGAAGTGCAAACTTCTGCTTAGAAATGTGAATTGGAGAGATAATGAGTTGATGATAAAATGAGAGGACTTCACTTCCCTTATATACAATGCTAGGCGGCCTCTTCTCTAGGTCAGCCCTAGAAAACATAAATATTATTTGAAAATCAAAGGCCGACTTGTCTTGGAGACCATTTATTTTAATTTTATTTTGGAGAAAATATCTCTTGCCACTACAAACATTAACATTTTGCATATGGATTCTGAATAGTTGTTTGCATAGATTTATCTATTTGGGTTATATGGAATTTATCTTGGGTAGATACATATTTCCTTTCAGAATATGTCATTCAAGACTAGCAACCAAAGAATGAATAATTCTAACTGTATTCATTTTGATGACAGGAGAAAACATTTCTTCGTAATCAAAACCTTCCTTTTGATTGATTCCCTTAGCAACCAATCTAGTTTTAAATTTTTATATAGCTCCATGTTTGTTTTGAATTGTTTTTTAAACCCATTTGGAATCAATCACATTCTTATCTTTAGGGAGGGACACAAGTTCCCAAGCTTTTATCTTTAGTAACGTATTTAATTCCTCTTTCATGGCTTGCTCCTATTATTTTTCCCCTCAAGCTTGCTCATATGAGATTGGGTCATTTATTTGTAACACTTTTTCCATGAGAGCACTACCATTCCTTCCTTGGATCTTAGAGCCTTGTCTATATATCTCTTCAACACTCTTTGTCTTTTATCTATTTGGAATTTTTTCTTCATCATCACTACCTACAAAAAATAGCTGGTTACAAGCATTAGTTATTTTATTTACAATAGTATCATCCTCATTAGTAGTAGTGCACTTATCATCCTCAGTAATACAATTTCCATTTCTTTATAAAATATCTAAAACATTGAAATAATTTTTGGTTGTAAGTTGTGA
Source organism: Sequoia sempervirens (assembly GCA_007258455.2). Classification (NCBI taxonomy): domain Eukaryota; kingdom Viridiplantae; phylum Streptophyta; class Pinopsida; order Cupressales; family Cupressaceae; genus Sequoia; species Sequoia sempervirens. Next base: position 107,516,223 of record VDFB02193867.1, on the reverse strand, counting down.
ATGTTCATCAAAATTTGCATCTTTGCTAATAAATATCCTTTTTGTTACCAAATTATACAATTTGTAAGCCTTTGATTCTTAATTATAGCACATAAAAATATTTTTGATTATTTGGTTCTAGCTTTTTCCTATTTTCTTCTAGGATGTGAGCCCAAGAAATACACCCAAATACTTTAAAATACCCAATGTGACGCTTTCTTCCACTCCATGCTTCTTCAAGGGTGACATTTGTGAGAGCTTTGGTGGGATTCTATACACACTATGTGCAATGCAAGAAACAACTAAACCCCAAAATTTATTATGCAAACTTTTAAAATGCAAAATACAATGAGCCACTTCTAAAAGAGTTATATTCATCAATTCAACCACTCCATTTTGTTGAGGGGTATATGGAACTGCTCTTTGTACCTTAATACCATAACTTTTATAGAATGATTCAAATACATAATTGTAACACTCACCATCATTATCTGTCTTTAGGTGTTTAATTCTTTTCCACTTCGATTTATAACTAATGCCTTAAAATTTTAAAACACGTAAAAAACTTCATTTTTCCTTTCAAGAAAATAAACCTATACCCACCTACTATAATCATCAATAAAAGTGAGAAGGTACATAGTACTCAAAATGGAAGGATATTCCAGTTCACATAAATCACTATGAATGAGTTGTAGTGGATGATTGAATCTCCAATGTATTTTGCTTGGATCAAAAGGATCGCAATGGTGTTTACCTAGCACACATCCTTCATATACACCTTCATAAGCTAAAATCTTTATCAATCCTCTAGCCATATTCATTCTAACCATATATTATAATTTTCTATAATTTGTATCTCCAAGTCTAGCATGCCAAAGTTTTGATGTATGACTAGTCTAAGCAATAAAAGCATGGAAGAATGTGTGCTCATCATCAAAAAAACCAATAAATTTAAAGATACTCTCTTTATGATTGAATCTTCTAGTAGCAATTATATTTCATGGGTCTTTTATTTCTCTAATAATGACTTGATTAGTAGTGACAACAAAATCATAACCATTTCAATAATTTTACACATTGAAATAAGATTCACCCCTAATCCTTCAACCATGTCGAGAAAATGTGTCTCAAGCTTGAAATTATATACAATTTATTGTTGATAAGATGTATGCTAGTATGTGGTGACTGATCATGCAAGTACTATACACTCGTAACAAGATATAGGCTTTGGGGGCATTGCCCTGAAAAAATATTTTTTCTAACACGTAAAGGTTTTCCCATTGACACGTCAAGGTTTTTTTCCCGCTCACAGGTCAAGGTTTTTTCGTTAACACGTCAAATGAATAACGACCTTGTAAAACCCTAATTCTAGAAGGTTTCAAAGAGCTTGTTATAAGTGGCTAGGATGTAAGTAGATAGGGGTGTATTCTAAGAGTCTGATAGTGGTCGTATTGTCTCTTGATCTCTTGTGGTGATACTCCTGTGAGAAGCTTGCTCTGCAAGTATATTGTAATATTTTGATTTCTGAATAATATACTGGATGGCTTTTGGAGTGTGGGGTTTTCTCGGAAAGGGTTTTCCCCACGTAAATCATTGTGTTGTAGTATGCATGATATTTGTGTTTATTTTTGTTTAAGTTCTTGTAACTGTTAAAGATCTATAATATTTTTGCATTTTTCTCTTCTCAAGATTACTATAGGAAGTTGTTCTACTACCTTAGCTTCCTTACAAGTGGTATCCAACCTTGTTTGCCTCTAGTTTTAGTTGTGGGTTGTTGGGTTTTTTGAACTAATCCATATTTGAGTGGGAGATTGTATAGAAGACACTTTGTGATCTTGTTGCAGGAATTTTCAGATGGCAAGTTCATCAAGGAGAATAGAGGTGGAGAAATTTTTTGGAAATAATTTTGAGATGTGGAAGCTAAAGATGGAGGATCTGTTGATAGATTGAGATCTATGGGATGTTGTTGATGAGAATGTTTCAAGGCCTGTAGATCCTACTCAAGCCACTCAATATGATGTTATGGACCATAAAGCCAAGGGTCTAATCAAATTGTGCTTAGTAGACTTTGTTTTAATTAATTTCCATGAAGAGACCTCTGCACAAAAACTATGGAAGAAGCTTGGTGAGATGTATCAGGCCAAATATTTAGTGAACAAGATTTTCTTGAGGAAGAAGTTGTATTCCTTGAGAATGGAAGAGGGTGGACGAATCACAGACCACCTAGAAGCATTCAATAATTTGGTGGCTCAATTGGCATCAATTAGTGTCAAAATGGATGATAAGGAGAAATGTCAGATCTTTCTTTGTTCTTTGCCCGATTCATGGGATTCTCTTGTTATGGCTATTGGGAGTAATTTTGTTATATTAAAGGAGATGTGGTGGGTTCTTTGCTTTCTAAAGAGACGAGGAGGAAGGTATCCATAATTTCTAGGGAGGCCCTAAATATTATGGAAGACCTAAGGAAAAGAGCAAGAAGAATGAGAAGTGTAACAAGTCCAAGTCCAAGGGGAGATCTAAATCTCCAGGAAAGTCCAAAGTTATATGTTGGAATTGTGGGAAGCCTGAACATGTTCGTAAGGAATACAAAGAAAAAAAAGAAGAAAAGGAAGAAATTTCATTATGATTCTGAGTCCAAGAAGGAAGATGGTGACACATTCATTGAAGCTTTGGCAACTCGTGCAGGTAATGATGCATGGTTAATTGACTCAGGTGCATCTTTTCATATGACCTTTAATAGAGATTGGTTTTGTGAATATGAAGAATTTGATGGAGGTAAGGTGTATTTGGGTGATGATTCTCATTAAGACATTGTTGATTGTGGTAAAGATAAAATTAGGTTTTGTGATGGTAGAATAAAAAAGATTAATAGTGTGTTGCATTTCCCTAGATTAGCACAAAATTTGTTATCTATGAGCAAACTAATAGATGTGGGTGTGTAGGTAATGTTTTCTGATGCAAGATACAAGATGGTTAGAGGTGCTAATATGGTGATTGCTAGAGGAGATGGATATGGGACATTGTATAAGCTTGATGCATGCACTGTTGAGTACAATAGGACTTCTATGATTTTTTTTTGCAGAAGTGAGGATTTCACCTTCAGTAGATGGTCATGGTTTTTGGGTACCTAAGGGTGTATCTCTTATGAGAAAAAGTTACCTACAGAGAAAAATGTGTTATGGCACTAGAGACTTGGCCACATTAGAGAAAAGGGTCTTAGGACCTTGAAAAATAAAAACCTTGTTGAAGGTTTTTCTGATTGTAATCTTGAATTCAACTTCTATGAGCATTGCATTTATGGAAAAAAAAACACATTCAATTTTACTCGAGTTCTCATAAATCTTGTGGTGTATTGGATCTTATTCATTCTAATGTATTTGGTTCTGTAGATGTTCCTTCAATTGGTAAATCCACATATTATGTTTCATTTATTGATGATTATGGTAGAATGACATGGGTATATTTTGTAAAGAGAAAATCTAAAATTTTCAATCGATTTAAAGAATTTAAAGCAATGGTTGAGTTGCATACTGGAAATAAAATAAAATGTTTGAAGACTGATAATGGCGGTGAATTTTTCTCTAATGATTTTGATAGATTCTGTAAAGATTGTGGTATTCATAGATAGAATACAACTTCGTATTCTCCACAACAAAATGGAGTTGCAAAAAGAATGAATAGGACAATGATGGAGAAGGCTAGGAGTATGTTGAGTGGTGTTGGCCTAGAAAAAATATTTTGGGCTAAAGCTATTACCACTGCCTGTTACCTGATTAACAAATCTCCTACATCAACTCTTGTTGATAAGATGCCTATAGAGGCATGGTTGGATCGCAAGCCTTCATTAAGACATCTTAGAGTTTTTGGTTGTGAGACATATGTACATGTGCCAAAGGAGAAGCAAACAAAGTTGGAGAACAAGGTTGTGAAATGTATCTTTATCAAATATAGTTATGGTGTGAAAGGATACAAGCTTTGGGATCTTATTGCACAAAAGGTAATACATAGTAGAAGTGTTATTTTTAGAGAAACTAAGCCTTCTTCTATTATATTGGGGCCAAAACAAAGTAAATAGGAAGATGTGATTCAATTTCCTTCTACGCCTAAGAAAGGTGAATCGAGGCCAAAGGAAAGACAAGAAGTTGAGGAGAGCTCATCTAGCTCTGGATCTTCCAAAGAGGATGAAGAACCTCCAACTCAACTTGTTCATAGGTCTATAGGGCATAGACAACCACCTGAAAGGTATTCACCTGATGATTGGAGATGTATTTTTGCTTTGCATACTAACAAGGATGAACCCAGATCTATAGAAGAGGCACTAGGTATGAATGATGCATAATCTTGGAAGATTGCTATGGATGAAGAAATGACATCTTTGAAAAATAATGATACATGGGATCTTGTACCATTTCCTAAAGGACAAAAAATTGTTGGTTGTAAATGGGTTTTCAAGAAAAATATTGGTTCAGATGGAGGTATTGAGAAGTATAAAGCAAGGTTGGTTGTGAAGGGTTACTCTCAAGTTGAGGGTGTTGATTATAGTGAGATATTTTCTCCTATTACAAAAATGACATCCATTAGATTTTTGCTTTGTATTTTTGTTGCTTATGATTTAGAGGTTGAGCAAATGGATGTGAAAACTGCTCTCCTTCATGGTGATTTGGAGGAGGATATTTATATGACATAGCTAGAGCACTATGTGGTGAAAGGTAAAAGTAGGTTGGTTTTCAAATTGAAGAAATCTTTGTATGGCTTAAAATAGAGTCCTAGGATGTGGTACCATATTTTTGATGCATATGTGTTGAGTTTGGGATTTGAGTGTTCTAAATCAGATCATTGTATTTATTATAAAATTGATGGTGATCGTTTCCTATTTATTGCATTATATGTTGATGATATGTTATTTATTGGTAAAGGGAAAGGTAGTATTTCAGAACTAAAATCTCAACTTGTTGCTAAATTTGAAATGAAATATCTTGGTGCAGCCAAACACATTCTTGGGATGGAAATTAAAAGAGATAGAGTGAACAAAAATCTATGGCTTGGCCAAAGCAAGTATTTCAACTCAATTTTATAGAGGTTTGATATGCAGGATTGTAGACCATTGTGTGTTCCTATTTCAGTTGGAACAAAGTTATCTATTTTTGATTGTCCAACATCTCCATCAAAGATGGAAGACATTAGTAGAGTGCCTTACCAGAGTGTTGTTGGAAGTTTGATGTATGCTATGTTTTGTACTTAACTAGACATTACTCAAGCAGTGGGAGTTCTTTCTAGATATATGTCTAATCCTGGTAGAGTTCATTGGGATGAAGTTAAAAGAGTCTTTAGATATTTGTGGGGTACCTCAAATTATTCCTTATGTTATTATAGTAATATGACTGAAGATGAGATTTCCCTTGATATTCATAGTTATGTGTATTTAGACTGGGTAGCTGATGTTGATAGCAGAAAATCCACCAGTGCTTATGTTTTTTACTTAATTTGGTGGTGTAATTAGTTGGATGAGTAAGCGATAGGTTGTGGTTGCTTTGTCCACTATTGAAATAGAGTACATGGAAGATACCCATGCTTGTAAAGAAGCCATTTGGCCTAAGAGACTATGTTCAGATATTGGAATAAAATGAGGTGCATTGACAATTTATTGTGACAGTCAGAGTGTGATATGTCTAGCCAAGAACCTAACATTTCATGCCAGGACCAAGCACATTAATGTACAATATCATTTTGTTAGAGATATGGTTAAAGATGGCAGGGTGAATCTGGTTAAGGTAGAGACTTTGATGAATGTTATTGGTTCTTTAACTAAGCCTATGAGCACAAAGAAGTTCAGATGGTGTTAAGAGACTACGTGCCTTTTGACCCCTAGTAATTAAAGAGACGATGGTTACACCCTTACATTGCTCTTGCAAGGTGTTTGACAAGTGGGAGATTTGTTGAGAAAATGTATCTCAACCTTGTAATTATATATAGTTTATTGTTGATAGGATGTATGTTGGTAGGTGGAAATTGATCATGCAAGTACTGTACACTTGTAACAAGATATGGGGTTTAGGGCATCACCCCAAAATTACTTTTTTTTTGCTGACACATCAAGGTTTTCCCGCTAACACGTCGAGGTTTTTTCCTGCTGACACATCAAGTTTTTTTTTCTCGTTGACACGCCAAGGTTTTTTCCCACTCACACATCAAGGTTTTTTCATTAACACATCAAATGAAAAACGACCTTGTAAAACCCTAATTCTAGAAGTTTCCAAAGAGCTTGTTATAAGCGTCTGGGATGTAAGTAGATGGGGGTGTATTCTGAGAGTCTGATAGCGGTCGTATTGTCTCTTGATCTCTGGTGGTGATACTCCTGTGAGAAGCTTTCTCTGCAAGTATATTGTAATATTTTAATTTTTGAATAATATATTAGGCAGCTTTTGGAGTGTGGGGTTTTTCTCCTGAAAGGGTTTTCTCCACATAAATCATTATGTTGTGGTATGCATGATATTTGTGTTTATTTCTGTTTAATTTCTTGTAACTATTAAAGATGTAAAGTTTTGCATTTTTCTCCTCTCAAGATTAGTGTAGGAAGTTGTTTCGCTACCTTAGCTTCCTTACAAACCAATAATTTTTTTTTCAAAGTGCAATTTGTTACACTAACAATACTTGTTCCTAGAATTGATGGTTTCATTTATTACCAACGATCATTTTTTGATGTAAATTCTTTCCTTCATGAAATTTCAAATAACAAATATTTATCCCCAGTCATATGAAAATATGCTCTTGAATCTAAAATTCATTCTTTATTAGAGTTTGAAACAAAGTATCCCCTCTTAACTCTAGATTTATTTCTGGGTTTAAAAATTACCTCTACACTTGATTTTACTTGCCTAAAGATGGCCACAAAACTATGTTTATTCATCTTTCCTTCCTTAAAACTTTCTTTCTTAGGTGTAATGTCCCCAATTTAGCCCTACGCTCTTCATTTGGATTTAGCCTATTTTTGGAAACTCGTAGGCTAAGAAGAAGCTCAAATCAGGGTTTCCAAACTTCTTGGAGGATGTTTTCGTCTTTTTACGGAGTCTTCTTTTGGAATTGTTGAACTTGGATTGCGGATTCCTTCTGGGTTTTCTGGGAGCTTCACGTTGGTGGTTTCAATTCGACATTCTAAGCAATTACATGAATTTACTATTTTTAGTAAATTCTATTTTTAGCAGTTGACTTGTTGACTCCTAATCAGTTGGCTCCACTTTGGCAGTTTGTTCAAACGGTATGGTTGAATTTGGCTTATGATGCATTTCCATGGTGATATAAGATATTTTATATTATAATGTTATAATTTAACATTATAATTCCTTGTTCTAGCATCATGAATTAATATTGTCTTTAAAAGGGGGGCATTGAAGGGTATTTTCACATGGAGGAAATATTTTAATATTTCTAAAGCCAAATATTGCTCAAGGAGTTTGGACACCAACTTTGGGTGAGCCAAATATTTTATTTAAAAAGTGAAATTTATCTTCTTAAGCAAGTACGCCATCCTGAGGGTGAAGATAAAAGACAAGTCAATGACCTAAAAGAATCTTTGAGGTGGCGCCCTTCTTGGAGGTTTCTAGAAAGCTCTTCTAAAGTTATAAATTGGAGCTCGGGGTCCTCATTTTGTTTATCTGATGAATTTGCAAAGTTATGCTGCCGGATTGGCTTTGGGATTGCTTCGAGGAATGTAAGCCTCCTAGATTGGCTCTTCTTCTTGCTTGAAAGACAACAACTAGTTGAGAGGTTTAGTTGTAGTTGGTTCTTCTCACATTCTGTAGTTGAGTTATTGTATTTTCTGTCAATTTTAGAGTTGCTGATTTGTATGGCTATAGGTTGTTTTTACTCACAACTTAAGAAACATAAATAATATTGTTCTGGGTACTGTTCCAATCTATTTTCTTATGTAGGGCGACCATATGTGCAAGTTTCCAGAAATTTATTTGAAGTCTATGAATTATCTAAAGTAAATCGCCCTTGCTTGCAGGTAATTTCACTTTGTAAGTGCTTTGGAAGTCGTGCAAAATAAATAGGGGTCTTTGTGAGAAGTTTTTGTGATCCATCTTCATTGTCACCATCATTAGAATGTTTTGCAACTGATTTCAAGTTAAATGAGCAAGTATTGAGAGAGATATGAGCATTTAAGTGAGTTCTAGAGTTGTTGTTTTCACCATTCTTAACTACAGATCTGTCATATCAGACTTAGTAAAATTATTAATAGGGCTGGGATTGTCTGTCTTAGTCATATTAATCATTCTGGAGTAGCTCTACATTTCAGCAATGTGATTATCACTCTAATCCATCATGCTTGTAGGAGATATATTACATTGTAAGGCTGTTAGTAGTACTAACCAGTCAATATTCACATTTGTAAGCTCTTATTTATATTTCCTACATTTCGTGGAAGAGACTGATTTGCCCAGTCTATTGTCTTTCTTTATATCTCTGTCATATGGTAGCTCCCATTCCGTCTCGGGTTGGAAAGCACATTCTTGATGTCGAGTACTTCAACATTCTTGCTTATTTCCCTTAATTGCATTGTAATTCTTAGCACTCCACCATATGGTCGCCTCCTTTCCATACTGGATTGGGTAGCACATGCTTGGTGTTGAGTTTGTTTCCAATACTTGTAGCGTAGAAGATCCTCTAACCATATGATCGTCCTTCACAGACACATTCTTGGTTAGAGTTACCTTCAGTTGCATTTTGTTGAAGGCACTAACGATCCTCTTGCCATATGACAGCCTCTCTCTTGTTGAGATTGAGTGCGCATTCTTGGCAACGAGTTATTTGTAATCTGCTAGTTTGAATTATCCAACCCTAATGGGTGCTCTCTGCATTGTTGTGTACTTGGTAAAAAAAAAAAAAAATTGGCTCAGAATATTTCAGTGGTATCAGAGCCAAGATCCTGCCATCCTGTGCCCATCAAAGTTCAGTTGACAGTTGAGTGATAGAGAAATCAGTTTCTTCACCAAAGGTCAGAACTGAGCTTAGATCAGTTTTTAGAAGTTTCAAAGATGTATCATCGTTTGTTCAGTAATCGTGAGAAGTCAGATTCAATTATGGCATTTGAGGAAGGAAAGGTTAGTTTGGCCACAAGAGATTTCATTGAGTATGCCAAATAGTACAAAAGAAAATGTGAACATGAGGCTGCCATACTCCATGAGCAATATCAAAACATGCCAGATGATTATAGGAACAATGTTTCATTTGATACCCATTTGAATTGTGTGGCGTTTCTGAAGCCCGAAAAGTCAGAGATGGTGGACCACATCAGGAAAATGATAAAAAGGGAAGTAGAACAAGTTTTGGTTGAAGGATCAAATAAGGAAGAAGATGAAGTGTCTATTTGTGAATTGCAGCCCACAAACAAGCATGTTGATGAAACTTTGTCAGTTGAAGAATGTGTGGAAGAGCCCCACAATACTTTCTGAGACTTGCATATGATAGCAAGTGATGAAGATCAGAACATAGCAGCAGTCTTGAATCCTAATTTGGATTCAGCCCATGGAGGTCTTGAGAGAAATGACTTCACAGAAAATTTTAGTAGTACTGTTGTGTGGGATGAGTTCGTTGAAGGAGCACAAGATGGAAAAAATGCTAGTGATGTCGTAGAACCAGCTTATGACCAAGACTGTAGTGATGATGGTGATGACTCTACGGAGTTCATGCAAGATCATATTGAAGATTTGATGATGAAATATTTTACTCTTGTTGCTGTCTCAACTTCCCAAGAAGTTCCACCTGAAGAAATCAGCGACATACTTTCTCATGATGGTTCCATAAAAGATAATGAAGGTGAAGTTTTTGAAACAACAAGCATCGAAGATTCTTCACTCCCTTTCGGTGGTGACATTGTCGGACTTGGGTTTGACCAGCAAACCGAACCATTGGAGGAAAATGTTTTTGAAGATATTAGCTTAAGAGATTCAGGAGCTGACTTATTCATTGAGTTAATACTTCCAGTGAAGCATGAAAAACCTCTTCCTGTTGATCATCTCAGTCAACCCCTTGGCATTTGGGATCTGGGTGTGTTGGCATCAAGTTATGTTAAAGAACTTGTGTGGGATAAGTTTCCCTTTGATCCTGATGAAGAACAAGAACCAAATTGCATGGAAAAATATGAGGTAGCCCTTGGAGGAGAAGTTGTCTTTGAAGAAGAAGATTATGTTGCTACAAAAACTTTTCGAACAGCGGACAATTATGATCCATTGATCAAGTTTGATGCTGCGATAATGTTTGACCAAGGAGACGTTAATGAAGAAGAAGAGCTAGAAGACCATATGGCTCTTGATTGAAGGTGTTACTAAACACAAATCTAATTTTTCAATGCGTGAAGCTGATTGCAAGCATTGTGTTGAAGAATTTGTGAAGTATGATGCCTTTTATGACAATGACCATTCTCCACTAGTCGATGGTGAAGTATAAGAATGTTGGAGCAGCATTGAGGGCAGCAAAGACAAGGGACAGGGGTCTGCTTTTCAATTGCATCCTATCAACAGTTCACCATCTTTGCATTCTTATGAGTGGGAAAGACAATTCAAGGTGTCCGTTGACAAGGAAGTGCAAACTCTATCCTTGTTTGATCACACACTTAGCTTGGTTGAAGAGCTTTACTGGAAGGCCCAACTTGAAGTGAGACAAAGAGGAGTGAAAGATGAAGTTGCTCTTTCCAATTTGCAACTTATCAGAAACTCTTTGGTAACCTTGAAGTCCGAGTGCATGCAGTTGATTGAAGATTGTGATCACGCCATTGAAGTTGCAAAGAAGACCATTTGTGCTTCTCGAGATAGAGAGAGGAAGTTCGATGAACTTTCTTTGGAGCTTGAATCAACAAAGGCTACATTAGAAGAAACTCAAATGGCATTAATGGAGGTAGGAAGTCAGTTTGCTGATTTCAAAATATTCACGAAGCAAGAGAATGCACATAGAGCCGAAGAAATCAAGCAAGTAATTGGTGAGCTTGATAGTCTTCGAGAGGAGTTTGACCTAGAAGGTCTCACAAGAAGGACTGAAGTTGCAAGTGCAGATTTGGATCAGCAAGATGGAAGGAATAACTTTCAAGTTTTTGACAATCCTCTCTTTGAAGAGGATGATGAGGAAAGTTATGATAATCCTCTCTATGAGATGGAGGATGAAACGAAGAATGAGACTAAGTATAGTTTCCAATGCTTGGATGCTTTGATATCACTCCATGAGGATGTGCCACGTTTGTTGGTTAGTAATGAATGCATAAGTGGGTTTGAGGATGGAATCTCTACATGGGAAATGATGATTCGGGGAGATTTCAACATCTTCGACACCAAGGTGTTAACAAAGCAAGACTTGGTAGCTACTAGTAAGTTTATTACCGCAGCAAGGAGCAAAGATTTCAGTTTTGTTACTCATGAAATAGGGAAGAAAGATGGACCTAAACTTGGTGTTTGTATGCCTGTCAATCCATCCCTTTGGTTGAATGATGTTTTGGCACTTATTAGACCATTGTTGGAGTTGGATTTGAGGTCATTTAATATTTCATGCTCCAATGTTGTTGAAACTTTCATGGATAGGCTTCAAGGGTTCACTAGAGGAGGCATCAATCTCTTCTGTATGCACTTGATCCTTACTAGCACTTGGGGATGCATTGAGATTACCTTGCTATGGGTTGAAAACATTTTCGGTTGGGTATATGTGCTTGGGATCCTTAATTTGGCTTGATATAGCTTATTACATTTGGAAAGGACTATTGGAGGAATAAGGATCAAATTTCCAGATTTGTTGATGTTGTCCATTTCTTTGTTTGCCACTTGATGGGTTCGTTTGTTCATCAACAAATGGATTGGAGAATAATTTTGAGTATGGGTTGGAGAAATAAACAGTTGGTTGCTTTTGGCAGTGATCCTCGGCTAAGACAAGGGCAGATTTTGAGACACGAGTTTGCTGATTGGAGGCAGACCAGCCACCTTACTTGTGGAGTTACTCTCGTTTGGGAGAGTTTTTCCATCACTACTTATCAAAGAGGTGGTAGTTTTCAGTTGGACATTGCTCTAGTTTGTTTTCCTACCACTTTGGAGGTGTCACCTTGTAGCTCGATGGTCATCTCACATGCTCACACTTGGGAATTTGAGTGGTGTTGTTGTTTTCCTTCGTGTAGGACTCTAGTATCAAATTGCACTATGTTGATCCCAACCTTGATCAGAAGCAATTATTTGTTCCTTCACACATTTCCTACTCTCCAAATTCATCTTATGATGGTTTGTGATGGAAACTTTGACAGTTTACTCTCAGTGTTGGTTCAGGACAGTGGACTCTCACATGCTTTGGTTCACCATTCTGAGGCTCTTAGAGTGGGAATTGTAAGAGTTTTTAGTAATCTTGATGGTTGCATCAGAATAATGCAGGGGAGGCATAGTAGACTCATGTGGAGTCATGAGTTAGAGTTTGATGAACTCTTGCAAAGGATTGCTTCCCTCTTTGCAAGAAGTTTTGGAGAGGTCACATCTACAATCATGGTTGTGTTAGATATCTTATGGAGGCATGTTGAGGATTACAATTTTGAGTTGAGTAGACTATCTTTTCCAATGCCTAGGTTTGTGATAGACAGTGGCATTGTTGATTTTGCTGACTCAGAGCATTTTGGCCATTATGGTTCCACTATTGTGATCAGAGTAGTGCAACATCAGCATGGTGGGTCCTCTTTCAGATGGATATGGGACCCTGGGATTGTACTTGTTTTGGTTTGGTGCAGTTTGAGTTTTTCTAGAGTTGTGGTGGCATTGCTTGAGGACAAGCAATTTTGGGAAGGGCGGACTGTAATGTCCCCAATTTAGCCCTACGCTCTTCATTTGGATTTAGCCTATTTTTGGAAACTCGTAGGCTAAGCAGAAGCTCGAATCAGGGTTTCCAAACTTCTTGGAGGATGTTTTCGTCTTTTTGCGGAGTCTTCTTTTGGAATTGTTGAACTTGGATTGCGGATTCCTTCTGGGTTTTCTGAGAGCTTCGCGTTGGTGGTTTCATTCGGCATTCTAAGCAATTACATGAATTTACTATTTTTAGTAAATTCTATTTTTAGTTGACTTGTTGACTCCTAATCAGTTGGCTCCACTTTGGCAGTCTGTTCAGACGGTATGGTTGAATTTGGCTTCTGATGCATTTCCATGGTGATATAAGATATTTTATATTATAATGTTATAATTTAACATTATAATTCCTTGTTCTAGCATCATGAATTAATATTGTCTTTAAAAGGGGGACATTGAAGGGTATTTTCACATGGAGGAAATATTTTAATATTTCTAAAGCCAAATATTGCTCAAGGAGTTTGGACGCCAACTTTGGGTGAGCCAAATATTTTATTTAAAAAGTGAAATTTATCTTCTTAAGCAAGTACGCCATCCTAAGGGTGAAGACAAAAGACAAGTCAATGACCTAAAAGAATCTTTGAGGTGGCGCCCTTCTTGGAGGTTTCTAGAAAGCTCTTCTAAAGTTATAAATTGGAGCTCGGGGTCCTCATTTTGTTTATTTGATGAATTTGCAAAGTTATGCTGCCAGATTGGCTTTGGGATTGCTTCGAGGAATGCAAGCCTCCTAGATTGGCTCTTCTTCTTGCTTGAAAGACAACAACTAGTTGAGAGGTTTAGTTGTAGTTGGTTCTTCTCACATTTTGTAGTTGAGTTATTGTATTTTCTGTCAATTTTAGAGTTGCTGATTTGTATGGCTGTAGGTTGTTTTTACTCACAACTCAAGAAACATAAATAATATTGTTCTGGGTACTATTCCAATCTATTTTCCTATGTAGGGCGACCATATGTGCAAGTGTCCAGAATTTTATTTGAAGTCTATGAATTATCTAAAGTAAATCGCCCTTGCTTGCAGGTAATTTCACTTTGTAAGTGCTTTGGAAGCCGTGTAAAATAAATAGGGGTCTTTGTGAGAAGTTTTTGTGATCCATCTTCATTGTCATCATCATTAGAATGTTTTTCAACTGATTTCAAGTTAAATGAGCGAGTATTGAGAGAGATATGAGCATTTAAGTGAGTTTTGGAGTTGTTGTTTTCACCATTCTTAACTGCAGATCTGTCATATTAGACTTAGTAAAATTATTAATAGGGTTGGGATTGTCTGTCTTAGTCATATTAATCGTTCTGGAGTAGCTCTACATTTCAGCAGTGTGATTATCACTCTAATCCATCGTGCTTGCAGGAGATATATTACATTGTAAGGCTGTTAGTAGTACTAACCAGCCAATATTCACATTTGTAAGCTCTTATTTATATTTCCTACATTTTGTGGAAGAGACTGATCCTTGCCCAGTCTATTGTCTTTCTTTATATCTCCGTCATATGGTAGCTCCCATTCCGTCTCGGGTTTGGAAAGCACATTTTTGACGTCGAGTACTTCAACATTCTTGCTTATTTCCCTTAATTGCATTGTAATTCTTAGCACTCCACCATATGGTCGCCTCCTTTCCATACTGGATTGGGTAGCACATGCTTGGTGTTGAGTTTGTTTCCAGTACTTGTAGTGTAGAAGATCCTCTGACCATATGATCATCCTTTGTGGACACATTCTTGGTTAGAGTTACCTTCAGTTGCATTTTGTTTAAGGCACTGGCGATCCTCTTGCCATATGACAGCCTCTCTCTTGTTGAGATTGAGTGCGCATTCTTGGCAACGAGTTATTTGTAATCTACTGGTTTGAATTATCTAACCCTAACGGGTGCTCTCTGCATTGTTGTGTACTTGGTAAAAATAAAAAATAAAGATTGGCTCGAAATATTTCATTAGGCTTGTATTTTTATCTTTCATTATCCCTCTTCTTGAACCAAATTTTTTACATGTAGTTCTCACCTCCACAATATCTGCAAATAATGGGTTTTCTTCCCAACTACTTTTTTGTGCCATCATTTCTTGAAAAATGGTTAGAACCACCATTATTTTAAAATTTATTATAATTTTTCCAATTCTTCTTCCCATCAACAGATTTAGGAAAGGATTTTCCCTTAGTTGCATATGCGTGATTCTTTTTAGTATATCATTCTTTAATAAGTCGAGATTCTTAATCTAAAACCGACTTACAAAATTGATCAAAATTTTGTCAGGAGGTGTTGGGATTTAATTGTATAACCCTTTTCCTTGATTCTTTAAATACCTTTTATGGTTGGGGAAGCTTAATTTCAACCATTTCAATCAACTAAAAATATTTTTTGTATATTCAACACCTATTTTCTTCTATTGGGCATTTAAATATGTAACCTCATTAAAGTATACAATCATTTTTCAAAATCTCCAGGATCTAAGCTCACCAATTTTTCTTTTATACCGAACACATTGACAATATCCACATCCTTATAATCTTTGTCTAAATTTTTCCATGACTCTATTGGATTATCAACATCAATAAACCTTCTATTGAGATTGGGGCTCAAATGTTAGAGTAATCATGCATGAGCTAATAATTAATTAATTATTAGTCTAATTTATTCTCATGCACTTAAGCTAAACTTAGGAGTTCTTTATTTAGTTAGCTAAGTGATTTTCTATGTTAAATGAAGTGAGAAATTATTAGGGTTGCTCCTATAAAGTACTCAACCCTCATTGTAATTATCTCTCGAGCTTTCATATATTTTTGATAGTCTCTCGCTTCTGTAGCTTTTTCTTCTTGAGGAATATTGCACATATTTTTTGTAGATCTCTTGCGTGGAAGGTGTATTTTTTCGTTGTTTGATCCCATGGCTCATGTTTTTTACAATTCTAACATGGTATCAGAGCCTCAATTCAATGAACCCCTTCTCAATTTTTGAGGTTTTTTTCTTCAATGAGGGTTATAGGCTTCAGATCTGAATCCCCTTTGCTTTTTTGCAATTTTTTGGACGTGGGAGAATTTTGGTGCATCTAGGATCAAACCAGAGTGTTCCATTAGATTCAGAGCCATCAGAAAAGTCATATTTACCTTTTGTTTGGCCTGATTTGGACTCTTGAGGTTAGATCTGTGAGGGTTTGAAGTGGTTGCCTTTTTTTAGATCCGGAGGGTAGCAACATTTTCAGTGCATTTAAGGACCTCGTTGTTGGATTCATGAGGCTGAATTTTGACTATAAATTTTCCCAATTTGGCCATCAGAAGCTTCTAAGGCAAAACAAAATTGCCTCAGGGTTCGTACAACCTCCATATGGCCCTCAGGACATGAAAATTGATTTTTTTTAAGCCAAAATAATAAAAGTTGACATATTTTTTAAATTTTTATTTTTTATAAATTTTAAAAAATATAATTTTTTTATGTTAGAATAGAAAATTCAACCCACAACTCCCATGAAACACCTACATGCAATTACCTATCACAATAGAGAAGATCTGAAAGCAAGATCGTGCTCAATGACCCAAGAATTCTATTGATGCAAATAACCTGGATGAATATTACAAATGAATGTGCATGCTTGTATAAGCAAGGCACAAGCAAATCCTACATGTGGATTTGACGAGATAGAGACAAGTGTACAAATCTCATGCAATGAGACAACTTGTCCTAAATTTAGTCCAATCTAATAATAGGAATCAAACTAAAGATTAAGAAGGAACTCCTAATTTAGCTTAAGTGAACTAAAGTAAAAAAGCCTCTAATAATTAATTGATGATTAATTAATTATCAGATAATGACTTATTTACTCCAACACCCCTCCTTAAGATCAACTTAGGGAGAAACTAAACAACTGATAAAGGAGGCTAAATGAATGCAAAAATGGGTCCTGACTACAAGGCCTGATGAGGTACCCATGAACACACAACTAAAATCTCTCATAACCTAGAGAAAAGGAGAAAACCTCATGGGAAAAAATCCTTTACAAAAGAGAGAAAAGGAAATGATTACACTAGTGAAAGAAGGATAGAAGGAGGACTCAATGTGACCCCCCAAGGATTGCTTATGTCATGTAAGTACAATAGATGTCCCCCAGATACGAGAGAGAAAAAGAGAATGTGAATCCTCCTAGCTCCCACGCCAATCATGAACATTTGAAGACAAAATATGATCCACTACCTACAAACAACATTTCTCCCTTTAGGAAGAAACATATCCACTAGTGATTGGAGAAGCCAATCCAAAAGGATGGGTGAATTAGGAATCCAAATCCAAATGATGTGTGCCTTTGAAAAGTGTTCACATGGCCACATGTCGAAAAGAAATGATGTTGATCCAAAATCCTATGAAGACTAATACACAACAAGCTGCAAAGGCAATGAAGATGGTGGGCCAATAGCGGTGATATGGCTATCAATAAAGAGGAGATGAATGTCCTCAATGTAATCCTATAGTTTTGCAATCTAAAACTCTACAAACAATGGTGATATGTTTGTAAGATACAAATCCTAAGTAGCTATGTCTGGAAGTTGTATGATGTCTTGCTGTACTAAATCAATAGAGGCCAAAGATGTGGCGATGCCAAGTTGATCAAGAACAACATTAGATGATGTAGTCTCAATCTGAAGAGTGGAAACATGAATATAAGTCTCTGAACCATCAGAACATGCAAGACCTGTGATATACTCAAGCTCCTCTAAAGTATCGTCATCAAAGGGTATGGAATCTACATTTGCAAGAGGGATGAGACAATTTGTAAGATCCTCTGGGTATGGAGAGATATGAGTGATGCAGGAGCATCCAGGTCCATGGGCAATCTTGCATTGTCCAAAAATATTTTATTTTTATTTTCTCATCATTGGTGTGTTGTGGTTTTTGGTGTCTCTGTATTTTGTGAGCTCCTTGATTTGGTTGGTGAAGGTTTCATGAGCATATCTTTCACACTTTGGAAGAGTTAATTATTTTACAACTTCGACTGGTAATTTCAAAAAAGTTTAAAATTTTAGAATCCTTGAAGGCTTGGACAAAATTCTTCTGCAAGGGACCTGAGGAAGTCATAATTGGAGAACTTTGATTTTTTGCTTGTCGACGCTTGGGTCCACTCTTGACACTATTTTGCAATTACATGTTCAAGTTTGAGAATTTAGTTCGTCCAGAATTTTATATTCATTTAAAAATGCATGTTTAGTGGCAAATTGAAGGCATTTTCAAATGAAATTTTTTAATTTTAAAAGAATTGCAAAATTATAAATCTTTGACAGACTTTAACGCCTAATTAAAGGTGGTTTTCTAACTGTTTGAAATGGACTTGGTATGGAAGAAATGCTATGGCCAAAATTGGGTTTGTAGTGGGGCATGGAAATGGGGAATAAGCAGCCCCATTTTCATAATTCTTAAAGAAAATTAAAATTAATAGAAATGGGAGGCATGGGAAATAAAGTGGTGGTTGTAAAATTTAGAATGGATGCTACTTAGGAAGAGGGAAGGGGCTGGAAAAGTCTTGG
Source organism: Sequoia sempervirens (assembly GCA_007258455.2). Classification (NCBI taxonomy): domain Eukaryota; kingdom Viridiplantae; phylum Streptophyta; class Pinopsida; order Cupressales; family Cupressaceae; genus Sequoia; species Sequoia sempervirens. The sequence goes on along the minus strand of VDFB02193867.1, from coordinate 107,497,890 downwards.
TGCAGTGAGAAGGGAGGAGGCGAAAAGAAAAAGAATAGTGGTGTCTAGAAAATGCAACAATGAGGTTGCATGGATGGTAGCAAGGGTTGGTGGAAAAATCTGTGAGAGAGTGAAATGAAACAAGCAATAAAAAAAAGGAGAGATTGCGTGGAATATAAAGGGAGAAGAAAATTCAATTTGTTGCATATAAGAAAAGGATAGAAGTAGATTTTCTGAGCAAAGATGGGGAAACAAGGAAATGATGTGGAGAGATGTGCAGATTTTTGTATGCTCTATGGTGGCATATCAATTTTCCATTTGATGTAACTATCATGAATTGATTTAATGCAATAAAATTCAAAATTTGTTTGCAGTTATTTTTGTATTGTGAGTGTTCTTTGTTGCAGTTGAGTTTGTATTGCATTATATATATTTTTGTGAGCAGTTGGTTGCTTGCACCAATGAGGGTCTCCATGGATCTCCCAAATTTGTGTCCAAAGTATGTGGGGACATTCAATGTCCGATACAACATACATAGTGTCAAGATAAACACTAGAACATATAACCCCTACAATATGATCTCTGATGATGTTCCATGTTGATAAACTCCCCGATCTATTTGGTGTAGGTATGAGTCCATACAAAGAAGGCAAAATATCAAGCCATTTGAGATGTGTTAGGATGCCATCTTGCCGAGACTCGTAATTGTCCTTGTCCAAGTTGATCACATAAGGGTGAACAGAAAAATCCATGATACTCACTCAAATGAAAAATACAAGGACTAATAACCTCAGTACTGATAAAGCAGATCAAAATATGCCATACAACGCAACCAAATCCTTTCTAGGTGCCAAGATGTCCAAGTAATTAAGCAAAGCGTGAAAACACAAAATACTGAATAAAATGTACGTGGGAAAAATTCTAGAAAAAGTGCATGAATATATCTGAAGAGCTCTGAAATACCTTTCCAATGCTGCTTGAATCGTGAAAATCGGAGATACAGGCAAAAAGTTATGAGCTCGAAAATGCAAAATGAAGATTTGACTTTGACTGAGAATAACAAGAACCAGCAGCAAAATCTGATAATTAGACCTACACAACTGGAAATTTCATGGAACCAACTTTTCAATGATATATTATTTTCTCGATTTTGACATTGTATGCCCAAGTTATGCCAAAAAGAAAAAAACTGCTCCTTTAGGGTAAACTGGGGGCTAGGAGGGGGCTTGGAGAGGCGTAAGTATGATGATGTCAGCAAAGACATTGTATTAAAATTGACGGCCTGGCAGACATTGTCAGAAAAAACTCCCTTGCCAAATTTTTCTTTTACAGTCACTAGAAAAAAAGCACAGTTGTCGGAACATTTGACGAAATCTCTAAGATTCCTTGCTTCTTGTTTTTGTCATGCCGATTTTTTTGTTGAGTTGGAGATTCTGTGGAATCATTAAAGATTATAGTTGTTCACTACCACTAGGTATTTTGTGGTCACCAATTTTCCTTGTACTTGCTCGCCGTTGCTTGAAAATTGACTTATGTCTAATTTATTTGGCTTCCTTGTTTTTTCGCCAGGCTGCCTAATTTCTAACGATGGTGGGAGAATTTTGTAGCCGACGATTTTTGCCGGTAGGGGGGCGATAGAGGGCTGAAACCACCAAGGGGCTTTGGTGAGGGTCCCTCCTTGTACGACAAGTTGAGTAGGCTGTTGAAAGGGTACAATACCCTGTACCAAGCCCTAGGCTATTGAGGCCTTTAAAATTTTTGAATTTGCCTTTTTGATTTTTTTTGCAAAGTTTTTGATTAATTTTTTTTATTGACAGGGTAAAAATATTTTAAAACTTGTATAATTTTTTTTATCAATGGACAATTTAAAAAAAAAACTTAGAATACATGTCATACCTGCACATAAAAATCGAGGCACCAGATCTGTACAAATTTGTACAGATCTGCGTGCCTCTAATTTTTTTCTTCCTTTTTTGCAATTTCTCAGATTTGAGTGAAACGATAGGCGATCTTAGGGTTTTTGGCCACTCCAGACACAATGGTGAGGCCTGTTTTGCTCTAAGATGCACTAGAAAAAATCTCAAGGTCAGATCCCTCTAGAAATTGAATAGGGGGTTGTAGATCTAGGCTCTAATACCATGTTAGAATTGAAGATTCAACCAACAGCTCCCATGAAACACCTACATGCAATTACCTATCACAATAGAGAAGATCTGAAAGCAAGATTGTGCTCAATAACCCGAGAATTCTATTGATGCAAATAACCTGGATGAATATTACAAATGAATGTACATGCTTATATAAGCAATGCACAAGGAAATCCTACATGCTGATTTGACAAGATAGAGACGAGTGTACAAATCTCATACAATGAGACAACTTGTCTTAAATTTAGTCCAATTTAATAATAAGAATCAAACTAAAGATTAAGAAGCAACTCCTAAGTTTAGCTTAAGTGAACTAAAGTAAAAAGGCCTCTAATAATTAATTGAGGATTAATTAATTATCACAAAATGACTTATTTACTCCAATAGTTTATTGGAGGCATTTTTTTGCACGGGAAAATTCTAAAGGGTCGTGGATTTATGTATGGCAAGGAGCACATTTAATTCAAGGGCTACTTGTAGTACCTTATGGGCCCCATTAGTTCTACGAGCGACCTTTTTTAAATGTTGATCGGTGGTTGTACACACTGCTTGATAGACATGTTTGCCAGTTTCTTATTTTCAATGATGCCCTCTTTGGCCCTTTTCAACAATGGAAAAATTTCTTGGTCATTTCAATTTTTTTTCCCATTGATACAATTTCTCGGTGTCGCAAAACTTTTTTCGATGAAAATTGTTTAGGTGCTTTTTTCTGGTATCATAAGATTTTTTCGGCTGCTTACATCATCATTTTTTGGTAGGGTAGTGATCAGATTTTATTTTCATTTGAAGGAACATTCCTTGGAATATTCATTGACATCCGCTGTATGGTTGGCTAGCAAAGGGCCCCAAGTCCCCTTCTCTGGCCTAAGGTAGCAGTTTTTCTTTTGGCCATAACTTGGGTGTATGATGTCAAATTTTGACGAATGAGATATCATCATAAAGCTGGTTTTACCAAATTTTTAGTGGTGTGGGTCTCATCATATGATTTTACTATCAATGCATTCAACAACTTGTTGAAGTTAGAGGTGTTGTTTTCAGTCCCGAGCTCATAAATTTTGACCAGTTTCTCTATTTTTCATGATTCCAACAACGTTGGAACTACCTTTCAGAGCTCTTCACAACCATCGATGCACTTTTTCTAGATTTCTCTTTAGGTACATTTTAATCAGGTTTTTGTGTTTTCACACTCTAGTGAATTACTTAGATGTCTTAGCTCTTGGAAACTTTTTGTTTGTGTGGGATGACTCATTTTTGGTTGTTCTATGTGTATTTCAATATTCTATCCTATTTGGGCACTATAGACATATTTTTCATATACATTCTCTTTTGTAGATGCACTAAGATAAAGTGCCACTCTAATGTATACTTTTTTGGGGATTTTGCATATCCTATTGTGCCTTTTGTATTCACACTATCATATAAAGTGTCATGGGGAGGTTGATGTTTGCCTCTGGTTTTGCCATCACACCTTTGTTGAGTTAGTGGACCCCTTCTATAATAGTAGTGAATCCTAGCGATTCTTGCTTCATGCGTGTGTGCCTTAGTTTGCACAACCTTTTATTTGCATGCTATTTCTCCTTTGTGCACTTCTTGGTTTCACATAGTTTGTGTTCCTATCATGGTTCTCCTTTTTTAGCATTATGGGGGGGTTTCTACTATTGGTGCTAATGCTACCTTGGTTTCATGTTGGAGTGCTCTATGTATCAAGTTCCTATTCCCATGTACTTTCAAATGCAACGTACATTAACGACTGGTTACATGCATTGCAGTGAGTTGGATCATTTATCATATGGACATTCTTGCATTCCTATTTTCTAGGGGCAACTTTCCATTTTCATTTGATCAAAGACTACTAGGTACATATGTATTCAACTTGCATCTTTCATGTCGAGTAGTGTCATTTTTGGTCAATCATACAAATTCATGCATCATTTTTATCTTTGAGTTCCAAATGTTTACCTTTGTTTGCCATCTGATTCAAGTAGTGTCATTAGGGACACTCACGCAGATTATTGTCTCTCTTGTGATAAGTGTTCTTTAGACTATTGGTACCTATATTGTTGACTTGCATCTTGCATGTTGAGTAGTGTTGTTAGGGTCACTCATACAGATTCATGTACCTCCTATATCTTCAAATTCTAGATGTTTATCTTTGTTTTCCATTTGATTCAAGTAGTGTTGTTGGGGGCACTCATGCAGTATAGTCTCCTTGATCTTGACATTTGTATCTTTGATTACTAGATGTTTTGCCTTTGTTTTCCATCTGATTCGAGTAGTGCCATTGGGGCACTCATGCAAATTATTGTTATCTTGATCCCGATCATCATTTATTTTATAGGATGTTCTTCATTTCAACACCATATCAATCATCATTTGATAGTAGTCTATAACTTCTTTGATCTTTTGTGATGCTCTACATGTTCCTCTTTTTCGAGACATTATTTTGGTTGGAGGCTTCTTAGTCTTTCACACCTTGATTTGGAGGTTTTTCAATCCTTCATTTGCCTTTCTCTCTTTTGGAGAGGAGTTTTCTCCCACTATGGTTTTCTCCTTTTCTCCAATTTTGAGAGATCTTTTGTTTGCACATGGGTACCTAACCAGGCCTTGTTTGTCGCGACCCATCATGTTTTCTCATTTTATGGTTTTTAGCTACTCCCTAAGTTCATCTTAAGGGGGGGTGTTAGAGTAATCATGCATTAACTAATAATTAATTAATCTTTAATTAATTATTAGTCTAATTTATTTTCATGCACTTAAGCTAAACATATGATTTCTTTATTCATCTAACTAAGTGGTTTTCTATGTTAACTGAAGTGAGCAATTATTAGGGTTGCTCCTATAAAGTACTCTTGACCCTCATTGTAATTATCTCTCAAGTTTTCATATCTTTTTGATAGTCTCTTGCTTTTGTACCTTTTTATTCTTGAAGAATATTGCACATATTATTTGTAGATCTCTTGCATGGAAGGTGTCTTTGTTTGTTGTTTGATCCTATGGCTCGTTTTTTTCACAATTCTAACATCAAAGCCTTACATGTAATACCTCTAGCTTGCTCTAACTTGCATTTATATAACCCCTTTTCTTTATTTTGTTGAGGTTCTCCAATATCTTTATTCATTATGCTCCATAGAGCCTTTTCTCTCTAAGCATTCTTAATTGCAATATTCCAATTTGCAAAACTATTTCCATTAAATATTAACAACCTTTCATTTGTAGAGCCCATGTTAGAAAAAATTAGCCCTCAAACAAATATATTAAACCACTTTAAAGCTTATCTAGCTAAACAAATATCAATCCAACAATATCTTAGCTTTGTTAGAATTTTTTTAGCTTTGATACCTTATAAAAACATACCAAAAAATAACTATAAAACAAACCAACAACAACAAATAGGGAAAAATAGAGTGAAATGATTGAAGAAGATTATATTGATCTAGTTTTTTATTACACCCAATCCAACAATTTACATTAGTGTTGTTTGCAATGAAAAGCCTTATATTTATACTTGGGATTTTCTAAAATTTAGAAACTTCTAGCTTTCTAGAGAATTCTACATTATTAATTTTTATTCCAATAATCTGAAATGTTCCAACTTTGTGGAAGAATCTAGAAAAATCTTTAATTCTTTTGTAGACAATCTTACTTTTCCTTAACAACATTACTAGGAATATAGTTATCCCTATAATGATAGAAAGTTTATTTCTAGAAACCTTAGATTGGTTAAGTTTTTCAACTGCATAATGGGGATCAAAGGAAGACTAGTTAAGACTAGTTAATAATAAATATCTAATGAATTAAACTAGGTAGTCATAATTATGTCATCATATTTATGCATCTTGATTGTTGTAATTCCTTGTAATTTTATTTTCTTGACATATGGTAATTGGAAACATGAGAGTGGATGTGTGTTGAATATGGAGACTTAAGAATAGTAGTTAAATTAGCCCACCACATATGTGCAATATAGTACAACATATAAATGATTTTTCCAAAACTCATTCAATGTACATTAATTGTATTGTTTGTATTCTCTACCATATCATGTTCTTAGATGGACATATGCATTTAATTAGACCTGCACAAGTACTAGTATATGAATGTTTGAATGTCTAGATATACAGGTTGTACCAAATTCCTTCATACTCTTTAGCTTTAGACTATTGGATCCTTCGTGAAGGGTTGACCTTCTCTAGTTGGGAGAAGACTAGGGAAGCATTTATCTTTGTGGATGGGTGGAAACGTACCTCGATGATGCTATCTCTCTCTCTTAAGATGTTAAATATTATAATTCTTGTAATTGAAATGTAATAAATTCTAATGTAAGATGTTAAATATTGTAAATTTACTTGTAATTGTTGATAGTGTATGTAATGTGTTTTACAATTTCCATAGTGAATACATCCATAAGTTGTCGATTTTATCTAGTTGTCATGATCTTAATCAATCAAGATATTTCATTTAAATTGTTTTGTTGATTATTATCGTGTATGAATATATTGTTATTAAGTATAATCTATTACATTTATTAGTTATGATGAGTAATCTATTAATTAAATTCAATTTTTTTTTATCTCTCCCTCATTTAATCATTTTGTTGTTGTATTATGTTGTTATAAAAGGTCTTTACACGAGTTGTCTTAATGATAGGCAAATCCTAGGTGCTACTTCTTAATTATTGATGGCTAGTAAATCTCCTTAATACAAATGACCAAAAGAGTGATATTCTTTTATATATGACCTAGAAACATGATTTGAAAGTTTTGCCACAAGAATCAATACATAAAAACTAATTGAAATTGAATTAGCTTGAACTAGTTATAAAATTTGAATTTTAAACATGAAAATTAAATTTATATTTACAAATTTCATCTTAAAAGAAAAACCAACAAAACAAAAAATTATTTAAACCAAAATTATGTTTTAAAAAAATTAAAAATTAAAAATACTAAAAATACCAAACCAATCAAAATCATATACCAAAACAATATACTTAAAATTTCACACAAAACAATTTAAAAATATAGGCATTTCACACCTAAAAAGAAATACCTCACAACGTAAGTGAATAGTCACTCTAGACCTTGTTTAGAAAATAAAGCTACCATTTCCATACCTTAAAATAATGCTCTCAATCAATATCCAAGCTTACGAGGACCTTTTAGCAAAAGATGTTTGTCAAAGATTGGCAAAACATTCTTAAAGTCAAGATACCCCACAATCATTATTATTTCATAAAGCTCAGCTCTCGAACATTTGAATTGCCCTTTAATTCAAATCTTCCCCAGAGCGCCAATGTTAACCGTGTCTCCGGTAGTATGAATAAGGTTCATATTCTGTCAATCATTTAGCAGGGCCACTCGGATCTGAGCTCGAAAATCCAATGGAGAATATATGGGTCGGGATCCGTGTAAGGCCTCCTATGGAGAACGACATTTGCAGGGCAGAGTACCCATGGAAAATATACCAGAATTCTATATCCTTGAGCACACCATCAATTACTCAGTCCTTCTGCTTTGGTAAGGATAAATCACTAACTTTTGGTATAAAATTTGTTTTGCACATTGAAGCTGTAATGGGTACTGTCCATGTGTTTGTTCAACAATAATGGTTGTGTTTTGGTAGTGGGCTTGTACAGGACTTATTTTAGGGGGTTGAATTTTGGTTTGCTGCTCTATAGAGGTTAATCCGCAATCTGCTCTGTATTTTCAGAGATTAGAATTTTCTTTTATGACTACACATTTTCTTGTTTTCTATTGCGCTAATGGTCTACAACTCTAGTGTACTTGGGTCTAAGGGTTTTAGTGTTAAAGTGGAAACTGGGTCACTGGTAAGAGGGCGACACACGTGCAGATTGCCTGACTGTAATAAGAAGGCCTATATAACTCATGCAAACATATGGCGTGGTTGTGGTGTAACTGTTTCGGAGTATTGTGGGGTACATCAATGCATGATCCCTGTTTACTATTTTTAACAATGTGGTACATGCTGTTAAGGGCAGTGATTAACCTCGCCAAATTTGCCTTGCAAAAAATAAAGAGCTTTAGTGTATTTTCTAGAAAATTACAATATGTGTACTAGATGGAGCAATGATCATAAAAACCTTTGTTCTGGATTTCTCCAGTTGTTTTGATTACATGAAATTTTGAAACGTACCTGTTGCATGTTGCCACTAGCGCAGCGCTCACTCCTAGACCGAATAGTGCTAGGGTCACTACCCACTGGATTGTAAATCAAGGGCAATAAGAATTTTATATATTTTTTCGCTTGGGCCATATCCTTAAGATTTGAAGACATGTGCCATGCTTGAATACACACAAGAATTGTTATGCCGCAATTGTTGGATCTGAAGGAAATACAGGTGTGCAGGAAAGTAACAAAAACGGAGCATAAAAAACAGAGCTTAATCAGAAAAAGAGTACACACTGTGTTTGTTGCTGCAGCAAAAATATTGTTATTAGTATGAATGCAGATTACACAAGCAACACAGATACAGGGCTCTGCAGAGTTCTGCTGTATCTGTTCTGATCATGCTATGAAATGCTTACATTAGGCCATGTTTTATAGTTAAGAAGGGTGGTTACAAAACTTGCAGTGCAAGGCAAGTCAAACATCAGATTGTATGCGGTGGACGAGGATGGCAGTTTGCAAACATGATAATCCAAAATGATTAAGGTTGTGCTGAAGGACAGTTGGGCAGAAGCTTCCAGTAAGGCAGTGGAGATAGTTGGTGTTGCTCCTAAGCATTACCGCTATTATTCTCCCCCTTAATGCTTAGTGCAGTAACACCTAACAAATCTCTGATCTTAGTAAACATTTCCCTTGAAATTGCTTTGGTAAACATATTTGCAAGCCGATCACTAGTTTTACAAAACTGTAGTTCAATCTGTCCATCTGCTACAAGATTTCTGATGAAATGATGGCGGATATCTATATGCTTGGTTTGACTATGAAAAACTGGATTCTTTGTTATAGCAATAGTAGAATTATTGTCACAATAAACAGTTGTAGGTTTATTTTGTTCTTGTCTCAAATCCGCGAGTATTCTCCTCAACAAATTGCTTGACAAGTTGCAGAAGTTGCTGCAATGTACTCTGCTTCTGTTGATGATAGTGATACTGTTGATTGTTTTTTTGAACACCAAGAAATTGCACCTGATCCCAAGCTGAATACATTTCTTGATGTACTTTTCCTATCATCAATAGATCCTGCCCAATCACTGCCTATATGTCCAACCAATCTAAAGTTGTCTGTTGGTGTATACAAAATGCCAAAGCTGCTTGTACTATGAACATACCTAAGTATCCTTTTTACGGCACAAAAGTGAATCTTACTTGGATTTTGCATAAATCTTGATACTAGACTGACTGCATACATGATGTCAGGTCTAGTTGTAGTAAGATACATAAGACTGCCGACTAAACTTCTGTATAGTTTTGTATCTATCTTTTCAGTATCATCATCTTTGGCCAACTTTACATTTACATCCAAATTTGTATTCATTGGTTTGCAATTCTTCAGTCTAAATTTATCAAGCAGATCAATTGTATACTTTTCTTGTGAAATAAAAATCCCATCATTAAATTGTCTGATTTGTATTCCAAGGAAGTAATGCGTCAAACCCAAATCAGTCATTTCAAATTCACTCTTCATGGCTTTCTTGAATTCTTCTATCAATACTTCACTATTGCTTGTGTAAATGAGATCATCAACATATAAACAAATTATAAGTAAATCATTAGTACCTTTGGATTTGATATAAAGTGTAGGTTCACTTTCACTCCTTTTGAATCCTTTCTTCTGAAAATAGTCATCAATCCTGCTATACCAAGCTCTTGGTGCTTGCTTAAGACCGTAAAGAGCCTTGTTCAATTTGTAAACTTTGTGTTCTTGTCTTGAAACCACATATCCTGGTGGCTGCTCTACAGACACTTCTTCATTTAAGAAACCATTTAGAAAAGCTGATTTAACATCAAATTGATATAAACCACTTAGATTGTGCTGCTAATGCCAAAACTGTTTTTATAGTATCCGCTCTTGCTACAAGAGCATAAGTTTGATTGTAGTCTATACTTGGCTGTTGTGCAAAGCCTTTGGCCACCAATCTTGCTTTGTGTCTTTTAGTGGATCCATCAGCCTTATACTTTGTTTTATAGACCCATTTTAGTCCAATAACATCCTTTTATGGCAGAAGTTTTGCTGACTCCCATGTTCCATTTCTTTTAATTGAATCTATCTCCTCATCCATGGCTTTAATCGAAACTTCATGTTTTATTGCATCTTCAAATTGTTGTGGTTCTACTTGAATATAAGACAAAGCAAAATTTGTAACTGAATCAAGACTAGTAGTTCTTTCATAAATTTCTTTAAGAGTTTTTACCTTCCTTGGAGGAGCACTTGAACTCTGAGGAGGTTTTGATGATGGAGATGCTTGAGTGGAATTTGATCCACCACTTGTGCTAAGAGGGTGAGATGGAACATCTTGTTTTGTTTCCACAATTCTTGGTCTTTCTTGTTCTTCATTCCATTTCCATGCATTCTTTTCAGCAAAAAAACCATCTCGACTAACTATCAAGCTTTCTGTTGCTGAATTATATAACCTGTAACCCTTAGTTTCCTCACTATACCCAATAAAAATATATTTTTCACTTTTATTATCAAATTTTTGTCTTTTTTGCTCTGCAATATGAGCATAGGCAATACATCAAATACCCTAAGATGAGCTACACCAGGTTTTCTTCCACTCCATGCTTCATAAGGAATCATATTCTTCACACTTTTGGTTGGACATCTATTCAACAAGTAAACGGATGTAGCTATAGCTTTAGCCCAGAAAGTATTCAAAAGATCCTTAGCCTTGAGCATGGTTCAAGCCATCTCTACTACTGTATGATTCTTCCATTCAACTACTCCCTTTTGCTGAGGAGTATAACTTGCAGTCAGTTGCCTGTGAATACCATTTCTTTTGCAAAAGTCTTGAAATTCATTTGAAGTATATTCTCCTCCTCTATTTGTACGTAGAGTCTTTAAGAAACAACCGCTTTGTTTTGCTACATAAGCTTTAAAATGCTGAAATATAGAAAATGCTTCTGACTTTTCTTTAATAAAGTATACCCAAACTTTTCTACTATAGTCATCAACAAAAATAAGAAAGTACCTATTTTTGTTGAGAGATAAGGTCTGCATTGGACCACAAATATCAGCATGCACCAATTCAAGAGGCGCTCTTGCTCTCCAAGCTTTAATGATGGGAAAGTAGTCTTGGTGTTGCTTATTGATAATACAACCTTCACAAACTTGATCATTTCGTTCAATAAGGGGTAACCCTTTTACCATTTGCTTTTGGTAAAGTAGTTTTAACCCTCGAAAAGGGAGGTGTCCATACCTCATGTGCCATAGCCATGATTCATTATCTAGGACTGCATTCAAAGCTTGAGTTTCCCCATATGCAAGTCCAAGAGGAAAAATTCTATTTTGTAGCATACCAACTTTTGCTACAATCTGATTGCTATTAGATTTATCATAGACAACACATTCATTATTTTGAAAAACAATAGAATACTCTTTCTCAATAAGCTGTCCAACACTCAATAAATTATGTGCCATTCTTGGAACATATAACACATCATGTATATATTTTTCTATACCTTGTTTAGTTGTAATGTCCTCTTTTTAGCTCAACTTAGCATCGTGGATTGGCCTATTATCTGACCCTCGTAGGCTAATATTGTTGGTTAGAGGGTCCCGTGTGGCAGATATCTGGTTGTCTTCTTCTTCAGAGTTTGATATTATTCAGGATTTGCCTTCGGGGGTTGACTTGGACTTAGTTTTTACACACTTACTAATTTTAGTAAGTCACTTGGTTGATAGAGTCTAGTGTTACTATTTTTGGAAGGGCCTTTTGAAGAGTAGTGATTTTAGTGGATGACCTCCTAGTTTTGACGGAATTGGAAAATAATGATTATTGAGAGAGATATGTTATTTTAATTATTATTAAAGTAAGACTTTAATAATAATTAATTATTTAAAGTACATATCATAATGATTTATTTTGACTTTATATTATGGGCCATTTAATTATTATAAGTCAAATCATAAAGTGCATAGGTTTGGGCGCCCATTTAATGAAGTTTAATAAAGTCAATCAAAAGCAAATATTAAATTACATTTTTAACAGCCAAAAAGCTACCTAGGGGGTCGTGCCATTTCATGAGGCATATATAAGCATCTAACAAAAGCAAATTGATTATCATTTTTATTCATTCGACACTTGTGCATTTGTGGGCTTTTGCTTTGGAGAAGGAAAAACCAGGGTTTTTCTGCATTATTGGTCTTGGAGAGTGTAGCTTCTTCATGATTCTGCTACCTGAGGGTGTGAGAGATCATCTGAAGGCTGCAAATACCAGGTGGCTACATCCAGTAGTCATATTTTGAGCATATTGGAGAGTTTGTTGCAGGGTTTGAGAAGTTTATCAACAGAAATCAGAAGTTAAATGGTTGCTGGTTATTCATTGTCTGCCAACTTGATTTCTGGGCCGTACCATCTGCATTACCAGGCTGTACCTTTCACCTATGTCAGGCCGTACAACTTCTGTGAGAATGGCGTTGGAGTTTGAGGCTGAAACGCCTAGGAATTGGTGTTGCTGTATTTTCAGCTGAGGACGTCTAAGCATTTAATATCTGTTTGCTGCACTTTTGTTGAGGAGAAATCATTCTATGAAGTTAGGCGTCCATATCTAGGGATTTCAAGTTGCTGATTATAATTTCCCTGCTGTCATAAAGATTCAAGCCTGCAATTAATGCATTTGTATTCCGGGTATGATCCTTATTGTTTAAGCAAACATTTGTAATCAGTTTAGAGCATTTATAAATATATACATGAAAGGGTTTGTTCCAGCTGTTGCTTTCTTTGCAATTATTGTCAATAATTCTTCTTGGTTCCCTGGCAATTGCTTTTATAATGCTTAAACATCTTTCAAAAAGTATAAACTTTGAAAACCAAAGAAATCACAAAGGGCAGAAATCTCAGTTTGCAAGTGTCCACTTGGAGTGGGTCATTCCATTACTTCTGACTGCAATTGCTCCTTTACCCATAACTTCAACTTCTTTGTCATCTCCCAATCACACATTTGTTTTAGGAGACTCTTCCATCTTCACAAATATATTCTTATTCTCTGTCATATGGTTACTGCAGCCACTATCTAGAAGCCAGACATATTCAAAAATTTCTTTTGTAACATCACATGCAAAAAATAAATTATTTTGCCCTTGTTTTTCTTCAGAAAAGTTAGCATGTGGCTTATTCTTTTTCCAACAGTCTCTTTCATAATGACCAAACTTTTTGCAACAATTACATTGCACTTGTGATTTGTAATAATTTTGGTTACTGCAGCCACTATCTAGAAGCCAGACATTTTCAAAAATTTCTTTTGTAACATCACATGCAAAAAATAAATTATTTTGCCCTTGTTTTTCTTCAGAAAAGTTAGCATGTGGCTTATTCTTTGTCCAACAGTCTCTTTCATAATGACCAAACTTTTTGCAACAATTACATTGCACTTGTGATTTGTAATAATTTTGGTTACCTCTTTCATTATTGCTGTAGTATCTTCTTCTATTATAGCCTCTGCCTTGTCCACTACTGCTCTCTTTACTTTCATTGTCTCTTCTTTTGAATTTTCCTGATAGTTCACCAAAAAATTTCTTTTTATTTTTTGAAATATTTAACTTTGATTGAAATGCCTGTTCAATAGACTTTTCAGTGGTTCGATTCATCCTTTGCTCATGTGTTTGAAGAGACCCCGTAAGTTCATTTACTGATAACGATGTTAGATCCTTTGACTCTTCAATAGCTATTACAATGGGATCAAATTTCAAAGGCAAACTCCTCAACATTTTTTCTACTATTTTCTGATCTGTTAGGGTATCTCCATAAGATCTAATCTGATTTACTAAACCCATAACTCGAGTAAACAAGTCTTGCATAGATTCAGAATCTTTCATAAAAAGATTTTCAAAATCTCTTATAAGCATTTGTAGTTTAACAGTTTTTACCTTATTTGTTCCTTGGAATACATTTTGCAGAAGATCCCAAGCTCGCTTTGATTTTGTTGTAGCAGAAATTCTTGGAAATATTGTCTCATGTACTGCTTGCTGAATGATGAAGAGAGCTTTTGCATCCTTCTTTATGTTTTCATGAAGCTGATCTTGTTGTGCTTGTGTCCAAGAGGCAAGTGCTTGAGCATTTGCAGGTTCTGAATAGCCATTCTCAACTAAATCCCATAAACCTTGAGAAATAAACAATGTTCTCATTTTGATGCTCTAGAAATCATAATTCTCTCCTTTGAACAAAGGAATATGAGGCTGTGACATGTTCAAACTATTGCTAATAGTTGCCATATTTTAAAAAACAACAAAACAGAAAAATATTGTACTTATCTCTCCTTTAAAATGCCCAAATTTGCTCCTTTAGACAAGTGTTCTTTCTACAATCTTTGCTTTCAAAATTCTGCAAAAGTCTCTTTCACTCTGTTATACCTTCTCATTCACACTGTTGTTGTTTCACACAAAATAAATGCCTGCAACCAAGCTTGGCTTTGATACCAATTGTTGGATCTGAAAGAAATATAGGTGTGCAGGAAAGTAACAAAAACAGAGCATAAAAAATTAGAGCTTAATAAAAAAGAGAGTACACACTGTGTTTGTTGCTGCAGCAAACATATTGTTATTAGTATGAATGCAGATTACACAAGCAACATAGATACATGGCTCTGTAGAATTCTGCTGTATCTGTTTTGATCATGATATGAAATGCTTACATTAGCCCCTGTTTTATAGTTAAGAAGGATGGTTACAAAACTTGTAGTGCAAGGCAAGTCAAACATCAGATTGTATTTGGTGGATAAGGATGGCAGTTTGCAAACAAGATAATCCAAAATGATTAAGGTGGTGTTGAAGGACAGTTGTGCAGAAGCTTCCAGTAAGGCGGTGGAGATAGTCGGTGTTGCTCCTAAGCATTACCGCTAAGTTGCCAGTTCGGGTACGGGTTCAGATGCGGGTTTGGGTTCGGGTTTGCCGGTTAGGCAAATTTTTTTTTTCCTAGGGTACGGTTACGGGTACGGCCGTACTATATATATAAAATTATAAATTTATAAAAATAATGATAATGCCATAGACTCATAAGCATGCTCAAAATTATAATCATATGATCATAATGCCATAATGCCATAGAATATTGAAACAATGAAATACGCCATACGGTAATACCTCATATAATCTGTAATCATATTCATAATTTGCAAAAATGTAAATGTAAATACGCCATAATGCCATATAATCTGTAATCATATTCATAATTTTTTAGCTTGGGGGCAAAAATATGGTGTTTTTGCTCTTTTGAGTTTGCAAAATGAGCCTCATTTGGTTGGCCAAGTCAATATAAGGCAATCTGGGCACTTTTTAGGGTTTTATTTTTTGTTTTTAAGTTGAGTTTTTGCCTTTTTCTAGGCTGGATGACATGGGTACTCCCAGGTCCTTTTGGGTTCTCCCTAGGTTCGGCCAGGGTTCTCCATTTTCAACCTGGGTTCTCTGTGGATCCTTCTATGAAGGACCCACAGAGAACCCGGGTGGAAAATGGAGAACCCAGGCAAACCCAGAGAAGAACTGAACCAGAACCAGAACCCACACGTATTTTGGCTGGTTCGGGGGGCTAAAATGAAGAACCTGGTAATAGAGCATTACCGCTATCAACAATCTCAACACGTGCATAGTAGCTATGAGCTGTCTTATTAAGGGAAAGAAAAATTTAGTTCTTTACTTGAGTTGAACTGGGAGTTGAATCGATTCAATGAATTTTGAATCCTGATTAATTGTTGGGTGTTGCTCTTGTATCATCGTTCACTTCTAGACTGAATGCTGCCAAGGTCACTTTCTACCAGGTTGTAGATTAAGGCTAGAAGAATTTTTTGTTTGCAACTCTTGGATGAAGCTAATGCTGTATGAAATAAGCTTTGGTCAAATTCTTAAGATCTTTAAACTTGGATCGTGCTCAAATATATCCAATAGTCATTATATTGGAACCTCAACATGCGTCAATAGGAGCTGTGGGCTTCCTATTTGAGGGGAAGAAAACTTGTGTTGCTCGTAACTATCTGAATTGATTCTTTGGGTTTTGGAAGCTAACTAATTGTTGAACATTACCACTCGCCTAGTGTTCCCTCCTAAACTAAATGTTGATAGCCCTGGTAAGTCTTGGGAAAGGTTAAAGCCTTTTGGGATTAGCTTGAACTGTATTCTTATGATTTTTATATACAAACAATGCTTGAATGTACCCAACAATTGTCTCGCTACAACTTTACACCACATCTGCTGGAGCAATGGTCTGCCCTATTATGGGGATGGGATTTGAACCTTGGTCATGCTCTGACTAATGTTCACCATTATCATAACACAATAATTGGGCAAGTGCATTATTTGCAGTTTGGACTTGCTTACCAATGGATTGAACCTAATTTGTTAGGACTACATGTCATGTCCCCGAAATTGCAAACAAAAAACCCTAACATTGAAGATACAAATGAATAAATAAAATAAATAACAATATAAATATAAAAATTATAAATATAAATATTAGGAATTTAATATTATTATAATTATAATTATAATTATCATAAACTAATAGTATAATTATCAAATATAACAATTTAAATATTATTATAATAATATAATGCTATAAATATTAAAACACATAAAACTGATAAAAAAAGATATATAAATTCAATTTATAAATATATTAATATAAAATATCTAACATAAGATAATATATATATAGAGAGAACAATTAGTAATGCAGCGATCATGAGTATTGATGGGTAGTGATTGAATATATTCAAAAAAGATAGTGTACAACGATCTTGTAAAGGCACATTAAAGCAGCAATCATACTTAAAAGGCTGCGATCCATATTCTTAAGCATTAGGAAGGAATCAAAGTAAAAGAAATAAATATTATCTCATGTAGTCAGCGCGCCCAATACAAGACAAAGGTGTTAATCACACAATAATGAAAAGGTGTGATTAAGGAGATAAAATAAATGTTGTGAAAGGACACCATTATTTGTAAAAGACATCTCTCTTGAAGAATGTATAAAAGGAGAGTCTGGGAATCAATATATTGTTCAATCAGAAATCTGGAAAAGCAGCAGTTGGTAAAGAAGAATAAAATGTATTGTCAAGAATATATTTGAGCAATAAGTTTAAATATATATATATATATATTCATGCCAAAAGTAATTATTGTAAATTGAAGTCAATTAGAAATAATTATTTATATATAATATTGATATATATATGTCTCTATCCTATGATCAATCAAATGTGAGGTTGAAGGAAGCAAGTTAGGAGGATGCAGTTTACGGGCCTCCCATGCTAAGTAGGCCACTTCGAGGGTGGAATTGTCTTGGTTCAGAAGTTCTTGCCGCTTAGGGCCAAGGGGTGGGTTGTCTTGGTCAAACGCTCGTGCTCTTGGGCTTAGATGGGTTGAGTAGTTTACAAGCACCCCTTTCAAGGCTTCCCCTATCAAGCCAAACTATGACTGATTGTTAGGATGGAGTCTCAATCATAAGGAGGATGGATAAGACAACATGGGTAGGAAAAGTGGATACAAGTGTATTCCACTAAGCATGCCACTTCGAGGGTGGAATTGTCTTGGCTTAGACGTTCTTGCCTCTTGGGGCCAAGGGGTGGGTTGTCTTGGTTAGATGCTTGTGCTCTTGGGCTTAGGTGGGTAGCTTCGGGCGGACTTATCATGTTTCTTATCCAAGTCCTATTATGATTAAAGATTTCCACTGTGCATTATGAATATTGGTAGTTTAGATAGTCTTGAAATAATTATGTATTTTGTATAGCTTAATAGATAAGGCATTTATTATGTTGAATGTTCTGATCATATGAATTATATTTCCAATATTATCTAACATGATTGCAAGATCTAAACCAAGATTTATCTTGCTTGAAGCATTTAAGTGGTAAGTTATAACCCTAACTACATTAAGCTTGAGATTCTAGGGCAAGATTTAGGCCAATCCCAAAAGGGAACATTACACTAACCCCCATGGGACAATGTATATACTGAATACTGACCTGTAGTTGGGGCAAAATGTTCAAAATTTTTGGTAACAATGAATTGAAGTAGCATATAATTAACAATGAATTGCCATTGGTTTTAGATATAATTAACATATCGATTGAACCTAATTGCAGTTTCAGCAAATTATCACAAGTTTAATTTTGCACTGCAGTCTATTTTGATGTCTTACGTAAATGCTTTGGTTTTTCTCAATTTACATGCAAGTGGTAAATGGCCAAAAGTTGAATTGATCGGTTTGGGCACCTTGGTGCTAAATGCCTTTGGAGTAACATTTGCCAAATTTTGACTATCTAATTCCTTGTTTCTATTTTCATACAGCACTATGAGTATACAGTGCCCCATTCAGGGCATATGGTCATTGTTGAAACAAAATTTTAAAAACAGAAAGGGTTTCAGTATTTCATAATAGGTAATGCATGCTGGAACTTTCTGCTGTTGTAGATAATGTCTTTGGTTCTGATGCTAATAACGAAGATGTTTACCGAGCTCATCCAAAACAAGTGGCAATGGCAGCTGTTAGTGGTTTCAATGGTATGATTTCCTTACTTGTCCCAAGCAAGTTAATTGTTTTTCTTTGTTTTAAATTACTTCTTAGATTATCAAATCCAATGTACGCTAGAAACATGGTGTCTGAATCCCAACAGGGATATTTTGGGGCTATGTGATGCAATGGTATTATCTCACGAAGTACTAGAATCTGCAAAACCACCACTAATAAGATGGGGATGGCTAATTTTTAAAATAAAAAATCTGGCCAAAATTAAAAAAACCCGTTAATTTTGATTAAAAATGAGCATTAACTATACTAACTATATTGCAATGTTCGTATACTCATAATGCAGAGCTCTAATAGGTTTAGTTGTTTGAACATTGTTATTAGGTACGGTATTTGCATATGGGCAAACAAATAGTGGCAAGACATATACAATGCATGGAACAATGACAAACCCTGGAATAATATCATTAGCTGTCATTGATGTGTTTGAACACATCAAAATGGTTGGGCTGCCTATCCCTTTTACAAGGCTTTATTGATTTTTTTCTGATGTAAAAGATTTACAGACATGTTCAGGTTCCAAATACAGGAATCTAATAGAGCATTTTATTTGAAATCAATGGGACCATGCAGGTTATTGACAGGGAGTTTCTCCTCCGAGTGTCCTTCATGGAGATATATAATGAAGAGATAAAGGATCTACTTTGCCCTGAAAATTGCAAGCTCGAGATCCATGAGAATCAAGAGGTACAAGTGTTATTGATGCCCTGGATTCTTGTCTTTCAGTCTTCAAATATCAATAAACTAAAGATGTCTGTGCTTTTTAGCGTGGAGTATTTGTGGCAGGCTTAAAGGAATTAATTGTCAATAGTCCTCAACAAGTACTGGACATTTTGCAGTTTGGAGAAGGTATAATATCTGTCCAACCATTACTTTCTAAAGTTTTTGTGTTCTTTTATTATTTTTTTACTAGGGCAATGTCATGATTAATGTAAAACTTTGAAATTTTCCTCAAAGTTATGCACACTAAGCTGAATAACTGATCACATTTTTAAGAAATTTTTGGTTTGTTGCTGTTTCAGTGAATCGTCATTTTGGGGGAACAAACATGAATGCTAATAGTAGCAGGTCTCATGCAATTTTTCGAATGGTAGTGTGCTTGTTCATAATCTTTTATTTTGTGTCACACTTTTATTAGAATATCTGTCTTGATGATTCAATTAAATTTTGTCATCTCTTTTTGATTTTTCACTAAATTTGCCTTCCAAATAATGTACTTGTTTACAATCTCTTACTCATTGGGCCAAATTTACTTGTAATATTACAGGTCATTGAAAGCAAGAGGAAATCAATTCAGTCAACCACAGTTGTAGTTGATACTGATGTTGTTCAAGTTTCAACCTTGGTACGTTTCTCTAATATTTTCTTGGTTAATTCATCACTTTTATAAATTATTTCAAGGATACCACAAGTTGAAGAAATATTTTGTTTTGTTTTGAGTTTGGGTTTTGTATTTTTTGAAACTTTTCATTTCGTTAATATGTTCTAAGGAAAAATTTGAGGATTCTTCTTAAAATCAGGTTGCAAAGTTGATCTGGAACAAGAGGATATGTAACTTCACAATTATGTTTTCTTAGCACTTGCTTAAAATTTGAGAATAGTTCATTTTGAAAAGATGTAGAGAATTTGAAGAAATCTATATTAGGAATAACAAGCATTTAGAAACAAATTAAAAAGTATGTAATGAGTTCATAGAGGCCATACTTGCATAGTTTGGGTTCAGTTTGTACTTGGCTCATATCTAGGTCTAGTATGTCAAGGGATTAGTGCAAGGTGTGTTTAAATGCTTGTCTTGGACGAACTCAACGAAACCCTAGAGAACTTGGTAAAAAAAACAGAGACATTGTGGGAAATTATTCGTTGAAGTTTGAATGTTCTATTTGACCATGACCACACTCATTATTGTTAGTCCATTGTACTTGCTCAATAGTCATACATCATCCACTATTGTTTGCTATTGTCAGAGTTTTTTTTGCCTAGTGCTGCATTTTTACTATCAATGTTTATTTTCTCATATCATATAATGTTCCTTTCAATCTTTTGATTGATTATAAAAATTAACATTCTGTAATGTCCCCATTTTCGTGAGCATCAGAGTTCAAAGGATTAGCCTATCAATTGACCCTCGTAGGCTAGTGTTTAGTGATTAGAGGGTCCATTTGGGCGTTAATGAGCTCTTCAGGTGGTAGTTGGTAGTGTTTTCATCTCCATATCCTTAGCTTGTTCTGAGATGATGTTATTCAGAGGTTTTTGGCTTTATATTGTTAGTTTTAAATCAGATTTAACAGAAAGCAGAAAAATAAACATAGAACAATGAACACAGAATTTTATCTTGGGAAAACCCTCCTACTCGAGGGAGAAAAACTCAACAATTTATTCACTTATAAATCAAAAATAGAAGTGTAGAAATAGCACTCAGAATCAGGCCCTAGAAAGGCCGAATCTCATACAATAGATCAACACTTAAAGATAGTGCGAATTCCTCATATACACAAAAATATCAACTCTTCTTCTATAAGCGAATTTGCTCCTCTTGAATGCTAATCTGTTGCTGAAGGAAATTGAATTTAGAAATGGAATGAATTGATTGCCTAATGTGGAGACTCTATCTCCATTATATACCAAACTAGGCAAGCTCTCCTCTTGAGCCAACCTAGAAAACATATTATTTGTTTTATAATAGAAAGGCTGACTTGCCTTGAATGAATTATTCTTTAAGAAAAATACCTCCCGTCGCCACAAAACACTAACACTCCCTCTTAGCTAGGGAGGTATTCTCAAGTATCTTCGTCATGGAGTCTCTCAACATGATGTCCACAATGGCTACACCCAATTGTGGAAAACACAGCTCAGTCTTAGAGATGTGATCTATACAAGGCCTTTAACCTCATATTTCTCCGTCTCAAAGAAATATACACTACAAGGGCTTTCACCTCATATTTCTTACAAGGGCTTTCACCTCATATTTCTTCATCTCAGAGAAATATACGCTACAAGGGCTTTCACCTCATATTTCTCCGTCTCAGAGAAATATACATTACAAGAAATCTTAATGATGCTGTGACTCCCTCTGGAGCTGGATTACTTTCCTCAGCACCATTTTTGACCCTGCCATATTTTAATCCCGATTTCAGAACCTTAATCCTCTTCCTGGACATGATCTCAACTCGTGCCTTGAATTCTCAAAATCTAACTCCCTCTGAATGGCAGGAGTGTAGTCGAGGGATGAATCCATATTCATTGGAGCCTCCTGCTCCTCACTGACTATCTCCATGTAATATCCTTTAGGTCACCTGAAGGCTACCTCCTCTTCAAAGGAGACATCCTGGCTTATTTCAAGCAAGGCATTCAATGATGCAATAATATCAAACTAATCAACCAGTCGTTTGCTGCTGTAGTAGTCTTTAGTGAATAAGCAATACTTCATCAATAATCTCCAAGAATCGTGTAAACAGTGAACTCTGAAAGGAAATAGAAAAGAGCAATGGAAAGTACTAATGAATGAGCAATTGTTTGAAGGAAAGAGATTACCAAATAGATTGAAGTAGCCAAACCAAGCACCACCAAAGCAAGAGAGACACAAGAATTTGTTAAGGGTAAAAAACAAGAAAAAACCCCAATATTATGAATGGAGGCAAAATGCCTAAAGAATAATACAAAGAGAGAGAGAGCTTCAACCTTAGCTTGCTTGCTTGAATCTTGAAGAATGAGAGGAGAGGCACCTCAATGAGTAGAGGTGAGAAGGAGGAGTTAGAATGTAACTCCCAACTCAATGAATGCCACCATTCATCTATGTGTGTGCAAAGTGTCACCTCTTAAGGAGGTGGCTACAAATATTCCTTAATAAAGAAATTAAAAATAAGTGATCCTCACACATTTGTGAGATGACAAAAAAAGACAAAAGACTTGTAGGGACTCCTTTGGAATATTCCTACAAGTTAATAAATAATTACAATTAAAGAATAACCTTTACCAAGTAAAGATTAATCTTCTAACATCCCCCCTTAAGCTTTACTTGGAGAGGTTACATCAAACCCTTCAATGGATTGTAATCCAATATTTTTACAATGAAAGAGAAATTTATCTTTACAAAGAGCTTTGGTGAGAATATCTGCAACTTGATCTTCACCTTTACAATACAAAAGAGACATTTGCTTGTCTTCAATTTGCTCTCTAATGAAGTGATGTTGAAGAGAAATGTGCTTGGTCTTTGCATGAAAAATTGGATTCTTTGCCAAAGCAATAGCACTTTGATTATCACAACATAAAGGAGTAGGATCCTTTTGAGGTAGACCCAAGTCTTCAAGTAATCTTCTTAACCATAGTGCTTCTTTAGATGCATTTGTACAACCTTTATATTCAACTTCTGTAGAACAAAGAGAAGTAGATTGTTGTTTCTTACTATTCCATGAGATTGCACCTGATCCAACAAAGAAACAATAACCACAAGTGGATCTCCCATCATTACGATCACTTCCTAAATCTGAATCAGTATAACCTTTTAAAGAAAAATCACAATTTGCATCATCAAAGAGACCAAGATTAAGAGTCCCTTTAACATATCTTAAAATTCTTTTTGCAACTTTAAAATGAGTTTGTTGTGGTTTAGACATAAATCTAGGAACCAATCCAACACTATAAGAAATATCAGGTCTAGTAAGAGTTAGATAATTTAAACTTCCTACTAATTGCCTATATAAAGTAGGATCAACAAAAGGAGTTTCCATATCAACCATTAATTTAGTTCCTAATTCACAAGGAGTAGAAACACACTTTGCATCATTCATTTTAAATCTATCTAAGAGATCTTGAGCATATTTATGTTGAGAAAGAAAAATACCTTTAGGTGTTTGCCAAATTTGCATACCCAAAAAATAATGTAATAGGCCTAAATCAGTCATTTGAAATTGTTGATTGAGTTGAGACTTAACATCACTAATCAAATTGTTAGAACTAGAAGTGATAATTAAATCATCAACATATAAAATAATAATCACAATATCATCTTCACTATGCTTAATATATAAATTTGGATCATTTTTACTTCTAATGAAACCTTGAGATAAAAAGAAAGCATTGATCTTTGAATACCATTCTCTAGGAGATTGCTTTAAACCATATATTGATTTCTTCAATTTGCAAACAAGATTTTCATTACCTTCCTTAATGAAACCCAAAGGTTGAGACATATAAATTTCTTCATGTAAATCACCATTTAAAAATGCACTTTTAACATCCATTTGATGAATAGGCCAATGCATATGAGAAGCTAAAGCAAGAACTAATTTAATGGTTGGCATCTTAGCTACTGGAGCAAATGTTTCATTATAATCTAATCCTTCAACTTGAGAGAAGCCCCTAGCAACTAATCTAGCTTTAAACTTGCTAACTTCATTATTTGCATTAACCTTAGTTTTATACAACCATTTGCATGAAACAAGATTCTTACCTTGAGGTAAAGGAACTAAATCCCAAGTATTATTAGCAATTAAAGTATCATATTCTTCTTGCATAGCCTTTTGCCAATGAGGTTGATCTTTAGCTTGTTCATAAGTTTGAGGATCATTTGAATTCATAATATTAGACATCAAAGCATAATTACAATAATTTGCCTTTCTAGTCTTAGATTTATTCATTCTAGCTAAAAAATCCTCACTTTCTTGCATTAAATTTTTAAACCATTTAGGCTTTCTTTTAGATGTAGGAGTATCATCACTAGAAGAAGAATCATGAGGAGAAATTTCAACATTTTCATCATCACTATCACTATGAGTAAGAGATGCATTAGGAGGGTTAAGAGAGATTCAACTTGAGGATTATCCTCCACAACAATAACTTTATTTTGAGAAGATTCAATATTATGCACTTTAGAACAATCATGAACACCATTTTCAGCAATGCATACATCTCTAGCAACTTTAACTTTGTTAGTAAGAGGATTATAAACTCTATAAGCTTTAGAATGTTTATCATAACCAACAAAAATATGATAAGAAGATTTAGGATCTAATTTTTGCCTCTTTTGTTTAGGTTTGTGAACATAAGCAATTGAACCAAAAATTCTTAAATGCTTAAGATTGGGCTTCCTACCAGACCAAGCTTCTTCAGGAGTTATATCCTTTAAAGCTTTAGTAGGAGTCCTATTAATAATGTAAGTAGCACAAAACATAGCTTCTGCCCAAAATTTATAAGACATATTTTTAGCATGTAACATACATCTAGCCATTTCAACAATAGTTCTATGCTTCCTTTCCGCTACACCATTTTGTTGAGGTGTATAGGGAATAGTTAGCTCATGCTTAATACCAAATGTTTTCAAATAACTATTAAAAGCATTGTTCACATATTCTTTTCCATTATCAGTTCTAAGAATTTTAAGTTTAAAACCAGATTGCCTTTCAACAAATTTATGAAATTCAGAAAATATATCAAGAACTTGATCCTTACTATGAAGAAAATAGATCCAAGTTCTTCTAGAAAAATCATCAACAAAAGTAAGTGCATACCTTGATCCTTGGATGGAGTTATTCTCCATGGGTCCCAAAAGGTCACTATGAACTAGGTGCAACTTATGAGTTGCCCTCCATGATTGACCATGTGGAAAGGGCTCCCTATGCATCTTACCACTCATGCATCCTGTGCATACAATTTTAGATGGAACAATACTAGGCAATCCATCTACCATATTAAGCTTTTGCATTAAAGCAATATTGTTAGCATTTATATGACCAAGTCTTTCATGCCAAACATTGAAATCAATGGTAGATATTAAAGAGCATCTAGATTGAGCAAACTCATAAAATTTGAACAAATTATCATTGTCTAATTTAGCATTAGCAATGACCTTGTTTTGTTTTGGATCAATAACATAGCACATATCTTTGTAAAATTCTATTTTATAATCTTGACAAAGCTTAGCAACTGAAAGCAAGTTAGTCTTTAATTCAGGAACATATAAAACATGATGCAATTTACCATTAGGAACATTCACATCTCCAATTGCTTCTACTTTACAAGTATGATTATTAGCAAGTTGAAGAGGAACGTTAGATATATCAGGTTGCATAGACTCAAAAACTTTTTTATGTGAAGTAACATGTTGAGATGAACCTGAATCAATAACCCATTCAAGAGGTTGAGAAACATTAGAACTACAAGTAAAAGCACGTCTAGATTGATTTGTATTATTTTGAAACTTATTATTATTAGGTTTATTTTGTTGTTGATTATTTTGCTTAATAGGCTTTTTCTCATTTTGCTTTTTAAAACAAGTATTTTGCCAATGACCATCCTTATTACAATAAGTGCAATGAGGTTTTTTAGAAGAAGTATTCTTCCTAGGATCATTGCCATTATTATAATGTTGTTGTTTAGAATTAGACTTAAAATTTTGCTTATGATTAGACAAAAAGGCATGTTCATTAGACTTAAGAGTACCAAACTGAATTAACTTAGCCTCTTCTTGTCTTAATAAATCACGAAAAATATCATAAGTTAATTGAGTAGCTAAAGAAGGAATAGCTAATTGAGCATGAATATTAGTAATGAATTGCTGAAATTGTCTAGGAAGACACTTTTTAAGAATAAGATGAATTAATCTAAGATTATCTAATTTAACTCCTAAACCATTCAATTAACTATTTAAAGCATCAAATTTCAATAAAAATCCATCCATAGATTTAAAATCAAAATACCTCAAATCTTCAAGTTGGTCTTTAATTTGAATTTTTCTTGATTCATTTGTACTATCATAAATTGTTTTGAGTTTGTCCCATGCTTCATAGGTAGTTGTACATGTCCTAATGTGAACATAAAGTTCGGGTGACATGGAGATACCTATGAGGCCAAGGGCTTCTTCATTTTTAAGATTCCATTTTTCAATTTCATCTTTGGATGCAGACGGACTTGGTTTAGATTTAGGATTTGTAGCTACATCTAAAAGATGTTTAAATCGAAAAATGAAAGAAATGTGAGTCTTCCAAGAATGATAGTTAGAAGAATTTAATTTAATTTCTGGAATTAAAGTTGACATTTTGCAAAAAAAACTTTACTAAAATAACACGACTACTTTACACCTTGAGAAAGAAAAAAAACTCTTTGAGTAAAATTAAGGTTTTGAAAAAATAAGGCCCACTTAGGGAAAAAAAAACTTGTTTAACAAATGAAAAATAAACCCTTTATATAGACTTGATTTTTTTATTTTAAAAAGAAAATCTATAAAAGATTAATAAAATATTAAACTAAATTAATCACTTAAATTGATTATAAAAATCAATTAAATTAAATGAATAAAATTAATGAAATATTAACTTTATATAATATTAAATATGAAATATAAATTTGAAATTAAAAAATAATAAATATTAAGAGTGGAGTATTAAATCTTAAAAAAATTATATAAAAAATTATTAATTTAATATGTTTTTGTTTTAAAAAACTATGAAAAAATATTTAAAAGGTTAAAGATTTTATTTTAAAAAAGCTAATAAAAAAATCATTACTTTGAAACTTACCACGAATAAGAGGGAAAGCTCTTATTTCCTAATTATTTAGACCTTTTCTTTATAGCTTTAGGGCTATTTGATTTAATAGCAATATATGAACTCTTAAAGCACATTCAAAAAAGAGCGGGCAAGATTTTTTTTTAAAAAGACTTAGTGTTAAAGGATAAAGAAATCAAATGAATGCAAAAAGGATAAATAGGTGGCTAAATGGAGCGCAACTACAGGGGAGGCGTGGAGCAAAGAAAAGCGAAATGGGTGGGTGAAACGTTAAGGATTTTAAGATGAAGATTTATTAAGTGGCAAAGCAGGACAGGCAAGAATGAATAGAGACTGCGAAGGGCAATGAAGAGTTGAGGAACGACAAAGATCACGGTTGGTAACAGTGGCGGAGGGGGGCTTTGGGTTTGGCGTGAGTGCAGAGGCCCAGAGGAGAGCCCTACGCAAACTTGCAAATTGAAGGGTTTTATTTATTATCGTTTATTTTGAAAAAATTATGAAACCCTTAAAAAGTTTCGATTTATTTTTATTTTTAAGTATTACATATACAAAAAAGAAGGTTTGAATTAAAAAAAGATAGATTTAATTAAAAAATTGATTTTAGATTATTAAAGAATAAATATGAGTTAAAACAGGGCTAGAGCGCGAAAAAAAATTGAATTTTTTTACAAAATGCAAAATATAGTGAGTTTTTTTACAGATTTAGCTTTATATTGCAAATTTTTTTTACAGAACTAATGAACTGTTCTAAAAATAAATAAATTGAAATATAACCCTTTAAAATTTGTATGCAAAAAATAAAACATGCATGCAGATTATAGATTTGAAATTTGAAAAACTTAGAAATATTTAGATAATAAATCTTGCACAAGGGTTAGAAAAACAAAAAATCAAACAAGAAGCAAGATTAGACTGTTTGGCTCTTCCCCTCTTTTAGAGTGCCTCCAATGGTGTGCCTTTAAAACTTGGTAAACCTTCAACAATATAGTTCACAAAATATTAGTAATACCAAGCTCTGATACAATGAAAGGAAATAGAAAAGAGCAATAGAAAGTACTAATGAATGAGCAATTGTTTGAAGGAAAAAGATTACCAAATAGATTGAAGTAGCCAAACCAAGCACTAGCAAAGCAAGAGAGACACAAGAATTTGTTAAGGGGAAAAAACAAGAAAAAACCCCAATATTATGAATGGAGGCAAAATGCCTAAAAAATAATACAAAGAGAGAGAGAGCTTCAGCCTTAGCTTGCTTGCTTGAATCTTGAAGAATGAAAGGAGAGGCACCTCAATAAGTAGAGGTGAGAAGGAGGAGTTAGAATGTAACTCCCAACTCAATGAATGCAACCATTCATCTATGTGTGTGCAAAGTGTCACCTCTTAAGGAGGTGGCTACAAATATTCCTTAATAAAGGAATTAAAAATAAGTCATCCTCACATATGTGTGAGATGACAAAAAAAGACAAAAGACTTGTAGGGATTCCTTTGGAATATTCCTACAAGTTAATAAATAATTACAATTAAAGAATAACCTTTACCAAGTAAAGATTAATCTTCTAACAAACTCTATACCCGTAGTAGATATGAACTTGTAGAAGAATCGGTCTCAAGTATCTTGGATTTGATATTTGTTTGAGGCACCCATTTACAAAATGCCTTTATGAGCTCCAATATGTAGAGGAGCCCAATCACTGTCATCTCTTTCACGAGGTTGGGCATCGACCGCCTTCCTCCTTCGCTCCGCCATGAGAGAAACTAGAGCAAGCATTCAAGTGCGGACAAACACAATGTCTTTCCCTTCAAGCCTCGCGGGATAGGGGAACAAGGATGCGTGAACATAACTTTACTTCGAGAATTCCCTGAACAAAGGATTCTCGAGATCCCTTCCTTCCCCTTTCTACTCTCCCTCAAATGCTTAAACCATCATCGGCATCTGAACACCAATCTACTGCCCTTTCCGCTCCTAAAATCCTTATGCAATCTGTGATAATTAATCCATCATCCTTTTTCTCCTCGATCCATCTTGCATTTTAAAGAGATTAACAATAGTTTATAAAATCAAACTACCCCGAAGCATGTAGTCATCTAGCAAATATCATTAGATGGAACAATTAAATGAATGATACATAATAGAACTTATCTTTGTTGATTCAAAATCTCCTTCAATGTTGCACTTAAATCCTCTTCAGGTCTGCTCTTATCTCTCCTTTAGATCTGCTCCTATGTAAGCATTAATTCTCCTTCAATTTGCTCAAACATTCACTTTAGATTTGCATCTAAAGTCTGCTTCAGATTTGGTTGATGCCTTTGAAGAGCAAATCTCAAATTTGAATAAATTATTTTGGACAGTTAGCTTAGCTCTGCAGTTTTCAGCCCTGGATTGAAACCACGTTTTGCATCCAGAATGCTATAGAAGACGCTTCCACAGACAACGACTTAAATAATATTTGCTCCTTAATCGTGCGCCCAGAAATTATGAAACTACTCCTAGATCGAAATAAATATAAGCTCTCCAAACGAATAAATTCTCCACAAAATCAAATTTATCATCACACAAAGTGTTGCACTCAGTAGTAATGTTTCTCCACAAGAATCGCTATATTATATATTCTTTAATTGGCTGTGCCATTGCCCTTGAGGAACCACGACCTGAGGCAGTGTATTCGCCCTTCAAAGGTGCCAGACAATGTACCACTATGTTGAATCGATCCTTCTAAGCTTAAGTATTTCTTCTTCAAAACAATAAGCTCTCTAATAACTGTAAATGACCCACAAAAGTTTGTAATAGTCAAATCAATATGCCTAGAATTTCTGATGATGCTCCTTCAAAATCGTATTTTCCAATAGTTCAAAATATCTCCAATCTGCTATGAGTCGAATTGCTTAGTCAAATCTGATCGGATATTCTTGAACCTTGCTCTGATACCATGTTAGTTTTAAATCAGATTTAACATAAAGCAAAAAAATAAATATAGAACAATGAACACAAAATTTTATCCTGGGAAAACCCTTCTACTTGAGGGAGAAAAACCCAACAATTTATTCAATTATAAATCAGAAATAGAAGTGCAGAAATAGCACTTAGAATCAGGCCCTAGAAAGGCCAAATCTCATACAATAGATCAACACTTAAAGATAGTGCGAATTCCTCAGATTCACAAAAATATCAACTCATCTTCTATAAGCGAATTTCCTCCTCTTGAATGCTAATCTGCTGTTGAAGGAAATTGAATTTAGAAATGGAATGAATTGATTGCCTAATATGGAGACTCTATCTCCATTATATACCAAAATAGGCAAGCTCTCCTCTTGAGCCGACCTAGAAAACATATTATTTGTTTTATAATAGAAAGGCTGACTTGCCTTGAATGAATTATTCTTTAAGAAAAATACCTCCCGCCGCTACAAAACACTAACACGTGTATACTTACTATTTATAGTAAGTCAGTGTGTGGATAGAGGCCAACCTTACTATTTTTAGTAAGGCATCCAACTGGGCAGAGAATGCAGTGGGCTAGCCTATGGTGTCAGCGGAGTTGATTAATGATGTTTATTAATGGAGTTATAATATTATAATTATTATTAAAGTTATGCTTTAATAATAATTAATTATAAAGTGCGTATATGACTTATATTGACTTTATAATAAAGAGTGCATTTAATGATATAAAGTCAAGTCATTATAACTTATGATGGGTGCCCACTTTGAGGATTTAATTAAAAGGGTTATAAAGGCATATTTTAATATATTTTTAATGAGTTAGAAGGGCCTCATATGAAATCGACCTCTTGAGGAGAAGTATATAAAGGCATTTTGAAGACATTTCATTCATTCTTGAGAAGTATATAAAGGTATTTGATAAAAATGATCAAGTATGAATGAAATGTCTTCAAAATTCCTTTATATACTTCTCCTCAAGAGGTTGATTTCATATGAGGCCCTTTTGACTCATTAAAAATATATTAAAATATGCCTTTATCACCCTTTTAATTAAATCCTCAAAGTGGGCGCCCATCATAAGTTAGAATGACTTGACTTTATATCATTAAGAGCACTCTTTATTATAAAGTCAATATGAGTCATTAATATATGCACTTTATAATTAATTATTATTAAAGCATAACTTTAATAATAATTATAATATTATAACTCCATTAATAAATATCATTAATCAACTCCGCTGACACTGTCATGTCCCCGTTTTTGGCGAGCATCAGTGATCGTGAGATTGGCCTATCATGAGACCCTCGTAGGCTGACAGAGTGGTTAGAGGGTCGTTTCGGAGCTTGGCTCGGCGTCAGATTGGCAGTATTGATCAATTGGCTTTCGTTTGGGCTCGATCGGAGACCTTTTTCAGAATTGCTATTTTTAGCAGTTTCTGGCAGGCAGAGTGGGACCACTGCTATTTTTAGCAGTATGACTTTGGTAGCATCCGGATTCATTTCAGAGTTCGTCAGCATCAGACGGAACAGTTATCGGACATGTAACGAGGAAGATATTAATATTTAATTATATTAATTAAATATTAATTATTTAACGATTATAATGTAAAGTTATAATAATGAATTATAACTTAAGTTACCTGTCTTGAGGGGTGCGCCCATCATCAGAAAGGGGCCAGTTGAAGAATTAAAATATTATAAAATATTTTGGCTGGAGACTTTTGAATTATTAAAAGATTAAAATATGATATTTTAATTAAAACCCTATTATGGTGGAAATCGCACTTTTCAGCTTAATAAGGGTTTTGCCTTGGTTTCTGAGCCATTATGACATTTTTGAGAAACAGGAATTGATCAAGTTTTGCCAGAGCACAGAGACCTTAGGGTTTCGTCTCGAAATCGTCGGAGAACGAGCCATCTCCTTCGAAGCAGTTCAGAGGATGTGAAATAACATCCGATTTATTGCCAGTCGTGGGATTTCTTCATCCAGAAGAAATTACAGAGCTTGTCAGAGTTTATATGTTTTACAGAGCTTCAGCTTAGTCATTTATTCAGGAGACTTTCATTCATAGAGGTGCATCATACTTCAGAGATTAGACAGAAAGGACAGAGGAAGTGTTCATTTATTTATTGCTGCTGATTAATGAAGGCCGTACTTTTCTGTACTTGGCCGTACTATTCATAAAGAGCCATACTCAGGGTTTCAGAGAGTTCTTTATCCAGTAGACCACTTGCAAACTTGGCGCACATTATACAGAGCCAGAGATTGATTGCTAAGGGAGCCGTACCTTTTATATTTAATTAATGCTGCAGGCCGTACCAGTCTGACCTGGGCCGTACCTTCACCTTTAGAGCTTCAGAGAAAATCTTCATCTTCAGCTCTTTACAGTTGTCTGCATTCAGACATCATCTACTGCCTTGGGCGCCCAAATTCAGAGACTTAAGCATTATTTTTGAGGGGGCCGTACCTTGCATTAAAGCTGCTGACATCAGGCCGTACTGTACCTGGCCGTACCAGCTGTGTTGAGCCATCTTTTCCCTTGCAAAGAGAAACGCCTCTCTTCTTGGCGTGGTAGCTCCTCCAGAGTGGCGCCCCTGTATCTGGAGTCTTCTGCCTTCATCATCCGGAGGGAGGACTTATCATTGGCAGCTGTACAACTCAGGCATCTGATCAGATTTGCAATCTATACCAGGTTCTTTTCATATTGAAAAATTATTGTTTTGCTTATTGCAAGTATCTGGGTATCATTGAAATCAATAGAGAAGATCTAATAAAGAGACTGGCGTCCATATTCAATCCATTTTCAGAGTCATTTAATTTTAATAGAATTTATTTCTATTTATTGCACAAATCGTACCTTCTCATTATTTGCATCAAAAACACAAAAAAAATCACAAAAACTTCAGAAACGTTAGAAAACCTTCTAAAAACAATCAGAGACAGATAATGGGGAAACTGGGGTTTTTACAGACACCATAGGCTAGCCCACTGCATTCTCTACCTAGGTGGATGCCTTACTAAAAATAGTAAGGTTGGCCTCTATCCACAAACTGACTTACTATAAATAGTAAGTATACACATATGAAGCCAAAAACCTCTGAATAACATCGCCTCAGAACAAGCTAAGGATTTGGAGATGGAAACACTACCAACTGCCACTTGAAGAGCTCATTAACGCCCAACTGGACCCTCTAATCACTGAACACTAGCCTATGAAGGTCAACTGATAGGCTAATCCTCCGAACTTTGATGCTTACGAAAATGGGGACATTACACATTCACAAAAAATGTTGCAAATTTCCAAACATTTAATTTGTAGATTCATTTCAAAGAAATATATGTGTTTGATAAGAAATGTACAACACTTAGGCAATTCTATAAAAGCTTATCATGTGATAAATTAAGTTGTGAAGGTTTAAATCAATACGATTCTATTATCAAATTATGAAAGGTTTATTTTCTAAATTATTAAATTGATGATAATTATTTATTAATTAAGTAAAGGCTTTTATAGTAAAAAAATGTTATATATATTTTAATGATTTTTTTTTGTATGAACAAACCCAAACCCAAAATATTTTTGCCAAAATTGAGCCTACATTGGCTACTTAGATTAAAAGGACTGATATTATTTATCTATCTACCATGGTAATCCACGATCATCCATCATCTATCATTGGTTGCTTTAGAATGGATAACATTTATTGGAGGGATGATCTTGAAATTTGTGCAAAACGTGTTAGGTGTTTGTAACATATTTGTAAGGGCTTCAAGAAAGCCCCATTTAGTCTCAAGAATCACCTAATAAGACGCTATATTACACTGTGTCTTTGGGATGGGGATGGCAGTGGAGGAGGGGACTTGTTTTCTATACAATTTTTTTGGGAGGCCATTTTTTTAGAGAATGATTATTAAAATATTAGGGAAAATTATAAGAATATAGAAAATTTCAAATATTCATATTATAACATTGATAAGGCATTCAGTATATACATTATAGAACCTTAGTACATATCATTAGAGTTGAATTTAGACTTCACATGAGAGTTGACAAACAAATTAACAAAAAATAATTGTTTTCATTGTCAATGTGCATATATTTATTATATAAAAAATATAACAAAATGCCCAAAGAAGGCAAGTTTCAACTACAAAATGACAAAAATACATAAAATATCTAGTTGTACCTAATCAACATTTGGTAACATTGCATCAAAATTGGAGTATATGTTTGAGCCAATACCACTATGAGGGGTTGCTTCATCCAATGGAATCCCAATCAATCTCTCTTGTGCCTCCTCATGAACTCGTGACATCTTTGAGATCAACATTCCAACATGCAGTTGCAGTCCAATGATACTCAAGAGATTGCTTTTTTTTGAAGCAAGGCACTATGCATGGCCACCAACTTTTCCAATTGTTGAGAGGTAAGCTTGATCTTCTTGATTGACTAAATGAAGTTGCAAGCAAGGTCTGCGGGCAATGCCCCTTGCGTGCTCCTTGTTGTGGTATAGGATGGGATTAGGGAGTAGTGCCCTCGCTATCATGCCCAAATTAAGGACTTTGAGACCACACACCTTCAAGGCATATGCCATTTTTCATAATTTTATTGCTTTTAATTTAATGATGCCTTCCTCACAAATGTTCTCCTTTGTTCTCCTCTTCACAAGTTGAAAAATTGCAAAACGGGTTTGTTTTTTTATTTTAGTTGTTGATGTCCCAATTTTAGGTTTAGGTTTTGTGTAAAGGGATGTGGTGGTGCTTGTGGGCCCCCTCGTCATTTTTTATTATAAATTTTGTGTTTTAAAAAAACAGATTTAAGTGTTTTTGTTTGTTATCTGGTAACGTACCCTATCATCAGTCGTCAAAATTTTGCTGTACCCAGAATGTCCCTTGGATTTTTCAAAATTTGGGGATGGAGTGGGGGATGTTTCCTATTCATTTATGTGTCCTGGAAACATCCTCTATGGGGGGCATGCCTAATTTTTAAGGGGACATGTCCCTAGGGTACAAAGATAGGATATTTTCAATGTTTTACATTCTTTGCAACAAACATGATTATTATAATTGTATGCCATGTTATTTGATAACTTTTATTGTTGAGTAAATATCTCGAAGCATGTGTAGGTTTAGTCATCACCATCTTTATGAAAGTTTTAGATATTAAGGAGGGGGGCAATTTTGCCTCAAGCGAGAAAAAATGATGTGTCAAGATAGTTGGGATTTAGTTTTGTTTTTCTTCTAACTTGTCGGTTGTAGTTCAAATCTAGGTTCTTGTTTAGCAGTTGGTTTGTGGGTTTTGCAAGTTTTTTTTTAATGTTTAGGTTCATTCATACAAAAAAACATATAAAAATCATATATATACATATTTAATCTTATTGTTGTATATATTAATTATAGATTATAAATAATCTAAAAATTATAAGTTAATTATGTTAATTGAATTTTTGTGATATAGGGAAAAAGGAACATTTTTGAGAGGGCCTCAAGCCTTGTACAAGAGTTACAACAAAAATGTCCAGCTGCAATTAGGCTACAACATCATTACAACAACATAGCAATTAAATTAACATAAAGACAATAGATAGGGAGAACCAAAGCAATGAAACAACCATGAATATAGGGTATGCCAGTATGGATGATTTCCATCAACCATGGGGAAGCTATAGCAGATACGAATCTAGGGCATGTCAATATGAATGATTTCCATCAAAGAATGAATAGCAATAATGCACTCGATTGGGCGAGGAAAATCATTCTAAATGGATTGGACATGGTTGTAGCATTTCCAATTTCCACACAATGCCTTGAGTTAGTGATAGAATGCATCAAACATTATGATGCAAAGAAAAGACAAGTGGTTGTTGGAGGAAGAGTTTTTGTAGATTTGAGCACTGAGACAATCAAAAGCACTTTCAATATACCCTTCTTTACCAAACATAGATAGAAATGATGCTAAGAATCAATTTAACAATGAATTGGAGAAGTGCAAAAGAATTATTAACATGAAGTGGATGGAAAATCCTAAGAAGCCTATCTCCAAGATGCCCAAAGTCATAAATAGGTGTGATTTTCAAAATGGAATTGGAGACATTGTAACATTTTTGAGTAGGGTGGTAGGACTCCGAACTGCTTCTACATTTGAGCCTCGGATATACTTCTATATTGAAACCATCCTAACAAGAGATGAAATGATGCAATGGGTGAAAATCATTAGTGACAACTTGCATGAGCAGATGACCACGTTTGAGGTAGACCACAAGTTTTATATGACCTTATATGTGGTTTACTTTCTAGTAGTAAGAACTATATTTACTAGATTAGATAGAGTGGGTACCCTTGGTACAAGGGCAGGCAAAAGCTAGTGTATGACTATTATCCTCAGTTGGAAAATAAATAATCCATGAAGCATTATAGAAGTGTGAATGACACCTTCTCCATGTGGTTGGTTAGAAAAATGGAAGGAGACAAGGCTAAGAGATTATTGTAGAGGCACAAGGTGCCATTAACAACCATGAGAGTTGGTTCATCCAATTCCAAAAGTTTACATACATAACACTGGAGGGGTTCCTTTGCAATTCTTACAAATTGCCCAGATATCCAACTGACAAAATGATAGTGTTAGAACTCTCAAATAGTTGGTGGTATGCTATGGTCTCTTGGAATCTAAATAAACAGTAGGAGTGAAATTTCCTATCAATATTGGTTGGTATGCTTGCTATAGCATTAGTTGTGCTAAGGCTTCTAAAGTAGAATTACAATCGCATAACTTGCAACTTTATGATGAAGCCAGACCAAATTATGACCCACATGGGAGAATGGAGAAGTATGCTTCTTCTCCATGAAACACATGCAAAATTTATAAGATTTTTGGGCTGATTGTATAGATGACCATGAAGTAAGAAAGAGGTCTTGTCATAGGCTCATTGTAAAATAGATGAAAACTTTGGGGACACATATAGTGCCTCATCAAGTGAAGGATGATGAGAGGGTCTTGCATCCCAGCTATGACATGAATAGAATCTTCAATGAACCAATTCTGGATCCATATTGGCTTGAGAAAGAGGCCTCTTCCATAAGGACCTTACAATTAATGTCTTGGATGGTACTATTGCCTAGTTAAATTTACACATTCAAGCATTAAAAGCTAGAGTTGTGTTAACATATAGCTGGGATGTAGCCAGGAAGAGAAAAGGGAGATTTGAGAAGGAAGATGAGGACTTCAATGATTTTTTGATTGAAAAGAGAAGAGTGCAAGAAACACAAGTGATGCAACAAGGGGAAGGATCTAATGCTGTTGAAGCTCCCCTCATTCTTGATGTTACCATTGCGACAACTCCAAATGGATTTGTTTCTGTTACTACCCCATCACAAAGTTTTGTATTGATTATAACTCGGGTTCTCCAAGGGACCATGTCAACATCTCTCCCCAAGCATAGGTTGTAGCCCCTATCATGACTCAGGTTATTCAAGAGTCATTAGTAGAGCAAAGGACACAAGAAGCTGCACTAAAAGCTAAGTAGCAAATGATGACAACACCTACTTCTTCTCTAGCAAAGAAAACATCGTTCATGTCACCAACTTTCATGTCAACCATTGCAGGTTAGTCAAGGAATTGGAAAAGGTAGAGTTGGCAAAGGGTGAAGTTAGTAGTAGCAAAAGAGAAGAATCTCCAATTTTGCAAGAGACAATACAACAAATACATATTGAACAAGATGTCCCTTTTGGAGGAGAAAAGAAACCCGAAGCCAATTTGTCAATAAGAATTTGTAGAAATACAACAAGACATTCTTTCCCCTGAACACATTGTTGAGGAAGTAAATAAAGAGCTTGAATCTATTCTACTATCCATTATTCAAGATATTAATTTAGAGATATCTTAAGAGCTTGATGACAGAATAAATAAGGACCTATTCTTGAGGAAACAAATGAAGTAAGGGGCTTGATGCTGAAGTTCAAATTGAACAACAACTAGACCAGCAAGAACTAAGAATCTGCCCAAGGCAAGAGGAGATAATAAAGGAAGTCCATCAAGAGCAAGATACAAATGAAATAGGCACGAAAGAGGGAACAAATTAGTAGAAATCACCCGAGAGGCCTTGGATGCAAGCAGTTGGAGAGGATCCTACTACTCTAACCTGGTTAACCAATAAAATACAAAAAAGGGACCAAGTTGAAATTATTTCAATTGATTTAAGAAGTTTGATGCAATAGATTGATAGTCCTAAGCCAAAGAGAAAGCCTAGGGTTTTGTCTTATCTCATAAGGGATGCTATCAGATTGAGGACAACCCAAATTGCTACTCCCATGGTATCCAAAGATCAACATGAGATTTGCTTGATGAATATTAAATTTCTGCTATCAACTTTGGATATTCTACTAGGTAGCAAGAGATAGCAAAACTAAAAGCTAATTTGGATGCTACAGCTACTAGGATGCAAAAGGACAAGCAAAAGAACTAGGAGCTTAAGAGAAAATCGTTAAATTACAAGGTTATTTGAAGCAACTAACAAGCTCTTTGCAATCCATGCATCAAATCCCTATAATCCCAATTCTCCTTTCCCAAGATGAAATAAGATGAAGAATATTAGCAGGACTGTAGAAGAATGGAAGAAAAAGTGATATCTAAAGGAGAATAGACACTTAATATTGCCTTAGAATAGTCGGGAGAAGCAATTGAATGGGAAAACAAAGCCAATAAATTAATAGATGATTGTAAGGCAAGGTTAGGGCATAACAAGATTGAGTTACCTAGGGGATATCATTGTAGGATTAAGACGGGCGTAACTAGCTACAAAATTCTCAATTCCTAAACACACCAAAGTACCACAACGAAAGCTATTTACATCACAGGAAGGAGCAACATGAATCTACAAGATTGATTTGGGATCTCTATTGTAATTGCTTGAGGACAAGCAATCTTGGGTAGGGTGTACTGTCATGCCCCTGAAATTGGAAATATAAATAAATTAATAAATAAAATAAATAATAATATAAATATAAAAATAAATATTAACAATAAATTAAACGTTTAAATATAATACTAAATAATAATATAAAATATATAAACTTAAAATATATATTGAAAACAGTGATCTCCAAAAAAATCACATAAGACAAATTAAGGCAAAAGACAAATTAGGAAAAAGACAAAATAAAGAAAAAACAAAAGTTATGGAAAGCAGCAATTGATATCATTATTCTTGGGCAGCAATTAATGAGAAGGCAACGATTAATTTAAAAGCAGCGATCAAACAAAAAGCCACGTCCTTTCAAAGGGGCACGCCTCTTTGTAGAGATACGGGGTATTAAAGGAGGACAAATACCAAAAGAAGGGGGCATCGAAGCATCAGTAAATAAATAATATCTTCTGAATATAAAATCAGGAATCATCTACAAGGAGACAAAGTAATCTGCAACCCAGACATATCAATTAAGATTTAATATAAATATGCAGGCATAGAGAGATCTAATACAGTCTGGTTGAAGGAAGCGAGCTAGGAAAAATAAGAAGAGGGGAGCACAAATATATACAACGAATAAGGATATAAATAGGAGGAGTATTTTCTGAGTGTAGCAGCAGATACATCAATATAATATCTTAGATGTGGAAGAAGAAATATGTGGGAAGAAAGAGTTGGCTCAAGGAGAGATAAGTGAAGATAAATGATAAATCAATAAGGGAAGTAAGTTGAATATAATTACATATATATAAATATATAAATTCATATGAAGTGATTTGTTGGCGTTTAAATTCGCACCTCTGGAATGCGTATTTGAAACAAACAGCTATGCACAGATAAACCGCTCTTCAAATTAGGAGGGGAAGCTCCCTCTTGCTGATGGTATTCAAGAAAGTAAACTAAAACTAAGTTGCCTATCTTTTTGATCAGCCAGAGCACAAGGTTTATAAAACACAAACGCCGCAGCTGAGATTTTCTGATTTAAGAACTTCAACTACGACTAATTTAAACTAAAGACGTTTCTAATTTCTCAAGTAATAAGCAGAGCAAGAGAAACTAGAAATGAACAAGGTAGATTTTCTAACAAAATACTTCAATAAACTCTTTCTCAATGAACATCTACACACTTCAATGTAAGTTGAAATCAAGATCATAAAAGTAAAACACCAATAACGAAAATTAGAGATTTTATATCAAGGCAAAGGAGGCTCATGATTTTATTACTCGAACTTCTGGAACAAAACTCACTTCTAACATGCCTGGAATAAGAAATTGCAGCTAAAGAGGCTTGCAATCTTATTCTTACACAATAGAAACAACAATCACACTAACTCCTTGTTGGCTAAAGAGGCTCAACAATTTGCTATCACAACACAATTGAACGACACTTGAATAACAAATAGAAGGCAAAATAGGCTCAACGTTTTGTTATCACTAGCATGGTTAAAGAAAACTAATGAGCAACGGCTCTTATTTATAGGCAAGTAGAGGAGTAGGGAATCCTAAAATCTCCTTTCTTTCACAATCTAGGGCTTGCTTAGCAAGCAAGCTTTATTACTAAATCTAGGAAGAGGATAACATCTAAAACCCTAGAAAGCAGAAAAAGCGGGAAACACCAACTATTACATTTATCTTCTTTCTCTTTTTCAAAGAATGGATAAGAATCGTTCCAAGAATAGAAAGAAAGCAGAAAGAAAGCTTCTAGATGAAAGTTGCTTTAAATCTCAATCATATCCGCTAAAAAGCAGGAAACTCTGTCCCGGTCAGGTGCATTGGTACTATCTAAGGCAATATTCTGATTCTCCAAGATCTCTTTACCTTCTTTCACTTCTTCAATTGCTTTATGAGTTCTATTTTTGAAAAACATCGCTGCCCGAAAAGATGACTCACTAATTGATAACTTGGCGGCTCTGCAACTTTATGTTTCTGACACCTCTCTTGATTTCCAACAAAAGAGTATTGCAACACTTTTTTCCGATACCTTTCCTTTTTTTCATATCACACCTCTCGTTCTTCAGCTGAGATGATGAAGTTTTGACATAGCGCTGATTTGATCTTAAACTCGACGGGAGTGTACTCCATATTGAAAACCTTGAAGAATGATTGTAAACTCGCCTATGTTCAGACAAGTTTTGAGCAACTATCTATTTTTAGAATGTTGGTTTTTTGGTCTTCAAACAGACAAATTTTTGGAAATTTTTCTGAGATATGGGTTTTACTCAGAATTTCGTTGCAAGGCAACCTAGATCGTCTGTTTTTGAAAATTTTGAATTTTGCCTATAAAAGCAACAAACCCTAATTTCTTCAATTTTTCCCAAAAAAAGCTAGCACCTGGGTTTTGTTCAGAATACAATTAGAAATGGACCCAGTTGATTAGTTTTGGAAAACATTGATGGCTGATCGAAAAAGCAGCCAACTCTAGAATTTGAAATTTTCTTGAAAAAGCTGTGATATGGGTTTTCCTCAGAAGATTGTTTTGAGATGACCCAGATGATCAAAATTTGCAAACTTTGAGGATTTCACTGACATGCAAGGAAAAAGCAGCTGCTGCAACTTGATGAATTTCTCCAAATTTTTTTCATAAGAATGAGATGAAGAAACCCAGATGGCTGAAAATTAAAAATCTTTGACCTTCTCCTTCAAAAATTTGATCTTCTGGATGAAAAAGCATGAAAAAGCAAGGTCTCATGTTGCTGGTCGGAAAATTATTCATGAAAAATTAGCAACCTTGAGCTCTTGGATCTTGAAATAAAACCTCAAAGTTGCTGCTTCACTTTTCTTCTTTGAATGCTACCTACAAAAATGATGAAAACTGAATGGAAGAGATGTCTTAAATAGATTTAGGGCTTGAAATAGTTTTGCTTTCTTTTGTTTTAATCCATGCAAACCCTAAAACTTTCTCATGGAACGAACTTGGACATTCACTTCAACTTGCAATTTTGAATCTTTTGAAAACTTTGAAAATTTCACTAAGGCATTGTAAGTTGGGCGCCTTTCTTGACTAGAGGCGCCTACTACATTCAGACTTAACCACTTTTCTGAGTTTTTCAACTTTTCTTCCATTTTGGCCAGGTTTGACCTCGATTTCTGGCTTCCAGATTGATCCGATGAACGGGCTGGATGATTCATCGTGTAGCCTGACTAATTCTGAGAAGATCATTCTGGAGGCACATCTGGCGAAAAACTTCGTTTTGACCTTCAAATTCACGGGAGCCCATTTCCTCCAGGGGCGCCCATTTTGTCTAGAGTTAGCCATTTTTACATTCTTCAATTTCCTTCATTAGCTACTCTCCTATAGATGATCTCGTTGAATTTGAAGCTTCGGGCGTCGGATTGACTACCTCTCATGCTTATCGCGGAGCCGACGAGATATTAGAAGGGGTCTTCTGGAAGAGATTTCACCCAAAAGTGAATTTAAGTCCTTCAAAAGTTTGGGCGCCCATCTTGGCTGGGGGCACCCACTTTTACCAGAGTTAGATTATTTTTTTACCTTTTTCCTGTTTGCTTCTAAACTTGGAAATTCAGCTCTTGTTGGACCCTCCGTTCGGCTTCTTGTATCTGGCGATTGCGATCTCTGATTGACGTGCGAAGTATCTCGTTGGAAAGCTGGGTCAATTGCGAAGAGATCATGTTAGATACTTGTCTGCAAATTCTTTTGTTTAGCTCCTTGAAAACTTGGGCGCCCTTCTTCACCTGGGGCGCCCAAACTCACCAGACTTAGTCATTTTTATCTGTTTTTTGACTTCGAGTTTGGAATCTTCATTCTATACCTTTGACTTCGATCTGAATTTGCAGGAGATTGAACAGTCAGATGATCTGACGGAGACAAGCACGTCGAAGCTGGCTGAGCATTGAAAAGAACAAGCATATTCTCAAACCCTAATTGTTGGATTAGGTTCCTCAAAAAGTTGGGCGCCCTTCTTCACCAGGGGCGCCCACTTCCTCCACACTTAGTCAATTTTTGATATTTTTCATTTACTCTCGTTCTAACATCAGTTTGGATCCTCCCTGTTCAGCTTCGAATCCCGGATGACTGGATAATCTGATAACTACACCGTCGGACTCGCTGCGGAGCTGGCAGAGAATTGAACAACTTTGATTGGAGATGTAAACCCTAATTCCTTCATCTGGTGCCCTAAAAAGATGGGCGCCCTTTCTTGGCTGGGGCGCCCAAGTCTAGCAGTGTTAGAAACTTTTCAACATTTTTTCACTCTCTTCCTCGTTCTTCGTGACTGCTTGCCAACTCGCCTTCTGCTGAATGCTTTGAACGTTGAATCTAACACCTGGCAGCCGGCTGACCTCCATTGATGGCTTTGGAGCTCCTGAAATGCTTCTGAAAAAGCATAATAGACCTAGTAGGGCAAAACTGATTATTTTGAGATTCTGACTGCACTAGCCTGATATGGACGTATTTTGAGCCAATCAAAATCAGTTTGGACCCTGGTGGAAAAACTTTCTATTTTTAGAAAATTTTGCCAGTATCCGTTTCAAAAGAAACCCAGAAAAACCCAGAAAAAGTTACTATTTTTAGGAAATTTTAAAAATAGCAGTTTTTCTAAAAAGTAGGGATGAAAAACTGAGATCTGGGTTTTGTAGGTTAAGCTGCTCTGAGTAGACCCAAATCGTCATATTTTGAAAATTTTGCACTTTAACCCCTCATGCAAGACATGGACACCCAAATTTTGACCTTTTTGACTGATTTAACAAGACTTTTACTCATTTCTTCAAAATGTCTAAGTGTAACAAAAATTTTAATTTTGGGGTACAACATGATTATAGGAAGATTGAAATCAATTAGGAATAATTATAATTATAATTATATATATATATTATATATGATTAAACAATAATAATGCTTGCAGCAATTATCAAGCCTTATACGTAATTATGAAGCTTTAATACAAGTATGAATAATAGATTCTTAACTGTTTGATCTACACTAACGATATCCTCTGAGTATTAAGAACAGATGGATTGGAGGAGGAAGGAAGATACAAATCAGCAAACACAAAGAGGAACAGTCCATTTCAGCGTAGCAGATCATTATTACCATATATACATATATGTACATGGATATACTAGATATTTTCTACCATTCATTATCTTACATCTGTATAAATATGGCCATGCATAATGAAAGAATATTTAATGTATGATTTCTTATGATAGAATAGAAGATATGTTTGATTGTTTGGAACCCATCTTGTAGGAAGGGCCTGGGGTGTAAGCAAAAAGGGTAAATGAGGCTAGTAGGTAGCCAACAAGAGGGCACTTAAACAGAGAGCCAAGTTACCCACTTATGGCCCCCGCCCAACTCTACAAGGTGGCAAGTGTCTTTAGGGGTTTGGGACATTGATGGGGAAAGTAGGTACAAACCGCCAAGGGAGAGGGCTGTGGTATACACCCTCTTAGGCTTGGTGTAGAAAAGGCTTCAGGTGGACACATCATGTCCTTTCTCCCAAACCCTAGCTTGGTTGCATTAATGTTAATCTATGATGTGATGTAATTACCTAACTATATATATATATATATATATATATATATATACAACTCACCTCATGCCAAAAACCATTGCACTCATTTTTTCA
This sequence comes from Sequoia sempervirens, assembly GCA_007258455.2. Classification (NCBI taxonomy): domain Eukaryota; kingdom Viridiplantae; phylum Streptophyta; class Pinopsida; order Cupressales; family Cupressaceae; genus Sequoia; species Sequoia sempervirens. The sequence goes on along the minus strand of VDFB02193867.1, from coordinate 107,453,072 downwards.
CCCAAAATCTTTAGTCTCACCAAACTCTAGGTATTAGTAGATATGATGTAAAGATCCACCCCAAAATTTTTGCACTCTCCCAAAGTTCAATAGATGAACATTTTGTCAAATAGTTCACAAATATTTTATTTAAAGCATAAAATGGTCACAGTTAAAAAAACAACTTCACAATAAATTTCATAGTAATTGACAGCCCCAATATTTGAAAGAAATTTGATAACAATAACTGATATTTCATTGACATCTTCTACAATAGGTTTAATAGATACATACAAAACAACTAATTATATCAGCTGGTAATGAAATAAACACATTACTTTTCCTGACCTGTGTAATTTCTAGCTACTCTTTATTAGTATGATGTCCCCTTAAACTTACTGTAGATTGTATGGCGCCCTTGGATTTTAATATGGCTCCAGTTGAAATGTATGACAACTCCAAATCAAGGAAGAAATTAATACATTGATTGTTTAAAAGCTATAAACCTGTTGCGACCATCTTTTTAAACTTTGTACGACACAATTTCTATTGTACGGACTTTCTAAATACTATGCAGCTTGGTCAAATATTGTGTGACAAGATTATTATAAGGCTTGATTCCTTCTTACCACTATTCATACCTTCTTTTGAGTCCATGCACATCAACTTCGACTCATGTGACATGCGTTGAATGTTCAAACTGTTAGTTTTTATGATCAGATTTAATTCACAGAAATTAATTTCAAAATCAGACACAAAGACACAGCAAATACCCTGGGAAAACCCTCCTCTTGAGGGGAAAAACCCAGCAACAAATATCTCTCTATTATATATCAATAATGGCAACAAGTCTAATTACAATGAGGCCAATCTCAAGGCCGATATGCAGCACCTTCACAAGATGCAATGATAACAAGTAATCAACACTTCCTTGTAACTCAGATCTGCCCTTAAGAAATTCGCTATCTGCTCTTGATAATTCACAATCTGCATTTGATTGATCTTCCCTTGAAGAATTCGCACTTGGAAGAGAAGAAATGCTTGAACTTAATTGATTGCCCAAATGGAGTGGAATTATCTTGTATTTTTACAACTTGAAGGAGAGAGGTCTCACCTTTTCATGCAAGGTCGGCCATCATAAAAATATAATTTCAATTTAATAAATACAATTTACAAGGAAGGTCGACCAAGAAGATAATTACAAAGTTGCCATGTGAAGCATCTCTTTACATTGAAAAGTTGCCATGTGAAGCGTCTCTTTACATTGAATAATCACATATCAATAAGGAAGTATGAATCCTGAAGCTGCAATTACGTCAACACTCCCTCTCAGCTAGGGAGGAATACTTCCTGCTGCACAAGACACATCACCTCATTGTGATGTCAACCACAATGGCTACAACCATATGTGGAAAGGAAACGATATCATCTCATTGTGATATCAGATATCACCTCAACGTGATATCAACCATAATGGCTACAACCATGTATGGTATGTACAAGTGTTCATCAATTGCGTGATGTTGTCACCTCAACATGATTTTCACCATGGCTCTCCTAGAGGGTGAAACACAAGTACAAGAAAATCATCACAGACTCTCTCACGTGATGCTGTCATGGAGTCACACACATGACATCCACCATGGCTCTCCCAGAGGGTGGAACAAGGGCTTTCACCTCAAACTTCTCTTGTAGAGAAGAATGCATTAACAAGGGATTTCACCTCGAACTTCTCTCATAGAGAACTCATTAAAGAGGATCACTGATACTAAGACTTCTTCTCAGTTAAGGTTGTATTCTCCACCATACCAAGCTTATCTTGAAAGTACACAAATTTTATCCTGGAGAGAGGCTTGGTGAGAATGTCTGCCGTCTGCTCATCATTGCTGATATACCTCAACTGTATAGCTTTCCTCAATACCATATCTCTGATATAATGGTGTTTGATCTCAACATGCTTGGTTCTGTCATGAAACATAGGATTGACAGAAAGCTTCACACAACTCTGGTTATCACAATGAATGATAGTAGGCTCCATTGATTGTCTAATCAATCCTACAAGGAGCTTACGAAACCACATTGCTTCCCAAGCTGCCACACAAGTTGCAATGTACTCTGCCTCTGCTGTACTCAATGCTACAGATGACTGCTTCCTACTGCACCAAGATATCGCAAACCTCAAATTGAAGCAACATCCAGAGGTGCTCTTCCGATCAGTGACACTCCCTGCCCAATCAGAATCAGTATAACCATGCAGCTCCAAGTCCACACCTAAAGAATATCTCAACCCATATCCAACTGTGCCATGCAAGTATCTCAGGATATGTTTCATTGCAACAAGATGTACCTGCCTTGGTTCACACATGAACTTGACAAAAATGCACTTACTGCAATCTGGTCTAGTATAGATACATCAACGATCCAATCAACTGACTGTACATAGTAGGATCTACCAGATCTGAACTAGCTGCAACCTCCTTAAGCTTCTAAAAAATTGGTTTCCATAAACCAACATGAAGAACCAAGATCAACTAGATTACCATCTTCTTCAAGTTCAGTAGGCTCCCTCTAAATCTTCAAGCACTTGCATCAACCTTCTGACCTCTTCGTCCAAGATTGCCTGCAACACTTGCCTTAGATAAATGTTTTCCAGTGCACACATCTGGTACTGTAGAGAGTTCATGATAGTCCTCCTCGACCTCATCCCAGATCACACTATTTTGAATAGGTTTGTGGAGCTACCAATGTCAAATCCAGATGACAGTCGTGAGCAATTATGATCTCAGCAGCTGAAGGGATCCTCTAAGGGTTTAGCACCTAGCCTTGCAATATAGTAATCTTCACTTCTTCTCAGTGATTTACAAAACTCCCTCTTGATCCTTGCTTCAGAGATTGCAAAGAAGACTTCTGGAAGTGAGCTGCCTCTAGCCACCAACTTAGTCCCATGGCTGCAAGTTGTGACTTCACACTTGATCATTTCTTTGGTCAGCATGACTTCCTCATAAGATTCCTCAAGCTTTTCATCACTAAGCAATCTCTCATCACCTTTTTACTTCTCAATCTATCCTGGAAGCGATATAGAGAGAGATTACAAATAGTTTATAACTATCCAAAGAAATATCAAGGCTAGAATCATACAAGGTTTACTATGACAAGTTATAGCATGAACACATAAGAGTGTTATGAACAATATTAAAACATGAATAAAGAAATCAACCTACAAGTGAAACATGTAGCAAATATCAAAAGATTAGAATGAAGGGATAAAGAACTTATCTTTATTGAATTCTGAAATAACTCTTTCTTCGATCTTTTACTCCTCTCGAGAGTGCTAAACTCAGCACAACAAAAGATAATCTGCACAACTACAGATTTCTTGAATGCATTATGCAGTTAGCAATTAGAACCAACTCTCTCCAAGAGTTCAAGGCTTTATCACAATTCATGCATTAGAGAATGATATCGATGTGACCAGCTAATCACCGTCGAAATTGTAATTCTCCTTTTATTTTAGAGTCACACTCAGAAATCTTCACAACGAGCATGAAATAACTTGCAATGAATGAAATCTTCAAAGGATCTTAAGCTAGAGAATACAATTCGAGAGAAACCACTATCTCTCTTTACTAATTACAAGATCCAACTAAATGATATAACTCAACAAACAAAGAATACTTATCTCTTTAAATATTCTGATGGATGGAAATACTAGACACAGTAAGATACGTTGCTTTTGCGCACAGATGAACATACAACCTTCATGGCTTGAACATAAGAACATGACTTAGAATATAAATTCCCTAGAATCCTTCTGAGGGGAGATCTCATCCACATCTGCAAATGAAGCATGCTGATTAGGCCTGGTTGGGAAATCCTTTGCATAGTGACCAAACTTGTCACAACGAAAACATTGGACTTTAGAGAGGTCCCACTTCTTTTTGAATATGGGAGCACCATCAACTCCTTTATCTCTATTCCTCTTGAAATATCCTTTCTTTCCATCTTTCCCTTTCTTCTTTGAGGATTGAGCGGCAAGAACATGAATGTCTTCATTTGTAGAGCTTCGACCAATACCTCTCACAGCCAACCTAGACTCCTCTTGAATACAGTCCACCCTCAAATGATTAAACTTGGGAAGTTTTGTTCTCACGCTGATTCCTTGAATGGAAGACTCCCAAGATGAAGGAAGACCATTAAGAGCCAACATGGTCAAATCCTTGACATCAACAAAATGACCAATAGAAGAGAGCTGATCTCTCAATTCAGAAATCTTCATGAAGTAAGCGATGACAGATTCTCCTTCCGCCATCTTAACATGATGAAGTTGTTGCTTTAATGCAAGTGCTTGACTTGTGTTGTTGATTTCGTACATCTCCTCCAAAGTTTTAAACATCTCTCTTGCTGTCTTCAACTTGGAGACAATAGGAACGATATGATACTTCACGGAATCAACTAACATCTTCTTCGCCTTGATATCTTTCTTCTTCCACTGTGCCTTCTCTTCCTCATCAGTAGGTTCAGGGACTTTGCTCTCCACAAACTCGACCAATTCACTTTCTTCCAAGGTGAGCATAATTCTGAATCTCCAAGATGTGAAATTAGATGCTCCCTCAAGTCTATCCTCAAGCTTAAGACTGATCACCATCTTGACGAAGAGATAGAAGTAAACAACGATGAGAAAGAGAGTAAAGAGTATCGTTGTAATAACAATCTGATCAAGATCTTCTTCAAACCCGCTCTGATACCATGTTAGTTTTTATGATCAGATTTAATGCACAAAAATTAATTTCAAAATCAGACACAAAGACACAACATATACCTTGGGAAAACCCTCCTCTTGAGGGGAAAAACCCAGCAACAAATATCTCTCTATTATATATCAATAATGGCAACAAGTCTCATTACAATGAGGCCAATCTCAAGGTCGATAAGCAGCACCTTCACAAGATGCAATGATAACAAGTAATCAACACTTCCTTGTAACTCAGATCTACCCTTAAGAAATTCGCTATCTGCTCTTGATAATTCACAATTTGCACTTGATTGATCTACCCTTGAAGAATTCACACTTGGAAGAGAAGAAATGCTCGAACTTAATTGATTGCCCAAATGGAGTGGAATGATCTTGTATTTATACAACTTGAAGGACAGAGGTCGCACCTTTTAATGCAAGGTTGGCCATCATAAAAATATAATTTCAATTTAATAAATACAATTTACAAGGAAGGTCGGCCAAGAAGATAATTACAAAGTTGGCATGTGAAGCGTCTCTTTACATTGAATAATCACATATAAATAAGGAAGTATGTGTTAAATTTTATGATCAGATTATATGCACAGAAAAACAATTCAAAATCAGACACAATGACACAGCAGATACCCTGGGAAAACCCTTCTCTTGAGGGAGAAAAACCCAGCAACAAATATATCTCTTATATATTTAAGTAATGGCAACAAGTCTCTTTACAAAGAGGCCACACACAAGGCCAATATTCAGTACCAGCAATGGCTGTAGAACAATCAAATAATCTGCTCTTACTTGATCTCTGATCTGCACTTAACTTCACAATCTGCACTTAGAAGAATTCACACTTGAAAGAATTTGCCCTTGATAATATTCGCCTTTGATAATATTTGCCCTTGAATGGAATGAATCGAACTTGCACACAATGAATTTATGTGAATATCCGAATTGAAATTGGATTATTACAATGGACGAAACAATGTGTATATATACAAATGAATGGGAGAGACACATCCCTTCAAATCCTTCATGTCGACCTCCATTCAAAAATCGTGACTCTAAGATACATGATGTCGGCTCCAAGAAATCGCGTCTCTTCTTAAATGGAAGTCGGCCTCAATTAATAAACAAATATTAAATGTCTTCTAATAAAAGATTTGACTATCAAGATGAATTCGTATCTTCTCATGTCGGCCATAATATAAAATGAAGTTAATACAAAATCAACGAATATAAATTAAATAGCCAGCGGGCTATCATTTAATTTATGTTTCCTCAATAAGGACGAGCTGGAAGGAACGACTGAAGCTGCAATATCATTAACACTCCCTCTCAGCTAGGGAGAGAACTTCCAGCTGCACAATACGAATCATCTCAATATGAGGTCCATCAGCCATCATTGCCTGCAATCAGATATAAAGAGAAGGATATCACCTCAACGTGATGACGAACATCATGGCTACATCCATGTGTGAAATAACATATCACCTCATTGTGATATTGACCACCATGGCTACACCCATGTATGGAAAGGAGCTTATCACCTCATCGTGAAAGCATATCACCTCATTGTGATATCAACCATCATGGCTACACCCATGTATGGTATGTACAAGTGTTCATCACTTGCGTGATGTTGTCACCTCAACATGACTTTCACCATGGCTCTCCCAGAGGGTGAAACACAAGTACACAAAAAATCATCACGGACTCTCTCACGTGATGCTGTCATGGAGTCACACACATGACATCCACCATGACTCTCTCAGAGGGTGGAAACAAGGGCTTTCACCTCAAATCTCAAAGAGAAATGCGTTAACAAGGGCTTGCACCTCAAATTCCTCCGTCTCAAAGGAAAATGCATTAACAAGGGATTTCACCTCGAACTTCTCTCACAGAGAAGAACTCAATAAACAAGGCTCACTGACACTGAGACTCTTTCTCAGTCAAGGCTGGATTCTCCACCATACCAAGCTTATCTCGAAAGTACACAACTTTATCTTGGTGAGAGGCTTGGTGAGAATATCTGCCATCTGCTCATCAGTGTTGATGTACCTCAACTGTACAGCCTTCTGCAATACCATATCTCTCATGTAGTGGTACTTGATCTCAACGTGCTTGGTTTTGTCATGGAAAGCTTTACACAACTCTGATTATCACAATGACTAATAGTAGGCTCCATTGATTGTCCAAACAACCCTGCAAGGAGCTTACGAAGCCACATTGCTTCCCGAGTTGCCATACAAGCTGCAATATACTCTGCCTTTGTTGTACTTAATACTACAGATGACTGTTTCCTGTTACACCAGGAAATCATAGCGGAGCTCAAACTGAAGCAACCGCTAGAGGTTCCCTTTTGATCTGCAACACAACCATCTTCTATAGGTTCAGTAGGCTCCCTCTGAATCTTTAAGTACTTGCATCAACCTTCTGACCTCATCGTCCAAGATTGCCTGCAATGTTTTGACTTAGATAAATGTTTTCCAGAGCACACCTCTGGTACTGTAGAGAGTTCAGGATAGTCCTCTTTGACCTCATTCCAGATCTCACTATTCTGAATAGGTTTGCGGAGCTACCAATGACAAATCCAGATTACAGTCTTGAGCAATTCTGATCTTAGCAGCTGAAGGGATCTTCTAAGGATTTAGCACCTAGCTTTGCAATACAGTAATCTTCACTTCTTCTCAGTAAGTTACAAAACTCCCTCTTGATCCCTGCTTTAGAACTTGCAAAGAAGACTTCTGGAAGTGAACTCCTTCTAGCCACCAACTCAGTCTCATGGCTGCAAGTTGTGACTTTGTGCTTGATCATTTCTTTGGTTGGCATAACTTCCTCATAAGATGCCTCAATCTTTTCATCGCTAAGCAATCTCTTATCACTTTCCGGCTTCTTGCTGTTCACAAAGCATTTAGAGAGAGATTACTAACAATTTATGACTATCCAAAGAAATATCAAGACTAGAATCATACAAGGTTTACTATCTCAGGTTATAGCATGAACACATAAGAATTTATGCACAATGTTAGAACATGAATAAATAAATCAACCTGAAAGAGAAATATATCAAAAGATCAAACTAAGGGGATAAAGAAACTTATCTTTATATAATTTTGATATATCTTCATTCTGTCTTTACTACTCTTGTAAGTGCTCCTCTCAGCGCAACAAGAGGCAATCTGCTCAACAAAAATTTCTTAGCTACATTATGCAGTCAGAATGTAGAACCAGACTTCTCAATAAGTCAAGGCTCTACCACAGTTCATGTATATAGAAAGTGATGATGATGTGGTCAACCAATCACAATCATCATTGTAGTTCTCCTTTTATTTCTGAGTCACATTCAGAAATCTAGCATGAAACAACTCACAAAGAATGGTGTCTCCAAAGGGGCTTAGCCCACTTGCTAAACACTAGTCAAGAGAAAACACAACCTCTTATCACACAAGATCCGAATAAATGAAATAACTAGACAAACATAAAAAATACTTATCTCTTGAGATCATAATCTCCTTAAGTGTTGTGTATGTCTGCACTTGTCTTTCCTGTGAGATGCTTTCACAATCAGAAGGCATGAGACTCCTCTGCCTCATGAAGTACATGTGAGGGCAAGCTCATCCTTTACTCACAACAGCGGCTCATTAAACCTTAGAGGCAATTAACGAGCTTCTTTCCTTCACTTTTCCTGCGCTAGGAAGATTTCAATATGGCAGTACTCATAGTAGGTTCATAAATATACTTGCCAGCATCTGATAGATACCAGATACTACACAAATTTGAGTATGCCCTAATTTCGATCCTTCTGAGCTTTAGACCCGCCAATATTCTGATGCAACTTCAGGAAAATACTAGTCACAGCTGAAGGAATTATTTCTTAGAATGATCCAACCCAAGGAGATGAATCTGATCTTCTCACAGTGTTACACATACATGAATGACTCATTTCCAAATGAAGTTCCAAATGACTCAAATCATATGGAGAAAAATAAAAAAAAGGGTGATTCCTGGCCCAATCACCATCTGGACATCTCATAACATCTTTTAATCAACTGCAGTAAAAACACCTTTCAGATCTCCAGATAGGGATTCTCCAGATAGGCTAAAATCTTTCTTTTACTACTGCTGTAGTAACAGTAGTGCGAACTCAGGTATTTTAATGACTATAACAACAATACAGAGTCAACAGAAGGCAGTCTCCACAGATTGAGGATATATATATGTTGCGATAAAGAAATTATCCCCTCACGGGATAAAAATAAATCTCATGGTTAATTCGATATTCAATCTTAGACTCATCATGATATTTTTCTACACCTCCTCCAACATAGAGAAGCTTTCCACAGACGATCAAATTTAACAAAGGAGAATAATTAATCACGATCTCCCATCGGTCACCAGATTCTAAGCAATTATCAATGTCGACCTTGCACTAAAATATAGGCAAAGAAGGAAATGCAAACCTGCTGTAGTAAATCGAAGTTCCTCAAATCTGATGACGGGTCCTCAGGGTTAGACACCTTCCCACAATGCTTATTTGCTGATCTGGTTGTCAATGGAGATGTCAACTAAGCTTTCCGGTATGAGCGACGCAGGTCACGGGATTGCAATGATTTCCTGAATAGTGTTGTCTGACACCAGATATTCATCCGCTATTAACATATCCATGATTCCTTGCTGTGTAATCCATGTAATAAGCAGCCAGTGCCAGTGTCTCAGTCCTTACTCCAACACTGATGGAACTTCAGGCCACCATACCAAGGAGCAACTTAAAAACATGCCCGATACAGAATGAGCCAAGTCCCTGAGTATGGCGAATGAGAGTTGCCGCTAGTAATCATGCCCCCACTGTAGACCCGAAGAACTTTACACATCGAACAGGCCTTATCATAAACTTGATGCTTGCCATTACCTGAAGCAAATCTGATTGGATCTTTCTTATACCCGCTCTGATACCATGTTAAATTTTATGATCAGATTATATGCACAAAAAAATAGTTCAAAATCAGACACAATGACACAACAGATACCCTGGGAAAACCCTCCTCTTGAGGGAGAAAAACCCAGCAACAAATATATCTCTTATATATTTAAGTAATGGCAACAAGTCTCTTTACAAAGAGGCCACACACAAGGCCAATGTTCAGTACCAGCAATGGCTGTAGAACAATCAAATAATCTGCTCTTACTTGATCTCTGATCTGCACTTAACTTCACAATCTGCACTTAGAAGAATTCGCACTTCTCTCTTGAAGAGTTCGCACTTGAAAGAATTCGCCCTTGATAATATTCACCTTTGATAATATTTGCCCTTGAATGGAATGAATTGAACTTGCACACAATGAATTTATGTGAATAACCGAACTGAAATTGGATTATTACAATGGACGAAACAATGTGTATATATACAAATGAATGGGAGAGACACATCCCTTCAAATCCTTCATGTCGGCCTCCATTCAAAAATTGTGACTCTAAGATACATGATGTCGGCTCCAAGAAATCGCGTCTCTTCTTAGATGGAAGTCGGCCTCAATTAATAAACAAATATTAAATGTCTTCTAATAAAAGATTTGACTATCAAGATGAATTCGTATCTTCTCATGTTGGCCATAATATAAAATGAAGTTAATACAAAAACAACGAATATAAATTAAATAGCCAGCGGGCTATCATTTAATTTATGTTTCCTCAATAAGGCTGAGCTGGAAGGAACGACTGAAGCTGCAATATCATTAACAGTATGAAGCCCAAAGCTGCAATTACATCAACAAAGCTTTAATAATTTGCCACCTCAAACAAGACCACCTTGTATGACCCTTAATGAAAGTATGCTGAGATAGTACAAAAACGTACAAAACTTTCAATCAGATGAAACACCTGAAAGCCCAACACATCATATGTCGTCATTAAAACATTTTAATTTATTTCTTCATTCACACCCTGTATGAGCGAAACTAGAATTGTATATACTCTGAAATTAAAGATGTATGGCTTCATCCAAAAAATAAAATCTCATCAAAACGCTACAAAACACCATTAAATTACTAGTATACCCTTTTCGTCTGCGAAGATCATTATTTTCAATCTATAACTTTGTAAATTTACTTAACAATGCAACTCCAACACAATCCTTTGAATAAGATTGTCAGTAATCACCCAAGAAGGATCTTCCACGTTTGAAGATGATATTCTTCATGAAGGGTTTCGTCTTCACAAAGTACTATAAAACATTAAAAAACTCTTCCCAAAAAATTCACAGCTTTCGAAAATGAGCCCCAACAACACTTTTTGTTCGTTCTTTCATAACTCCCACACCAAATCTTGAAATTCTCAATATTTACTTTTATTTAATTCCTTATATCTCACATTTGAACCCCACATTAAAAACACCAACTTCACTTTTTTTTTTAACTTGTGTCCCTAGGTACCACTTTATAAAGTTCCCTTTTTATAATATAATTAATAAATGTTAAGTTAAATTGTAAGAACCCTAAGTTCTCCCACTCTGAAAACTCTGTATTGCTGAAAGTTGACTGCTGAATTTGATGTTTTTGGTTGTTTTTGGTTTTATTTTTTTTTTTGTGTTTTTGATATAATATTTGCATAAATGACAAATGCCTAAATAAAATTCACAATGTGGAAATGGAATTCTCAACTAGACGGTAATAGCAACTACTAAAAAACAACTGCAGCAAGATATTTGATTAAAATGTATTGAAGCCTTTACAACCAAAGCATACCCAAAAAAGGAGAGATTTTTATAACTGAAATCTGGGTTGCTGATAACAATAAATGTGACTGATGATAGGTTTGAACTGCTGCATACAAGTTCTTCTCCGCCTCAAAAACTGTACCAAACCCCTTTATTGAAGTAGCCGCCCCTAATAGAGAAGATAGGACACAAAAGGGCAAGGTGTTTCAGCCTTGAAAAACAGGCCAGGCATGAGGGATGGTACAGATGAGACCAAACCAGATGGTACAGCCCTTTGGAAGATGTGCCAGTGATTGCAAATGCTGCCCTTATTTGGTTCGCTTTTTACAATGTAAGATCTGCCTGAAACCCTTGATGAAATACTCCTCCAATCTGCACAATATTGGTCTCTGGATGAAACCAACTCCTATCGGCTTACTTCAGTTGATGTTGCACAACCTCATAAAGCACAAACATTGAAGAGTGAATGTTCTTCAATGTCAAACAGCTCCGGAAAATACAAAAACCCTCGTTTCTCTTCTCCAATGCCAAAGAAGTCATAAGTGAAAATTCTCCAATGCACAATAGAATGAGTTAACCCTTCTTGGCATTATCTTATATACTTCTTCAAAAGTTCAATTCCCTCCTTTTGCCTTTTTCCATCATTTAAAATATTATTAAATTCGCACTTTAGCTTTATTAAAATATTGCCTTGAAATTGGCGCCCAAGCTATTAATTAAAATGGCTCCTTTTTTAATTGAATGGACCCTTAAGTCATAAAGTGCAAATATAACGTTATAATATAACATTAAAATATTAATTATTATTAAAGTCACCTTTAATAATAATTAAACGTTATAACTTAGGCAAAACTCCTTATTTCATCAAACCAACTGAATATTGGAATCGACACTACCAATATATCACATTCAGGTGCCTTGCTATAAATAGAAATACTGGCTGACTGATTTACTACAAATAGTAAGTATACAAAATTGATCCCTCAAACCCCTACAAAGGCCAAACCTGAACCACACTGATCTTCGGAGAAGAATGAAACCATCAACTGACCAAGTTACTGCCACAAAAGACCCTCTATCCAAACCCATTAGCCTACGGGGGTCCAAGTAATAGGCTAATCCTGTTGATAACTGATGTCTAGCTAGAAGGGGACATTACATAAATATTTAATTTAACTTAAGAACATTAGCGTTTAAATTAAAATTAAATCCAATCGGCCAAGCCTAGAGAGGGGACATTACATGTGAACATGTCTGGATGCTAATTTCCATTATTAGTATTTGGACATGGATCATATTAATGATAAATATCAATATATATATATATATATGGAGAGAGAGAGAGAGAGAGAGAGAGAGAGAGAGAGAGAGAGAGAGAGAGAGTATGTGTAGCATATCATACTCTTGATTTTTCTCATACACTAGATTTTTGCCTCTTTCCATTCGTCTTCCTCTCTCTCTTCTTTTCTCTTATTTTCTGTTTTGGTTGTCATAAAGTGTGTTAGTTATCTCTTGCTTCTATGTCATGTCCCCAAAATTGTAACATATTGAAAAATGCAAATAAATAAATAAATAATAATCACAAAATACATTTTAGTGATTTTTTTTTTGATACATAAGATTCTATATATTTTATTAATATAAACAAAAATACTTGAATACAAACGTCTGCCAAGCAGGTATAAGGAATATATCCAAACAAAAAAGGCATTCGACCACCATAGATTTTACAAAAAACCAACCACCAAAAAGCATTTCTAATCGGAACCACTGATAACCCTGACCAAAACGTGTTGTAGGAAAGCCATAAATGGCTGAAAAGCTACCAGAGCATTGAACAAAACAGTCAAAAAACCAAGGCCTGTTAGAATTAGGTGTTGTACACCTTGCATAATGTTTGTAATGTTTTATTTATTTATTATTTGTGTGGTGCACCTAGGGGTTTTCTAGGTGAACGTGCATCACAAGGAGTTATAATGTTGGGGCCACTTTGTTGTATGTATCATTGGGACATAATTGTCAAATGTAATTATTTAATATTGGGGAATAATAATAAAATAATAAAGTACCCAATATTAAATGTGGGGTCACATGATGTAGTATTTTGGGCACATGGTTTATGTAATACCACTTGGTGGTTTTGTGGGAGCTTGTTTCTATAAAAGCAACCACATGGGTAGTTGTTTAGGTTGGATCAAAAGTTGGTCAAGGTTGAGCTTGTGCATGTGTGAGGGTTTGAAGCATGGCATGGGATGTGTGGATTCATGCTTGGTCACATGGAATGCATGGATAGCTTGTGCTTCAGAAGTGTTCATGGAGTCTCTGCAGATGTATTGTAATGGGTTTTCATTGCTGAATAATACATGGAGTGTGGATGCTTTTGGAGGCTGGGTTTTTCCCTCTTGAGGGTTTTCCCAGGGTATATCTTGTGTCATCTTTGATGGGTATGTTGTCTATTCTCTTGCATGTTGATGTTGAGTACTTTACTTGCATGTTGATGTTGAGTACTTTACTTGCATGTTTCAGATTTGGGTTATGTGGAAATTGTCATTCTATGGCTGCATAGTTTCCTTACAAGTGGTATCAGAGCTTTGGTTATTGGATTGGATAACCCTAGGTTGCATGAGAGAATGAAAGACAATGGCAAGATATAGGGGTTTTACAGGTGTTTTATTGCAGATCTGAGGGTTTTGGGTTTGCTGTTATGATGGGTTGTTTGCAGATTTGGGGTAAGAAAATTTTGGCAAATTAGGGTTTCTTGGTCATGCATTTATATGAGGGTTATGGGGGTGAGCTTTCACAGATGATCTCCTGGTCCAAAATAGACCTCATGGTTGGATTCAAGTTGGCCGAGAGAAAAATTTTGACATATAATTTGCCCTATTTTGGTTATTGGAAGAAAATGCAATTTTTTTTATAAAAGCCTTTGTTCGGCCGTACGGACGTTGTCGTCAGAAAAATAAAAATATTAAAAATCCCTTCGAAATTATTTTTCGTCGCTGCAAAAACGAAAAACAAAAAAATTATTAGAAAAATTAAAATTAAAATAAAAAATAATAAAAAATTTGAAAAAAAAAAGGTTTTGGGGAGGTCCGCACCCCCTTCTTTTTGTTGGTTCGCAGACCATTGTACCATTTACCCGCGGCGGCCTCCGGTCCGGCCGGGGACTGCCGGCGGCCGACCGCCTCAGCCCTATGGGCTTTAAAAAAAAATTTTAGAAAAAAAAAATCCGCCAAGTGAAAAATAGACCTCCGGATTTCAAAATTAATTTAACTAGATTTCATATTTGCGTCGGGTCCGTACGCAGGGGGGGGGGAATTTTTAAAATTGAAAATTTAAACCGGATTTAAATGTTTTTGGAATCTGCCGCCCACCCACCACCGACGCACCACCGGAGAGCCACCTGAAGGTTGATTTATAGCAGTTTTTTTCAAACGCATATAACTTTTGCCCAAAGTGTCAGTTTTTCGACTTCTTACAGTCGTTGGAAAGCTGGTTCCGAGCACTATGCAGTGGTACAGGTGTTGTTCCATGATTTTGCAGTTTTGACATTGTTTTGCTTGGTTGAAGTCAAATGTTTATTTTGAGCTTTGAGAGGGCATATCGGGTGCATACGGAGTCGGATTTTGGACTTCGAATAGTCAACGGAAAGCTTGTTCAGAGTACTTTACAGTGGATCGGATTTGGAGATATTTTGGCATGGTTTATTTGCTGTTTTTCTTTATCTGAGCTGTTTATGGGTCTCTTTGACTATGGTGTTGTTATGAGCTTATGGATTGCCGGATTTTGGATATTTGATGATGGATTCATTGTATGCTCGGTTGTACATCTCAGTTTGTTCTACTTTTGACATGGTTATCAACATGTATGTTGCATTGTTGTATCTACAAGTTGTGCAATGTTGTAGGCGGTCTATACTTGTTGCACCTATAACTTGGATATGGGTTGTCTTTGCCCATTGATATCTCAGTGTTGATGCGTGATCAGTTTTGGTGTCTTGGTTTAGTCACTTGGTTTGCTGATTTGGTTGTCATGTTGAGGAGGTGAGATGGTATTACCAGGTACATTCATGATATGAGATCTATGTAGTTGACTATGATTATGCAGATATGTGGACACGGTTGGGTTGATTTGTTGGTACATTTGGTGGTGATCATGGTGTCATGGATGTTTCTTGTGCATTAGAGACTTTGGCATGTTATGATGGTTTTATGCAGGTGCATTGTTGGTGGTGTTGGATTGGATCCTGATTCAGGTTATGGCGGTGTATCTTTTTGGTTTGAGGAGATTGGTATCACGATGTCATGGATAGCTTGGTTACACAGTTCAGTGGGAGCTTGTGACAGTGATGGTTTGGCGGTGATGGATATGATGGTTTGGCGGTGTATCTTCTTGCTTTAGAGATGGTTATCATGTTGTCATTGAGAGCTTGGATTCACAGGTTTTGTGTGAGCTTATGACAGTGTTGGTTTTGTGCATCATGGTGCCATGGGATTGCTCGGTATCACGGTTCAGTGGGAGCATTTGGCAATGATGTGGATCCATTGGTTATTATGGATGGTTGTCTTCAGCAGGTGATCTTTGGTGTCATGGAGGAGCTCTTGGATTCTGTGTGCTACAGTGAGAGTTCTTTGACATCAGGTGTTGGAGATGTTGAGGTATTATTTATGACTTGTTGGTTTTGACAGGTGATCCTTGGTTGTAGGATGGTTTTGTTATTATGTCATGGTATACTCTTGATTACTAGTTTAAAGTTGTGGCATGGTACATGTTATGATGATTTGAGCATGTGATCTTCTTTTGAGAGGATGTGAGATCATGGTGTCATGTTTATGTTCCTGATTCTGCAGTTGGAGCTATGATTTTGATTTTGGTTGGTTCTCTTTGTATTGAGTACATTGATCATTTGCTTGGTGTTTAGCATGGATTGATCGGTTACAGGTGCTCATGGATACTTGGAGACTTAGGTGAGGCTTGGTGTTCTCTTGTGATTAGAGACATGTTATTGATATGGTTACTCTTGATGAGGTTTCAGCAGGAAGTCCGAGGGAGCCTACACCTTGGTTGGACGTGAGTTCAACATGGACCAATGAGGAGAGTGTTCTTGGTTGAGTCATGATGACTTGGATATCCTGGAGGAGCATTCTCATTCCCCACTTTTGGTCTACTCGGTGGTTCACTTGAGAGGTATTGCCCATTATTCTTTTCAGGTGCATTATGTTTATGCTTTGTCTTCTCATGGATATTTGGTTTCTGGAGGGTTCATTTGAGGAGTGTTGGCATGTTTATCTCCTTGTACATGTTGGGTTTAGGAGATGGTTTATAGGGCTGATTTCCTTGGTTTAGGAATGATTACTTTGAGTTTGATCTTCTTGTTTTGAGATGCTTACATCCATGTTAGTTGCATATGTTATCTTTGATCTTGGCGATTGGATGGATGGATGTTGTTATGGATTTTGTTTTGGGGTATTATGGAGGAGATCATACTTGACACAGTTGGCATTTAGAGGTGTGTGTAGGAGGACATGCTACAGGGTTTGGTTTGCAGGTTTTGTTTATCAATGTGGATGTTCCTTGGTACTACATGTTTACTTCTATGAGATGCTGGTAGTAGACTTGGTATGCCTTTGTGATGGTTCCTTTTTTGGGATGTTAACGAAGCGACGCGTTGAATGCGCTCATTCCAGGTTTGCATTCATCTTGACATTGCCCATGCAGTGGGAGCTCTTGGATGTGTATGTCACTTTTGACAGGTTTGCACATGGAGTTTGTCATTGTGGTTTATGGGTGGATATGTTGTTGGCATGAGTTTACTATGATATATATACCTTGGAGGTATGGATAGTTGGATGTGTTGGCATTTGCTATGGGTGTCATTTCAGCTATGGTGATTTATTCTTGACAGCTACTGGTGCATATTGGATTCAGTGTTTGTGTTTTGAGATATCAGTTGAGGCAGGTTTATGCTTCTTTGTGACAGTTAGTGTGACATCTCTTTGGATGTGTTCATATCTTAGTGCAGTTGGCATGGTGGAGGATGGGAGCATTCATGGATGAGATGGTGGTCACCTTGGTTCTTGTTACAGGTATCTTGTTGGAGCACATGGAGCACTTGGATTCCTGGATGGTACATGTTGCCTAAGGAGTTTATTTGTTACCCCCTTATGCAATGTATACAACAAGTGGGAGATTGTTAGAATTAGGTGTTGTACACTTTGCATAATGTTTGTAATGTTTTATTTATTTATTATTTGTGTGGTGCACCTAGGGGTTTTCTAGGTGAACGTGCATCACAAGGAGTTATAATGTTGGGGCCATTTTGTTGTATGTATCATTGGGACATAATTGTCAAATGTAATTATTTAATATTGGGGAATAAAAAAAAAAAAAAAAGTACCCAATATTAAATGTGGGGTCACATGATGTAGTATTTTTGGGCACATGGTTTATGTAATACCACTTGGTGGTTTTGTGGGAGCTTGTTTCTATAAAAGCAACCACATGGGTAGTTGTTTAGGGTTGGATCAAAAGTTGGTCAAGGTTGAGCTTGTGCATGTGTGAGGGTTTGAAGCATGGCATGGGATGTGTGGATTCATGCTTGGTCACATGGAATGCATGGATAGCTTGTGCTTCAGAAGTGTTCATGGAGTCTCTGCAGATGTATTGTAATGGGTTTTCATTGCTGAATAATACATGGAGTGTGGATGCTTTTGGAGGCTGGGTTTTTCCCTCTTGAGGGTTTTCCCAGGGTATATCTTGTGTCATCTTTGATGGGTATGTTGTCTATTCTCTTGCATGTTGATGTTGAGTACTTTACTTGCATGTTTCAGATTTGGGTTATGTGGAAATTGTCATTCTATGGCTGCGTAGTTTCCTTACAAGGCCGACCCATACAAACCAAAAAATCTTCAACCCAATAGCCACCTTACATAAACTTGTTCAATTTTGCAAAGTCTTCAAATTCCAGTTTCCACTCTTCATCACCAACCACCATCATACCAAATTTTTTTTTGAGGAAAATGACAACCACTGCCACAATTGACTTGTGCCTTATGAAACCCGGACCATGCAAGTCCAGAAGGAAAGGATAAATCTTTACTGTGTCCTCCAAGCGAAGCCGTACCAGGTCGCACGGCCTCAGACAATCCCTACCTTCAATCATTGCGCTTAGAACCTCGTCCACGCCTTCCATCAAGTCTTCTCTAAACAATTTAACTAGCAATCCTTTAGCCTCCTTTTTTGGAACCAAATTGTCCAGGAGAGAAGCAACGAAACGAGAGGAAACATGCAAATTGTCCCTCCCGTACTCGTTACACTCCAAATGGCCCGAACCCAAAACCATCTTTACAGCCACAAGCACCAACAACTCATAATTGAGCAAAATGCGCTTAAGTCTTTGATTGGTGACCTCCTTGAACGAGGCTTGCCTCGACGTCGACTTTAGAGAAATGGGGGTATCGGCCCCAAAACGAGCAAGGCCCGCCACAGAGATCTCAATCACAAATTTTGATCCCTTTGCCATCCACAATCCTGCTCAGAACGCCTTGACCGAGACGGAGAAGGGAGCCCTCAAACACCACAGCCACTTGCAAAGAAAATTATGCAGCAAAAAACCAAATCATCAATAAATAAGCTATAACTCGAATTGCCAAGCCGCCGTCAAACTCAGTGAATGGTACTCGTCCATCGAGCCAAATGTCCTTGCCGGAGGTTGGGATCACCTCCACATTATTAACCCGCATCACAAAAAATAGAGGAAGTGACCACAGCTGTCCTCAACCAAGTACCATAATCATGCAACCAGCTTGCCAAATTAAACTTTTCTAAACTTCAATGCCACCTAGGCACTCCACACCCATCCACCCTCCACCGTGGCATCCAACGGCACCTCCCTCCGCTAGCATGGAGGGACGACCACCCTACCTCCCACACATTTTAGCGATTTATTAATATACAAATAACTAGGTAAATAAATATCAAAATATGTGAATATAATAACAATCTAGATATTATTATTATAATTATAATTATAATGATCATAAATATTATTATAATTATAATACATTTATTATAATAAATAAGATAGTTAATATAATAATAAGATATTCAGAAGAAAAATTTAAATGACACTAAGGCTTTGTTAAATAAGCAAATAATAATCCTAAACTTAAAGGCACCGATTCTAGAGGCATATTAATTATTATAAGCAGCAGCGATCAAACTTGTGAAAAGGCAGCAACTAATAGTGGGGAGAGGCAGCGATTAACAAAGGGACAAAAAGCTACCTCCCTATGAACAGACGCATCTCTTATTGGGGATATAAAATGAATTAAATGAGTTTGGGTAAAACAGCATGGGACGGGAAAAATAAAATAAGAGCTCTGCATTATATGTCTGGTATAACAGCCAAAACATATGGGATATGGACTAGAAGATTTTAGAAGGAAAAAAGATATATTCTGAAAAAAGGAAACACAGCAGTCAGAAATCAGAAGTATGCTATTTACAAATATTGAGAGTAAGATTAATGTGATTATCAATATATATATATATGTCATGTCCCCCGAAATTGTAATACCCAAATATAAAATATTGAAATACTAATAAATAAATAAAATAAATATCTAAGTAAATATCAAAAATATATATATATATATATATATCAATATTAGCAATTTAAGACTATCATCAGGTAATATTATAATAAAATATAAGTATTAAAACAATACAAATAATTGACATTATTAAACAGTAAAATATTAACAAATAAAATAAATATCATAAATAAATAAATAAAAATAATTGCCATTTTTATCAAGACAATATTATTATAATTATAAATTAAAGATATTACTATCCTTCATAATATTAAATTAAAAGCATAACATCAAAATATTATTTTGATAATATATATTTATGAACATAAGCTTTGAGTAAGCCTTTTTGATTATACATCATATTACTCAGAATAAACTAGTAAATCGAATAATAATAACAAATATTAGAAAACATATAAAACAGTAAGCATGAAATGATAAATATAAATAAGACAAATTATGCAGCAATAAGGAAGCGCTGCATTATAAAAGCAGCGTTTGGAATAGACATGTCTCAAGAAAAAGCTTTTGACCTTGGACGTGTCTTTTCTTCCAAGAAAGGCTCGATATCTAATAAAGACTGTTTGCCTTTTCCTAGCAACGTATCCCATTCTTTCCATCTTTCATCTATTTAATCTACACCACTCTCAATCGTAATTTGTTATCTTATATGCTTGTATTTACACTCCTTCTATACTGCTATGTATTCTTTATTTCAAATCTTTCTTTATCATCTATATTCTTTTATTATTTATTTGACTGTATGTATCAAGCACTGGACAAAAGATCAAGGAGAAAATAAGGAGAAAATGAGGAGAATAAGGATATATTCTGAAGTGGGAAGTGTAGCCGCTGGCTGAAGTAAAAAGAAAGAAACAGAATAAGGGAACAAGGATATGGAAAGAAGGGAAGAAAAGAATGAAGGAAGGAATCATCGTGAGGAATCAATGAACTGCTCAGTCAGAAATTTGGTAAGGCAGTGAGCAGCAGGTCTAATGTTATTATAAGTATAGATACATATAATATATATATATATATATATATTATTTACAATGATGATATTCATTAGAAATAATGATTGTATACATATTTAAATAATAGAATATATATACGTATTTATGTACATATTCATATAGAGATCATGATATATATATTTTATAAATTGAAGTCAATTAGAAATGACGACACACACACACACACACACACATACACATATATTATTTACGATTATCCAACAATGATGCTTACAACAATTATTGAGCCTTATAAGTAATAATGACTCTCTTCATTCACTATGATGATAAATGGTATAATAGAATTCCATCTATGGGATTATGAAAGATGTTAATATCTACCCTAATGTACTTATGAGATATATTATAGAAGAATCACCCATAGTGAAGAAACTGAATAATCCTTTGATAAGAATGAAATATTTATATCATCTTTGATCCTATTAGATGTTATTACTGAAATTTATTGATATCCAACGTTTTTAATGTCTCTTTGAGAAACACTTGGAGTGCAAGATTTGGGTTTAAGTGCTTCCACTAGAAAGGGGTCATTATAATATATGTATGGGTGAGTAGACATGTGAATCACTTGGGAATATACAATAATGATACTTGCAGCAATTATTAAGCCTTATAAGTAATGATGAGTCTTTAATATAAACATAAGTAGATTATGTATATTTATGAATTGTCCTCATCCTATGATCAATCCAATATAAGGTTGAAAGAGGCGAGTAAGGAATCAGAAAACGTGGACAGATACAACAACTCAGGTGATGTACTCACTTTGCAAATGTATTTGATTGCTAAAAGATTGTCTTCTCAGTGCTTGTAAGCTTATTGGGAGGAAGGGTGTGAGGGAATGTTGGAGTGAAAATGACACTGAGAGGTGGGGGGAAGGGGGGGAGGCGGGAGCGGAGAGGTGAATCAGTGTCTTAACATATTTTACCATTTTTTAGAAAATTAAACCATAACACATATTTGTTCTCAATATTTCAATGATAAGTGCATTCATGAGTTGAATGCAATCATTTGTAAACTAAAATGAGAAATGTAACTGCAAAACAATGAACAATAAAACATTCTCACAGTAAAGCAGTGAAACAATAGATGAACAATGAGACACAAGATTTGCCGAGTGGGAAACCCTCCTGGGGTAGAAAAACCACTCCTAAATTACTGCTTTTCAGGCTTTTATTTGAAAACCATTGTTAACAAAGCCTTATAGGCTAATTTCTGAGCACCAACTCAAGGAGCACCAACCCCTCATTTTGAAACACCAATTTCAAGGAGCACCAACTCCTTTTTCAGATTACAGAATTACAAAAAAACAGAGGATTTCTTTGTTTTCTAGATAAGCTCATTGAACCCCTCACACCCTTAATCCATCTAATACCTTAAAGATCCAAAACAATGAATCCCTAAAATATTACATAAATTAAAATTTTCATAATTACACTCTGCATCATATTTTCAAGCTTTTATTACAGAGCTTTTTCACAATTTCATTTTTGATACAACAAGTTACGCTATCACAAAATCACATCAGCTCACTCACAGTGATAAAAAAACACTGTATTTATTTGAATACAAAGATATAGATCTGTTAAAGAGAAGTCTTTCACAGATGTTTTCCAAAGAAACTTTTACCCATCTGGTTGCTGGAACCGTTTTGATTCAGGATCCTTGAATGTAATGACAGTTGGACAGATAATAGAGGATCATTTCAACACAAAAAGAATTCAGTTACCAAGATCTGAACAATGCCCAAAAGGATAGCCGTTTTCATAACACAATGATCACGGGAATAGATCAAACAAACAACTTTTGCAGTTACTTATAATGGTGAAAAAACAGAAATGAAATGCATGATATCCTGTCTGAACCCCCAAATCTTTTCCATCATTTGAGCAGAATGAAACAAAAAACTGCCATAAAGCCGTTTTCCAAAATGAAATAGATAATACCTGTACGCGCATGAAGCTGAAAAAGAAATGCATGATAAAACTGTAATGAAGTATTCACCAACCCAACTGAGTAACGCCATCGAATCTCGTTCCAAATTCGAGCTTTCAGCCAAAGAAAATCATTAAACAGAGCAGCCATACTCATGATGCTTAAACACAGTGAATTTCTCCCTGATAATGCCGTTACAACCAGCTAAACCACTGAGAAACAACAGTTACAAGTATACCATGGCGGCAGCTAGGGTTCCATACTCAGCCAAAATGATAACCATTAAATATGCTTTGCCCTAACTTCTCAAAAGCCAAGTCATTCGATGACTTTCCAAAATCATAATGAGATTTGAAGTCCGCAATAAATCAAAACATAATAATGAACAACTTAAAAGTTGATTGAGTTCGCTGTCCAAAGAATGTCGACCACATAATTACCAACTCAAATGCCAAGTCGCACTCCATAAATTGCATACAGGCTGTCGATACACAATGATCATGGAATAAACTTTATTCTAAGTCAAAGATCATCCAAAAATGCCGACTTAGAAGAATGATGGCTGCCAAGTAACTTTTTACTTAAGTCAAACACAATATATCACCACTCAAATATGCAAAGGGAAACCCGATAGGGTTGTTTCCATTTAGATGCCGACCCCATAGATCATTAACATGATCAATAATAAATCAATATCATAAGTAAAAGAGAAGGCTTCGAATAATAAAGATAAGCACTTTCCTAGGAAAGCCGACTATAGAGTCAAGGCTAGAGAATAAGAGGCTCCAAATAAAAGGTAAAAATTATTTGCCATGTGAGCCACTAAAACCATCAAACAAGTCAAATACCAGAACGATGGTGAATACAATGCCTCCAAAAACAAATGTAAGTTTAGGATTGCTTTAGAAGCATGAGAGAAATGAAGTCACTAAACCAAGTTTCATGGAGCAATTGAAACAATAACCAAACTGCCTGAGATGGAGCAATATATAGAAGCACTGAACCAAAGAAATGTGCCATGTTTATCAACAATAAGTCATACCAACATAAACCATAATTGTATATGCCATGAATTAATATACCTGAACATGTGAAGTGACAAATTCATAAATCTGAAGTTGAAGAGAGCCCTGTCACCATGAAACCATCTGAATAACCTGAACCAAACCTTATCAACACTGTCAACCCAATAATCATAATCATTTGCAAAAGAATAGCATTCATAACATTGAACCAAAATTCTCATGAGAATCAACATGAACCTGAATCATAACGATTATCCATCTGTAATAGCCAAGAGAATCAAATATGTATCATATCAAAGCATAAAGATCCTGATAGACTAAATCTGAAACTGTTAGATCATGAGAACCAAGAAAGTGATTTTGTCATCAAGGACAAACCATGAACACGACTGATATCCAACAGGGAAGTGGTGCCTAAAACCCCACTTAAGTCCGCCCTCGGAACCCAAGGGAGGGATGGGCCTTGGAGGGGTGGAAATTCCACTCATAGTCCGCCCAATCCCAAGGCATGGGTGGGCCATGGAGGGGTGGGCGTCCCACTCAAGATCCACCGTGGCCATGGAGGGGTGGTAGGCCCGGGCCACCTATCTGCTCGCTCAATTGTCCCCAATAAGTTAAGTGTCTTCCAAGGTGATGATGTGGGTAGATGGTACAAGTTTTTCCACTAAGCACGCCACTCCAGGGATGGAATGGTCCTAGTTGGATGTTCAACTCGGGGCCAAGGAGTGGGTTGCCCTGATCGGATACTTGTGCTCTTGGGCTTAGATGGACAGCGGGCAGATCTACCCATGCCACTCCTCATATCTCTTCATTATTGCTTTATGATTATGCTTATATTTTGGATATCTAGATATTAATGCTAATAGATATGTTGTTAATATGGTGAATATAGGGTTCAAATTTAGGGTTATTGAATTAGGAGAACACTCATTTGGAAAGAAGAAACCCTAACGCTAATCAACAAGCGAAACCTAGGGAAAACAAGCGAGTTCTAGGGTAGGGCCGGGTAAGGGACATTACATTCTACCTTATAACATAAGAGAATTTTTATTCATTTTGATGTTTCCCCAAATAATTATTGGGAGCCAAATTATTTGTAAATTACAATTCCCATAAGAAAGGAAAAAACTAGAGAAATTGTGGATATGAAAGTTACAAGCAACAAACAAATTCACAACTAGCATCTTGTGAAATGGTTGAGTTTAGCTCCCAAAGAAATGACATTGTTCTCATTGTAACACCCCAGCTAGGCTATTGGAAAATGTACCATTTTTTGTTTTTTTAAACAACTTAAAAGCTATTATTCCTATTCTTTGTGGTAAAGGACTATGGTTCACTAACAACAATAACTTCCTTTGGTATATTGACTTGAGCCCTTCTTTACTTCAGTGTTACATGGGTCTTCAGTTCTAACATTAGGTTAGTTTCAACATCGATTATTCTTGTCTGAGTTGAATGTGTCCTCATCTTGTTTTTGTTGCTAGGTTACAAGTATGAAGCAAATGCCAAATTTTGCTAGGTTCAAGCATTATGCATCAGCTTTGGGGGAGGGGAGGGGGGATGGTAGGATACCATATGGTGAATAGAAATTGGATCCTTGATCTCAATTTAAATCCAATGGCCCTTGCAATATTGAACACTATAAAAGTTCTTTGCTTCCTCAGGGTTTCATCAACAAATGGATTAATCTTACCCAAGGGCTCCCACACACCTCATCGTTTTAGAATTCTCAAGCCTTCATAATTATGGCAATCATTCGATACGTTTCAATCATAGGGTCATCACAATCCTAAGGCATTACCACAAACATGTTTAAAGGTTGTGTGATTAATCATGCGTTTAAAGGTTAGCATGATGGTGGCAAATCCCACTCCATTTGTTTGATAACACAATCTTACGCCATGAATGATATCATTATTGCTAAGGTTAACTACAAGTTTATAAAGGTAAAGTGCTTACTATTGCATGATTTAGTAAGCTATTGCATGGCAAGCTCTCACACTCTTAAGGAATTTTTGAAGCTTTTAGACTTATTGGATATTGTCGATGATCTAATCATAATTCAATGTACGGCTTGTGCAACCTCTTTAAGGTTTTCCTGGAGAAGTTAGCTCGTTATCGTGTTGCTGGTCATTGGTTGGCCAACCCACTTTATTTATTAAATTATAAGCTTTATATATTATAATAATTGCAAGGCAACACGTTACACTTGCACATTCTTCAAGGAGATGCTCTTAAGGGTGTTAATGGATGATTGAGCCACTGGAATGGATACAAGTTTAGTTATCTTGGTATTGATGGTAAAGAAATTTGATGATTGTTGGTTTGAGCAATATTCATTTGATGAATTTACATGTAATGGTTTTTGGCCTATGATTCCTTTACCAATCTTACAACATCATCTAAGTATTTAGCCAAGGATACAAATCTTACACCCTTGATTCAAAGCTTACCACTATTTTGAACCATGAGTTCACCGTGTCTTGCCATCAAGAGATTGCGTCACTAAGGTTACAGGTCAACCTCAAAAGGCATTTGTAGTATTGCACAAGAAACTTGAAGAACTTAGAATCAAAATGGCTTCCCATTTGCAATTGTTTGCATCTAAAGATTTAGGGCTGAACTTTAGAATTTAGGATATGATTAAGTTTGAGGCACAAAATCTCATTGCTAGCCAAAGCACCAAATAGAAACTTAAGTAGATTAACTTCATTTACTGAAATATTGTAAAACACCTTTAAATTGATTATCACTATTCTAGACTAGTCAAGACATGGAAAATGCAAATAATGTCCTTAATTGATTGATTTCCATCCGGCAATGATTAGGCAACAAAACACTATAATATTCTATTACAGATTTGGACATAGATCTATTTAGCCTTCCTTAAGGTTTATATAAGCTTTAGGATTTTTGAATTACTTATAAGAATTAGAATAGTTATTAGCTATCCCTATTCCCTAAACATTGTTAGTCATCTTAGGACTTGTAGGATTTTACACAAGTAGTTTACCATGTGATCTTGCTATTAACATATCTTATACAGTTATCTAGGCCTTCTAGATTCATTTTCTCAAGATGGTTTAATGTCCATTCTCTTGATTCTTAAACAAGAATTTGAGGATTGTCCTAGGATCACTCCATGCCCCTTTCTTTCTATTGCCTTTGCTTGAGGGATTGTAGATGTTCCCAACCCAGTCTGCCTCATTCTATCTGTAGGCACACTAAGGCAATGCCATTCTGATATTTCCATTTCATTTTGTCCTTAGATTGTGAATACAGTAATTAGACTAATTCAAACTAGTTATGTACTATTAAGCATACGTTATATATCACTGGTCATTATTAGAAGGTGGATTAGTTGCTTGAAGTCCAATCCCCAACATCTAGTCTGCTTTCCCCCCCAACCATCCTCAGAGCAAGGTACTCAACTTCGAGGGGGTGACAGTGAGGTGCACAAGACATGGATAATTTATGTCTATTTTGTTAGCGTGGATTCTCTATTTACCAAATCTTATCACTGTAGCATCCATTATCCAAATGTCTTGAGACTTAGACTTGGAGCTTGCTAACAATACATATTTGTTCACATAATACAAACACAAGAACACAACTAGATCACCGTTGGGTGTGCACATTTTTTACATAGATAAGTATACAAGACTTGTCTCCAACTTTCTTCTTGGCTTTTCCTGTCTTCAACATCTACAACCTTCACGTTGAGCTTGTCCCCATCGTTCAATCATCTATCAAATTAAACTTGTCCCCATCGCTTGGTTACATGTACTTCCAAGCTTGTCCCCATTGATCAATTAACAAATACTTCTAAGCTTGGCCCCATTGCTCAAGTACTCAACAACTCATACAAACTCCTCTGAGTCCTAAGGGGTTCCTGAGGTACTGTCACATATACACATTCAATCATAAACACACACATGCATAACACATCAACTGGGCTCATATGAAACTCAAATAGTATATATGCACACGTACACACATACATTGAAACATGTGCATAGGATTTAGACATTACTAGGTCAATCATTAGCATATACCTTAGCAGAGCCATTTTGTTTCCCTTATTTTTCACAATCCTTTTTCCTCTGTTTTTGCAGCTTCTGTTTTTTGTGTCTAGTTTCAGTAGCGTCCTCTCTCACTTTCTTTAAGTTCTTATAGAGCTTTTGGAGCTTTCTAACTTTTCAAAATTGATTGGTTTTTTTATAGTGACTTTCCTTTTTTAAATTTCCTATTTGGGTTATGTGATCTAAGTCAATTCCTTGGGACTCCCAGCCATGCATTCCTTGGCTCTGTTTCATTTGGTAATTCCACGGTATTTGTTTGGGCTATGATCTGTGCCTTTCTATATATCTGAGATTCCCTATTTTTCTTGGTTCATTTACTCTACACATTATTCTTAGTTTTCTTTTAAGCGTTTTAGCCATGCAATTAAGGTTTCTTGGTTTGCAATGTTGATAGACTCTTGGATTTTTCTTCTCTGTACCTTGCAACACGTGACATCTCTGTTCAGCCTATTTCAGCAGTCCCTTTAATCAACACTTGACTTTGCAAGTTTTTCTTCTGTTGGGCCACTTGTCCACTATTACTAGTAATTGATGGCTACTCATGAATAGGGCATCCCCCCTTAATCGGGTTTAGCTTTCTCCATGTGAGTGCCACTTGCACACTTAGTTTCTCCAAAGCACCATGTCTTACAAGAAATCTGGGATATCATATCCTGATTGAATCCTAATCTAAAGTCATGAATCAGGATAAACACATCTCTATTTTAATATTGTCCTAAAAACATTTGCTTGAGGTCATGATTCTAAACACCTTGGAGCTCATGGGTATGTATTTAAAAACAAAATAAATCTTCTATCTACGAGTTTAATCATTTTTCTGATTAATCAATGATTTCTGAAACCTTTAGAACTGGTGTGAGCATTATTCTGCACGGGTGTTAGCATAAATACCTTAATCCAGTAATATTCATGCCACTTAGAATCATTATAAGGCAACACAAGATAAGGACCATAGTTTTCTAAAGCATGAACAAAATAATATCAATCCTCACATAATTAATAATTTGAAAATCTTTAACAAAGATCATTATTTTGATGCACATTATTCTGATGAACTCATTAATTCAGGCCATTGTCTAAATAATCATCTATAGTAGTCCATTCATCTCTTTTCCTATTCATGTACATGGACTGTAGAAAAATCATGCCTAGAATTAACATAATTACCATCAACAATCACTGTCTGAGTTGATATCATCAGTTGTGTTGCAAATATCTCAAAATGTCTACAAATTCAGTGACTGATGTCATAAGTAACACTTTAGATGTTTAGGATTTGTATTGAGGAAGCTAGGTTGGTTAGAAGTTGGCTATGTTTACTGCCCTTTTTCTCTTCTCTCTTTTGGTTAAAGTAAGAAAAAAAGAATGCACATCCAAGGTGATGCTAAGAATGAGTTCCATGTCTTTTGCCAAAATTAATAGTTGCTAATAAGAAATTTTCATGAGATGTTAAACAGTATCTTTTGAAATCATAGTTTGGAGCTTCCTTTGAATGTATAGCTGTGTACTTCTGTTGTGGGTGCTTGGTATTCTGAAATTTTAAAGCTCTAGGATATGATTTAAATTGACACTGACTTTAGATAAGAGTCTTTTATGCTTTCTCACAGTGACAGTTTCTATGTGCAGCACATGGTAGATTTGGCTGGATTTGAACGCATTTCGAAGACGGGAGCCGATGGATTTCGGTTGCGAGAAGGAACATACATTAATAAAAGTCTTGTCACGTTAAGTAATGTGATAAAGAAATTGAGTGATGGGGTTGGCAACCAGGGGTGAGAATTTTCAACAAATTCTATTTTTAATTTAGTAGAGGTTTGAATGTTTTGGAAGTGATGCAATCAATATACTCTTTGTTTATTTTTTATGTTCATGTAAATGTCTTATCATTATCTCCATTAGATTTTTGTTGATTAGCATGACTGCAAAGGTCCAGGCAAATAATTTATTTTGATTCTCACCAGCGGGCACATACCTTATCGTGATAGCAAATTGACAAGAATTCTTCAATCTGTTCTTGGAGGAAATGCCAAAATGTCCATAATTTGTAATGTGTCCCCTGGTCAGGTAACTAAGCAGTCTAATCCTTACGACTCAGAGAAATTAACTTTGTTACTAGATTATGATCGACTAGGCCTAGATTGTTTTTGATGATCTTGTTGGTGAATGTTGGTTATGTAAGTCTAAGTTTTTCTAAATGAAATCTACAACATATAGGCACATATTGAAGAAACGAGAGGTACATTACTGTTTGCAAGTCGAGCAAAGAAGGTTACAACTTGTGCTCATGTTAATGAGGTAATTACAATTGTAATCACTGTCAAAAAAATATGGGTGTTGTAAAATTTGAAGCAATTAAATTTTGATTCTGTGTAGGTTTTTGAAAGAAGAAATTGCTGTTTACTGTTATATTGACACCATTTGTTTGACCTTCTTAATACATGATGTACGGTTTAGAATTAATTTAATTGGCGATCATTGTGAAATAGTTTAGATGTTTGTCATTCCACTAGATTTATATCAAAGCAATGGGGAAAATCTAAGATTAAGGAAATTTCCATAAACTCGCATTGGTTGGCCATGTTTGATAACATTAGTATTAGCTTATTTTGATTGGTTGTAATGCTACTTCATTGAGTTGTAATTGCACACATAGAAAATACCGAGATACAGCAAGTTTATTAATAATGTTTTGAAAGGGAACAATGTTGATCATCAACTTGTAATCAACTCCACTTGAAGTTCCTTATTTATTTCGTTGTGATATTATGATTTTGCACTTTAACCAATTTTCATTCCCAACTACACTTGAATATAGATAAGTTGATTGTGAGGTTGAAACAAGGGCCCTTCACTAATAAGATGCTAAATTTTAATTGAATAACCTCCTCTATAATGAAGGCTAATGCTAATGTGAAGGCTATTCTCCAAAAAGTATGCTAAATCTGACTTCAAGGGCCATCTTTTTGAATAGATTCTAAATCAAGATTCAAGTCTTTCTCCACATTGAAAGTTAGTTTGACTCAAAGGCCCTTCAAAAAGATGGTTGTTGATGTTAATTTTATTGCTTATGACTCTTCAAATTTATTTGTATAAAAATAGACAAATCGCCTAGTACATGACCAAATGCAATACATAATTTGTTGAACCTTAATCCATAAGGTTACATGGGTAGTGGATCAAATGTACAAATGCCAACTGCTGTTAAAGCTCAAATAATTAACATATGACAAGTACCTATGTCTTCATCATTCAATATATCAATCTTGAGAGGCCTATACATGGATACAACATAGATTGCCCCAAGAGTAGACAATTCTACAAGATACAACAGACACTCTACTTGAAAAATAATAAAAAGTTGTGGAGTTCTGGGTGTCCATCTTCTGTCAGAGTGTACATCAAAACTTCTCCAAGAACGTAGTGTCATGTTCAAATATTTTGTTTCTAGTAAGCAAAAGTGAACACACATGAGTGAAAAAAACATCTCCGCTGTCTCACTGCCCTTAAAAGTATTTTCACAAGGAATGAGCACACATACCTTACTAAATCTATCCATCACCATGAACAATAATCACACCCTCTTTGGACATGGGAAGACACCTTGCAAAGTTAATAGATATGCTTTGCCATGGCATTAGAAGGTGCTGAAATATTTGGTATAGCCCTGATTTTTTGTCAATTTTGCTTGCTTAGACAACACAGTTTGCAATCCCAAATGCATCTTGCAACATTTACTTGCATATATGGCCAAATTGAATACCTTTTAAGGGTAGCCAATGTCTTTGCAACACCAAAATGATTTTAGCTTTTTAGATATGAGCCTCATGTAAGAACAACCTCCTCCTTTCCTTTGGTACACACTACTTCTCCAACTTGTATAGCAATTCCTCTTTGAGAAAATAATCCAGATTTAGCTCAAATCAGCCAGTTTGCCTCTTTTTGCTTGCTTGTATGTCTCAGCAAAGTCTTCATCATGCTCATAATCATCTTTAAATACCTATTTGGTGAACATTTCCAATTGAGAAATAGTGCCAAGTGCTGAAAGTTGAAGTGTTCTAAACGACATATTTGCTATCTTGTTTGTCATACCTTGCTTGTACTTGATGATCACGTAAAATTGTTGCAAAAAACCCATCCACCTGTAGTGCCTTGCTTGTTGTAGCTTAGTTTGTGCTTGCAAGTATTGATAGGTTGATGACCTGTGTGGGCAATGGTTTCCTTGCCTGTCAAGTAATGTGCCCACTTTTTGACCCCCTAGACTAGAGCAAACAATTCCTTGTCATATGTGCAAAAATTTAGTACCAAACCGCAAAATAACTTGGAATAGTACCAAATTGGAATTCTTCCTTGCATTAGAACAGCCTCCATAGCATACCTACTTGTATCCATTTCCACCTCATATGATTGTTGCAAATTAGGCAAAGAAATCATGGGTGCATGGATGATTCTATGCTTCAACTCCTCAAACGCCATTCGCTGTTTTGTGCACTATTTGAAGTACTTTCAACTTCCTGTTATGGCATGCAAAGGTACAGCTATGGCAGGGAAAGATTTAACAAACTTTCTCCTGTATTACAGTCCCAACAAAGCTCCTAGTATCAATGACATTGGAAGGTCTTGGCCAATTTACAATGGTTTCAATGTTTACTGTGTAACATACACCCCTGGTTTGTTTTTTTTTATAAAAATCTCTGTATGCTGTTTGTGTTTTCACTGTATGTTGGTTGTTTGTTTGCTGTTATGTTTAGTGCTCGTTTTCAATGTGTTTTCAAGATGCATGCCAACATATAGAATAATGCAAATAGAAGATAACTAGAAGATAACAATGCTTTCCATTTCAAACAACAACATATAATAAGAGCAACTGTTTCAGATCAAAATCAGACTTATTACAATGGAATATCGGTCCTGATAAAGCAATAATTAGACCTAGAAATGAAAAATCATCAGCAGCAACGCTTGTTGATTTACATTATATGTCACGTGTGAACATAACCAGCAGCATATGAGTTTCCCACGCCAAAGAACAGCCACCAAATCATGTATATATGCAGATTTTCGGCCTATACATCAGCAGACTACAAAATTCAGGAAACCCTCAAGAAGGCATGCTTCCCTATGTAGGGCGACCGGCTCTATAAATTCAATTCTTCACCATATATATCAAATGAATGCTTGAAATGGTGTGCCCAAATATGAGGAATCCATTAAGCCAATACCCATAACGGAAGACCAAGTGTGCATGGAGCTATGAGCAGATTTCACTTTCAGACCTGTTAAAATGGTGATCTTCAGAATTCTGGAAATGCAAATCAGACCTTTGAAACACCCACAAAACACTTCCAGAAATTAGTCAAATTACCAAATTGAAGCCAAGTTATTTAACACACCAAAACTCCAAACACACATCAAAATACCGGAAAAATCTTCATCTTATCACCACCCAAACTCTGAAAATCAGAACTCTATTGAAGCTCAATGTGATCCTTGGATGGAACCACTCCAATTTGGGTAGGGTGGATTTTTCATTCAGCCAAAGTACTCTGGAAGCATTCTAGCAGCATCTTGTTAAGTTCCCAAATAGAAGATGAGCAAATGAGAGCCAAAATGAAGCTTTATAGAAAATGAGAGGGAAATTAGAGCAACTTTAGGTTTAAAATACTTTTCCCTCCAATTATAATTAAAAATACTTTATACCTGTTTTGGGTGTCCATGCTCATAAGGAAACTATTTTTCTTTTGTTGCCTTCTAAAACAACGTTAAGTTATAACATTAGGCTCCAAGGTGCTTTTTATGATGACCACCAACCCCTTCACTTAAGTTATAAAGTTATTTTATAAAAATAACTTAAGTGACTGATAAAAGGAAAATATTAAATAATCCAACCTTAGACTCTCCAATGCCACCTTAGGAAAAACACTCTTGAAGCAATATAGGCCTAGGACCAGTTACCCAAAATAGACTTACTATAAATAACAACTGCTAAAAATAGTAATTACTCACCAAAACACAAACTGGCACAAAGTTGAAGTTTACTAAGATGCCCTGTGGCTTACTATAAATAGTAAGCACGATTGTTATAAATATCAAAATGCCAACCACTACAATTGCCACCATTGCCAAAAATAGCAACCCAATGTTGAATTGTTGCCAAACCCCACTGCCAGAAATAACACTTACTAAAAATAGCATATTGCTAAAAATAGTGACTCCAAACACCATTTGAGCACATTCTGAGTACCCGTCGTAACTTACTAAAAATAGGCATTGATTAAAATGCATGTAATTGCCTACCAAAGCTCTCTGAAAACCTAGAAAGACCCAAAAATCATATTAGCAAACTCATGGAAAGAACCCTTGAAAAAACAGACAAGAAACCTCCAAGAATTTAGGAAACCCTAAAAATGCCTTTGAGTAGCCCATGAGACTCCGAAAATGGGCTATCAGCCACTGAAAAGCATAGAGCTAAAAAAGGGACATTACATACCGGATCAATCTTAGTTTCTCCATTACCAACCATATGCCCAAGATAAGCAAGTGATTGGTGTGCAAAATCACATTTCTTTTGAAATATCCCCTTATAATTTTTTCCTATTTTTTCACAAGCAATTTCACTCGTTAACATTAGATAATCAAGAGAATCCAATTGAAAGAAACCCTTCACTTTCTGATCACCCAGTTCCAAGTGAGGGCAAGGTGAGAGCATACGGTGCAAGAGGATTGTTAGATGAAATTGAGTAGATAGTACAATATTGAAAATCAACCCTTCACTTTCTGATCACCCAGATCCCAGTGAGGGCAAGGTGAGAGCATACGGTGGAAAGATGATCGTTAGCTGTAAAACTGAAATGTTGGGAAGTACAATATGAGAGACGGCTTAGCTGATCATCGAGATATGAAATGCAACTCGACCATTTATTCAACGGGAGTGTAATACAAAGAAATAAATTTGAAAGACGACTTAGCCGATCAACAAATATATGCAATGCAACTTTACCACTTATTTAGTGGGAGTGTAATACAAAGTACTAAAAAGTAAATGTCTGGGCGGCTAGCCGACCCCTTCCACTTTTCAGTGGGCAGTACAAGAAAGTAAAGTGCTAAAAGTAAATGACGGCGAGGCCAGTCTCTTCCACTAGAAGTGGGAATAGAAAAGCAAAGTGCAGAAGTAAAATGATTGAAACAGTACTATTGATAACAACCTTACAATATGAAGCAATCTGCAAGTTATTGTGACTATAAAATGTCCAATACACACCAAAATGATAAGGAAAGAACTCCACAACTAAGCAAGCTATTCTACTATGGAAAATAAGCCAAATAATTGAACTTTTACCAATCTGATATGAAATTGCAGCATTCAGAAATTTCAGACCAGCAAGCTCCAATCTCAATGAAATGCTCACAACTTTGCAAAGACATCTCCAGATGACGTGAAACCAAGTGCAAATGAAGCATAGGAGTTAGGCGCCCAAATCCAAAACATGAAACATCAT
Source organism: Sequoia sempervirens (assembly GCA_007258455.2). Lineage (NCBI taxonomy): Eukaryota > Viridiplantae > Streptophyta > Pinopsida > Cupressales > Cupressaceae > Sequoia > Sequoia sempervirens. Next base: position 107,417,471 of record VDFB02193867.1, on the reverse strand, counting down.
CACGCAACCTCTAATATTTTATGCACGCATTCCAAAGCACTACAGAAAATGTACGACCTGCTTGACTAGGGCAACCAGCTCTAGTTAATCAGAAACTTCACCAAAAATTACGAAACTTTCAGCAATGGGGCGCCCAAGGTAGCTGAAAACATGTAGCCAATACCCAGAACAAGCAAAAATTCACTCAATGAACTATAAGCCAAAACGTGCTCCAGCTAGCACTGAACCAGCAACATCAAAAAATTGATAAAACACACCAAAACTCAGAAAACATCAAAGGTAATTGTAATGTCCCATTTTTTACTACATGAAGAAAATATAATATTATTTTAATTACTTAATATTTTATCTCCAAAAAGTTAACTCAGAAAGAAATATTAGTAATTAAATAATATTATATTAATATGACTTATTAAATGCAAATTTGAAATAAGTCACAATTGAAAATTAAAAGAAAAAGAAATATGAAGTCACTGGGAGTTACAAGGAGGAAAAATAAAAGAATTGAGGGAGTTCGTTTCAAAGGCGGGATTTTGAGATATTGGAACAGGTTTCTTGGATGGACGTATTTCCAGAACTTTGTGGGGACAAAATTCTCTTATGATAGGGAATATCAACTTCGGTGTTGGAAGATACACCCAGATCGATAGCTGACAGTTCTACTTCAGGAATTGTGCTGGTGCTTAATTCGGCGAAAGTAATGAAGTTTTCAAGCTGTGGTATTTGAAGACAAATTTAGAGAAATTTGGATAAATTGTTCTATTAGTTCATTTGCTAGAGTGTTTATAGAAGAAATGTGAAGGTCGCTTGTATTATTCAAACTATACAAGCTTGAAGCTTTTAGCGCCGACAGTTGTAGAAGATTTGGAAGATTACGCTGGGAAAAGGCGTTTGTCTAGTATTTACTTCTTATTTTCCTTGGTGTCTGGTAATTTGAGTTTTCAAGTAGCCTTTGTTATATCAGAACAAGGTCGATCTACAAATGTATTTTGTAAACTGAATTTAAAGAAATTCATTGGCATGGTATTGAGTTTGGTTATCTTCCTTTCCATTGAAAATCGAGGCTAGTTATGTGAGACTATACCAAACCACGGGAAGACTGATTATCAAATAAATAAACTTGGAGAAATTTTATATAGCCATGTGATGACTGGATGCTAGATATTGAATGAAGGCCCGATAATAATTCAAGACTCTCACACCGTTGGAAATAGTTGAGATTTGCAATTAAAACTTGGAGCTGCCGTGAGATTCTGAAAGGCATCGAATTCACATTGAAATTGAGGGAGGTGAGTAAGTTGTTGGCATCAATCTTTCTATAATTTGCTATCCAGAGTATCGACTTTTCCCATATTTGACGTGCCTGCTAAAGAAAAGAAGACGAAATGGTGAAGCTTCATATTTTTAATGGATTCTTTGGAGCCGCCTCTAGATAATATTATTATTAAACATGGTTGATGCTTATGTTGGGAGCTATAAGTGACTTATGTGGTTTCTAAAGAAGAAGAAATATTCACTTTCGGGAAGCCGAGAAATGAATTAGAAATTGTCGTCTTTACAAAGAGCGGAGTCATGGCATATCAAGACATCAATGGTTGACGTGGCTATTGGGAGAAGCAAATACAAGAGTCATGGCTTTGGCGTAGCTGAAGATAGAGATTGTGGCTTTGGTCTGGTTTGAGGATTTTTTCACACAGGCTCACGGGAGAATGAGGAGCGAAATGTTAGGTTGAATTGCAACATCTTCAGAAAACATTAAATCATTCAATGTATAATGCTCTTGTTAGTGTCTCATTGAAAGATGTAGGAAACTGATTTCATTTATCGGGTGAAGTCTTGAGTATTATGGCTGGCATGAGTAATCTTCCAGTTTATAGCTATCAATATTGACTCCCAAGATTGGAGTTCTGAGCTAGCGTTGTATAGCCTTCTGAGTTGACTTATCTGGTGATCTTGTTAATTTACAAGTCTGCAATCTACAACTCGTAATTGGGGGCCGTATGTGGACAACATTCTTAACTACTCCTAGTTCACAAGGTGTCGCTATCTCTTCCAAATTAGGCGTGAGAATCCCAGGTTAGACATATCAATAATGTATTGGCTGTTCATTGCTGTACAAAATATTATTTGAGTGTAAATTGTTCTTTACTGTACATAGTCCAGTTTGTCATTAATTGATAAGTCTGTTCACTGCCAATTTCAGTTTGAATGTATTTGTATTTGAATTAGTGGGGACACTTGTATTGGATGTTTGTTTTATAGCAATAGTTAAATATTGAACTCACTTTGGGGAAAAGTAAACACATAACAGCCTACTGAAAAATGTTTGACGAAATGTCTAACTAGTTAAATGGTGAAAATGCGAAAAATAAAATAATTTGGGGTTTAAACTGATTGAGCTAAGTTCAAACTAGGTAGCACATTACAGTTATCATCTTCGATATGCTCAATCTGCTCATCAGTGTAAAAAACAATCTCAAACTTAGCTAGGTGCTATCTTGCAAGCATGAAACTAAGGGTGCTAGGAGTTATGCATTCCTCGAAGCAAGGGTCTGTAGAAATTTTGGTAGCACTTCGTTATTTTTTCCATGGATAGTCTCAAAAAAAGCCCAACACTCTTATTTATAACTTCACTTCAATTTCAAATCCTTTTTCCTCCAATTAGGGCGCCCAACATGACATTCACATTCACCTTTGTTCATTTGCATTTGAGTTTCCTCTAGGTCCTTTGCCTAGTCGTCCCAACATGAGAGAAATATAACTTTTTAAAAATGCAAATAAAACATAAGTTAGGCGTCCCAAGTAGTTAAGTGAAATATTTTAATAAAAATCACTTATTCCTCCATCTAGGCGTCCACCATGCCTTAGACAAATTTTTCACTTAAAATTAAAAACTCAACCAAAGTATTGATTTTACCAAAACGAACTCCAAGAGTGTGGGAAACCAAACTGCTCAAATTGACCTGCCTAATATAGCCACTGAAATGATTCTACTGAATTGCTGAAACATTGCCAAATATAGCATTGCTAAAACTAGCACTTACTATAAATAGCATACTGCTAAAACTTCAAATGCATTTTAACCACAAACTAAGCAGTCGTTGTAACTTACTAAAAATAGTAAGTCCGAAAAAGTTACTAGATGCAGATGCTTGTCATACCACTGCGAATCTCTCTGAAAACCCAAAAAGAATCCAGAAACCAAACTGCAAAACTCCAACATGTAGACCTTTGAATCCACAAAAGAAACCTCCAAGTAACCGAAAACCTTAATTTCCACTTCCGACTAGCTTACGGGCCTCCGGGATAGGCTAACGACCAATTGAAAGAATCACTACTGAGAAGGGGACATTACATCTTTCCTTTCAAAAGCATCTTATTCTCCTACCAAATTTGTAAGACTTGATTGAGATGAGACAAGTGCTTATCTTATGTCCTACTAGATACAAAGATATCATCAAAATACACTATAGCCTTAGAATTTATAAGTGGTTTGATTACTTTATTCATTAACCTCATTAAGGTCACTTGAGCATTACATGAATTGAATGAAGCACAAGCCACTCATAAAGTTCTCGCCTTCTTTGATTCTTACTTGGTGATATCTGGATTTAAGATGAAGCTTGTAAAAGTACTTAGAATGTTTTAGTGTATCTAAAATAGCATCTATTCTTGGTAGTGGGTACCCATTTTTGATATTTTTTTCAAGGCTCTATAGTCTACACACATTTGCCAAGTTCCATCCTTTTTTGGCACCACCGCAATCATAGACTCACAAGGCAAAGCATTAGTTTTATCACTCCTTGTTCAATTAAAGCTTTAAGCTGGATCTTAACTTCCTTGGCCTTAAGTAGGCTTTGCTTGTACAAACCTATATTTGGAAGAGGAGGATTGGGTAGGAATTGGATCTCATGCTCTATTGCTCTTTGAGGGAGCAGCCCCTTAGAACAGTTCAAGAAGCTGCTGTAGGAACTGATTCATTTCTTTCTTCTCCTTATTAGCATTACCTCTTTTCTTTTCAACAACAAAAAAACAAACTTCTCACTAGCATTGATTAGTCTCTTGGCTTCACTGACATTCACCATAGTAGAAGTTTTTGACTTACTAACATATGCATTGAGAAAGAATTTAATACCATTCAAAACCAGCCCATATTAGTTCTTTCTTTGGAAGTAGATGGCATCCTACATGTAGAGATAAGGATTCCCAAAGATGACACCACACTCATACAATTGTATTGCATCAACAATTACCTCACCTATGAATTCTAGGCTATGACCTAGCTTTATTTTACATTGCTTATTGACTGAAATATCTGTCACTTGCTTCAATCATCCCAAAGAATATGGATCCTAATGATTTTCTGTCTTCAAACCAAGTTCCTCTTCTAGTTTTTGTAAAATCAGGTTTTGGTTGTAAACTCATTTCAAAGAGAGTTTCCACTTTTCTTCCCTTCAATTGGATTTCTATTTGAAAGACGTTAGTTAACTCACCTTTGTTTTCAGACCCATTGTTTCCAACAAATGCTCTTTTTCACATTGTGCCACCTGACAACCAATCATCCATATTGTAGTTGCAATCAATCTCCTTCTCTTAGCTCACATATGTTGCATTCTTATATTTCTTTTTGTTGTCTCTTGAAGGGGCCAACTTTGGATGTAAACTCCAACCTATGTTCCACCAAGCTTTTGGGACCGGGGGATGCGTTTCGAGGATGGATTTCTTTGAGGCTATTTTTGGGGACGACAAGGGATGGCATAGGGGATGACTATATAAAAATACAATTATTTTTAAAAAATATAGGAAAATTTCAAATATTCATATGATAACATTGATAAGGCATTCATCATATTGACATATACATTATAGAATCCTTAAAACATAACAATAGAGTTCACATGAGAGTTGAACAAATTAATATTTAATTGCTTCCACAATTCATCGTCAATGTTCATATGATATAAAATTAGAAAACAGTAATATTGCATACACCAAAATGCCTAAAGGCTACAAGTTTGCACTACAAATGTCACAATGACAAAGTCACAAATATCAAATTGTAAAACATAGTGATGGAAAGTATGAGGGTGCCTCTAATCGACAACTCCCAACATTGCATCAAAATCAGAGTCTAACTTCAAGTCATTGTCACTATGAGTATTAGGGGCTGACTCATCTATTGTAACTCCAACCAATCCCTTTTGTGTGTCCTCCTCATCAATTTGGGTGCCGTTCTTTGGATCAGCATCCCACCCTAAAGCTAGAGTTTGTCGATAATCTAAAGTTCGACGGTCTTGGAGTCGCAAAGCACTATGCACGACCACCAGATTCTGTACACGTCTAAAGGTCAACCTATTTTGTAATGTTTGCCCCTGATTTTTTTTTGAAATAATAATAACCTTGTTTGCTGTTTGCACTGTTTGTTGATGGTTTGTTTTGGTTTTCATGTGTCTTTCATCTAAGTTACCGATTTGTCAGTATTTGCGCCTAGATACGATACGATTCGGGTTCGATTTGAAATTCGGGTTTGATTTGCATGAAATTCGCACAGGATACCAAATTCGGCCTGCGGATTCATTAGAAATTCATCGCCCTCTGTGGATTCGAAATAGGATTCGGCTTGGCGTATCCGACGCGAATCCGCGACGAATTTTAGCGGAAAAACGCCCAGGCGGAAATAAAAAAGCGTTTTTAGACGTTTTTAAATATTTTTTGACCGAATGTTGACTTCTTATATGTTTTAATATTCATTGTAAACCTAATTTCCACCTCCAAAGACACTAAATAGGTAAAAACACTCATTTCACAATTTGTGAATGAAAAACGCGTTTTGCTTGCACAAGCTTGAATAGATTCGAAGGCTGATCATTGGTTTGTCAAAGTTGATTGTTGTGCTATTCCTAAGCACGCGCAAGCCTCCGTTCGTTGCCAAGAAGATCATAGAGCAAGATTTGTTCAAAGAATCAAAAGAGGTAGGTTTCTTTGAAGTTTTAAATTTTTTTTTCCTACATTTTTTTTAACAAATAAACTATTTTGTTTTGTTGATTGTTGATTGTTCTACTTTTCATTCTTTTAAATTTAAGTTTTTAAGTTTCAAATTTGAAATTTCAATACCAAAATTATTTCAATATGTTGTGCCTTAGGTATTACAATGGTATCCGCTTCTAACACCACAACCCAATCTCGTTTCAAAATAAATGCAACCTCTCCCCTTTGGAAATATGTAGAAATGGTTCAACAATGTCCAGGTGGTGGAGTATTTATTTGGATTTGTAGTCATTGCAAAGTTCAATATACAAGCTCATACAGTCGAGTGAAAGCCCACTTGTGTAGAATCCCTGATAATGGCATCAAAGCTTGTCCAGGACCTCTAGAAGGTGATGGCAAAGGCCTTCCGGATGACATAGTGTTGAAATATATTGCTGAGCAAGAAAAATCAGAGAAAAAAGTTAGTAGTCTTAAAACAAGCCATCCTTTGAAGAAAGGATCTCGAGCCATGAAACCCCCTACACCACCTACTTATATTCGACCTGCAGATAGCCATCCATTTATGAACATTCCTCAAGAGCAAACCGTGCCCACATCAAATAAAAGATCCAAGGGACCGTTGGAAGCTTCATTTCAGAATGAGGCAAGAGAGATTGCTGATCAAGACATAGCAAGATGTGTCTATGCCAATGGATTGGCATTCAACGTTGTTCGTTCACCATATTGGCAAAAAATGGTGAAATCTATTAATGAGGCTCCAAAGGGGTATAAGGGCCCAGGTTTTGAGAAGGTGCGTTGCACCTTATTGGAGAAAGAGGTGAAACATGTAGCAAACTCTTTGAAGCCCATAAGGGATTCATGGATCGAAACAGGGGTGAGCATCGTTTCTGATGGATGGAAGGATGCAAAAAATTGCCCATTGATCAATGTTATTGCTGTGTCCCCTAAAGGGGCAATGTTTTTGAGAGCAGTGGATTGTGAAGGACAGGTGAAAGATGGTCCATTTATTGCTAACATCCTTTGCCAAGCTATTGAAGAAGTGGGCCATCAAAATGTTGTGCAAGTTATAACCGACAATGCCAAAAATTGTAGGGCTGCTGGGTTATTGGTTGAGGAGAAGTATCCAAACATTTTTTGGACACCTTGTGCTGTCCACTCCCTCAATCTAATGCTACAAAAAATTGGATCCAAAATTGAGTGGATCAAACAGGTGTATGCTGAGGGCGAAGACATCCAAATGTTTATCACCAACCACCATATGACACAAGGAATATTTAGACAATTCTCAAAATTGGAATTGTTGAAGGTAAGTTAATTCTCAATATTTTTTTAATTTTTAGTTTTCTTTTAATTTTAAATTTTGATTTTGTAAATTTAAATTACATTTTAATTTTATTTTGATTTCCAAACAGGTTGCAGAGACCCGTTTTGCCTCCAACACAATTGTGTTGAGACGGCTTATAAAGGTTCGTGAGGCACTCTGTGCCATGGTAATCAGCCCTAATTGGGCCATATGGAGGCAATCTAGCAGTGAAAGGGCAAATAGGGTCAGGCAAAGGATCCTAGATGAGTGTTGGTGGGATCGTGTTGAGTACCTGGTTAGTTTCACTGAGCCTATACTGAGCATGATCCGTTATACAGACATGGATAGACCTTGTTTGGGAGAAGTATATGATGGTATCGACTCAATGATTGAGAAGATGAAAGTCATCATCAATGCAAAAGAGGAAGATCCTGAAGAAAAATTCTTCAAAGAGCTACAGGAAATCATGGTTGATAGATGGAACAAAATGACCACTCCATTGCATCTTTTCGCTTTTGCATTGAGTCCCAAGTATTATAGTCCTGAGGTACTTGCTACATCATCAAGAGTTGCTCCATATAGGGATGGTGAAGTGGCTCATGGGTACAAGGCAGCAATTCGTAGAATCTTCAGTGATCGTGACCAACGTGATCGAGTCAGGGCTGAGTTCATGGCTTTTGCTTGCTCTGGTAGTGTTGATCAAAATATGGATGCTCTTCGAGACAAGTGCAGGGTGGATGCTTATAGTTGGTGGTACTTCCATGGGCAAGAATACATGCACCTCCAACCTATTGCAATAAAAGTTTTATCCCAAGGAAGTTTTATATTTGTCGTTTTAATTTTAAATTTTGTTTAGTTAAATTTTGTAACTCTTAACTATTTAATGTGGTCTTAATAGGTTGCTAGTTCATCTTCTTCTGAGAGGAATTGGAGTACATACTCCTTCATCCATTCAATAACACGCAATAGGCTGCATTCAAAAAAGGCAGAGGACTTGGTGTATGTGCATTCAAACTTGTGCCTCCTTACACACAAGCAAAGTTCCTACAAAGAAGGAGACACGAGGAGGTGGGATATTGAGCCAGAGTAGCTTGACTTGGATGCTTCCACAAGTCACTTAGCAGCACTTGATATTGATGATGACTATGAACCTGAAGTAGCTACTGATTACGAGAGTGGTAGTGTCAGTGTGAGTGCTACTGCTAGTGGTAGTGCTTGTGCGAGTGCCACTAATGCTATTTGTGGTTCTACACAAAATGTAGCATCTAATGATGCTAGTTTGTTTGATGACCCATATGATTCTGATTGATCAATGATCAATAATGGCTGATTGTAAACGTTTGAACTTTAATTTATAATTTTATATCATGATGATGACATTCGAGTAATACTTAGTGACTATGAAAGTGGTGATGTATTTTTGCTATGTTATTAGTCTTAGTCTCTTAGACTATTATTATTAATATGGTGGTGTATTCTGAACTTAATTACTGCTGCAAATATGTATATATTTCTGATTTTTATATGTTTTTTGTATTGCCGTATCCAAGCCGTACCCAACCCCAAATTTTTTTTTGGCCGAATCCCGTACCAGATTCTCGTACCTGTACCCAAATCCAAAAATGAATCAGTAACTTAGTCTTTCATGGTTTTTAATGCATGCATGTAATAGATAGCATAAAGGAGGGAAACTGGAAAAAGGATCTTTACTTTTCAAAATGGAAAATCACTTCATACATTGAAAATTTGATAACAACTTCAAAATCAGACTTTTCACATACATAAATTAAACCTGATAACAGCAGTTCAGACCTGGTAAAGGCTCTAACAGCAGCATGAACACTTCAATTTTTGCATCAGCTAACACTAGTTTGAAAGCCAACGTATTCCTTGAACACCAATGACCAGCTTAAACAATCCCGTTTAAAGCTAAAGAGGCCTATACATCAGCGGGCCGAAATAGCTTAGAAAACACCAACAGGGGTGGCCTCCTTGAATGGGGCGATCTGTCTTAATAAATTAGGGTTTTGCCAAAAAATCTGAACCAAAGCTTGCAATGGGATGCCTTGATATGAGGGTTCCAATGGATCAACACTCGGAAAGAGAACTCGAGCAAGTAAGGAGCTAAGAACCCTTATTCATTTTCAGTCCTTGGTAAGGAAATTTCTAGGATTTTGAGAAATAGCTCCAGACCTCAGAAATCTGCCCCTAATCAACACCAAACCCAAACCAAAACAAAGCCAATAGCACAATACACCAAAAGACAATAACCCGCTTCAAAAATACTTGAAAATCTTCATCATTCCTCTTTAAAAATACTGAAAATGTTAGACTCTGTGAAGTTGTATGTGATCCTTGTAATGGAATTACTCAAACCCGGCTAGGGTGGGTCTTCCACCACCGAAACTAGCTCCTAATGTTGAGGGTTTTCGTCCTCAACACGCAGCAATAGACCTTTGGAGAAAATCTAGCAGCATCTTGTTATGTTGTCAATTGAGAGATATCCAAATGAGGCCCAAAATGAAACTTTATAGAGCCAAGAAGGAATTAGGGCAACATAAATTCAAATTTGCTTTCCCTCCAAAGCAAATGCCTCCTTTACATGAGCTTTTTTAATTAAAATAATTTAAAATACCTTCCTTGGGCGTCCTTGCTTAAAGGAAACTAGTGCGCTTTTGTTGCCTTCTAAAACAACGTTAAGTCATTACATTAGGCTCCACGGTGCTTTTTACATGATCCCCTGACTCCTTCACTTAAGTTAAAGTAACTTTATTAAAATAGCTTAAGTGAGAAATACAAATAATAATTAAATTGAACCTTAGCCATTTCCAACGCCCAAACTGGAAATAGACATTACTGAAGTAGCGTTGGCCAGGACCAGTTATCGAAAATAGTATCGCACTACTAAAAATAGTAAATACTCCAAATCACCAAATTGGCATAAAAATTGATAAACACTGTGATGTACTATAAATAGTAAGTGATGTAAATGGTGTTAGAGATTGAAGGCAATAACTTATCAATTAAAATGCAAAAAAATGTGAAAACACAATAGATTTATAAAACCCAGAAAAATGGACAGCAAAAAAAGAACACCAAGATTTAACATGGTTCAACCAAAACCGGGCTACATCTACCAACAAAGGGTCCAATATATGTTAAACTTCTAGTAAAAACCTTTACAATGACATGCAACAACATCTGCAACTTGCAGTAACGTTTTTCTCCACGTTTTACCATTGTTGTTTTTACACAACCTTAGCTGCGGGTACCTATAGCTTCTCCTGCGTTTTTCCAGCCACTATTCTACGACTTTCTACTAACATTTTTCACGCCCCACTGCCCTCAAAACTCTTATTCGAGTGTTGGAATATCTTCCCACGCATGTCCCATTAATTACAAATGAAGCGTGGCCATTGGTTTTCTCTCATGCAGCCAATAACACTTTTTCTTTTGGGTGGTTACAATAACTAAATGTAGCTGCCTTAAATTAAATATTATAACTGATCATTTCCAGCATTTAATAATTGTTTGTAATTGTTATTTTATATACAAATGCAACAAAATATTTAATAGTGTAGCAAATTATTTAATAAAAAATAATGTGAAGATTTTGTGTCCGAGTCTAATTTATCTCCATAATACAACAATCTCCGACTTGGAGACAGATTGGACTCCAGTCCATACCATCTCCCATTTGGAGAATGATCATAACATCGTTGCCCCTGCAACTCCCACTGGAAATAAGCACCTTGGACCCTGCTGTTCTATTTTAGTTAAATTCAACCTCGAAGGCCAACCGAAGCTGAAGAGGAGCTCAACTTCTTCTTAGTCACCGCCTTCGTAAACATATTTGCTGGATTGTCATCTATATGAATCTTTTCCAACCTTACCTGTCCATCCTCCAACATTGACCGAATAACATGATATCTTAGCTATATGTGTTTGGTTTTCGAGTGCAAGGCAGAATTCTTTGCAAGATGTATAGCACTTTGACTGTCCGTAAACAAGTAATTTTCAGCCTGTTGTTTTCCCAACTCTTCCATGAAAAGTTGTAGCCATATCATCTTTTTGCTTTCCTCCTTTGCAACTACATACTTTGCCTCCGTGGTAGATAAAACAACCACCTTTTGCAACCAAGAAATCCAATTTACGGTTGTCCCAACAACTGTAAGAACATAACCTGTGGTACTCTGCCTGGTATCAATGACCCCTGCCAAATCTGAGTCAACATAGCCTTTTAAATCATTATTAGAGCCCCCCAAACATAAACATTTATTGGATGTACCTCTCAAATACTTGAGAATCCATTTTTATTGCATTTCTATGCTCAACTCTGGAATTACTCATATACCTACTAACAACTCCTACGTCATGTGCAATATCCAGTCTCGTGCATGCCATGGCATACATTAAACTGCCTACAACTAAATTATATGGTACCTTGGACATTTTGTCTTCCTCCTCTTGTGTCTTTGGACACATATCCTTAGTCAATTTAAAATGATTGGGCAAAGGTCTGCTGACAGCTTTTGCATTCTCCATGTGAAATCTATGCAATACCTTTTTAACATAATCAGCCTGAGATAAAAACAATTGTCTGTTATTTCTCTCTAGTAATCTTCATACCAAGGATTTGTTTTGCTGCCCCCAAATCCTTCATAGTAAAAGAATTTGCTAATTGCTGTTTTAACTCCCTTATTTGATCCATGTTAGACCCTGCTACAAGCATATCATCAACATATAAACATAAAATAATGTAGCTATCTTCATCTAACCTCTTAAAATAAACACAATGGTCAGAACTACACCGACTATAGCCATGCTAAGCCATAAAACTATCAAATTTAATGTACCATTGTCGAGGTGCTTGCTTCAAGCCATATAAACTTTTTTTCAATCTGCACACCAATTTCTTCTTACCTTTGACTTCAACTCCTTGTGGCTGTTCCATATAAATTTTCTCTTCCAAATCACTATGGAGAAAGGCAGTTTTAACATCTAGTTGTTCCAAATGCAAATCTTCAATAGCCACAATATTTAAAATAGTACGAATAGAAGTCATTTTAACAACCGGAGAAAAGATTTCATCAAAATCAATGCCTTTTTTCTATGAAAATCCCTTTACAACTAACCTGGCTTTAAATATTTTTTTATCTCCATCTTCATTTTTTAGCTTATAAACCCATTTGTTTGGTAAAGCCTTTTTATTTGCAGACAACTTGCATAATTCCCAAATCTAATTTTTCAGCAAGGAGTCCATTTTCTTTTTCCATTCCATGCTCCCACTAAACCTTGGCATCCACTTACATAGCTTCATCATAACATTCCGATTCACCAGCATCAGTTAATAAAATAAAATACAAAGAGGGAGAAAATCTTTCTGGAGGTCTACTTATCCTTGAAGATCATCTAACATTCACTGGAATTTGTGGTATTTGTTGTTGTTGTTGTTGTGAGCTTGAGGAACCACTGAAACATCGCTATTTGGAGTATCATCCAACACTACAAAATCCTTTTCTTTCTTCTAATGTTGCTGCAACTGATCTTTGTACAACACATTCTCGTTGAATATGACATCCTTGTTTCTTACTATTTTCTGATTTTCAAAATCCCAAAGCCTATAACCAAATTCACCAATGCCATATCCAAGAAATATACATTTCTTTGACTTGGCTTCCAACTTGGTTCCATTTTCGGAATCTACATGTCCAAATGGTTCACAACCGAAGGTTGTGAGAAAAGAATAATTCACCTTCTTACCTGTCCATGCTTCCTTTGGAATACCACAACGCAAAGGATTAAAAGGACCTCTATTAATTAAATAAACATCAATATTTACAGCCTTTGCCCACATGTTTAAAGGCAGTCGAGCATGCAATCTCATAGTTTGTGTACGCTCCATTATTGTTTTATTAATGCGCTCAACCACTCCATTTTCTTGTGTAGTCCTTGGAACTGTTTTCTGCCTACGAATACTATTAGAGGAACAATAATCTTCAAACTCGTTGCTGCAATACTCACCACCATTATTAGATCCGAGAGATTTTTAATTTTTACTTGTCTCATTCTCAACCAAGCTTTTCCAATTTTTAAAAGTTTCAAATACATTAGATTTCTACCTAAGGAAATAAATCCATACCTTCCTAATTGCATCATCTATGAATGTATCATAATACCGAGAGCTACCAAGAGAAGATATATGAGCTGGTCCCCATGCATCCTGTTGTACCCAAAACCAAAATTTTTGCTTCACTAAGGCATTTTGCTTAATTGAGTCTTAATCTTGTTAAAGTGAGGTCAGAAGGTCGTTTTTGGGGTTTTTAAATATGGAGTTGGTATCAGTGTCATGTCAGTTTGTTACTGAAGAAATTTAAGAAAAGTGAAAATTTGAAAGAAAATCATCAAAATTTTCGATCTCTGGAGAGGGGAGCACATTCTCAAATGGGCGCCCTATCTTTTAGGGGCCTAGATCCTGTTTTTTAGGGTTTGTCACCTCCAGCAGACATTTGTCCGACATCATGTCACCTTCGCGATGAGCTATCAAGCCTGTCAAACGGACCTGTTTCGAGCAAGTTGTGGAAGATATAGTGCAAAACGAGGCGAAGAGAATTGACTAACACTGGAGAAAAGCGCAGCTTTTCAAAAAGGCGCCCATCTTTTTGAGGTACCAAATGAAGGTTTTTGACTAAATGCCACCCAAGATGTTTATCTCACATTTGTTCGAGCTTCGCAACGCATCTGTCAGTGGGTGAATCTGAGTTGCTGAAGTGCCTGAACTAGAGGTCAAACGTTAGGTCAAATCTTAGTCAGAATATCAAAGAAAAAAGCAAAAGAGCACATTTTGAGAAAGGCGCCCTTGTTTTTGAAGCCTTCAATGCCTTCTTTTTGATGATCTCAGTTATCCAATGTGTTCGTATTATGTTCAGTTTTCCGTTGCCTGTCTCCGTCAGATCAGAAGATGACTCAGCAGCTTGCAGTCGGAATTTTAGTGTTATTTTGGTCAGTTTCGGAAATGGCTAAGTCTGGAATGAAAAGAGCAACTTTTCAAAAAGGCGCCCTTGTTTTTCACTCCTTAGATGATGTTTTCTGAAGAAATATGCCTTTGCAGCTGTCGTGCAGAATGAGGTCAGCTCCGCAGTGAACCTGAGATCCAGTCTTGAAAGTTGATAAATCAGAAGTTATGAAGGATTTATCTTTCCCTTCGTTCGAGATGCAGAAGTCAGAATTTGACTAAGTCTGAGGAAAAGCGCAGCTTTTGAAAAAGGCGCTTGGATTTTTGAGCCTTCAAATGTCAGTTTTATGGTTTCTAGTCTCAAGATATCTTTTGATCAGTTCTTACTTAGCTCTGCAATGCACCTGTCAGCCAGCCAATCGGAGAAGTCAGTCAACCAGTGTCTGTCAGAACCCTGGTGGTTCTCTGAAACAAACCCTGATGTGTTTTGTGTTGTTTTTGCAATTTTTTTCAATTTTTTGTGTTTTTGAGGTTTTCACAGGCAAAAGTAAAATTTGCGATTTTTCTAGAATTGCTTGATAAATTCATAAAAAATACATAAATGCATTAAATGTTTCAAAACTTGCTCAAGAATCAAGGCACATCAATATATTCAATTTCCAGAGCATTTACAACGCCAAAACTGAAGGTAGGGAGCAATACATGAAATTTTTAAATAAAAACCTGGTATTTTAATGGCGGCTGCTGTAGCTGGTGATGGTACGGCCAGAAAATAATAAGAAACTCCTCCAGCTCGAATCTCAATGCAAATAACACAGAATACCAAGCGCCCCAATGTGGAATCACCGAATAACAGAGGATGGAGGCGTTTCCTCAGAAGATTGACAAGTACGGCCTGAAAGTACAGATGTACGGCCTGCAGGTACAGTACGGCCAGTCTGCAGCAATAAATGCAAGTACGGTTTCTTGAAATTCGTGCCTGAACTCAGATGAATGGAAATGAATGAAGTCGCCTCTGATGGAAGATGAATAATCTCTGCTGAATACTGATGAATCTCTGTCTGATTAAATGATTAAGCTCAATCTGTGACTTCTGGATGAAATCACCAAGTGCAATCTTCAGCTGGTATCTCACAGCCTCAGTATGCCTGATCTCTGAAGAGGTTACGTTCTCCAGAAACGATGTTCGCCAGAAACCCTAGGGTTTGCAAACTCCAATGCTCAGATGCTCAGAAGACAAAATTGAATAATAAACAAGATAGTTCGATTTTGCCTGTGAAGAGTAATATATTCTCTCTTGAAAAGTTCGACCTAATTCTTCATTAAAATAATCATTTAAATAAATGATTTAATTTTCACTTTTGAACTTAGGAAAAATGATTAAATAATTGGCGTCCACTTTTAATGAGCATTAAATACTCATTAAGTCACATTATAATAATATATTATAAAGTATAATTAAATACTTTATAATTGAGCCAATTAATTAAATATTTTAATATTTCAATAAAGTGACTTTATAATAAAGTCAAATTATTAAATATTTAATAATCCATTAATTACTCCTTATTTCTCCGTCAAATCAACCATCTGCTGAACTGGGTCGAATCTGAGCTGATAAAGTGCACCAGGTGCCCTGCCCGAAATAGCAGCTTCCGCCTGACCTAACTTTCTAAAAATAGAAAGTTCTCTGAAAAGACTCTCTGGAAGATTCTGCGAAGGCCCAAACCTGACACACTGCAAACTGGAGCTAACCAACACTGAGCAACTGCCAAAATGGATCCTCTGAACACTCCTGTCAGCCTACGAGGATCAAATGATAGGCTAACCTTGTCACCAGCTGTGCTGACTAGGATGGGGACATGACAGTGTCAGAGGATGAACAGAGGTCCCGACAGAGGTTTTAGCTTAAATTTCATGAAAATTGGCTAAGTTTGGAATTCGCCTTAAGAGTTCAAAGTTGGATTTTCGAAAGAGAGTTGAATGGTTGCCTTAACTGGAGTTCTGACTGCAGTTAGACTAAATGTTTTCTGGGTTGTCATCTTCAGTTCATATATTGGCATGTTGAGTGATCTTTCAGTTCGCATGTCGAGTTAACTAGTTTGCATGTTCAGTTAACAACCTTGCATGTTGAGTTAACTTGATTGCATGTTCACTTAACTGAAGATTAGTCTTGAATGTCAACTGAAGTTTACATGCATGGCGAATTTAGTTGCAATTGTGAAGACTTTGTGAAGTTGGCGAATTCACCTTTTGTCAACTGAAGTTCTAAAAGGGACGGCATGAATGATGAAGCATAGTTTTGTGAAGCTGATGCATTTTACAAAGAATGATAACTGA
The DNA here is from genome assembly GCA_007258455.2 of Sequoia sempervirens. Classification (NCBI taxonomy): domain Eukaryota; kingdom Viridiplantae; phylum Streptophyta; class Pinopsida; order Cupressales; family Cupressaceae; genus Sequoia; species Sequoia sempervirens. Next base: position 107,400,885 of record VDFB02193867.1, on the reverse strand, counting down.
AGTTCCAAAAGGGGGACGCCATATTTGATTAAATTAAATATCATGAATTATGTGAAGTTGGCGCATTCACTTCTTGAATGCCAACTGAAGTCTTGAAAGGGTCGCCATTTTTAGAATTGATTTAAAGCATGAAGTTGGCGAACTCATCTCAATCAAGATTGTCAACTGAAGTTTCTAAAAGGGAAGCTTTAATTTAAGAATTTAGTGAAGCATGAAGATGGCAAATTCAACAAGGATTGTCAACTGAAGTAAAATCGCATGAATTTGTTAACTGAAGATTGAAAAGGGAAAACCCTAAAGCATGCATATTTTAGTTTCAGTTAATTAAAATGAGGTCCAATTAGAAGCCAAGCGCCATTTTTCAAGCTTTAGAGCTTTATGTGAATTTCAATGATGAAAGCCTATTTATTTCAGCCTTGGCGTCCATTATTTCTTCATTTCAAACTTCGAAGTCTACATTCTTCTTGAGCGAGCAGCAAGCTAAAGGTGCTACAGGTGTCCGAATTCAGCGTTCTTCATATCAACGAGTTTAGATTGTTCAGAGGAAGGTGTCTCCAAACTTTATTTTCATTTTACATGCAGGTTTCATCAAGTTTCAAGGAAGAAGTTGGCGAAATTTTCAGAAGTAGACAAGCAAAACTTTCTATCTTCTGTCTTATTTCTTCTATTTCTCACCTTAGGTACTTTCTTCGCATGTCAAAGAAAACAGCAAAATATTCAGAATCTGACTATCTGGGTTCGCATATTTTAGCATCAGCAGCAAAACCCATGTCTTAGATTTTTTCGAGAAAATTGCCCCGCAGCCTTCATTCTGAAGCTCTGTGCTTTTTTCCGAAGATTTCTTTGCATGTGGGATAAAATCACATTTTTTTTTGAAAATCGCATCATCTGGGTTTGTTCAGAATTCCGTTGTGCGCAAAACCCATGTTCCAGATTTTCTCATGAAAAATTGCCTCGAGAAGCTCTAGAACCCCTGCTTTTCTCGACTAAAAAGTCTCTGCATGCCTAGCTAAAACTCACTTTTTCAAAATTTTATTGATCTGGGTTTGCTTAGAATTTGATTCAGCACAAAACCCACGTTTCAGAAAAAATTCGAAAAACTTTCCTACGGTGAGCTATTTTAGCCTTGTCCAAAGCTTTTTCAACCTCTTCAGAAAGTTGTCAGAACATAGCCATGTTCACAGTCAATGGGCAAGTTTTTCAGAAAGCAGTTCAACTAGACTAAATTCAAGACCAAATCGGTCTTAATTCATGATTACATCAGAAGCGTCAAGCTGTAGAAGAAACAAAGATCACTTCATTTACGGAGCCGCCAAAGTCACTCAGATCTTGTGGCATTATCATCGTGAAAATGGTACCTACGCTGATCTCGAGGTTGTACAAACTAAGTTCCAGAAGCATGTTCGTGATATCTTGATGGAGATTTTGGATCACATTTCAGTGATTTCAGCTAGTTTCAAGAAGGCGACTGAAAATGTCAGAGAATGCATGCATACAATCAAAAAGAGTGACAGAGAATTGAAGAGACAGATTATTGTTTTGGACAGTGTCAAAGTGCCAAAAGACAGAGAGATTGATGAGTTCTTGATCGAAGTGTTAGACCGAGATGACATGGAGTGATTTGCCAGTTGGAACCTGTAGTTAATTTCGAGGATTGAGTCGTGAGCAGCAGTTAACTCGACTTTCAGTCTTGAGTTTACTTGCTGACTCAACACATGCTTATCTCATCCTTGGAATTATCATCACAGGAGTTAGGGTTAGGGTTTCCAGTTAACTGAAGGTAGTGTCTAGTTAACTTTGCTTTAAATAAGGACGTGCATGCTTGCACATTGTCCATTTAGGTTAAATGTACCAGCTAACTGATGGTAGCTTTCCAGTTAAGTGTATAGTTTACTTCATTAGGGTTTAATAATTAATCTTGCATGCATTTGCGAGACTGTAGTTAACACAAGGTGATTTTAGGGTTCCCTACACCTTGATGTATATAAATAAGAGCTTTTGCTCATTTGTAATTAATTTTTTCTTGAGAGAGAAATATATGCTGCGCCTACCTTGCCCTCAATATTGCTCTCTTGGTATTTGTTCATGTGTCTTCACTATTATGATTAATTGTTATGCCACATAAGGTTTCATGCAATTGTAATGGTGAATTCTTTCTGTTTTGTGAATCTTTACCATTGTGATCAATTGTTATGCCACATAGGGTTTCATGCGATTGGGATGATAAAGCTGTTTTGTGAGTGTTTACTATTATGATCGAGTGTTATGCCACATAGGGTTTCATAAGATTGTGATAGTAAATTCTTCCCATAGTTTAAATAAATCTGTTTTGTGAATCTTTTATCATTATAATCAAGTGTTATGCCACATAGGGTTTCGTGAGATTGTGATGATAAATCAGTTTTGTGAAGTCTTTACTATTATGATCAAGTGTTATGCCACATAGGGTTTCATAAGATTGTCATGGTAAATTCTTAAATCTGTTTTGTGCCCAATAAACTTGTCTAGATTGAGCTGATAGATGCGCCACCTTGCCTTCAAGTAGATAATCTAAACTCGCTTTGTCGTCCGATAGTCAAACCTTGCTCCATTTCCTCATGCTCTGTTTTCGTGAGGAAACTGGATAGATTTAAAGTAGTTAGCTTAGTTGTAGTTAATGATCTGCGAAACCAGAAAATCCTTAGTTGCGCGTTCTTGGTTTTCTTAACCTTGTGCCTCTTCTAGCTGAGAACAAAAAGATAGGACTTAGATTACTTTTCTTTTCCATGCATTCCAGCACAACGAGGGAGCTTCCCCTCCTAATTTGAAGAGCACTCATTGCGTAGTGTACATAGCTGTCCGTACAAACCTGCACTCTAGAGGTGCTAGATTTTACGCCAACACATCCGTATGCACAAGCTCCAATTTCTCATCTTTTTGTGCTTCGCATCCTTGAGAAAACTAACTCTCTTTTGTTTGCCATACACACAACTTTCACAGAAATCCATATTAACATATTTTAGACTTGGTAAAACATTCTTTGAATGAAGTATTTTCATACCTTTTGCACTCATATGCCCAAGTCTATTATGCCATAGTGTTGTTTCTGAACCCACAACAATTGTCCTGAACATTGATTGTTCTCTGCAACAACTAAAGTAGAAGCGACAGTATGACCTGTACAAAGATATAAGGTGCCTCCTTTCACACCTTTTGCTACCACTAAGGCACTTTTTTGTAATCTTCCATTTTTTATCACTAAATGTAACAACACAACCTTCGTCATCTAGTTGGCCTGCTAAAATTAAATTTCTCTTAACCTTGGAACATGCCTTACCTTTTGTAGTAGCCAATGATTACCATTCTGCAACTTAATCTTGATTTTTCCCTTTCCAACAATTTGACAAGGTTCATTATCTCCCAAATAAGTCAGCCCAAAATTCTCTTGGACACAATCAAGAAAATAACTTTTATGGGGCGTAGCATGAAATGAAGCCCCTAAATCTAACACCTAAGAATTGTTAGCATTATCAAGGGAAAGAATCAAAGCATCCTTATCAGATTTATTACTTCGCACATTTGCTTGTTTACTACCTTCCTTTTTGTCTCCTTTATTTTTCCGAGACCAACAATCTTTCTTTAAATGACCCGACTTACCACAGTACCAACAATCCTTTTTCTCTTTGGATTGGGACCTCTTGTCCTTTGATTTTCCTCGTGACTTCCCATGACCTCCAAAATTCTTTCCTCTCTCCTTTGTTTTGCCCCTGCTTTCTGCATTCAAAAGACTGCCCGATGTGGATGTATTACTAGAGCATTTCCTACGAATTTCGTCGCTCAAAATAACATCAACAACATCATCAAATTTCAGCGTATTTGAACTAGAAACATAATTGCTAACTGCCATTACCAAGCTATTCCAACTTTCAGGCAAAGAACATAGAATCAAAAGATCCCTAACTTCTTCATCAAAGTTTACATTTACAGAAGTTAATTGACTAGTAACTGTATTGAACTCATTTAAATGTTCAACAACTAACCCACCTTCTACCATTTTCATATTGAATAAACGCTTCATAAGAAATACCTTATTTGAAGCAAAAGGCTTTTCATATAACTTCGCCAGGGTTTGTATCAAATTTGTCGTTGTCTTTGCTGTAGAAATATTAAACACCACCAATTGTGCCAGGCATAAACGAATACTGCCAAGTGCTTTTCTGTCCAGAATATCCCAATCCTCATCAGACATTTCTCACAATTTCTTGGCTTTCCCTTCCAATGGCTGCCATAAATCCTTCTAATAATGATAATCCTCCATCTGCGTCTTCCATAATTGATAGTTTTGCCCATTGAACTTGTCAACGTTCAATTTACCCTCATCTGCCATTACTCCCACTCAACCGTGCGACTCCCACTAAATCGTGAGACTCCTACTGAATCGTGAGACCTTCCTACAGAGGATAACTGAACATAACTTGCTCTGATATCACTTGTTAGGAATTGAAGGCAATAACTTATTAATTAAGATGTAGAAAAATGTGAAAACACAACAAATTTATAAAACCTGGAAAAATGGACAGCAAAAGAAGAACATGGAAATTTAACATGGTTCACCCAAAATCGGGCTACATCCACCAACAAAGGGTCCAATATATATTAAACTTCCAACAAAAACCTTTACAAAGACATGCAGCAACATTTGCAGCTTGCAACAACGTTTTTTTCCATGTTTTACCACTGTTGTTTTTACATTGCCTTTGTTACGGGTACCTACAAGTTCTCCTACGTTTTCTAGCCATTATTCTACGACTTTCTGCGAACGTTTTTCACGCCCTATTGCCCTTAAAACCTTTATATGAGTGTTGGAATATCTTCCCATGCATGTCCCATTAATTACAAGTGAAGCGTGGCCATTGGTTTATTCTCATGCAACCAATGACACGTTTTCTTTTGGGCAGTTACTATAACAGAGAATATGGTAAAAATATTCGATGTATTTACAAATAAGAGTCGAAGACTCTTTAAAGAATTTACAAGAGTGAGATTTAGAAAGAAAACTGAAAGTTTCTAAATCTATAATGAAGAAGAACGAAGAAATAAATCTACACTAATATATTACATAATTGAGCATTAATAACTAGTTAAATATTATTTTACTACCCTCCCTTAATACTCAATCTATCAACTACACCAAGATGCCCCCTAAATCTGACAAACTTTTCCGGGCTCAGAGACTTGGTGAGAATATCTGCTATTTGATCCTCTGTTGGGACATACAACAACTGAACTGATTTGTCTTCAACAAGCTTTCGAATGAAGTAACAATGAGTTTACACATGCTTGGTTCTTTCGTGGAAGACTGGATTTTTGGCAAGTTTGAGAACTCTCTGATTATTATAGAACAAGGGAGTCAGACCTGCTTGAGGTATTTGCATATCCGCAAGCATCCGGCGAAGCCAAACTGCCTCACAAGCTGCCTTAACTGTTCCTCGATACTCTTCTTTTGTCGAGGAAAGAGCTATTGCCTGCTGCTATTTACTAGTCCAAGTGATTGCATCAGATCCCAAACTAAAAACATACCCAGATGTTGATCTTCTGTCATTAACCGAACCTGCCCAATCTGAGTCTATGTAACCAATGAGGCTAGGATCATGACTCCTAGTGTACAAAAGTCCACAGTCAGAAGTGCCCTTCACATAACGTAGCACACTTTTCGCTGCTACCCAATGATCAGCCTTGGGGGTTGTCATGAAGCGTGAAATGTAGCTCACTGCAAAATTGAGGTCAGGTCTAGTGGTAGTGAGATAGATGAGGCTGCCCACTAGTTGACTGAACAAAGATTCATCCACTATAGGTGAATTTGATTTAACTGACAACTTTAGCCCTTTTTACATAGGTGGAGGCAGGTTTGCAATCTTGCATTCAAATCTTATCCAGTAGACTTCGAGCATATTTGGACTGAGAGATGAAGATGCTGCTCTCTGTCTGTCAAATCTCAACACCGAAACAATAATGCAAAAGTCCTAAATCTGTCATGTCAAATGAGCTGCACATATCCTATTTGATCTCATCGATCAAATGGGCCAAGCTGCCAGTAATGATCAGGTCATCAACATAGATAACAAGAATAAGAATATCACTACCAGTGTATTTGACATACAAATTAGAATCAGATGGACTCCTCTGAAAGCCATGATTTGTGAGGTACTTGTCGATCTTGATGTACCAAGCCCGAGGAGCCTTTTTCAGACCATAGAGTGCTTTCACCAGTCTGCACACTTGGTATTCTTTGCCAACAAACTTGAACCCTAGAGGCTACGTCATGTAGACTTGTTCCTTCAAGTCATCGTTGAGGAATGCACTCTTGACGTCCATCTGATGGATTTTCTAACCAAATTGGGCTGCTAAGGCAAGGACAAGCCGAATGGTACTCATCTTGGCTGTAGGAGCAAAAGTCTCTTCGTAGTCAATGCCTTCCTTCTGTGAGAACCCCCTAGCAACGAGATGAGCTTTGTACTTGTCAAGGGTTCCGTTAGCTTTGTACTTAACCTTATACACCCATTTGCAACTAATGGGCTTCTTCCCTGGAGGAAGATCAAAAGGGACCCACGTGTTATTCTTTTGAAGACTATGGTATTCAACCTCCATAACCTGTTCCCACTTATGAATTCCTTTAGCCTCTGAATATGTCTAAGGCTCATAAACATCGTGAATGTTGGCCATGAGAGCAAAATTAACTATATGTTGTTGTTTGCTCTTGTATTTGGACGATCTACCCTCAATGAGCTCATCATCATGAAGATCACCAATAGTCTTAGCCCACCATTTAGGCCGAAGAGTAGAAGTGCCAACATCAGATGCATGAGGAGGAGCTGGAATCAGTACTGAATCTGGAACAGGTTCAACAGGTGGAAGATCAACATCATCCGGAGGAAAATCAGGTTGAGCATCATCAAAATTAGAATCTGCATCATCTCTCCCATTAGGTGGACCTAACGGAAGATGAACACCCAAATTAGAAGCCTTCAAAGGCTGATCCTCAGAATTTTGCACAGACGGGGAAAGGTGAAAGGGTCCTCGTTCTTGATCAAAGACAACATCCCGATTGAAGATGAGATGATCAGTGTCTACATCAATCAACTTGTAGGCCTTATGGTTGTCACTATATCCTATGAACATAAGCTTTTAACTCTTGGAATCCAACTTGGAGCGCTTGGCATCTGGAATCCATAGATATGCTAAAGAGCCAAAGATTTTCAAATGACTGATTTAAGGTTTGCGATCAGTCCAAGCTTCCTTAGGAGTCTTCCCCTTAACAGCCTGTGTAGGAGACCGATTATGAAGATAGACTGCTTTTGCCCCTATATTTCTTAGGAACATTCTTGTGTTGTAACATGGAGTGGGCCATCTCAGTGATTGTGCGGTTGCGCCACTCTACAACACCGTTTTGCTGAGGGGTGTAGGGTGTGGTTAATTGGCGTTTGATGCCGTGTATATCACAGAAGTAGGAAAAATCAGTAGAACAAAATTCCCCCCCATTATCCGACCTAAGAATGATTATGGAACAGCCAAACTCTTTCTCTACTAAGGCCTTAAACTTCTGAAATACAATAAACACATCTGATTTCTGTCTAAGAAAGTACACCCACATTTTCGACTGAAATCATCAACAAAAAGCAAGAAATACCTGCAACTAGTAACAAAAGGTGTATTCATTGGCCCACATACATTAGTGTGAACCAACTGTAGTACCTTGGAGGCTCGCCATGAGTCACCATCCGGGAACGGTGTCCTGTGTTGCTTCCTAGCCTGAAAAGCTCCATAAACTCCATGATGCCGAGTCTTGATCTTAGGTAAACTAGCTACAAGTCCCTCCCGAGATAGTTGAGAGAGATAGTGCACATTTAAGTGCCCATTATGCTGATGCCAAAGACTGGTGATGGAAGAATTTCTGGCTGCCATGGTTAACTTTGGAGAATCACCTGTATCCACCAATCTATATAGATCATGATCCTCAATGCCAACAACCACAGTGGTGCGGGTCTCCTAATCAACAATCGAACACTTATGTGCACTGAATACCACATCCAACTGAGGAGAGTGCCGCATAATTTGACTGATAGAGAGAAGGTTGAATTCCATACCAGGAACGTAGTATACATTGAGGAATATGAGATTCCTCCCAGTAGTCTGAATCTGAACTTTTCCCTTGCCGACAACAGTATACTCTTCACCTCCTCCAAAATAACTGAATCACTGAAAGGAGAGAAGTCGGTGAACCAATCATGTCGATGGGTGAAGTGTCGTGAAGCACTTGAATCAATGTACTAGGCAAAGGACTTCACATGATTTGCAGGTCTTTTAGCCATAAAGGCGTAAAAGGTAGACTCCTTCTGCGTTGTGTGCTCGACAACATTTGCTGTCGGTTGAGATCCTCCCTACTTCTTCTGTTCAAAAGCCAAACCTTGACGACAATCCTTCTTCATATGACCATATTTGTGGCAGTAATTACACTGAATGTTTCTTTTTAGGGCTGTCCTAAGGTTGACCTGAGCCTTTCTGTTGCAGAGGCTGACTTCTTCCTTTATTCTTAGCCTAAGACTTGGTTGCAAAAGCTTGCTCTGTAGAGGACGAAGAAGCACTACTACGAAACTGTTGTCTCCAACGTTCTTGCTGCAAAAGTTTGGTACAAAGCTTTGGAAACTTCAAATCAATATTAGTTGATGTAATGTTAAGAGTTTCAACAAAGTGCTCATAAGATTTTGGTAGACTTTTCAAAGTGATGACTACCATGTCTTCTTCCTCCATCTTCCGACCAATCGCTTCCAACTGATCACAGATGTCCTGAATCTTTGTTAGATGCTCCTGTAAGGACATTCTCTTATCCATCATGATGGAGAATAGTTGGTTTTTTAGAAAGAATGCACGACTCTTGTCGGAGGTCTCATGCAAGGTTTTCGAATGCTCCCGAATCTTTGCAGCTGATTTGGCGGATGGAACCTGTGGAAGTTGATCACTGGTGACAGACAACTTAATGAGGATCACGGCTTCACGATTTTGCTCATCAAACTTTTCTTGGTCTTTATCACTCTATGCTGGTCTTGTCGTTTTACCCAGAATTATCTGATCAAGGCAGCAATATTCGAAGATAATCATCATTTGCTGCTTCCAAGTATTATAGTTTCTGCCATTGGATTGCTGACTGCCTTCCAACATTATGTTGGTCAAACTCGCCATCTTGCACTTTTTTCGAGGCACAAAAAATAAGGCAAACAAAAGAGGCAATAAAATTGATTGCACTAATCCCAAAAAACTAAGGCAGTTGTAGACACAAATTTCAAGGCTAACTCGCTTGCACAAATCCCAATGCACGGATTGCCAAGCACCCGTAAATTTTGATGACAACCTAGAAATCTTTACGAAAAACCCAGAAAGAATATGTTATCAAAAAAATTTCAGCTTGAAAACATAAGGTTTATATGAAACCCTAGCTCAAATCTTAAGGAGCCTACAAAAAACAAGTGCAGAATCAAAACAGGTTGAAAATCGCGCTAGAAAACTAGCGAAGATTCGAGCAAAAACGCGTCCAGAAAGTCATGCCGAAACAAAGAGCTTGAAGTCGCGAATAGAAAAAAAATGAAATCAGGAGATTTTTTCAGAAAACGTTCCCAAAAACAGGACCAGAAGTCGCGATGCCCAGAAACCCTTAAACAAACGCAATCAAAAGTCCTCACACGCGGCCAAAGAAGTGGAGAGAGTAGTCATGCGTGGACAGAAGGAAAAAAAATTGCGTAGGGATCTGAAGAAAACAGCCACGAAAAACACAGAATCGCGTGCAACAAGAATGGAGAAAATCCACGAATCAGAATGACGGAAGGTCGCGCGATTTTTAGCAATAAAAAAATTCCTTGACCTTATTAGAATCCCACGTGATAAACCACAAATTACAGATTATGAATAAAAATGGGCCCTAAGAAATTCAAATTCTTTTTTTGGCCTTGACACCATATAACAAAGAATATGGTAAAAATATTCAATGTATTTACAAATAAGAGTTGAAGACTCTTTAAAGAATTTACAAGAGCGAGATTTTGAAGTAAAACTGAAAGTTTCTAAATCTACACTGAAGAAGAATGAAGAAATGAATCTACACTAATATATTACATAATTGAGCATTAATAACTAATTAAATATTATTTTAATAGTTACAATAACTAAATGCAGCTATCTTTAATTAAATATTATAATTGATCATTTCTAGCATTTAATAATTGTTTGTAACTGTTATTTGAAATACAAGTGCAACAAAATATTTAATAGTGTAGCAAACTATTTAATAAAAAATAATATGAAGATTTTGTGTCTAAGTCTGATTTGTCTCCATAACACAACAAATGGCCCCCTGCTAAAAATAGAAAGTCTTGCCCGAAACATTAAAAACCACCATAGAAGGAAATTGGCTTTGAGTCCCCTTATGTAATGTCCCCTTCTAGTTAGACACCAGTTGTCAGCAGGAATAGCCTATCAGTTGACCCTCAAAAGCTAATGGGATTGGATAGAGGGTCTTTGTGGTAGAAACTTGGTCAATTGATGGTTTTATTCTTCTCCAGAGTTCATGGAGTTTCAGGTATGGCCTTTGTAGAGGATTTAGGGCTTAGTTTCTTGTATTTATTATTTATAGTAAGTCATTCAGCCAGGGTTACTATTTATAGCAGTGCACCTGATTGACATATATTGGCAGAGTCGATCCCGATATTCAGTTGAGTTGGAGAAATAAGAGTTTTGCCTAAGTTACAGTGTTTAATTATTATTAAAGGTAACTTTAATAATAATTAATATTATAAAGTTATAAAATATTGTTACATTCGCACTTTACGTTTGAAGGGTCATGGATACATTAAAAGGGGGCCAATTATAAGTAATGTCATGGGCGCCAACTTCTAGACATTATTTTATTATTTCTAAAGTGCAAATGAATATTAATTTAAGTGATTTTAAAAGGCAAAAATGAAGGGATCGTACTTTTGCAAGAAATATATAAGAAAAGCCAAAAAGAGGTTGACGTCATCTTTGAGCATTTGACATCTTCATTTCATGAACTCTTTGGCATTTGGAGAATAGGGATGAGGGTTTCTGCATTTTCTGAAGCGTATCAGCATTGGAGAGCGTAGCTCCTTTAGTGTATCAGCATTTTGAGGTTGTGAGACTATTAGCTGAAGTTTGCTTTATTGTTGGCTTCATACAGGTGTCAAGTTCGAGCTGATTGGAGGAATTATTCAAGTTTTCAGGCATATTTCTTGTAAGAAGATCAAACATCATTGAGGCTGCCTTCACTATTCACATCATGCAAGGCCGTACTTCTGATTTGCAGCAGGCTGTACAATGCAACATGCCGTACAAGCTTCTAGGGTTGGCGTCTTTCTCCTTGGCCTAGGCGCTTAGCCTTTTTGGCTTCTTCTTTCATTATCAAGGGTGGCTACCTCAGTTAAGGCATTTCATATTGTTTTGGAGGTGGAGAACATAGTATTTGCAGCAGTTCGATCATATACAATATTTATTCATTTTTGCCAATAGTCGAGAGAAATAATATATATATGTTCTTCAATATTCGGGTATGCTTTGCTATTGTAATAAACCCAATAAAGATTATCAATTGAAAAGAAGTTCTTTGCTGCAATAGTTTCCTTTCAGTAGTTTGTATATTTTCTTAGTTTCCTTTTCATGCCTGGCATTATTCAAAAAATACAAAAAAATGCAAATATTCATCAAAACACAAAAAAAATCATAAAACCACAGTCAAAAGCTCTCATTTAGAAGTTAAGGAAAATAACAGTTGGGGAGAACGTAGGGTTCTTACACCTTACCAAACTCCACTTAGTCTATGCGAACTTTGTAATAGGCTAATGGACAACTCCACTGCTCAGAGGCGCGGGGACATTATTGTCCTCCCTCCCCAAGATTGCTTGTCCTCAAGCAATCACAACGCAAGATGCTGTAAAATCTGCTCACTCTCCCAAGTGGCATCCTCAATTGGTAAATCCCACCATTTCACCAAGTACTCTATAATAACTCTCCTCCTAATGGTTCGCTCTTTGAAATCAATCACTGCCTCTAGAACAAGTACCAATTTTCCCTCCTCATCCAATTGAGGCAGCTCAGCTGAAGGAGTCACATTATTCCCAAGCACCTTTTTGAGGCGTGACACATGAGAAACATTATGCACCTTACTCCCCTTAGGTAACTCAAGCTCATAAGCCACCTCCCCAACTCTCTCGGTGACTCTAAACGGACTATAGAAACGAGGCTTCAGCTTCAACGCCCCACTCTTCTTGAGAGTGGATTGTCTATATGGCTGCAATCTCATGTACACCATGTCACTCACCTCAAATTCTCGCTCAATACGGTGCTGATCAGCATACAACTTTTGCTGATTTTGTGCATGCTGAATGTTATCTCTCAATGACCTCATAATGTCCTGGCTCTCTTGCAAGAAGTGCTTACCTCTAGGCACTCTACAATCACCAAATAACAAATCAATGAAGCTAGGAGCTTCATAACTGTACAAAGCCATGAAATGTGACATCCTGATAGACATGTGAAACGTGGAGTTATAGCAAAACTCCCCTAACTGCAACCATTTGACACGCACCTTCTATTGCCTTGAAACATAGTTTCATAAGTAGCCTTCCACAAATAATAATTAAATTGAACCTTAGCCATTTCCAATGCCCAAACTGGAAATAGACATTGTTGAAGTAGCCTTGGCCAGGACCAGTTACTGAAAATAGGCTTACTATTTATAGCACTGCTAAAAATAGTAAATACTCCAAATCACCAAACTGGCATAAAAACTAATAAACATTGTGACTTATTATAAACAGTAAGTGATGGAAATGACCCCTTGCTAAAAATAGAAAGTCTTGCCCGAAACATTGAAAACCACCATAGAAGGAAACTGGCATTGAGTCCCCTTACCAATCTCCACTTAGCCTATGAGAACTCCAGAATAGGCTAATGGACAACTCCACTACTCAGAGGCAAGGAGGGGACATTACATATTCCTCTTGATCAAGTGAATAAAGTTGTATGTGGATCAATTCCTCTTTGCAATAGAGGAAGTAGCAACTTGTGAAAGGAGGCGAAAAGCGAGTGTCCTCCACTTTCGTGCTTCTCTGCCATGCCATGTCCACCATCCAATAGGATCCGTTTGAGCTAATGTAGCTCTATCTATCTTCACCTCTATTTTGCTAAATGTAGGTCCTTGGAGATTAGTAAAAGCAAGCTATTGTGTGCAAAGGAAACTCAACTCCTCAATTGAATATATCTTTTGAAGAGCCTTCATTAACCCTTCTTTTACCTCTTCCTCATCACAAGGAGGCAACCTACCAGCTTTTGGTGCATACCATTTGGGATTGAGAGTAAGGTTGCCATATGATGTGGGGTGTTCATAGTGTTCCACCATTGCACCACAATGAGCTTAATGTGTTGCTCATATAATCCCAAATTAGGATCCTTGTTACAAATTGCTTGCTTGATTTTTCCAAGCATGTTTTCAAATGTGTGATAAATATCTCTAAAACTAGGAGAGTTCATATTAGCATATCTAATGGCATCCACATTTGGTGAAATGAAGGAGCGAATATATCTGCAAACAAAAATTTTTAATAAAAGACTAGTAAGAAAATTAAAATCATCAATCAAATTATAAATTATAAATTTATTAATAAAATGTAAATCAGCAAGTTAATATAAGTATTCCAATTTTTTACCACACATTAGACCACCAATCATCATTAAGAATTTTTTGTTTAATGCATTTTCCTTCTATAGTGTTTGCAATAGACCATCTACTCCACTTTGAATTAACCATCATCAACTGTAGAGCTTCCTACATGTTGGTGCGTGTTTCATGACACAACAAACATTTTAGAACAAAGTGTCACAGACGCTCTATTCTCTCTTGAAAATCTACTTCCTATGCTAAGATTGCAAGTGAGGTCATAGGGTAATTGCAATGTTTAAGATGAACGCGGATAGGCTCTGTGGTATGGATGTGATTTGCTGTGGGCACAATTAAGATTTTGCAAGTTATTCCGAAAAGCGGAGACAGATGCAGTATCATTTTGAGGTTTTTTGATTTTAAAAAAAAGTAAAAAAAGATTAAGGGTTCAGAGATGCTATACTATTCCTAAGAAATCAAGAGAAGACGAAGACTAAATGAAACCAAATAAACCATACTCTACTTCGCCACGTTAAACGACAACTACGCAGAGCAAGTGCAATCTTCTAGGAGTGTGCTTGTGATTTTCACGTAATGAATAATTACCATCAAATCGAACAACAATTATTCAAACAGAAGTTAAGCATCCACAATGAAAGCTCAGTCTAACTTTACTCATTGAGTGAAATCATCCACCCAAAGAAAGTATGAGCTCGGTTTCACCAATCTCCGTTATCAATCAATCATTCTTCTAACATACATTATAATTCAAATTCACTAAGCGAGAAAGAAAATATGCGACCATGCAACTATTCAACAATCAAGTATTCAAGGCACCTCATGCATTTGAACTTCATTATCAAAGTAGTGTTTTCACAACAATCTCATAAAAACTCTCTTTATTTCTACAATCTAACTATCTCAAATCTGCTCTAACCTCTTAATGAATATCTAATTTCTCTATATTTCTAATCCTCTCTAATCTTCTAATGAAAATGAGAGAGTGAGGGGGGAGGGAGTTTATATAGTTTTTCAGAATTACAAAGAACGGCCGAGATTGATTCAGGATCAATGGCCCAGATTAAACAGAACTAAACCCTAATTAGGGTTTCCAATACCTCAATCAGTTAACTAAAGAGAACACTAGACATCTGGAGTGGCATCCTTATCCACTTGTGCGGCCTCACGTTCGGCGAATCTGGACACAATCAAGTCGACCTCCTCCATGGTGATGTCGGGCAGCACGCTGACATTGTACTCCAGCAAATCCAAGCTCTCGGCACACTCTGCAAAAATAGTCGCCCATGCTGGTTCCTGCAGCAAGAAAGAACTTCTGATGGCCATGAAGTCGAATACTTTGGTGAAGCCTTCTTTCATGATTGGCCCGGTGGTGGAGAAAATTTTCTGTACGTTCTCTTAAAATCCTTGGCCGCAAGTGTTTCTTTCTGACACCATCCTTGTCGAGCATATCTGCAGCCATTCATAAATTTTACTCTGAATTTCTTTTGCTTGTTCTTCAATTATGCACTATCCTGCTTCACCTTTTGAGAACTCCCTTCCTTGAGATCAAAGCATAATACCATCCATTAAAATCATATGCCGCTCCGGCTTCAATAACCTTGTCCTCAATCAGCCTTTGCTTTGAGATGCCCTTCAATTCCCAAGTACATGGGATGATCTTGTTTTGAATATCTTCGAGACTGCTCCATGATTCTGCAAGATCTGCAACTCGTGAAAGCATAAAGGAAGCCTGCTCATTTACTTGCGCCAACTTTTCTGCAAACCCTAACGCCTCTTCTTTCTTTCCAGCCATCCAGTCTTTAGCCTCCCTCGCTGTTGTCAGCTCTACTTCAAAGTTTGCACCTGGTTCTTGTGAAGCATTTGGAGGTAAAGGCGCCACTTGTTCACCTTCGTTTAGTGGCTTGGTCAAATGTTGGATGTAGTCTTTTAGGCGCTGAATTTCTTTCTTATATTCTTTCTTCTTGGCAACTTCTTTTTCTAACCTGGACTTGATGGTAGCCACGGAGTTGTCCAAGTCTTCGACCTCCTGCCCTTTTGTCGTCAGACCCATGTCGATGGTCGTTACAGCATATTCATCAGGAGCAATTTCATCTTGGAATTTGTCAGTTGTAGGTACTGCAATTTGTACCGTGCGATTTCCAGCTTCATCTCTCTGGATGGTAGAGAACTTCTTGGCCTTCTTCCTTGGGGCAACTTGTTCTAATCTCGCCAGAAAATCTGCGTCATTGTCCTCCTCAGGACATTCTACTGGCGCTTTTCTTTTCAATCTCTCTTTCAGCCATTCTGGGATTGTTGGCTGTTCAATTACGTCCTCCTGTTGATCTTGGATGTCTTGCATGTCCTGAACTTCCTGCTCTTCTTGAATTTCTGGCATACTTTGAATTTCTTGGGCCAATTGCATACCCTGGATTTCTTGGACGGATGGGTCCTCTTGTGAAATATGCCGAGCCAAATTTTTTCGATTTTTCAAATTACAGATTACAAGATTACAAAGCAGTGCACCCGTTAAGGTTAGATGAGAAAACCAAAACGTGCAAGGAAGCAACTCTAACCAGAATGGCACCGATGATGGTGAGCATTGGTCAGAGGATCTAAATAAATTGCTTATGCTGGAAAAGGAACTCAACGCCAAGTATGTGCTACCCAATCCAAAGCGGAGTGAGGGGCGACCATATGACGGAGTGAATACAAAATAATGCTTGAAAGAAATAATGCTGAAAGAGGAAACTTCTCGACACCCAGAATGTGCTTGCTCATCCAGAATGGACAGTAGCGACCATAGGGCGGAGTTATCACTATTTTATTCTAAAACTGAAAGTAGGAATGATTATTACAAGAAATGACAAAGCAATATCAAAACACTGGTCAGTACTACTGCCAATTTACAAGATTATGACTGCCTGCAATGTCAAGATATCATATGCTTATCAAATAGTACGTTCAACCAAGAATCAATTACAATCCTTAAGAAATCACAGTGTCCCAACCACAAAACAGAAATGCAGATTTCTGTATTCTGTTTTTTGTCAGATCTGTACTTAAAATGTGGAATCAGCAGTTCACAAGTTCCAAAGAATGTTCACAACTTGCTCAATAATCATCCAATTGATATGCCATAAAATGCTAAGTACTCAGAAGACCTAGGCGACCAAGTTAGACCCTTGAAACTGAACCAAACCCTGCAGATTTAATTAACACGGATTCCAATGCATATGCCAATGGTACGGCCTAGTACAGAAATTCGACTTCCTCTTAAAAATTCAATACTCCTCCTAAAAATCTAAGATCTGGAAGATATGGGCGCCTATGACAAACTTATCTAATGATGCAATACCCAGAATGATATTTTTGTCTTTTTTGGAGATATGATTAAAACTTCAAATCTGCTGTCTACAATAATGTAAGATGCTGAAACATGAATATACCAATCTAATCTAAGTTTACAATAAACTGAACATACAATGAATGAACTAAAGATGCACTCACACATAGACTAAAATTCACCACTAGATGTTGTTTCTCAAACACGAAGTGATGCCCAAATGCTAGGAGGTCTTCATCCCTTGAAGTGATCCAGAGTGAATCCGGCAGCATAACGGTGTATTTTTCCAAGATGATGAAATGATGCTCAACCCCTTCCTTTTATAATTTTTCCATTTGACTTCTCGTAACCCTAAAGTCACTTTCAAGCCAAAACCCTAATCTCTTCAAGAGGGCGTACTTTCTCCTTCAATGTTTAATACATGATATTTTAATTAAATGCCAAGCTTTGAAAAGTGCGCCCAACATAAGCTTGCTTGACTTTTGACAATAATTAAAATAATCTTTTAATGAGGCGCCACCCTCAAAACCCCCTTTTTAAAACATCTTTAAGTCATTAATCTAGGCCCATGGTCAACGTTAAATTATAACATTTAAACGTGACCTTTTAATTAAATGACTTATCTTATCCCTCCGAAGATGCCCTGAAGCCAATACTGAACCAGACATCTGACCAACTGAAGCAGTAAGTCAACCGAGCTGAACTCATCTGGAAAATTGCCAAAAATAGAATTTACTAAAAATAGTAAATTCCAAAAAGTGCTCTGAATGCCGAGATGATCACACCACTGCGAAGCCCTCTGAAAACCCAGAAGGAATCCGCCATTAAAACTACCATCTCCGAGCAATGACCTCCTCAAAATTAGGAAACCCTAATTTTAACTTCCGACTAGCCTTCGGGTTCCCAAAGAAAGGCTGACGGTCACTGAAAATGTCAGGCTTGAAAGTGGACATTACAGTCCGCCCTCCCCAAGATTGCTTGTCCTCAAGCAATCGCAAACTAGGATGCTGCAATATCTCATCACTTTCCCAAGTTGCATCCTCCATAGGCAGGTTCTTCCACTTTACCAAACATTCTCTGATAGTTCTATTCCTCAAGGAATGTTCTCTGACATCAAGTATCTCCTCGGGAACTAGAACCAATTGTCCTTCTTCGTCCAACGGTGGCAACTGTGAAGAAGCAACCACATTGTGTCCAAGTGCCTTCTTGAGGCGAGACACGTGGAAGACGTTATGCACTCTGCTATCTGAAGGTAGCTCTAATTCATAAGCTACAGCCCCAACCTTTCTGATGACCCTAAATGGTCCATAGAAGCGAGGTTTGAGCTTCTCAACTCCACTCTTCTTGAGAGTAGACTGTCTATAAGGTTGTAAACGGAGATAGACCATATCCCCAATCTCAAAAGAACGCTCTACCCGCCTCTGATCAGCATACAACTTCTGCTGATTTTGTGCAATCTGCAAATTATCCTTCAAGGATCTCATTATGTCTTGATTATGCTGCAACAAATCCTTGGCTAAAGGTGCTTTGCTGTCACCAAACACCAAATCTGCAAAGCTAGGTGCTTCATACCCATAAAGTGCCAAGAAAGGAGACATTTTGATTGACATATGAAAAGTAGAGTTGTAGCAGTACTCGCCTATATGCAGCCACTTAACCCAAGCTTTCTGCTGTTCTGACACATAATTTCTCAAGTAGCCTTCCAACCACTTGTTCACCACTTCTGTCTGCCCATCAGTTTGGGGGTGATAACTCGTGCTTGGAGTGAGCACAGTACCACTCATTCTGAAAACTTCTTGCCAAAAGGTACTTAGGAACTTGCTGTCCCTATCACTTACAATATTCTTTGGCAACCCATGAAGCCTAAACACTTCTCGAAAAAACAAATCTGCAACTTGGGCTGCAGAAAAAGTGCTGGTAATGGCAAAGAAATGAGCAAACTTGGTTAATCTGTCAACTACCACGTAAATGCAATCCTTCCCTTGGGCCTTGGGCAACCCAGTGATGAAATCCATTGAAATGCTTTCGCATTTTTGATTGGGAATTGGAAGTGGTTGCAGCAAACCGGCTGGCAATGTATGCTCATTTTTATTTGCTTGACAAACAGGACATTCCTGAATGTAGCGTTGAGCCTCCCTCTTCAAACCTTTGCAAGAAAACCTTTCTCGGATCTGCCTATAGGTCTTGAAAAAACCTTGGTGACCAGCAACTGGAATGTCATGAAAATTCAAAAGAATCTTCTTTTTGAGCTTAGAATCAACCACCAGAAAGATTCTTCCCTTATACTGAATCAATCCCTCAACCACTTGGTACTTTTCATCATGGAAAGTACCTTCCAGAATGCTGGTTGCAAACTGATTTTTGGCATAATCAGCAAGCAACATGTCTCTCCAATCTGTAGTAAGCTCACACAATGAGCTAAGATGAGGCCTTCTGGAGAGAGCATCGGCCACGACATTATTTTTCCCTTTGACATATTCAATGTCAAAGTCGTAAGCTTGAAGCTTACTCACCCATTTCTGTTGCCTCTCATTTAAATCCTTCTGGTGCATAAAATGCTTGAGGCTATTGTGGTCTGTTTTAACCACGAACTTGTTCCCCACCAAGTACTGCCTGAACTTGGCTAATGCATGCATAATGGCAAGCATTTCTTTGTCATAAATTGAATAGGATCTTTCCACACCCCTCAATTTTCTGCTCTCAAACACGATAGGGTGTTTGTCTTGCATCAGGACAGCCCCCACTCCTTCACCTGATGCATCACATTGCAGCTCGAATGGCTTGGAGAAATCCGGAATAGCCAAGACTGGGCACGAGCTCATGATCTTCTTGAATTTATCAAAAACAATTTGAGCCTTTTCTGACCAAGCAAAGGCTCCCTTTTTGGTGAGATCAGTAAGGGGAGCAGCATTCTGTGAATACCCCTTTACGAATCTCCGATAAAAACCACACAGACCCAGAAAACCTTTCAATTGAGTCAAGCTCTCAGGAGGTGGCCAATCAACTATTGCTTTGATTTTTTCCGGATCCACCTTTACTCCCTCAGCACTGATTATGTGGCCAAGGTACAGTAACTCCACCATTCCAAATTCACATTTGGAAGCTTTAGCAAATAAGCTCTCAGATTCCATTATACTAAGCACTTCCTCCAAGTGCTTGAGGTGATCCTCCCAAGTCTTGCTGTAGATCAGAATGTCATCAAAAAATATCAGCACAAACCTTCGTAACTGATTCTGGAAGACACGGTTCATGCAAGACTGAAAGGTTGCCGGAGCGTTAGTCAACCCAAATGGCATGACTAAGAATTCAAAATGGCCATAGTGACATCTGAAAGCTGTTTTTCCACATCTGACCCCTCATTCGTATCTGATGGTAACCCGACCTCAGATCAATCTTCGAAAAAACTTAGCCCCATGTTGCTCATCAATGAGCTCATCTATTATGGGAATGGGGTATCTATTCTTGATGGTGCTTTGGTTCAAAGCACGATAGTCCACGCACATGCGCATGGTACCATCCTTCTTTTTCACAAGAACCACTGCAGATGCAAAGGGGCTCTTGCTTGGGCGTATGAAACCCATCTCCAAAAGTTCTCGGATATTCTTCTCGATCTCATCCTTTTGCCTCTTCGGATACCGATATGGAGTTGTGATCACCGGTTTAGCTCCTTCCTTGAGCTCTATGATGTGTTCTGAACCTCGATCAGGAGGAGGTCCAGGAGGTAAATCAGCAAACACTTTACTCTTTTTGGTGAGTAAAGACTGAATATCTGGAGGATGCTCTATTTTCGTTTCAGCTGGACTAGCTGGAAGAATCATGCACTCCGCAGCCCACTCCACTTGATCATGACGCATCAACTTCGCCATCCTCTTGAACGACACAATCCGAGGGCCACCATTTGACATTCCTCTCAACACCACCTTCTTTCCATCGGATTGAAACTTCAACTCCATAGTTTGCAGATTTAGAGAGATCTCTCCAAGAGATCGCAGCCATTGAATGCCAAGGACAGCATCCGTATCTCCAATATTGACCACATAGAAGTCATCCTTGACTTCGTAATTGCCCAATTGCATTGACATGTTCGGAATCCTCTTGGTGCATGAGATGTGAAACCCATCCGCAACCATAACTCTGAACCCTTCAAAGTCTTTTGTTTGCAATCCTTTCTTTGCCACCACAACTTCGTCTATGAAGTTATGTGTTGCACCAGTGTCAATTAAAGCAACAATACGTTGCCCTTTGATCATCCCACGAACTTTAAAGGACTCATTCTTTTGGAAGCTCGAAAGTTGAGCCAATGTACCACCACTTTCTTTTTCACCTTCAGACTCTTCTGGAGTATTTTCTTCATCGCTGTCCTCAAAATCAGCTTGCTGATCAGAAAAATCAGAATTGCTTTCATCAGCTGTATAGAACTCAATTTGATGAATTTTAGCACCCTTTGGGCACACATGATCTTGGGACCATTTTTCCCAACAACGGAAACATAACCCCTTCCTTCGGAGTTCATTGATAGTCTCTGGATCCAATCTTGAGCCATGAGGTTTCTGTGGTTTAAACTCCTTATGATGAGGCTTCTGATGAAACTTTTTCCCTCTATCCCCTTTGTGAAAAGCTGGTTTGGAATGGAACTTTGCTTTGGGAGCAGCCCACTCCATGTTTCTAGCCTTTTTCATTGCTTCTTGTAGGGACGGTGGATCAAAAGCTTTGATCCAACCCTTGATTGGCTCCATCAATCCTTCAGTGAATAGGATTACTAATCTTCTCTCTGTGATTCCAGTGACCATAACTGAAAGTCTTTGAAACTCAGCTATGTAGGCATCCACAGTGCCATATTGTCTCAACTGTGCCAACTCCCTAAAATGCACTTCTGGGTCCTTCTTCTCGAACCTCTCAATGAGTCTATTGGTGAACTCATCGTAGCTAGTGATAGACCCATGACCTAAGGTGACTAGGCCATGGTACCACCATTCATGCGCCACCCCATCTAGGTGTAGTGTAGCGAATCTAATCGCTTCTTCTTCAGCCATTGGCCTAAGTGCCAAATAGTTGTCTAGTTTTTGTAACCAAGCTCGAGCAGAATTATTATCGCTTCCATCAAAATGGGCAAGCGTAACCTTGTTGAGAGCTTGATTCCAATCTCCTTGTGCTGGGGTTCTTCTTTGATCATAGTTTCTCCCTTGGCCTCTATCCTTCCTTCTATACTCCATGTAATCATTGAAGGACATGTCAAGTTTTACTTCATCAGGAAGGGTGTCATACTCTGTACGGCCTATCCTCACCCTCTCCAAGGATGAAACATTTTCTTCGGGGTCAGGCTGTGGGATTGCTGGTGTCAAAAACGTGGGTTTGAATGGTCTAGCAGAAATGTAGGTGTTGCTCCCTGAAGGCTGGGCAACATGACCATTGTGCTGATTGGAAGCACTGTGCTCCCCGGCATGCCCTGTATTGTTTTGTGGAGTATTGGGACCCAATCTCCCCAACATGAGAGAAAACATATCTAACAAAGCATCCATCTTCTTATCTAGTCCTTGACCTAGATTGGCTGAATTGTCTATACCCTTCCCACTGTCACCTCTGTTGCCAGAACCTCTTTCATTATCCCCCATTTCTGTTTCTTGTGAAGGCTCCCAATTAGCCCTCAAAATCTCGGAAGCTGTGTGACCTTCTGGGGCTTGATGCAACTGTGTCTGAACTGTGCCTCTCTTGTATACTCTTGCCAGATACCTCTGTTCTCTGTCACTCATAGAAAGCTGATTTCACAGGATGGCAGGATACGTGGCTCTGATACCACTGAAATATTCCGAGCCAAATTTTTTTCGATTTTTCAAATTACAGATTACAACATTACAAAGCAGTGCACCCGTTAAGGTTAGATGAGAAAACCAAAACGTGCAAGGAAGCAACTCTAACCAGAATGGCACCGATGATGGTGAGCATTGGTCAGAGGATCTAAATAAATTGCTTATGCTGGAAAAGGAACTCAACGCCAAGTATGTGCTACCCAATCCAAAGCGGAGTGAGGGGCGACCATATGACGGAGTGAATACAAAATAATGCTTGAAAGAAATAATGCTGAAAGAGGAAACTTCTCGACACCCAGAATGTGCTTGCTCATCCAGAATGGACAGTAGCGACCATAGGGCGGAGTTATCACTATTTTATTCCAAAACTGAAAGTAGGAATGATTATTACAAGAAATGACAAAGCAATATCAAAACACTGGTCAGTACTACTGCCAGTTTACAAGATTATGACTGCCTGCAATGTCAAGATATCATATGCTTATCAAATAGTACGTTCAATCAAGAATCAATTACAATCCTTAAGAAATCACAGTGTCCCAACCACAAAACAGAAATGCAGATTTCTGTATTCTGTTTTTTGTCAGATCTGTACTTAAAATGTGCAATCAGCAGTTCACAAGTTCCAAAGAATGTTCACAACTTGCTCAATAATCATCCAATTGATATGCCATAAAATGCTAAGTACTCAGAAGACCTAGGCGACCAAGTTAGACCCTTGAAATTGAACCAAACCCTGCAGATTTAATTAACACGGATTCCAATGCATATGCCAATGGTATGGCCTAATACAGAAATTCGACTTCCTCTTAAAAATTCAATACTCCTAAAAATCTAAGATCTGGAAGATATGGGTGCCTATGACAAACTTATCTAATGATGCAATACCCAGAATGATATTTTTGTCTTTTTTGGAGATATGATTAAAACTTCAAATCTGCTATGTACAATAATGTAAGATGCTGAAACATGAATATACCAATCTAATCTAAGTTTACAATAAACTGAACATACAATGAATGAACTAAAGATGCACTCACACATAGACTGAAATTCACCACTAGATGTTGTTTCTCAAACACGAAGTGATGCCCAAATGCTAGAAGGTCTTCATCCCTCGAAGTGATCCAGAGTGAATCCGGCAGCATAACGGTGTATTTTTCCAAGATGATGAAATGATGCTCAACCCCTTCCTTTTATAATTTTTCCATTTGACTTCTCGTAACCCTAAAGTCACTTTCAAGCCAAAACCCTAATCTCTTCAAGAGGGCGTACTTTCTCCTTCAATGTTTAATACATGATATTTTAATTAAATGCCAAGCTTTGAAAAGTGCGCCCAACATAAGCTTGCTTGACTTTTGACAATAATTAAAATAATCTTTTAATGAGGCGCCACCCTCAAAACCCCCTTTTTAAAACATCTTTAAGTCATTAATCTAGGCCCATGGTCAACGTTAAATTATAACATTTAAACGTGACCTTTTAATTAAATGACTTATCTTATCCCTCCGAAGATGCCCTGAAGCCAATACTGAACCA
The DNA here is from genome assembly GCA_007258455.2 of Sequoia sempervirens. Classification (NCBI taxonomy): domain Eukaryota; kingdom Viridiplantae; phylum Streptophyta; class Pinopsida; order Cupressales; family Cupressaceae; genus Sequoia; species Sequoia sempervirens. The sequence goes on along the minus strand of VDFB02193867.1, from coordinate 107,376,497 downwards.
GACATCTGACCAACTGAAGCAGTAAGTCAACCGAGCTGAACTCATCTGGAAAACTGCCAAAAATAGAATTTACTAAAAATAGTAAATTCCAAAAAGTGCTCTGAATGCTGAGATGATCACACCACTGCGAAGCCCTCTGAAAACCCAGAAGGAATCCGCCATTAAAACTACCATCTCCGAGCAATGACCTCCTCAAAATTAGGAAACCCTAATTTTAACTTCCGACTAGCCTTCGGGTTCCCAAAGAAAGGCTGACGGTCACTGAAAATGTCAGGATTGAAAAGGGGACATTACATCTTGAATGCCTTTGAGGGCGGAAATCATTCCTTCCTCGAATTCTCCATCCATAAGGTCTATATCATTATCTGACTCTAGGATTTCTGTGCTTGCTGCAGAAGGTTGATCATCATCTTCTACTTGGATTGGCTCTACATTTTCAACTGGAGAAGGGATATTGGCATTCTCCAAAGATTCTCTATCCAAGGTGAGCATCTCTTCTATGTTCCTGGAAGTGGCTGACTGAAGGGGTTTAGACTTGTGCTTCTTTCGAGAAGGCCCCTCATCTACCATTTTATCCTTGTCTTGTCTAGCAGGTTTATCAACTTCTTTCCTCTTTCTCGAGTTGGCAACATCTGTTGGTCCATCTCCACGAGATGCACCGGCGTTTGAAGAACATGACTCTGTATCGCCCATCAACTCGTAGGTGAAATGCATATTTCTCTGCTTTAGGACTTCTACTTGCCGATCTATCCACCACTGAGAGTATTTGAAAACCGGCCGCATCAAAGTTGCCAGGTCACCCATCTCAAGTTCAAACCATTTTATAGGAGGAAGTGGCTCATTCTCTTTGAAACCTGACTGCACGTATATTCCACCATCCTATAGCTGATCCGGTATTTTGAAGAGCTCTGTCGGCCTTATCATGCTTAATGGCAACCTTGACCATAACCTCCTTCTTACGCCATATTCATCTGCTGCGTTGGCCCAAAAGTCTTCTAAGTCAACCCGATGCTTGTACCTCTCTCCGTCCACGGTTTTGATGTGATGGAGCGGATCAAAGTTGTTTCCGGATTTGTATGATATGAATGGATATTGTTGAATTTCCAGTTGAGCAGCCTCTGCTGCTTGTGCCGTCGGGCATGACTCCTCCATGTTGCCGATGAAAAAGGGAAAGGTGACAGCCGCTTTCTGCTTTGGTCTTTGAATGTTCTGATATGTTTCTAATTGCCTCAGCACTTCCAGCAATACCATCTTGGTTGTCGGATAGATTGGCAGTCTATAAGGATTTCCTGAGAATCCTTGGATTCTGATATAAGTGAACTTAGGATACTGAATGAACCAGAATCCATACCGACTGATCAGGCTCTTGGCTTCATGTGAGAGTCTTTGGTGTGTTCTGCCTTGAAGAAGCCGGGTGATATACATCAAGAAGGCGTCATGAGCTCTCCGGAAATGAGACTTCTCTTTCAGTTCTAGCTGTGCATAGCAATCGTAGGATTTGAATTGCCCTTGGCCATTGCCAACCACGCCTTTGCAGGTCAAGCCAGGATACTTATAATATCTTGCAAGTGAATATACAATGTATGAGCTCATGTGGAAAGTTTTGGTCTCTTGAAAGTTGACCAACTGCTCGTGCAGGCTATCACTAATCATTCTGGACCAATTGAACATCTTGACTCCAGTGATTATCTCATCAATAAAATAGTACATCCAATTTTCGAAAGGAGCACCGTGGGCACTACCTACGATTTTGTTTAGTAGCAAAACAATGTCACCATATTCCTCTTTGAAGTGAGTTCTGATCAATTTCTTTGGCATCTTGCCTGCAGTAGGCTTGGGTTTTAGTAACCAATTCTTGTTTATGTTGGATGCACAAAGATCTTGCTGGCTCTGATAAAGCTTGAGTGCATCTTGCTTGGTGCGATAGGATGTTCGATTGTACACTGGAATTCCAAAGGTTTCCTGGATTGCTGGCTCAGACAAATAGGCAAGGACTCTTCCGTCAGGAGCTTCTATCTGTATGTCTCGTGCATTGTAGTGTAGTGCGCATTCTACCATCAGCTCCGGACATTCTTTTGCTGGTGGAAATCCAGCTGCGTGGACGATTCCATTGCGCATCATCCTCATGGCAATTGGTGTAGGCAGACGTCCGTCAGTCCCGTACATTCTTTTCCGGAAGTCTTCGAGATCAGCGTGGCCAAGATCGGTGTCCACGACGTGCTCCCACTTGGACTTGATTTTCAATTGTGTTTGCACACCTTTGCTTGCAAACTTCATCTTGACTTCTTTGAAAATAGATCTGCAAGAACAAGTAGAGAAAATAATCAGCATTCGAAATTTAAATTACTTTGAAGAACATTCCAGCTAATTATCAGTTAGACTTCGTAAAAAAAAAAAAAAGACAAGCTGGAAAGAAAATAAACGATGAAGTGATATGCCAAAGTGAATTGGGCAAAGTAAATCTGCCTTGTGACTCCTGGAGAAATCATCACAATCACGATGCAAGCTGATAACAAAATATTTCCTTCACTTTGATGCAGATTTTCTTCAACAAGTTTCTTCTCACTCCTTCAAAAAAATCGAATGATTGCACAAATGAGAAGTGAAGTCACTTATAGAGGTGAAAAGATCGATCATTTTAGCAAATTTACATTGTTTCCTTTGAATCGAGTTTGAACTCATCTTTCACTTTGCTTCCGGATGGCAAGTTCTATCTTCAATAATCTCGTCTGGGAAAGTTTCCAATTTTATTTCTAGTCCAACAAAACTCTTTGTCTTTCTTTCCAATTTCGAATTTTTTAAGGCTTATCCTTTTGGGTGTTTGAAAAATGAATAATTAAAATAATTATTCCATGTGTCAATTTCAACCCATTCGTTTTATGGTGAATTACTTTTGATTTTCGAAAATTTCCTCATCAATGCCTTAGGCGAATTTTCATTTTTTCAATTTTCTTGCTAAAGTCTCTATCATCCAATTTCATTTGGCCATGATTTTTAATCGTTTTTTCAAAATTTATCTAGCCATGTCCAATTTTATTTGGCCATATTCTCTTGATTTTTCCACAATTTAGCTAGCCATGGCGAAAATTTTCTCTAAACACTTGGGCGAATTTTCTAAGTGCCATGCATATTTTCATTTTCCAAAGGTTTAGACTTGGGCAAAGTTTTAATTTTTTCTCACCTCTCTATACATGGCAGACTTTGTCTATCTTCAAGCCACTTACAAGGGCGGACTTTGATCTTTTCTTTGCCATTCAACTTTTGCCTTCGTTATGCCTTAGCCAAATTTCTCTTTTACCTTGGGCGGACTTTCTACATTTTGTTGCCATCTTTATTTTTTCTTGGCTATGCCTTAGCCATTTTATCCTTTGCCTTGGGCGGACTTTCTACATTTCTCTTGCCACTCATTTTATGCCTAGGGCGGACATTCTCCTTATGTTTGCCACTTGACTTCTTGGCTGAGGGCGGACTTTGGGTCTTGGCTTGCCACTTTGAAATTATCCAAGGCGGACTTCCTTCATTTGGTTGCCATAAGTCTTGGTTGGAGGGCGGACTTCATCACATGCTAGGCCATGACAAGGGCGGACTTCATGCATCTTTATGCCATTAACCATTCTAGCTGGGCGGACTTTAGCATCTTCCTAGCCACTTCATAGGGCGGACTTGGGCTTGTGGTTGACCATTGCCTCATTGCCTTAGACATTTTCCTCTTTTCAAAGGGCGGACTTCATGCTTTTGTTTGCCATTGACATCTTTGACTAAGGCGGACTTCCTTGCTTTCATTGCCAATCACCACATGGACAGGGCGGACTTGCTCATCTTTGTTGCCATTGGACAAGGCGGACTTCAGCTTGTGTCTGTCCATTGCTTCATTTAGTGGGCGGACTTCAGCCTTTGGTTGGCCATTGCCAACCTTTACCCAGCCATACAAGGGCGGACTTGGTCAAACGCTTGGCTGAAGGTGTTCACCATTGACTTCTCTTTTCAGGCTGAAGCTTCTACCATTATCTTGTGAGCTGAAGGTCCTCTATACTTAGGCGAATATCTCAGTTTTCTCCATGAATGAATGTCCAGATTTCTCAGATTTTCCAGATTTCTCATGGATTTCCCAGATGAATTTCTCAGATTTTTACACGTGTCTCAGACTTTTATCCATTTCTTGATGATTTCATGACCGATTTTTCATCTAACTCACCATTTTCTGTACTTTTTCCAGAATTCTCTGTGATTTAAACCAGATTTTTCACCATTTTCAGATTTTTTGAACTTTTTATGTGATTTTCCAGAATTTTACCAAAATTTCAAAAAAATTTCGAATCAATTTTCTGAGAGTTTCATTGATCTTTTCGAACTTCTGAGTGGATTTTTGAAACTCGTGACCTTTCCAAATGTAGAAACTTTCTAAAAATAGAAATTTTCCAAAAATAGCAACTTTCCAAAAATAGACCCTAAAAAATAGGGATCCCAGAATTGCCCAAAAGTGCCAAAAAAGTAGGTCCTAAAAAATAGGGGGCGCGGGTGAAAAACCCTAAAAACTTGGAGGTGTCGGATTTGACTGAAACGACAGTCGATCTTCGTCTCCCAGGCCTTCTAAGCGCGATGGTGATGTTTATTCAGTGGTCCAGGCTAAAATTCACTTGCTTGACTCGGGCGACCGTTCAAAATTCAAACTCAAAACCCCCCAAACGAAGAGCAGACAAAACGAGGCACGCGAAAGCAAGACCCCAAAAGGCAAACAACAAGGGTCCCCATTTGCAATGGGGCGAGGTGTGAATTAGGTCACAACACTACACCTCAAACATCCTCTCTAACAAAATAAAATAATTGGCATACCTCGTCTCCACAAGTTTGAGGAATTCCTTCTTTGAAATGTCCTGGAGAGAGCAAGTGGGGTGTGATGGTTGCAAATATACATCTGAATGTCTCTAGCTTCTATCACAGCTTGCTACACCCAGTCTATTTTCCCTGTGTCTTTCAATGCATTGTTCAATGCATGAACACAAGGGGTCCAAAAACATGTGTTTGTAAGCACCCTTCACCATCATGCAAGCTAATTTGCACACACGTGCCAAATTAGTGACCACCTGCACAACATTGGAGGCCCCAACCTCGTTTATGGCATCACTCAAAATATGAAATTGGAATTCTGCATCCTTGTGCTTCCCAAACCAATTGATAGCTCTAAGAAAAATGGGCCAGTTGAACATGCGACTATGATGTGGATAACTATGATAAGTGACCGATGTCTAATATTGGTCCACCCATCCTTGACAATAGAATAACCCATCCTAATCCAACACTATTTCATGTCCTCCATCATCAAACTCACCTTGAAATATTCTTTGTCAAGGAGTGTAGTGCATAGTTTATGTGCTCCAAAGGGGTGAACGAGGGACCAACAAAAGTTAAATCTTTGATTATTTGTTTGAAGTAAGGAGAATTTGCTACATGGAATGGGATGGCATGGGCATATAAAAATTTGGCAATGCACATTGAACAAACTTGCAATTGTACTTGGATGCTCACTAGTAATAGTCTTCCTCTTCCCTCTTGTGGAAACATGAATATCACCACTAGCACTACCAACTATAGAGAGCATATGCATAGTTGATTGTGCGGATTGTGTTGGCATTGGCAACTCCTTAGACCTTGATTCTCTCTCCATATGCAATCTATAACACTCTACCCTCTCATCCTCCTTGATTTCTTCACAAACCTTCAACCCTTTGGCTTTAAAGCCCAATAGATGAGAATACACTCTTGTATAGCTCCATCTAAAATCATCATGATGAATGTGACACAACCACAATCTAGTTTCGCCCACATTTTTCTTTTTATCTTTGTCTAGGGCTGTCACCAATTGAAGAAGAGGTTTTTTAGAATTAAAGGGGTTTTTTGCATAAGTTATTAGAATTTTAGAAGGGAATTCAAATTGATTTTTTCGAGGGTGTCACCCATACCACTCCCACACCCTGATGAACCCCCAAATTTTTGTTCATTTTCTTCTCCCCTCTCATCATGCCCACTACTCTCACTATTGTTGCTCATGTTGTTTTGTTATGGAATTTGGAAACTGAAAATTAAAATGAAAATAAAAAATCATACATTCCATCTTTCAAACTTCCGAAAAAAATTGAAAAAAAGAGAACAAATGGAAGATTAACATACGTTTTTCACTTCTCTTGCTGGTTGCTACCTCACTCTTCACCTCACTCCTCACCAATGTTGGTTTCTCCACAACACCTTCAAACCCTATTGTTTTTTCTTTCTAACCTGGCTGCTAATTTTTTTTCATGTAAAAATGAACAAATGGTACAAATAGAGTGTTGTATTTGTTATGTTAGGGTTTAGAGGGGTGTGTGGGCCCACAATGAGCATTTAAAAATGTTTTTTGTAATTTTTTTTAAAAACTGTTGCCTTTTTTTTATTAAAATTGCCATTGGCGATGTGAGGACGACTGGTCATTCCCACGCCTTCTCCCACGCCTTCTCCCCATCTTGGAAACATTTCATGCATTTTTTGATTTTTGGGGACGGCTAGGAAATGTCCTTGAGTCATCCTTGCATCCTTGGAATCTCCTTGGTGTGGATATGTGGCAAAAAATGCCGGGGACACTCCCTGTGTACCCTTGATTCCAACATGTTTCTTACAAATGCCTATCTTTATCACAATGTGTGCAATGGTATTTGTTCTTTCCATTTGTAGTAACAATGGTTGTAGCATTGCTCTGACCTCTCCATTTAAGGGCTGTATATCTATCTTAAAAGATGATTTCCCTTGGTCTTGTTTAGCCCCCTTGGGCTCTTCTACTCCTTTCTTATTTTCTTGTGCAAACCCCGACTTCTTTGACAAGGCTATGATTATATTTTCATGCTTACGCAATTTGAAATGGAGTTAGTTCAGATTTTTAAACTTCCTTTCTTCCAACAGGCTTTTATCCAAGAATGTTCTTTCTTAAAATTATCTTATCCATTATCTGCAAAAGCAAACATTTTGGCTAGAGCTCTCGCCAATTTGCCAATTGATAACTTTTCTTGGGCCATTTGTCCTTGTTGCTGTGCCATGTGCTCTTGTTGTTGGTTTATCCATCTTTGATTCTTCATCAGTCTCTTCATGTGGTCCTCTATGGTAGTCACTTTTGCATTTAGATCATCTTCCATCCTCACTTCTTGATTCCACTTGCGGTTATTGATTTTCGGAGCACAAGGAAGCAACTCTTTATCCTTTGATGAGCCAACAAATGCTATACAATACCTCTTTCCCATAATTCCCAAAGATTAGAAAATTAGTCTGGTACCAAGTTGATTCATAATTTCGCAAATTCGTTTTGTATTTAAATCATTTGAACTTAAAATTAAGCTACTATCTAGTGGCCTGAACAAATGAGAGTCTTAGAGGAATGAATGATGCTCAAAATTAAAGAATTAAATGCAAGGGAAGCTCAATTTTTGCTCTAGAGATTTTGATGTCTATTGTAAGGGAAGCTCAATTTTCACAATGTTGATTCTCTAGAATTTTTTTCGTTTTCTTAGTTTAAAAAAGTATTAAATCGGGTGTTTTCATTTTTAATAATAGTTGCTACTCTATTGATGTTAGTAGGTTATGAATGATGCTGCTCTCCTAAAACGTCAGAGGAAAGAAATTGAGGAACTTCGTAAAAAATTGAAGGTTGGTATTTTTCAAATCATCTCTATTTGCTTGCCATTTAGTTTTTCATTTTGGTTTTCTATTTTTAGATAGCCAAGAACATTAAATATATACATTTTAAAATAGAGTATGCTACATATTGTGAAAGAAAAAAATATTTCTTTTGAAAATTACTTTCTAAGGAACAAGTTTAAGATTTCAATCATTTGCAAGTGTCAACTTTAAGGATGTTTTCATTCTAGGGTAAACTTGCTGAAGACATGGACAAAGAAGTTCTCAAGTTACGTAATGAACTATTAAAGGTATGTGGTTGGTAATCTATTTTCTTTTATGTGGAATTTTTTTTCTCTAGAATTTTTTTAAATGTTAGGATTATTTTATTTTGATATTATCACAGATTGAGTTGGAAAGAGAAAAGTTGGCTCTTCAACTAGAGGAAGAGAAAAAATCTCAAGCAGAAAAGGAGAGACTCATAAAAGAGCACGAACAAACAATTGAAAATCTCAGCAGTATGGTTTTGAATTGCTCATCAAACATTAACCCTTCTGAAGGAACAATGCAAAAGGTGATTCAACTTGATTTGATGATAATTTCTTATAGTTCTGAATTCATTCTAGAGCTTGACCACTTTTCTTGCTGAACAAATATGGGAGTTTAGATGGAACATATTACTCCATTGTCTGATCTTGCATTTATCTTGTTCAATATTAAAAGTGCCTTGAACAATATTTTTATTGTACTTAATTTTCTGTGGAAAGTAATACATACAAAAAGAAGAGTTATTGTTAAGGGCAAATGCATGTTCACAAAGCATGCACAAGGGTATTTGGAAGCTTTACTCAGATCAGTTTATTTTCAAAATATATAAAAAATTTGAAGGTGCAGATCTTGGTTTCTCTTTCATAACCATAACATTTCAGAAGCTTTATTATGTAGTCGTAATCCAATTGTTTGATTACTATAATCTGAATCATTACCTAACCAAAGAGACTCATTAATGTCTAATGGTATGAAAGATAGAATGATTTGGTTTTAATTTAATTCAATTTGTCGATGAACTTCCGCTCTGTTTTACATTTTTTCAGTTTGTTTTTCTACTAACTGTTCTTTTCAAAATAGGGAGCAACAAACATTTCTTCTTAATGGTTCTTTTGAAAGTATGGAGCATTCTAAACTTTTTTAAGAAAGAGTTAAACCATGTATTTTTGTTGCCCATTCACTTCACTTTCCTGGATCGCTTCATCTGTCAATCAGTAGTTTGATTAGCCTTTGTTAGGAAATGACCACAATGGCTCATATGTACTTCCACTTGTCTCATTTCTGCTATATGCCTGAGAGTTGGGTTAGGAAAGTGGTGATGCCCATATTGGCTAAGAAGCTTGTCATCACGATGTTTTGTACGGTAGATTTAGTGCAATCTATTTGTTGTTTTCTCTATTCATTAGGCTCTTCATACAATAAATTAACAAGGACTATGGGAATCTAAATGGAGTTTGGTAGATTAGAATACTTGTGTTGATAACTTATGTACTAAAAAATATACATTTTTGTATATGAAAGGAATTAACATATTGGTAGCTGTGTTGATAATCTCTACTATAAAATATACTCTTTGTATATGAAAGGAATTAATAGGGCTTCATTTGTCTCTACCTTGAGGTTTGAGTTAAGCCCCTTTTTTTGTTGTAAACCTTGATGCTTGATGCATTGATTTTGCAGAAAGAAAATTTAGTTTTAGGTCCACATTGGAGGAACATTTTAATAGTGATTGACTTCATATTTATTCACTTGTGTATAAACTAGCATACTTTGTGTATTAAAGCTGGCAACCATGCACTTAAGAAAAGAATTGTTTACGTAAATGTTTTTATTAAGAAAAGACTAACTTCTAATGAAGAAAGTGAAGGATTTTGCATTGCAAAGAAGTCCATGAATTGAACTTTCATTCGTGATTTTTGGATGGGTTGTTTTACATAAACTCATAGAGGTGGGATTCAAAGTGGTTCACTTGATGCACAACATTGTAGGATTGTACTTTTAACAAAAAATAATAATTACATATGGCAGACACCTTTCTTAGAATATGCTTTCTGCAGTTTTTAACCTAAATGACAATCTTAGGCATGATGATATAGGTCATCTTACAGGGAGATGCTCTAAGTCCTTCTATGTTTAAACTTTGGTTGTTTGTTTGATGACATTGATCGTCAACCGCCACACACCACCACAGCTTGACATATTAATTTTGGGGTAAATATAGGAACAAAGTCTATAAAGAAGTTAGGAATTGGCTTGGGTTTGTAATATGGTTAAACTTAGTGACCCATTGGATTGGGCTTAGGTCCACACGTAACAATAAATTTGACCCCTCCTCTGTGTCTATCTATGGTTACTACAAGCTGCCCATCAACTTGTTGCACTGAAACCTAGGCTTACTGTCTCAAATTCATTGCTCATCTTTTGGGCTTTATATTGATATTAATGCAACTTCATCTTTATGGCAGGTGTGTAACAAAGTAGTTCACTAATATTAATTATTGGTTCTGTATGCCCTCGTTTAGGATCATCACACATTTTGTTGTCTTGAACAGTACACAATTGAAAGAAAAGGTAGATTTTTTTTGTGTTTGTGTTTAAAAAGGATGCTAATAGTTCCCATTTAAGGAGTTTCCTCTATTTTATGCATTATGAATTTTGAAAAGTATTATTTTGAGCTTTCAAGAAGGCATTAAGAATGTCATTCAAAATATACATGTTTCAATAAAACATCATAATTAAGTATACATTGGCATCAATAAATGTTTTATATCAATACACACTATTCTAGTGTAGTGGTTAGAATTTTCTATTTTATACTACCTAAAGAACTAATTGATTTTTTTTTTTCTCTTGAATAGGCATGTAGGTTGCATCCATGTGAAGAAACTATTACAATCAGACGTGAGACAGCTTGTGTTCTCGCAAGATTTGAGGATCTTTTGTGTGGAGCTGAAAACAAATGCTATCAATCAACCAATGAAGAATTTATTCCACCAAATTTTGTTAATGTTGCCGATGATGACACTTGGATTGGTTTGAATAATGTTACAACATTTGCTGAACCTGCATTTTTTGAAACTCCCATAGATGAACCATACACTTCTGAGACCATAGAGGTAAGCACTTTTTGACTCTGTAAAGAAATGGGTTATTAATTTCATCTTTCTTTGTTGTTTAAATTAATATTTATTTCATGATGTATTTCTGAAACACTTTATTTTAGTTTACTAGCAGAAGCTATTATCATGGAGTGCCCTTGTTTCCCATTTCAATCATTTGATGAGACTTTAGTGCATGTAAATCTCTTGAGCCATTTTATTTTATTTCTCTTCTTACTAGTACCTCTTTTGGCTTTGGCAAAAAAAAAAATTGGCTATTAAAAATACTTCTAAATTTTTATGCAAAATATGTAAAATTACAAGTCTACTAGTGTATTTCTCTAGCTATTTTAGCTTGTTATTTAGACATTAGAACTTGAGGAAAAAATCAATGTAATTTATACGACATACCAAAGGAGCTTCTACAGGGAGTTTCACATTTTTAAAGGGATGGTTCGAGCACACGTATAGTACTTAATCTGAAGTTCCCTAACATTTGGAGACACCCTCATATTTGTTTTGAAGATGTGGATGCATTTTAGATACAAAACATGAACTCCAAGGGTTAGGTCACAAGTCTTTGGGTAACTATGTCAGCTAGTCAGATTTGCACTTAAAGCGATGTTGGCCATCTCTTTGCTTCTTATGTGTGTTCCACCAACATCTTTTGGAAAATATACTTTTTTGTTGGGTTATTAGAGGAACTTTTTTTTTTGGTCTCCCTTGCCTTGCTAGAAAAATAACATTATATTGTTAGTTTCTTTTATAAGATTATTTGGGGTGTTATGCCCCCGCAGACTGCAACATTAAACCAAGCAAATAAATAAATAAAAGAAATAAAAATAGACAATGTTTTCAGGAGGCCGACCATATATGCTGGCCAACTTCCTTTGATATTAAAAACAAATGACAATTAATACCTAGTATGTATTACAACTTAATACTTATTTATCGCTGACTTCAACTAAGACAAAAAGAAAGAAATATATTATTAATCTTAATCACACAAGTATAAATGAAAAAGAAGCAGTGATTTTCATTATGAAGAGGCAGCGATTAAGGTGGTGAAAATACAACTATCCTATAAATGATAAAAGGTAAAAATGAGCGCTCAATTTAGGCAGCGATCAGTTTTGTAAACAAAGGGTTGTGTCCTTTCAAAAGGATACCACCTTGCAAAGTGATGTGTCTCCTCATTTAAATGTGAAGATATAAATGACATTTGAGGAGTAAAGAGTAGGGGGCAAGGAATATTAAAGATATGTCAAATACACATCAGCAGATTTATTCATGAAGAGTGTATGAACCTATGTTCCGCCAAGTTTCCGGTAGGGGGGGACGGCGGAACGACGGGATGAGTTTCGGGGATGACATTTTTTTGAGGGGATTTTGGGGGATGGGGGGACGGCTATATATATATATATACACACACAGAGAGAGAGAGAGAGAGAGAGAGAGAGAGAGATTTAAAAAAAAAGGGAAATTTCAGATATTCATTTGAGTAATGATAATTATAACAATGAACATTCATAAAGTTGCAAATATAATCACCAATCATATTGACATATGCATCATAGAGTCGAACAAATTAATACTACAGCTACCTAATTGCTTCCATGGATCATAATTCATGTCAAACAGTCTATGTGCATATGATATAAAATAATAAAATGCCCAAAGGCTACAAGTTTGCACTACAAATGTCAAAATGACAAAGTCACAAGTGTCCAAAAGATAGTAATAGAAAGAATGATAGCTGCCTCTACTTGGCATCTGCCAACATTGCATCAAAATCAGACTCAGAGTCCGAGTCACTGTCACTATGAGGGGCTAGCTCATCTAATGGAACTCCAACCAATCCCTCTTGTCTCTCCTCCTCCTCATCAATTTGTGCGACATCCTCTGGATCAACATCCCACCGTAATGTTGGAGTTTGTCTATACTTAGGAGTTTGACGATCCTGGAGTCACAAAGCACTATGCACAACCACTAATTTCTCTGCCTGTCTAGAGGTCAACCTATTCCTCTTGATAGAGTGAATAAAGCCATATGTTGACCAATTCCTCTCTACAACAGAGGAACTAGCAACCTGTGAGAGGAGACAAAAACTAATTAGGACATTCAATTTAAATTATGATTATATAAATGTTCAACACTAATCTAAATCAAATTATGTTAATCTAATGTATTACCTGTGAAAGGAGGCGAATAGCAAGCGTCCTCAATTGTGGTGCATCTTTCCCATGCCATGACCACCATCCAATAGGATCCCTTTGAGCTACTGTTGTTCTATCTACCTTGGCCTCTGGTTTGCCGAATGTGGGACCACGGAGATTAACAAAGTCAGTGAACTGTGTACGAACTAGACTAGCCTCCTCAACCGAATACATTTTTGCAAGGGCCCTCATAAACCCTTCTTTCACCTCATCGTCATCACAAGGAGGCATCCTACCAGGTCTTGGTACATATCATTTGGGATTAAGAGCAAAGGCTGCCATATGAAGTGGGTGTTCATAGTGTTCCACCGCCACGTCACAATGGGCCTAATATTTTGCTCATATAATCCCGAATTAGGATTTGTATCAGAAATAGCTTTCTTCATTTTTCCAAGCATGGAGTCAAATGTTTCATAAATGTCTCCAAGACTCAGAGAGTCTGTATCAGCATATCTAATGACATCCATAGCAAGTGAAATGATGGAGTAAATATATCTACAAACAAAATTTGAAAAAAGACAAGTTAGAACTTAGAAAATAAAAAAATATTAATAATAAAATCATATTTTAAATGATTTTTTATAAAATCAGCAATCAATAACAAATTAACAATTTTTTTACCTCACAGTGGACCACCAATTATCATCAAGAGTTTTTTGTTTGATGCTTCTCCCTTCTGCAGTGCTTGCCGTAGACCATCTATTCCACTCTGAATTAACCATCATCAATTATAGAGCCTCCTGCACCTCAAGCATCCTCTCTAACAAAATAGAGTAGCTCGCATACCTTGTTGCTACAGACTTGAGAAATTCTTTCCTCGAAAATGTCCTAAAGAGGGCATGTGAGGTGTGATGGTTGCAAATAAACATCTAGATGTCTCTAGCCTCTACAACCATCTGGTGCACCCAATCTATCTTCCTTGTGTCTTTCAATGCGTTGTTCAACACATGAACACAATAAGGGGTCCAAAAGATGTGCTTGTAAGCAATCTCAACAATCAAACCTGCTAATTTGCACACACATGCTGAATCAGTAACCACCTACACAACATTGGCTGCCCCAACCTCCTCTATAGCCTCTTTCAAAATATTAAATTGGAATTCTGCATCCTTGTGCTTCCCAGAACAATCAATGGCTCTAAGGAAATATGAAGCAACTGAACATGTGACTATGTTGTTTATAAGTGGCCGCTGTCTAATATCGGTCCACCCATCCGTGATAATAGAGCAGCTTGTCCTAATCCAACATTGTCTCATGTCCTCCATCACCACACTCACCTTAGAATATTCTTTGTCAAGGAGTGTAGTGCATAATTTATTTTCTCCAGGAGGGACAGATGAGGTACCAACAGCTGCCACATCTCTAAACATTTGTTTGAAGTAGGGAGAACGTGCTACATGGAATGGGATGGCATGGACATAGAAAAATTTGGTAATGGAGGACTCTGCCACATCTCGTGCTTGCACATTGAACATACTTGCAACTGTATTTTGCTGCTCACTAGAAATACTAGCCTTCCTCTTCCCTCTTGTGGAAATATGAACACCACCCGCACCACTACTACCACTACCAACACTAGGACTACGAAGCATAGAGGGCATAGGCAAGTCTGAATGTGCGGATTGAGTTTGCATTGGCCGCTCCATAGGCTTTCCTTCGGCCTCCATGTGCAATCTATAACACTCTACCCTCTCAAAATCTTTTATGTCTGGACAAGCCTTGACCCCATGGCCTACAAAACCCAATAGATGAGAATAGACTCTTGTGTAGCTCCCATAAAATTTATCTTTGCAAATGTGACAGCCACAATCTACTACCCCCTGTGTTTTTCCCTTTGCCTTGGTCTATACGTGATGCTAGTTGAAGAAGAGGTTTTTTAGGAATAAAAGAGCCTTTTGCATATTTTTTCAAATCTTCAGAAGAGATATCAAATGGGTTGTTTGAGGGTGCCCCCTTTCAACTGATTGGGTTTCTTCTCCCCTCTCAACATGCCCACTATCTTCACTATTGCTGCTCATTTTGTTTTGTTTTGCATTTTGCAAACTGAAAATTAAAAAAAAATACAAAAAATCATACATTTCATCATTTTAACTTAGAAAAAAATGGAAAAAAAAAAGAAAAATAATGGAAGAATAACTTACCTGTTTCACTTCTCTTGCTGGTTGCTGCCTTAATGCTCTCCTTTTTGTCTTCTAAATGCTGGTTTTTCTTCTCCAAAAGCTCCTTCAAACCCTCCTCTTTCTCTTCTTGCTTTGCTTTTGGCTGCAATTATTTTTTGGCAAGTTAAAATGAGGTCAAATGAAGGTAAAAAGAAGTTTTAAGTTGCCATATTAAGGTTGGGAGAGCGTGCGGTCCACAAAGGAAAGCATTAAAAAAAAAGAAATTTTAAATTTGCCCTTTTTTCTGTGTTAAATTGTTGTTAGGAAAAGAGGGATGATCGGTCGTCCCCAGGACAGACGAGGGACGAGTGGGTGACGACTGACCGTCCCCCATCTGTTTCCGGAAGGTCTCCTCAATTCGGGGATGTCCCCGAAAAAAGGAAACTTTTTGGGGATGGCTGCCAGCCGTAACCCAAGCATCCCCCGTCCTTGAGATGTCCCTGGTACTGGTACGGTGGGCAAAAGACCAGGGGATGCGTCCCTGTGTTTCCCTTGTATGAACAGATTGGGATAAGGAACTGAATATCATTTGGAAATTGGAGCAGATATCAAGAAGAAATATGTGGGAGTCAGAAGATGGTTCAATGAGAGATATGAAGACAAATGATAAATTAATAATAAGGGAAGTAAGTTTAATATAATTACACACACACTTTAATGTCCCCATCTCAGTAGCCACCTCGGAGATCATTTAGCCTTTATTATTCCTGAAGGCTAAAGGAGAAATAAGGGAATATTTATTAAATTAATTATTTGTAAAGTTATCTCAATAATTCCAAATCATAAAGATAGTTTTATATTTAATTAATTTTATAAAAGTGACTAAAATAAATAATATATAATAAAGTCACTTTGGGAATAAAATAATAATATTTCTAGAAGCTTCTTGGAAGTCATTGAGAATTTTATAAGGAGCTATGGGCTTGGCATTTGAGCAGGTCTTGGATGATACTTTTCATACCAGATTGGTAAAAGCCTGAATGCTTGCTTGTCCGAGGGTTTGAAGACTCTAGGATACCAGGTTCGGTTGTGAAAGATCAACCCTAGTTGGAGATTGTGGAGGAATCCATCCAGGGTTTCTACAGGTGCTTCATTGCAAGAGTTTGAATTGGTGCAATAGTTGATGTATTATTGCACTTTTGAATAAAGAGTTGATTGAATGCAATAGCTGGTTTATTATTGCATTTTATTGTGGAGTTTGCATAGTTGCAAGAACTGATTTATTGTTGCAATCATTATTTTTGTTGTGGATGAAGTTTATTTCCTACTGGTTCTATTATAGCAATATTTAATGGTCATTGACCAAATTTTGAAGGTGCAAGGGAGTTCGATTATTTTAAGGTGGCATTGAGGAATTTCTTGAAGATTATTTGAGTCATTGTGCAGTTCGATTTTGTGGAAAATCATTTCAGTTTAGAGCATATCAATTTCTTCTTTGAAGGGCGAATTTCATTGTAGGGAAGAAATCACATTTCTTCTAGATAGTCCTGCGTAGCAAAATTGGCATTGAAATTATTCAGTCCTCATCATTTAAGATCGATTTCTCTTGTTGAAAATTCGTGGACAGTCAAGGAGAAGTGGTGCTGCAAGTGGCATCAAGAATTGATCGATTTTGGAGACATTTGGATGGGACGCTTTGCTGGGCTGACTCGATTTGTAGAGATAAATCATGGCTACATTTTCTATCGTTGCATTCTCAAGGCGAGAAACAGGTTCCTCTCTCATTGCATAAATTTGCATTCAGATATCTTATAGATTGCTGTCACTACAGCCTCTCTGTAATTGCATCTACATCATATTTCATTGCTGCTAGATAGGACTGAATTTTATCTAGATTTTGGCATTGTAAATCGTCTCTTTTGTGGGCGATCAGTTGAGAGTTCATTGGCAATTATTGTAATCAGTTCTCAGTTTCATAACTGCAATATTATTTTGGAGTTGGGGTTGAATGACATATGTTTGTCAAAATGTCTCTAGCTGTAACTGTTCATTTAGTGTAATTGCATTTCATTACAGTCATCTCTATGTCTTGAAAAATCAGAAAAATACTTTGCATTTGCATATCTCTTTCAATTGCAAACATTGGCATAAGTTAGTTTGAGTTAGATTCATGCATATCATATCATTATATGTGGAAAAACCAAAAGAGAAATAGTTTACCAGCTGGAAGTTTGCAGTATAATTGTTTGACGAAATTCCAAAGCTTCAAAAACAAAAAATAAAGATCAGAATCGGCAAGGGTCTTTACAGTGGTATCAAATCTCAGTTATCCTACCAGCCTGTTGGGTAATTGGACTTTGTCTCAGCTAATCAAGTGCAGATTAGAAATTTCAGTTGGGCTACATGGGTACTTCTAGTGAACCAATGAAAGCTTTGTTGGAATCATTGAAGCAAAATCGGATTTCCATTGAAAAAAGAATTGGATTACGGAGCAAAGAACAAGAGGCCATGAAGGTTTTTCAAGAGAGATTGCAGTTTGTTGGTAAGAAGCTGAAATTCTTACCTCAGGTTAAAGCAACTCTTCTTAACATTTTGGACGAGGCAGAAAGTTGTCTTTGTAAGGTTGGATAGTCACCTTCTCAAGCAATGTGTAAAGCTATGACTCCTTTGGTGTGTTCTTTGGTTAAGCCAAAACTTATGCAATATCAAGATGAAGAGGTTAGACTACCTTGGTCGATCATCCACTATAGGTTTTCCATAACTAGAATGACCGTCCTGACCAGGAGTATATCTGATTCTTGATGGCTGACAGTTGCTTATTCTAAGCATCATAATGTTGGCCAAGGATTTAAATAATAATGAGCATGTTTCTTGTGCCGTCAACTCTCTCACCCTTACTCGGCAAATAATTTTACTTGACTCTTGGGATTATATTGACTGGCTCAGATCATAATTCCTTTCCTCTACATTCTGGAAATAATATGTTCTCATCTTATTCACTAGAAGAAGGTATTTGATTTCAAGACTTACACAACTGCTCAAGCGGCTGCACAATTTGGTTTGCGACCCAAGGATGACTCTCTCACAAGACACTAAGCAAGATTGAACAAGTTTATAAAATTAATGGCCCACTACTAAATTTAGGATTTTATTCTGGGCGCTAAAGACTTTGCTAGCAATCCCAAACTCGGATGGTGATGTTAGTCTTTTTGACAATGATGAAATGAACTCTTCAATTTAAAATAAATCCAACTATTTAAAACAAGTGAAGAGGAAAATGAATTGTTCCAGAATCAAGGATTAGAAAACAGAGTGAGGCCTTTCCAACAAATTTAAGCAACAATGATAGAAGTCTCTAGACATCTCGAATACACGTTAAGGTAACCAAGACTTGGTTGAAAACATAAAGAGGAAATGATTCAACGAACAAATTCATATCAAATTATTATATGAAGCAATGAAATGTTCATCATTCATGATTTTACAAATTTAAAAGACACTTAATAAACGTGCCTGGGAAATGCGAGACTGGAATCCGAATGCCCTTCTGGTGTTCCCTCCCTACGATCTAATTGATGGCAACAGTTGTTATTGTGATCCTTCTCTAACTTGAAGAATGTTGCTGTGGCGGAATTCCGAGGAGTAAAAGTGTTCATTGAATGGCTTGAGGATAGAGTATCAAATATAAGAAATAGCGCCAGAGCCATGGTATCGCCTGACGGGGAAAATAATGGAATGCAGAGTGAGAAAGGAAGAGTGTAGAATGTGTAGAAAAAGAACAAAGTGCCAACTTCCTATATTTATAAGGCGAACCACGACGGACAAGAAATGTGTGCATGCGTCCTTCTTGGACGTTTTTGCAAAGACAAGGTGGCAGAGGTGGCCAGGAGTTATTGCCTCCACCATCTCAAACGGAAAAAGGTTTACCACCGACAATTTCATCCCAACTTAGAACAATATTACTCATGATTGGAAAACTTTATAGATTTCATTAATATCGACTATTAATATTTAAACAAATTCCTTGCTCCATGCTACGCCTAAGGAACTAAATACGAGACCTTAAAAAGGAGAACGTAGATACTCTTTTAAAGGTTGGACATGTTTCGCCCTATTCAAAGTTGAAGTTAATTACTTATTTTTAAAATTATTTAATTTAGTGCGATAATAACACAAGGTTACGACTACCACATTAGCAACCTTACACGAAACTCGTGACTTGATGGCTATTTGGTTCTTTTATAGACTGCGGCCTCTCCTTGATGATATTTTCCTTTCCATCGAGATGTTGATACTCTTGCATCGACTTGGTAAAGAAATAGGGTTAGGCTGTACTCTCTTTCCTTAAAAAACATAACACACACACACACACACACACACACATATATATATATATATAAAGAAATCATTCGTAGTTGCAGTTATACAAAATAAATTAAGAATTCTCTTTGCAATTTCACATTCTCATGATAGGTATTTGTATTGTCCCCTTCCTAGACAGTTCAGAGTATTTAGGGGTTAGCCTGTCATTTAGACCCTCGTAGGTTGACAGATGTGTTTAGAGGGTTATTTTGGCAGTTATCCGGCATTTGGGGACACTACTCCATCAGTTGATTCAGGTTTGTGCCTTGGCAGACACTTTCAAAGTGTTTTTCATACACTATTTATAGTAAGTCAGGCAGACAGGGGTTACTATTTTTGGCAGGGCACCTGGCTCAGTTGGCAATCTCAATTTCAACCCAGTTTGATAGTTTGTTGAGCAAACGGAGAATAATGGAGCATTTAATAATAATTAAATAATTATTATTATGACTTTATATTATAAAGTCAATTAAACAAAATATTAATTAATTACATGGCTTATTATAAAGTATTTTACATAGTTGCCGGGAGACGCGTCTCCCCCCCTCTGAAACGCGTCTCGGAGACGGAGACGCGTCTCCGAAACCGCACCAGTACCCAGAGATGCGATTTTCAGTTCGGGTACTTTTCTGAAGACTCCCGCCGTCTCCCACGTCTCCGCGTCCAAAAAATCGCGTCTCCCGCGAAGTCTCCGAAGTCTCCCGTCAACTCCCACGCATTTTGAAGGTAAAACAATGTAAAAAATACATCAAACAAAGATTTTACAGTGCGAACCATCATTTATCACGCCACTGACTTCGCTTGTGGAGGCCGACGACAGAGAAATCCATAGCACGAGGGCACGAGAGCAGAACCAGGCGCGAGCACGAGAGCAGAAACAGGCGCGGGATAGGGCACGAACCAGGCGCGGGATATGAAATAAACGCGAGGGCACACATCTAATACGAACTGCTATGAAAAATTATCTTCTATTTATCAAAAATGACATTGCTGTATAAAACAAAATGAAATGACCTCGCCACTTTCATTAGCCCGATATTTCACATTCAGAGGAGTATTATAAACCTGTCAAAACTCTACAAGCGGTGGGGAAATAATACTTTTAGCGGGCTCTTTTTTCTGTCCTTCCTATTTTGGTCAAAGTACCCACCAAGTTCCTCTCCACCGACAAAATGCTACATTCACAAATGAATGGTGATAAACAGTCAACCTTAAAAATAAGCCTGAAAAATTTAAATACCAAATAAGTAATAACATAATTGCACATAAGCTCAACAGTCAACCTTCAACTGATTTCTTCAAGATAAGAAAGTTCAATGTCATTATATTTTCAGATTTTCTATATATTATTAATTTTTATATTAAAAAAAAAATGGCGTCTCCAAGTACCCCCGTCTCCTATTTTCAAAAAAATGCCGTACCAGTACCGGTACCAGTCTCCCGTACCAGTACCAGTACCAGTCTCGCGGCAACTATGGTATTTTATAACTTTATAATATAAGGGAGATATTATTATTAAATGAGTATTTATTACTCATTTAAAAAGGGACGCCATTTATTAATTAATGAGCCTAAGTTAAAAAAAGGGCGAATTAAATAATATTAAATGCATTTTAAGTTGCTTTTTTGGAGGGTCGAACTTGTGAAGAGAGTTTATCGGAGCACAATTTTCCTGCCATCCTGTGCTTTTTCAGTTAGATGTGTCCTTTTTCGATGCTTTTTCATGAGTAGAGACATTATCTTCTACAGTAAGGGTAGAGGAACAAGCAGAGTAGAGGATTGGACAGGTCCACCTATTGTAGAAGGTGAGACAGTATTAGGGGTTCTGGGTATACACAGATCCAGTTCTAGCAGCAGTGAGAACAGTGTCAGCACACTCATGGAAAATCGTGAGACTCCTACAGAGTCTCGTAGGGATACAGGGAAGGAAGCTACCGAGGGGGAGATGTCTGAGATTGAGTTCAGACAAAGACATGACAATATGATGGACATGATGTCTCAGTTGATGGGCACGATGAGGCAATATGGTCTGCCTCAGCAACATTGCATACAGATAGGACAGACTAGCAGGACTGTAGGCACAGATCAGCCACAGGTGTTAGCACAACAGCAGTCGTCACCTATCTTTCATGAGCGTAGGCCTGGACAACCTACCTTTATTACTAGGGAGGCACCTTCGACTCTGGAGGCAGAGTAGCCGGGTCACCAGCCAGAGTTTCAGCCACAACATGGTACATCAGTGGCAAACGTGACCAGATTCTTTGGAGAGTACTCGGCATTGGCTCCTGAGATTAGGTAGTCATTGTCCTTTCATGAGTTTATGGATGTGCATAGACCCAGGGGTGGAGGTAGATTCGAGCGCAGAGCTCCTCAGTACCAACCGCCACCACAAGGGAATAGGGATCTTCAGCATGTAGTGAGCAAGATTATCTTGCCTTATTTTAATAGCTCGGATAAGAGTTCAACGAGGTCTTGGGTACAAAAGTTAGACAATTACCCATGTTTGAGACCTATGCAGGAGGACGAGGCCATTAAATTTGCCACGCTACATCTTGAAGGATTAGCGTATGATTGGTGGCATCACGACATGTACACATTGCGTCATCACACGGTTACTACTTACTAGGAGTTCACGAACAGGCTCATAGAGTGTTTTGATAAGAAGGATCCAAAACTTTATTTTAGGGAGCTAGCTTAGCTCAGGCAGATAGTTAGTTTGGATGCCTACATTGGTGAATTCCAGAGGGTTGCAGTCATGGTGACAAGTATTTCAGCGAGAAGACTTGTCATTCTTTTTATCGAGGGATTGGTTGAGCCGATGAGAGGTTGGGTGAAGGCATTTGATCCTCCTACTCTTCAGGAAGCAATGAGGAAGGCACACAATATGGAGCTTGCAGCACCTCGCAGCAAGTTCTCTTCAGGCTCAACACCTTATTCAAGGCCCAACAAATCATTTGACAGGAATAGAGCATTTGACAGGAAGAAGGATCCACCTGATCCTAAGAAATGGAATGCACCACCATTTGACAGGGAAACATCGAATGATTTACGCAAGAAAAAGTTGTTTTTTTGGTGCAAGGCACCTTATGATGAGAAACATGTATGCCCTCTTCGCCCTAAGGTAAAAAATAATCAGATGGAGTGGTTTTATGAGGGTGAAGAGCAATCTGATCTGTCAGACCAGCAAGCTGATTCATAGCATTCAGATGGTAAGAGGTCTGACAATGATAATGAAAATGAGGGAGGAAAGAAGTTACATGAGGCACATTTGACTAGTCTTCAGAGAGATGGATCTTTTAGGCTACGTGGGCTCCTAGCAGGTCAGAAAGTGATAACTCTACTTGACACTGGTGCCACTCATAACTTTATAGATGCATGTTTGGTAGAGAGACGAGGCATATAGACTGAGGAGTTTGAGGGTATTCGAGTCAAGGTGGCTGATGGGTACACCCTCAAATGTGATAGGAGAATAACAAATATTCCGATGTGGCTTAACAACTATGAATTCAAGGCTAAATTCTACGTTGTGAATATGGGAGATACTGATGTGGTACTTGGGATGGTATGGCTTCACGATTTGGGTGAGTTCACACTCAATCTTAGAGACATGGAGATGAAGTTCAAGGTAAACGGGAAACCACATGTCATAAAAACCATTAGAGAAAGTAATTTGAGAGTGGTATCTTTTAGACGGATGGAGAGGCTCATTCGTGATGATATTGTAACGACCCGACATCTACGTAAATTTTTTTTTCTAACTTTTACAACTTTTAACCAAAGTAAACGAGTAAATAACATACTAACAAAATTTTTCTTTTCTTTTCGAAATAAAGTACATCATATAAATATGATTTCAAAACTTTTCCAAATTTAAATAACTTTAACTTTTCAAATGAATAACAGAGTATGAAAGTATAAGAAATACATACACAGCTTTAACAGCTTTTGCACAAATAGAAGTAAGATGGTCCAGGTTCCTCCCTTTCAAATCTTGGTTCTTCGGATGTCAGGTTGTGGAGGAGAAACATCACTCGGGTGCTTTTCCGCCAACCACGGACTAATAATGCGGTCCCCCGCACATTCATTTTTCAATGAATGGCCCTCCCTTCGTTGAAGAGATTGGTTGAGTGACCGATTCCGTTAACCAACTGAGCATAGTGTCGTGTCCTACAATACTAGATTCTTGTATCTTACAATCCCAACCTAGTATATGTGTTTTTGGATCACTGTGAGCTGACAATGTAATCATCTTCCTAAACTAAGAGGATGTAGGTACATTACATTACTATGGCCATAGTGTTTTGATTCAGTAAACGACTGATAAGTCATCTATCACTTACACTTCTCAGGGCCGATTTGCCTTTGGGCTACCTTACTCTATGTGTAGGACGTGTCCTTCAGTGGGTTTAGTTTACCCCAGACTTCCTACCTCAAACAGTTTACTAGAAATGAGTCTTTTAAGCAAGTGATTACTATCCTATCTCCTGTTTCAGGAAATCTTTATCCTAGGAGCGAAGCTTCCTAATGTTAACCTAATAACACAAGCTAGGATTACACTTTGTATTGACATCATTTCGTTCCTAGAAATTAATACATATTCTACGTACTCTCCATATACGGAGATCATACAAGTTTGAAACTCCAAACAATTGCATAACCGTTTAATACTACCAATCAATCATCACACACAAGAAACAGTCTTGTAATACAATGCATACAATTTCCTACTAATGCATATAATCAAATTGAATCCTTTCTTTTCAAAACCCCAATTTCCTACTAAATCCTTCTTAACCACATTGAATATATATTGAAATGCATCAAGCTATCTCCTTTAGCTACATTGTCATTCCCTAACCTTTACCCTTGCATAAAATGAAGTCCCTTAAATCATTATGCAAAAAAAGATTATCAAACAACAAATGAATGCTAGGAATAATTCATTTATTTCACCTCAATACAATCAGCAATTCTAAAAACAGTAAAAGAAGACAGTTTTAAGCTATAATCTTTAATTAATAAAACATGCCTATATAAGCTCCTTTCCAATGATCCTCTTTTCAGCAGTCTTCTATTGTTGATCACAGCAAACAGTTTCCTCACTTAGAAATTCTCCACAGAAAGAATGCTATTGTTTTCTCACAGTATTCTATGAAATACAGCTGAAAACACTCAACTCTCCTCTCACTGAAACACTTTGAAACAAAATAATAACACAAACTCACAGCACTAGCTCTCAAATTGCAGTGTATAAATTCTCTAAAAACGTCAATGAAGAGAAAACCAGAAGTGAATTCGAATGAAGAGTTGTGAAGTATTTATAGGCCGCAATAAGAACAATTTCCCCATTTCTGGGCATGCAACTTGACAGATTGACATATTTACTAAGTCAAATGGTCACTTGTCATCCTATCAAACCCTGTCATGTTTTCCAAGCTGATTCGACCTCTTAGGAGCCAGCAATTGAAGAATATTTCAACTTTGCAAATAAAAACGCCACCTACAGGCACGTTTTGCTGCTAGGCGTATAAACTTATCATGATTTTATTGCTGCGTTCTAGGTCAAGCTTCAAATCGATCCAACACAGAAGTTCGTTGTTTTTTTCCTGGTTTTGGGTTTTGAAAATTTCTTCCTTCATTTCCAGCTGCGCAGGAACTTCCGCCATTTCACGGGAAAGTTCATTTTCATTTTCCATTTGTTTTTCTAAAGTTCGAACTTTTCAAATGTTTCTTTTTTAATGAAGTTTGCTATTTTGAAGTGTTAAATATTTCACACGGCTATCTCTTTCATTTAAACTTCCACAATATATGAACTGCGAATTTCATCCTTTCATTAATAATACTTATTCTTTAAACTTTGAAATTGTTTTCCATTATTTAAATTTTAATAATTTATATTTGCATATTTTACTTATAAATGTATTATTTTAAACATTAATATTTATTTATATATAAACGTATTTATATATAAATATATATTAATTTTAATATTAATACATTTAATTTATAAAATATTCAAATATATTATTATTTATACATCCTTTATGTATTGATATATATATATATATTAATAATCACCTTATTAATATATATATATATATATATATATATATACATAAATATATATTTAAATCTTCTAGATAATAATACTTGAACATTATTTATATCAAAGATATTAGGTGGAATGTGTACGTGTAAACATGTCCACATATACTTCATGTATATACATATGTATGCGTATATACATGTCGATACATATGTACGAGCATATCCATTTGCTTAACGTACATACGTATTGATATGTCTACATTTACATATGTGTCCACAGTGTATACATGTGTATACGTACCCATTTGACCTTTATCACATACCTTCTATTTTGTTCATTCATAGGGAATCACAGTATAGTCAGACTGACATTTAATCAATCACATCATATAAAGCATAAGGAAGTAAATTAAACTCCTAAGCCTATGGATGACTTTTCTAGACTAACTTATCTGACCTGTTTCCCTATGTACCATTCACAATGTGTGTGCATGCTCAACTGATTAACTTTACCAGTTAAACGACCAATACCCCTCTCCCAAGTGATATTTCTCCTCTGCATAGAGGACTGGTTCTCATTCCTGTATTCACAATTATAAACTCACGACAGTCAATTGCTCACAAAATTAGCAATACATATAAATTTCACAAGATATATAAAACATCACATATAAATCTCATTATGCACGTTTTTCATCATGATTATTATCAAAAGAACAATATAAGAATGAGACAATCAAAAACTCATATTGATAACAAGGTGATTCACATCTTTATTTATTCATAAAATTGTCTTTACAAACACATAATCCTTATTCAACTCTAATAGCCTAATAGCTATACAGTCGGGATGTAACAGATATGGTGGATTGGGCTGCAGAGTGTATGTTTTTACCAGCACAATAGGAGCAGCAGAAGGTTGAGTACCATCCTGACATTCAGGTATTGAGGACTAAACACTCTAAAGTGTTTAGTGATATTCCACTTGGCAGACCTCTAGACAGGGGCATCGAGCACATTATCGAGTTGGAGGAGAGTGCAAAGCCCATTATGATCAAACCCTACAGACATCCGAAACGCCTCAAGGATGAGATAGAGAAAACAATTAGTGAGTTGTTGGCTATAGGGCATATCAGACCTAGCAAGTGACCTTTTGCTTCATCGGTTGTATTGGTGAAGAAAAAGGATGGGTCACTACGGATGTGTATAGATTACCGCCAGCTTAATAAGAGAATAATAAAAAACAGGTACCCTATACCTCGCATCGATGAGTTGATTGATGAGTTGCACAGTGCTATCTTTTTCACGAAGATTGACTTGAGGTCTGGGTACCATCAGATTCAAATGAGGGAGCAAGACATAGAGAAAACCGCTTTCAGGTGCCATTGCGGTCACTTCGAGTTCTTGGTTATGCCTTTTGGTCTAACCAACGCCCCTTCTACTTTTCAGGCTACAATGAATAGAGTTTTCAATGCTCAGCTGCAGAGATATGTATTGGTCTTCCTCGATGACATCCTGGTGTACAGTAGGTCATGGGAGGAGCATTTAGCTCACTTGGATACAGTTCTGGGTATTTTGGCTGAGGAGTCCTTGTATGCCAAGGAGTCCAAGTGTGACCTAGGCATGGCTGAGTTGTATCTTGGGCACATCATCAGTGCCAAGGGAGTTAGTATGTACCTTGAGAAGGTCCGAGCTATAGTAGAGTGGCCAGTACCAGAGAACCTTACCCAGCTCAGAGGATTCATTGGGTTATGTGCTTTTTACAGACGATTTGTTAGTGGGTTCTCACGACATGCCGCACCCCTTACTGATCTGACAAAGAAAGGGGCATTTGCTTGGTCACCGCAGGCTCAGGAATGTTTTGATAGGTTGAAGGTGATTATGACTTCATGTCTAGTTCTAGCACTACCAGACTTTACGAAGTCTTTTGATTTGTATTCTGATGCCTCAGGAGAGGGCATTGGTGCCGTATTGATGCAGGAGAGACACCCTATTGCTTTTGAGAGTAGGAAGCTTAGGGGTGCTGAGTGATTTTATAGCATTTATGACAAAGAGATGTTAGCCACTATGCACACTTTGGCTAAGTTCAGGCAATATTTGGTGGGAAGTAGATTCATTGTGCGTACAAATCACAATAGCCTGAAACACTTCCTTGGACAACGAGACTTAAATGAAAGGCAACAAAAATGGGTTTGTAAATTGCAATTGTATGATTTTGATATCACCTTCATTAAGGGGAAGTAAAATGTTGTAGCTGACGCATTGTCTCGCAGACCTTAGTTGAATGCTATGGCACAAATCTCTGAGGATTGGAGGCACAGGATTATTGTAGAGTAAGCTAAGAACAATGGGCTTCTAGCATTGCTGACGGGACAAAGCAGGATAGTAGATACACCGTTGTGAATGACTTGATCATTTACAAGGGGTGGATTTTTTTGGTTCCAGATTCAGAGTTGAAGGATACAATTCTGAAAGCCTTTCATGATCTTCCTATGGCGGGCCATCCCGGTTATTTCAAAACATATAAGTTGGTACGAGAACAGTTTACTTGGAAAGGGCTAAAGACTGATGTTCTTCATTATGTGCGAGAGTGCGTTGTTTGTCAGCAAAAAAAACAGGAGCACACATATAACTTGCTGGCTTGCTTCAGCCACTTCCGATACCTGACAGGAAGTGGGAGTGTTTATCAATGGATTTTATCACGGGCTTGCCGAAAGCCCAAGGGAAAGATTGTATTTACGTGGTTGTTGATTAGCTGACAAAATATGCACACTTCTTTTTGATCGCCACTACATTCACAGCATCGCAGACTGCAGAGCTCTTCTTCAGAGAGGTATTCAAGTTACATGGTTTGCCTCGGACTATAGTCAGCGATAGAGACAATCTGTTCATGAGCAACTTTTGGCAGGAGTTGTTCAGACTTTGTGGAATCGAACGGACACCTAGTACCAACTACCATCTACAGACAGATGGATAGACAGAGATCACCAATAAGTGGGTGGGAGGATATCTGTGTAATTATATAGCTGGACAACAAAGAGCTTGGGTGAGGTGGATATATCTCTGTGAGTATTGTTATAACTCTACTCACCACATGACTATACAGATGACTACTCTGGTTTTCCATTGGCACAGACAAGGGAGTTTCACCTCGATTGCATGACGAGGTGTACTCATCAGTTTTTCTTTCAGCCCACATACACAGGATTTGCTTATATCCTTGAGGGAATAAAGAGATGGGTTGAATAAGAGGTGTCTGGGTTCACTCTGGTATGGTATATTTGCGACTTCAAATGATGAGTCCAAGTTTTGCAAGTCTCTTACTTTGTTCTCTCCAGTCGGTTGCTTCCAGAAGCAAGAGTTTGAGATTTGGTTCGATTGGTTTCTAGGGGTTATTAGATTGGCACAGTGGAAGTCAGTTGGTGTTGAGTTTGAAGGACTTCCAGTTTGTTCATGGGATCCAGGTGAAGTTTACTTATGGATAGTATGGATGCCTCAGGTTCATTACCGCAGTTCTTGGGTGGCATAGTTGTTTTTCAGAGAGATCATCAGGTTGTATGGGCTGCCAAGGTTCTTAGTCAGTGACAAGGATAGTAGGTTCCTGAGTGCCTTTTAGCAAGGGCTATTCAGATGGGCAAGTACTGAGGACCTCATTTGTGGACTTGGCTTTTGGGGATTGTAGAGCTCCTAAGGCTAAGTATTGGATTTAGGAGAATTAGGACATCGTGCGGGCACTCCAGGATAATTTGCAGGTGGCATAGAATCAGTTGAAGACATACATTGATAGTCATAGGGTTGAGCACAATTTTGGGATTGGAGACTTGGTCTACCTTCGTTTGCAGCCTTATAGGCAGTCTTCTTTGAAGAAGAGCAGTGCGGGAAAGCTCAAGCCTCGATTTTATGGACCCTAGAGGATTATCAAGTGTGTTGGGGAGGTAGCTTATGAGTTGGAGCTACCAGAGAGCAACAAGATTCATAATGTATTTCATGTTACGTGCTTCAAGAAGGCACCTGGACAACGGGTTACTTCTTCATTGGAGCTGCCATAGTTGGATGAGGAGTGAAATTTGGTCCTAATTCCTAAGGAGATAATTGATACCTGAGAGGAGATTGAGGAACAGGGTGGTCGAGGAGTATTTGGTGAGATGGAGAGATGTGCCAGCAGAGGATGCCACGTGGGAAAGAGAGCAGATTCTACAGCATCCCAATTTGCAATTGCTTGGAGACAAACAATTTCGGGAAGGGAGGACTGTAATGTCCCCTTCTCAGTAGCCACCCTGGAGATCATTTAGCCGTTATTATTCCCGAAGGCTAAAGGAGAAATAAGGGAATAATGATTAAATTAGTTATTTGTAAAGTTATCTCAATAATTCCAAATGATAAAGATAGCTTTATATTTAATTAATTTAATAAAAGTGACTAAAATAAAATAATATATCAACTTTCTTTGGGAATAAAATAATAATATTTCTAGAAGCTTCTTGGAAGTCATTGAGAAATCTTTATAAGGAGCTGTGGGCTTGGTATTTGAGCAGGTCCTGGATTATACTTTTCATACCAGATTGGTAAAAGTTTGAATGCTTACTTGTCTGAGGGTTTGATGACTCTAGGATACTAGGTTCGGTTGTGAAAGATCAACCCTAGTTGGAGATTGCGGAGGAATCTATTCAGAGTTTCTATAGGTGCTTCATTGCAAGAGTTTGAATTGGTGCAATAGCTGATGTATTAATGCACTTTTGAATAAGGAGTTGATTGAATGTAATAGCTGGTTTGTTATTGCATTTTATTGTGTAGTTTGCATAGTTGCGACAACATATTTATTGTTGCAATCATTATTTCTGTTGTGGAGGAAGTTTATTTGCTATTGGTTCGATTACAACAAAATTTAATGGTCATTGATCAAATTTTGAAGGAGCAAGGGAGTTCAATTTTGTTAAGGTGGCATTGAGGAATTTCTTGAAGATTATTTGAGTCATTGTGCAGTTCGATTTTGTGTAGATCTAAAGTTGCGTGGTTATTCTGATTCTGATTGGGCAGGGAGTGTAGTTGATCGGAAGAGCACCTCTGGATGTTGCTTTAGCTTGGGGTTTGTGATGATTTCTTGGTGTAGCAGGAAGCAGTTTTCAGTGGCACTAAGCACTGCAGAGGCAGAATACATTGCAACATGTGTAGCAACTCGAGAAGCAGCGTGGCTTCGGAAGCTCCTTGTAGGATTGTTTGGACAATCATTGGAGCCGACTGTTATTCATTGTGATAATCAAAGCTGTGTGAAGCTTTCTGTCAATCTAGTATTTCATGACAGAACAAAACATGTTGAGATAAAATACCACTACATCAGAGATATGGTATTGAGGAAAGCTATTTAGTTGAGATATATTTGCATTGATGAGCAGACGGCTAATATTCTCACCAAGCCTCTCTCCAGAGTGAAGTTTGTGCATTTTTGAGACAAGCTTGGAGTTGTGGAGAATGAAGCCCTTGCTAAGAGGGAGACACAACATCAATGATCTCTTGTGATTTGCTTTAATGCATCTTTCTCTGTGACAGAGAAATTTGAGGTGAAAGCCCTTGTTCCACCCTCTGGGAGTAGCCATGGTGGATGTCATGTTGAGAGACTCCATGACAATATCACGTTGAGAGACTCCGTGATGATTTCCTTGTACTTGTGTTTATCCACCCTTTGGGAGTAGCCATGGTGGACGTCATGTTGAGAGACTCCATGACAACATCACGTTGAGTGACTCCGTGATGGGCACTTGTACACATGTTCATTTCCACACATGGGAGTAGCCATGGTGGACATCACATTGAGTGACTCCGTGATGAGCTCCTTTCCACAAATGGGTGTAGCCATTGTGGATGTCATGTTGAGAGACTCCATGACTTGGATATCTGGAAGTATTCCTCCCTAGCTAAGAGGGAGTGTTGATGTTATAGCCGTGGGCCTCATACTTCCAGCGGCGATTTATTAATAAGCTATAAATTAATATAGCCATTGGCTATTCATTTATTAGAGATGATTTAATAAAGAGATGCCTTCATTTGCATTTGTAATTTATATATTATTAATAATAATAAGGTCGACATCATAAAGTGTATGATCGCCACCTTCCAAGAGACACATTGTTTTGTTAAGAGGCCGACTTTCTTGGAGAAAGAATCACACCTTTACATGAAGAGGCTGACCTCTTGTGTAGAGACGCATCTCTTGGGAGAAGTCATTCTTATGTTGTATAAATAGGCGCTGCTCTCTCACTCATTTATGTTTCATATTCATTATAGTTCAAGTTTGCATAAGCAAGAAGTTGAGTTTCATCTACAACAGATCGATCCAAGAAGAAGTTAGATTCTCTTTGAGTGTAGTGTCATTATTATCAATACAGATCGGCCTTGTATTGGGCCTCATTGTGAAGTGAATTGCTGTTTATTATTCAATATATAAGTGATATATTGGTGTTGGGTTTTTCTCCCTCAAGTTGGAGGGTTTTCCCAGGGTATATGCTGTGTCAAATTGTTTGAAATTGTTCTAATTCTGCTTATTTAATTTCTGATCATAAAACTAACATTACGTGTATTCATGTGTATACTCTGTGTATTACGTGTATTTATGTGTATACTCTGTGTATTACGTGTATTTATGTGTATACTTCGTGTATTTATGTGTATGCTTCATGTCTTACGTGTATTTATGTGTATACTCTGTGTATTACATTTATTTATGTGTATACTTCGTGTATTGTGTGTATTTATGTGTATGCTTCATGTCTTATGTATATCTATGTGTTTTGCTTCATGCCTGACTTGTCTTCAGCAACACTAACAAAGTAACTTATTTAAAATTAAATTATTATTAGTCTCCAAATGCAGAAATGAAGAATTGTAATTATTGAGCCGAAAAGATTGTGACCCTTCAAATGTGAAAGAATATGACTCCCTCAACAATAAGATATAAAAGGGGGGAATCATTTCAATCAAGCAATTTGGAAGTAAAGCTTTATTCTGAAAAGGCAGCCATGAAGGGTGGTGACTCCTTCGAGAAATGGATATATAGGATAAATTAATTCATTGACATTTAATAAGCAATCATTACTCATCTATCCGTCAAGAAATCAAGCAATCATCACTCATTTATTCATCAAGAAATCAACCAACCAAAATGTCAAATAGTTTCCCAAGGAAGGAACAATCAATCATAACAAACTCAACATAGTGAATGATAAAATCTAACTTGATTTTCAAATTGAAATCCACATGTTGCCATTTCTAGTTGTCATAGAAACTTAGGCATAACCAAGATACAAAGATGGACTGAGATTATCTTACTTTCAAATGTCAAGATATACATATTGACCTAGGATTGTGAGTCTCTTACAAGCCAAACAATAACATTAAAGTTCACAAGAATATTCCCAAAACAATCTACAACGATTTACCTAGAATATTTGTCTTACCCATAACACCCAGTTTGAAACATCATAGAGTGAATTACTAAGAATATAATTAGGAACATATAGTTTCTTCGTAAATCAAATATATTTTGACTCTTAGAGAGATCCTAAGAGAAAGTTTTGAAAGAAACATTGGCACTATAATTTGAGATTTAGAGATTAATCGGAGGATATAGTCATCAAGCTTCATTGAGGGAGGAACACATTTGTTCTATTCATTTTGGACAAGATCATAATTCACAATCAAATCCATAACACATGATCTATCTCATAGTCATAGACACAATGGCAATGTATGGATCAACCTTGTAACCTACAAAATCGATCTAGCAAACTTGTC
The DNA here is from genome assembly GCA_007258455.2 of Sequoia sempervirens. NCBI lineage: Eukaryota > Viridiplantae > Streptophyta > Pinopsida > Cupressales > Cupressaceae > Sequoia > Sequoia sempervirens. The sequence goes on along the minus strand of VDFB02193867.1, from coordinate 107,343,200 downwards.
TTATGAACCAAACTTCTATATGTAATATCTAGAGTAGATCACCTCATCCAAGGGTCTTTTTCTCCCAAGTCCTTTTCTTGATCAGAGTAACTCTACATTCATGATTAAAGATCAAGGACATTAATATTAGGCAGCTACATAAGTTTATGTTAAGTTACATTGTGCGCCCATAACCCACAAATCCCACGATCATTCTCACCTCAAAACTTGGTTTAAATGTTTATGTGAAGTAAAGTGTACTTTGTCATTGATTATTTAGAGTGAAAGTATACAAAATGTAGTAAAGGACACGTGGATCGTTTTTCTCAAATGTGAAATTGGCTTCACACAGAGGTTCTTTGTGGTAATGAAATGAGAGAAAACTTGTCTTAAATAACAAGTCTTGGCAAATTCCAACTCTTGGCTTTGTTGTTGAGAGTTATTGGAAAGTAATACATAAGTTAGAAGAATGTTAGACAATAAATTGCCCACATACTTAGTGGATGGCATTAACCTTTTTGGTAGTAAGTTGATGCAAGTATACTAAGAGCTACTCTCCAAGGACAGTGTGAAACATAACCAAAATAATCATCACTTGGTTTAGAATTTGCAATTCCTATCAAAGTATCACAACTGAAGCTAATATCATCACAAAAATGAGCAATATCTAAAAATTACAAATCTTAGTTTGTGATTGCTTGAGGACAAGCAATCTTGGGCAGGGTGGACTATCATGCCCCCGCAGACTGGAACATTAAACCAAGCAAATAAATAAAATAAATAAATAATAATAAACAATGTTTTCAAGAGGCCAACCATATATGTTGGTTGACTTCCTTTGATATAAAAAACAAATAACAATTAATACCTAATATATATTACAACTTAATATTTATTTATCACTGACTTCAACTAAGACAAAAAGAAAGGAATCTATTGTAATCTCCCCTTCTTAGCAGTAGTCAATGCAGTTGCTCGTCCGCCTATTCTGGATGCCCGTAGGCTCGTCGGAAGTGAAATTAGGCTTTCCAGTTGTTTGGGGATTTTTGGTGTTTTTAGGGGTTTGCTTGCAATTGTTTTGCAGAGCGGTTTTTGGGTCTTTCTGGGTTTTTGGAGAGCTTCAAAATGATGTGACATACGTCTACATCTGGGGATTTTTCTGGACTTACTATTTTTAGTAAGTTTTGACGGCAGCTCAGAATATGGTTAAAATGAGTTTGGAACAACTTACTATTTTTAGCAGTATGCTATTTTTTGTAAGTTCTGGCAGTGCTCTGGTTGGCAGTAGTTTAGCAGTCTAGTGCAATTTCCATTTCGGGCAAAGCAGTTTGGGTATATTTGGCTTTCAACATTTTGAGGCTCATTTTGATAAAATGATTTATTAAGTCATTTAATATTTTATTATCATCTTGGCCCCTTGGCCTAGTGAAATGACTTAATGATGTTTTAAAAGGTGGGCTTTGAGGGTGGACGCCTCATGTGAGGTAATTAAGTATTTTATAATGTTAATTATGTGCTCTTGTGCCTTGGATGCCTAGAAGAGGGAGAATAAAGTTTATTTAAAAAGTCAAAAATTTCAAAATATGCCTTGGGTGTCCCTTTTGGAGGGAAGAGTTGGAATTTGAAAGGTCACCCCGGAAATCTATTTAAGAAAGGCTTTGCTCATTCATTTAGCATCCATTGCTATTGACGACGAAGTGTTGCTGAAATGATTTCAGACCCTTGGCTTCGAGGAATGCATACCTCCTAGCATATTATCGGTTTCGTGTTTGAAAGATAACACCTAGCTGATTGAGACTGCTTCTTCAATTCAAAGGTTGCAGATTGAGCTTCATAGTTGAAGGTTTTGATGTTATTTTCTGGTTTTGATATTGCTAATTGTGCTTGGCTGAAGCACATTGTTGATTACAGCTCTTGGTGTGAATTTTGTTTTATTCTGGGTATTTGCTCTATGCTCATTCTTGCCCTGGGCGCTTCATTTTCGAAAGTTTCAGATTTTATGATGCAGATTTGAATTTAATACAGCAGGTCGCCCTCTTCTAGAGGCCACCCCATGCTCATGTTTGCATTGGAATTCGTGCCTTCATTTTGGTAGTGATTAACTCTTGCACTTTGGGCGCCTATCTTCTAGCTTTCAGTTGTTTTCAGTTTGATGAGGATCGGGGATGTATTGATGGAGATATGAACATTCTAGCGATCTCCTTGCTTGCTGGTTGAATGATCAGTTGCTGAGATTTTATATCAGATTTGATTACTTCTTTTGTTGCTTAGATTCCTTGATATTTTACACACATAATTGTAAGGAACATTGTATAGCTTTGGAATTAATTAGAGAGAAAATCATCTTAATATCTATGTATAAGGACAAATTATTGTAAGCTGATTTCAATAGTACTGAACAATGTAATGTCCCTTTTCGGCTGATGAATAGTCGTGGAATAATTTTCTAATATTTTAATTCCTGAGATTAGGAAAATAGCAAATTGCAAGGGAATATGGGATAATTAAATAAAAGCTGAAAGTCTATAGTCTATTGAATTTATTTAATTATTCATTTTAATGAATGGTGGGACCATGGGGCACTTCAATTTGATAAATCTTATTTTTGCTAGTGATCTTGGTAAGGATAAGATTGTTTGATTTTATGAAATTGGAAACAAGCTTTCCTCAAATGTGATCGGCAGCTTTTGTGAAGATTAAATTGCTATGTTACACAGGGATGCGTCCACTGCCCCAAAACCCACTGTCCTCGTTCCCTGCTGTCCCCGGGACGAGGGGACGCAAAGGGGACGTCACCCAGCTGTCCTCAAAACAACCCAGCTAGCAAGAAATGGGAGGAAACGTCCCTTGCCCTTTGGGGACGTTTCCCCATCCCCGGTACAGATGGGGGACGTTGGAAACATCCCTCGACGTACTAGGGACAACTAGCCAGCCCCCACGGACAGGGAACTTCCTGGGTTAAAAAAACATTTAAAAAATTGATTTTTAAAATATTTTGTCCTCCTTACTAAGCTGATTTTTGAGTTTGGGCTGTTTGACATTTTGTCAAACACTTGGCATGCAAAGTGACTGAGTTCTGATTTCTGAATGTTTATGCTTGTGTTTGATTGAATTTTAATGCCAAATCATTTGCATAAAACATAGAAATGATAACTGCTATCATAACATCAATAAATATGAAACATTCAACCTCAAATCTGATTTTATTTGCAGTATATCAAGTCTGCATACATTGCATTATAGGTCTGATATAAGTCTGATTTGATTACAGCAGCAGACATTTCCTTCAAAATCTAATTTATATTGATTCCCAATGAAATACAAACATACTTGGATCATTGGTTACAATAATAAGTTTAATGACATTTATTATGCTGTTATACTACTGCTCTCGTGATTTATTTACATATTGATATTGTTGTTATCAATTATTAATTTATTGACATATCTATCTCTCTCTCTCTCTCTCTAATATTAATAAATTTTGAAAAAATCATATAATATATATATATATATATATATATATATATATATGTATTTTGTATGTTGCCGCCCCTTGCCGTCCCCTAAAAATGGCTCCCTAGGAAACGTCCTAGAAACGCGTCCCCTGCCGTCCCCCCATCCCTATCCCCGAAACGCCATGGAACATAGTTAAATTGGCAACTTCAGTTTTTAAAAGGCTTGGGTTGGGAAGAAAAGCGACATTCAGAAATCATTATTTGTTTTGTTTTTTTTTCTCTCTCTGCCGAACTTGGAAGAGAGCTATCCAGGACGAAACCCTTGGTTGTTGTGAGTGGGACGGAAACCCCAACTCAGTGAAGTAGCAAACTCTTACAGTATCAGAGGTAAATCTTGGAACCAAGGCCTGGTAATATCTTTGGAGAATAAGCACTCAAGGTAAAGACAAATCACGACTTTGTCTCATGCACAGTCCACGATTTCAGTGCATAATATTATTCACAGCTTGAAGAAGGGAATCGTAGTTGTTAAGAAGGCATATTAAAGTTAAGATATGAAGGTGGCCGCCAAGTAAGACAAGATAATACAACTGCCGCCAAGCTATTGAGAAGTCAACTTGTTCTTTGAAGATAGTTACCGCCAATATAAGGGAGGAAGCCGTGATCAGCTATAGACAAGTCCACATCGGGTCAAGCAAGAGAATTGGCAGAACCTTTAAGGCATCGCATCATTGTATTGCTGATTGGGACAGCTGGTTGAATCACTGGGCCACTATGGAGCTATATACAGTGGTGGAAGCACAAGCCCAGGTCAGGATATAATTTGGAAATAAATAAATCTTATTAGAGTCAGCGTTGAAATCAGATTCAGGGGACGTGGTCTTTGCATGGAGCTGTAAGGTGATTAAGCATCAATAATAAATATTGGCAGTTGCTCAAAATTAGAGTAATAATAATTGTGAATCATCCTCTGCTATTTTCCAGGTCAGATATGAATGATTTATGTCATGTTTAGTAAGACTTGATATATATAATACCAATGAATGTTCATTGGAATTTCATATCAGATTTATCCTACTGTTCTACTGTGCATGTATTACTCATCACCCTCCTCTTTATAAGTCATATTGTAATCAGAGCTGAATGCAAATGATTGTGAACTATATCTTGCAAAGTGCATTGGAAATTGATATCTCTGTCATAATCTTTAGTCGATGGCATTTAACCATTTGACAAAATGGTTTCATTGTCAAATTGAATAAATTGCAAAAAAAAAAAATCGTTGTGGAACTGTGCACAAATTAGTCATGGATATTTCAAACAACATTTCCATTTCTGCACTTTATTTGTATTTCGCACTCCCGCTAAATAAGTGGTCGAGTATTTACTTTTTAGTATTTAGTTGTAGTTCTCGCTCCCGCTGAATAAGTGGTTGAGCATTCATGGTCGGTTATCCACCTACTTTACTTTCAGCATTTACTTTCAGTTTATAGCTAACGATCCCCTCACACTGTATGCTCTCACCTTGTCCACATTGGTATCTTGGTGATTAGAAAGTGAAGGGTTCCCTTTCAGTTGGTTTTGATTATTTGCCCACATTGGTATCTTGGAGATCAGAAAGTGAAGGGTTCCCTTGTAAATTTTAATGATCAGATTGTATGCACAGAAATTAATTCAAATCAGACACAATAACACAACTGATACCCTGGGAAAACCCTCCTCTTGAGGGAGAAAAACCCAACAACAAAACTCTCTTATATATATTATTGAAGAACAACACTCTCTTGTACAATGAGGCCAAATTCACGGGCCAAGAATAGCATCAACTCTAGATGCAATTACACAGATTACAATTTGCACTTGTAGGAATTCGCCAACCGCTCTTTAAGGAAATCGCACTCTTGATAATAGAAAGAATATCGAACTTACTTGATAATGATAATGAGAGAGCAAACTCATATAAATACAATATGAAGGGACGCCACCCTATTAAATGCAGGTCGGCCAGATATAAGAGAATGTAATATGTAAAGAGATGCAACCAATAAGAGGAAAGTCGTCCTCAAGAAAGTTGGCCACCAATAAGTAATATAATAGATCGCGCCAAAAGAGAAAAACATAGACAATGTAGAATGAGGTCGGCCTCATACAATTCTTCATTAAATGAAGATTCTTCAAAACTCGTGCCATAAATAAATTAAATAGCCTCTTGGCTATCATTTAATTTATGAACCAAGAACAATCGATATGCTGGAAGGAAACAACAAAAGCTGTATATATCATCAACACTCCCTCTCAGCTAGGGAGAGAACTTCCAGCTATACAAGACATATCATCTCAACGTGATGTCTACCACATTGGTTGCAACCAAATGTGAAAAGAAGAATATTACCTCATTGTGATATCAGATATCGCCTCAACACGATATCAACCATAATGGCTACAACCATACTATGGTAAGTACAAGTGTTCATCACTTGCGTGATGTTGTCACCTCAACGTGACTTTCACCATGACTCTCTCAAAGGGTGAAACACGAGTACAAATATGTCATGGAGTCACACACATGACATCCACCATGACTTAGCTCAGAGGGTGGAAACAAGGGCTTTCACCTCAAATCTCAAAGAGAAATGCATTAACAGGGGCTTGCACCTCAAATTCCTCTGTCTCAGAGAAAAATGCATTAACAAGGCTCACTGATATTGAGACTCTTTCTCAGTCAAGGCTGGATTCTCCACCATACCAAGCTTATCTCGAAAGTACACAAACTTTATCCTAGAGAGAGGCTTGGTGAGAATATCTGCCGTCTGCTCATCAGTGTTGATGTACCTCAACTATACAGCCTTCCATATTACCATATCTCTAATGTAGTGGTACTTGATCTCAACGTGTTTGGTTCTGTCATGGCACACAGGATTGACAGAAGGCTTCACACAACTCTGATTATCACAATGAATGATAGTAGGCTCCATTGTTTGTCCAAACAATCTTGCAAGGAGCTTATGAAGCCACATTGCTTCCCGAGTTGCCATACAAGCTGCAATATACTCTGCCTCTGCTGTACTCAATGCTACAGATGACTGCTTCCTGCTGCACCAGGAAATCATAGCAGAACCCAAACTGAAGCAGCAACCAGAGGTGCTCTTCCGATCTGTGACACACCCTGCCCAATCAGAATATGTATAGCCATGTAACTCCAAGTTTGCATCTGAAGAATACCTCAACCCATATCCAACTGTGTCGCGCAAGTATCTCAGGATATGTTTAGCTGCAACAAGATGTATCTGTCTCGGATCACATATAAACTGGCTAAGTGCACTCACTGCATAGCAAATGTCAAGTCTAGTGTTAACTAGATACATCAAGGACCCAATTAGCTGTCTGTACAATGTAGGATCCACCAAGTCTGAACTAGCTGCAGCCTCCTTCAACTTATGTAGGTTGGTCTCCATGGGTGTAGACATGCATTTACAATCCATCATACCAAATCTCTTGAGTATATCAATGGTGTACTTCCCTTGACTTAGAATCATCTCATTTGGTTTCTACCAGACTTCTAAGCCAAGGAAGTAATGCATGAGCCCAAGGTCCTTCATCTCAAATTCAGAAGTCAACTCCTTCTTACACTCAAGAATCAAGTGATCTTCTCCAATAAGGATCAAATTGTCAACATATAGAACCAAAATTAATGCATCACCATTGATTCCCTTGAAGTAGAGATTTGAATCAACATCATTCTTCAGGAAGCCCAAACTTGACAGGTAACGATCAATCTTTTCGTACCAAGCACGAGGAGCCTGCTTAAGACCATACAAGGCCTTTGTTTACTCCACTAATGGTAATTCAATACGCTATAGAAGTAAACTAGAAACACAATATCATCGAGTATGTAAAAGCATTCACAGAACAAAACAGATGTATATGAAGCATTGCAGTCTTTATTCATGTACTTGTAGTATTACATTATCATATCAACATACTCCCCTGACTACGAACCAAACAACAACATAAATAGTTAACCGGCGTCGGTTGAGGGCACCAACCGTTGGCAATTGACAAGTACCAACTACTCCCGAGTGCTAACTAGTCCCGAGTGCTAACTAATCCCGAGGACTAACATTATTTATTTATTCTATTTGCTAATTACTATTTAGCGGCTTACATCATCCCCCCCTCAGAAAAAGTCGTCTTCCTAGACGACAAATACAATACTGGGAGATCAATACATAAAATTTTGGTGGGAAGAGGGTTGAGAGGACGTCCCTGGTGGCTGGGGAACTGATGAAATGGTAGCTGGAGTGGTCAGCTGTTGTAGTCAGTACACCTCCTTTGTACGCTGCTAAAGGTGACGAGAGAACTTCAATTCCTTCTCTCGAGTGGTTTTGACCAGGTGCACTGCCTCCTTCAAGTTTTTATTGACCCTCTCGAGTTCTTTGTCTTTTTCTGCCAACTGGCGGCCCATCTCCTCAAGTGCTTTCATCCTCTTCTCCATACCCTAAATGCTTGTATCCCGAGCGATCACTTCCAGCTTCTCCTTCTCCAACAAACGAGTGAGCTCTTGTAGTTGTTTCTCAAAGGATTCTGCCTTGGCCTATATTTTACAGGAGAGGGTGATGGCTTGATCCGCTTTCCTCGTCATTTTGTTTGGATGGATCTCATACTCTCGACAGGCTAGAAATAATGTCCTGTATGCTGTTTCCATCTCAAATAACTGTCACCAGGTTGTCATCTCTCCCATGCAAAACTGGCCTCTTTGGAAAGCAAGCAACCATCATTTCTGGTGTCTTCTTCGCCAACCAATCACCAGTAAATATCCTGTCAAACTCTCTACCACTCCCTGAGTTCATGAACTGAATGATCCTTCATGCCTCCTGCTCGGCTATGGGCGAGTAGTTCCGGTGCAGTGTCTTTGCAATGTCAGACACTTCTTGGATGACCAACGCAATAGGCTCAAGGCTGTGAATGTACCTCTCGATTGTACCTATTGGGTCCTCTCGATCTGGCTTGGGGATTATCACAGCAATCCCTTCTGATACATCATTATCACTGGATCCACCGGCATCTCCGACATTACCCACAACTATAGGTACGACCATTTGTGGTGTGGTAAGAGGCTCCTCATCTGACACAATATGGATCACCTGTGCCATCTCTCCCCCCTCCACTGCTCCTGGCTGCGTATTCTCCATTGCCACCATCGGCTGAGTGCTCCCCGCTGGTGCAACATCTCTGCCCACCTTTGCCTCCATCAATCCTGGTGAGCGTATGGGGGAGATGTCCTCCCGAATAGGTGTTCCCATTTGCCGTAGCCATCCATCTACACCCTTTGTCTGAAGTGTCCCTCCTGGTGATGTCGGTGCATCTGGCTCAACTATTATACCCTTCGGTTTTGTGTCCTCCACCACTCCTAGTGGTGTGATCTCGCCTGCTGATGCAACTGCCTCAACTGTGCCACCTTCCTCGACCTTCTCTTCTACCTCCTGTTCGGCTGGGGCTTTCACTGGAGTATTAACATCTACTAAATAAACTCCAATTGGTGAAGTACTATCGGCAGATGAAGACAGTGCTAACTGCTCATATTCTTCACTATCAGCTTGTTTCCTCTTCCTCTTCACCGTCTTCGGCTCTTCAGTGGTGCTCCCAACATCCAAAGTCGTCCATCTGAAAGCTGTAGGCCAAGAACTGTCAGTCCCTTTCTGGCTGAAATTTTCCCAATTTCCCTTCTGGCACTTGATTGCAGACGACATCCAGAAAGAGGGCTATAAGCTGTTGGGTCATATAGAACGCCTTGTGTTTGCATTCTAAGAATTCTCTAATCCTCTCTGATAGTTATAGTGCCCAATTATAAACCTTTCCTTCACTCAGCCCGAACATATACTCAACCATCCAGATTGCGATATCTGAGGCTCGGCTGGCGCCTGTCAACTTGCATTTGATAAGATCCATAATGCACTTCCAATCACCATTCCCCAACATATTTTTCTGTAACCCTCGAGCTCCTGCACTCCAGATCATTTCCTTTTCTTTGGCAGTGATATCCGACCGGCAAATTCTTTTAATAATCATCTCTTTCTGTTGCACAGTCATTTTCGTAGTCGCTTGGCGACCACCTGCCCAGACGCAGGTATGCCAAAGACTCTCCGGAAGTCCGAGCGATAAAAAGCCACGGTAATTGGAAACCCTTCGTATTCAATTGTACTCCTGTGGGTATGCTGATTGTAATTGGCAACAATATCTCTCAAATATTCTTCAAAATCCTTAGCATTAAAAAAGGGACACAGTGCTACCTTGTCCACCTGTGCTGTCGCCAGTGCTCGCTTGATGGGATAGTCGGGTGCCATCTCTTGCCACCATGTCTTGCACTCTATGCCTGTGAGACTCTCCCACGCCAGGGAATCTGTAGTCACACTATCAACTTTCCCTTTATCTGACTTGCCTCCAATCACCTTGGATTTCAGTGTTATTTTCCTTGCTTTGGTACTCGTGCTGGCATCCATTTTTTTGCTCCTGAAAGGATGAGATTGCCGAAGAATAACTTTTCTGTATAAGTGAAAACCCTTGACAACTTTCGGTACAACAGCAGTTATTTTTTTTTGGCGAAGGCTCTAGTCGATGAATAGTACGGGCTTCTTACTATGCCGTATGGATCTTCCTTCAACACAACGTAGGGCCTTCTTGCTCGCTTGTACAGCCTCGACCTTGTGAGAGCATACGGTCTTCTCTTTACTACGTACGACCTTCTCTGTAATTTGTACAACCTTCCCTTCAACTCGTGCAGTTTTGTCCTCCTTTGGGCGTACGGATTCTTGCAAGTGTGCGGCCACTTCTATGGGATGGCGTACAACCTCTCCTCTCTTCCAGCATACAGCCTTTTCTTTGATGCGTACGACCTCGTCTCCCTTCAAGCGTACAACCACCTTCTTCTTCAAGCGTACAACCACCTTCCTCTGCAGGCGTACAGACACCTTCTTCAAGCGTACGACTTCCTTATTCAAGCGTACGACTTCTTTCTTCTTCAAGTGTACGACCTCTTTTCTTTTCCAGAGTAGGCGTACAGATTTTGGGCATACGAATTCTCCTTCACAATGTACGTCTTCCTGCTTTTTGGTGCATAAAAATTCTCCTGATGATGTCTTGGTCTTATGGCGTACTGTAGTTCTTTTTTTCAATCGTACAACCCTTGTTTGTATTGGTATGGCCTTCACTCGTAGGACCTTTAGACTTATTGCTTTCTGCTTTTGTCGATTTCTCTTCAGCGTGTTTTGAATACTGAGTGATGGCGCCCTTTTTGTCTTATATCGAGTAGCCGCCTTAGGGTTAAGTCGTACGCCACTTCTCCATTTTAATATTGTAATATCTTTTATTTTCAATTTCCTTCTCTTGAATACTTTTAATTTTTTAATTTTTCCACTTCCTTTGATTTTTTATTCATCCACCTTCCTAATACTCTTATTTTTTCCTTTTAATATTTTTTTCTCTCTTCGATTCTATTTAATTCCCACTCCATATTTCTTTCATTTCCTTCTTCTCTCTCCTCTCTCCTCTAGTTGCCTTGTTTTCCTTCATATATTCGTTTTTCTTCATTCATTTTTCGCCCCTTAATTTTTTTCTCTTCTCTTTAATTTTTTCAATTTTCGTTTATTTTCTCTCATCTCCGCTTTCCTCTTTTTCAGATGTTCTTTTTATTCCCCGTACTCCATCTGTTTTAACCTTAAATTCAGGCACATAGTACCATTTACATGTATGCGGGGGCCGCTTATAACATTCTTTTTCACAACATGATCCTATATACTGTATATCAAACCATTTATCAAGCAATGGAGCAAGGCCAATACCTTTGAAACTGCCATCGATATATCGCCCGCCATAACATTGGTACCGCGTAACCTCCTCGCCTTCTATAGTTGGTGGCTTAGCTGCATTAGGTATTATTTTCCAAAGCCCATTTTGTATCACAAACCTCCGCACCTTCCATTCTCGTCTCGAGTGCTTAATTACATCTTTAGTGTACCCATCTACACTTGAAATGAACATATCTTCTGTCATCATTACAGTCTTTAAACAAGGAGTTGTTCGTTCAAAATGGGCTTCCCACTGCTCATTGTTCCAATCATTTGCTTCATCATTAGCATCCTCAAGTTGACACAGACTTTGTTCATGGGCGAGTTGTTCCTCTTGCGCCTCGGTATCTAATTCTTTCGCCAGGTATCCTCGTCGGAGGCCTTCATACGGAGCAATGTAACACCAATGTCCACCCATTCTCCGCCATAGTGCTGGTGTCCCGAATATCGCATTAGTCAGGTGCTTATGCATCCGGGGTACAGCAATACCATCTACCTTCTTCTGCACCAGTCTCTCTTCGACGATTTGATCCACGCCAAATTCCATGCAAACTCCTTCGGCTGCATAGCCGGGGCCTCCTGGACCCCAGTCATATTCCCTCGAATCCTCTCCTTGCACAACCCAGTCTTCTTTAGTAGCATAACCCAACATATTGATGGCAATAGCGTTCTCCTTCCTTTCTTGATACTGTTTCAACTTGGAACCATTGATCGCTTCTCGCAGGAGTGACCCATCTAAATTCTCCAGTTTTATAGAGCCATTGTCATGGACTTTCCGAACTCGGAACGGTCCTAACCAACGAACCTTGAATTTCCTCGGCTTAATCTTGTTACGGCCGTTATATTTCAGAACTAACTGTCCTGGCCGGAAATTCATTCGCCGGAGGTGCTTATCGTGCCAATACTTCCTTCTCTGCTGCATGTTCTCCGTTGTCCATTGTGCCATTATCCTTCGTTCATCCAGTTTATTAAGTTGGTATAGTCGTTCTTTTAAACTTTCCGTATCACCCAGCCGATTCTCCACGGCTATCCTTAACTGGGTACCATGTATTCCATTGGCATCGCCGCTTCCTGACCGTACATTAATTGAAAGGGTGTGTGGCCCGTCGTTACCTTGTACGTCGTACGGTATGCCCACAACACGGCTGGTAATCTCTCTTCCCAGTCAACTTCTTCTACGCCACATGACTTGTGAATGACTGATACTAGCACTTTATTTGTAGACTCTGCCTGACCATTAGCTCGCAGGTAGTACGGAATTGATAGGCTGTGAAAGATTCGGAACTCAATCGTCATCAACCTAATGACATGATTGACAAAATTCCCTCCATGATCACTCGCGATCTGAGTGGGAATATTGTACCGTGTCACTATTTTCTCATAGATAAATCTTGCCGTGCTCTGGGCTGTATTGTCTGGCAATGCTCTAGCTTGAGCCCACTTTGTCAGATATTCAGTAGCAACCACTATATATCGGCATCGATGCAACTGACTCACCTTCAATGGTCCCATGAAGTCCAATCGCCATCATTCGAACAACTCCTGTGGTTGTGAGGGATGCAGTGGCATGAAGTCCTGCTTCAATGGTTTCCCGACCCTCTAGCAGGTGTCGCAGCCTAACACCCATTCTCTGGCATCGGTGTGCATCGTCGGCCACCATAGGCCTGCCAAAAGAATTTTCCTTGCTGTAGCATTTGGTCCCATATGACCGCCAGCCAAACCTTCGTGTGCCTCCTTTAGTACGCCTGGTATCTCTTCTTCTATAACATATCTCTGGAGGATCTGATCAGGCCCCATCTTGTAAAGCAAGCCATTGATCAACTGGAACGTCTTACCTTTCAAGGCGAGCTTTTGCCTTTCCGCTGGTGGCATTTCTTTCGGGAATGTGGATGTGGACAAATATTCCCCAATCTTCTCATACTATGAGGGTAGCACTGCAATCTGAAACAAATGTGCATCCAGAAAATCTTCATTCACCCCTCCCTTGGCAGGTTTGCCCGACCGAATTCTAGACAACTGATCAGCAATCACATGGCTGTTACTCGGTCGTACGATGATTGTAAATGTAAACTCTTGAAGTAGTAATAGCCACTTGCTTACTCGTCCTTGAATGATTGGCTTGTTGACTAAATACATTAAGGCTTGATCCACAAAGAAGGTGAACGACGTGGCTAGGAGATAATGTCTGAACTTCTGTACGGAGTAAACCATTCCTAGTGCCTCACACTCGGTTGTACTTTAATTTCTTTCTACTTTTGAAAGTAGCCGACTGGCAAAGAATACCAGATGGTCCAACCCGTGTGCTCCCACTTGTGCTAGTGTTGCTCCAATGGCAAAATTAGAGGCATCCACATGTACATGAAACTCCTTATCCTAGTCCGGATACAGCAATATAGGTGAGCTGATCAATCGGTCCTTCAGTTCGTTGAATGCCTTCTATTCTTCGGCCCATATGAACGGTTGGCCCTTCCTTGTCAGTAGGTCAAGAGGATATGAAACTTGCGCAAAATTTTTAATAAATCTCCGATAGTATCCCACATGCCCGAGGAAGGACTTCACACCGGTGATGTTCTCTAGAGCCTCCATCTGTACGATCACTCGCACCTTGTCAGGATTGGTTTTCAACCCAGCCTTGCACACAATGTGTCTGAGCAGCTTTCCTTGTGGCACCATAAATCTACATTTCTTGGGATTCAAAGCAAGGCGGGCTGCTCGACATCTTTCCATGCACTCGCCTAGAGCTTTCAAATGTTTTTCTTTATCACTATAAATTGACCAATCATCGAGAAAGGCTTTGAAATTACCTACAGACATTTTGTCAAAAATGTGGAGTATTATCCTCTGGAACGTGGCTGGTGCGTTGCACAGTCCAAACAACATCCGGTTGTATGCGTACACCCCGTCCTCAACCACGAACTTAGTCTTCAATTTGTCTTCCTCCGCAATACTGATTTGGTTGTAGCCGAAAAGCCATCTAGGAACGAGTACATTTCATGCCCCGCAACTTCTTCGAGGATTGTGTCGGTGAAAGGAATAGGGAATGGGTCCTTGATGGTCACCGCATTCAGACTCCGAAAGTCAACACATATTCTAATTTGCTCCTTTTCTTTCTTCAAGGATATGAGGATCGATGATACCCACTTGCTGACATCCACGTTGAAAATGATGCCCGCTTCCAACGTCTTCTCAATCTCCTCTTGTTCTTTAGCGGCATAATTTTTATTCATTCTGTACGGTCTCTTCCGTACAGGTTGGGCTCTCGGAACGAGAGGGATCCTATGTACACATAACTCGGGTGGTACGCCTTTTAGATCTTTATACGTCCAAGCAAAGGCATCTTTATACTCCATAAAGATTCTAAATGCTGCTGCCTTCAGTACGGGGTCCCAATCGTCACCCACAAGAATCTCCTTAGGTTTTTTTGGTTCCCCAAGGTTTACCTTCTTCAGCGTTGGCTCCTCGTCCCATTCAAACTTGTGTGCTGGCGTCACATCCAATTCTGCCGTACCTTCCTTGTACTTTCCGTACTCTGGAGGAAATGTTTCATTGGTCGAGCCTTTGTCTTCTTCCGCTTCCCCCTCATTGACTTGTAGCATGTTGCAATCAGGGTGGAAGACTTCATAATCTTCCATCTGCCAGTGAAATAATCCGTTTAGCGAATTGGTCTCATCCTTCGAGCAACTCCCAATCTCCAGTACACCTTCATTTGGCTCCATTAATTCTCTTTCGTTATCAACATCTGATTCTCTTCCCAATTCGGATGCCGAAGATGCCAGATCTTCGCTGACCCCCTGGTTCTTCAGATCAATAGTGTACTTCCTCCCCCGACTCTCGATCGAGAGTGTATTCCTTTTCTAGTTGTGGTTTTCCTTGGCAGCGATCAACCATCCCCATCCCAATAGTGCAACATACGCCTTTCTCTCCAGTGGGATGATGACAAAATTTAGCAAAAATAGCTGCGTGCCGATTGAGACTTTCTGTTCCATTAGTGTACCAAGGGGTTTGATGCCATGCTGATCTGCTCCTACGAGGTGGAATGTCGGGGGCCAGAGAGTTGGTTTACCCAAACATTTCCATGTTTCCTCTGGCAATACGTTTACTCCCGAACCTCCGTCGACGATAGTGTTAGATAATTTCATTCCCAAAATCTCCATCTCGACGACGACTGGTTTCCTCCCGATACTTACTGCAAGTAGCATTGGGTCCGTAGTCTTGGCTACTGGTTTTGGCATTTGTTCTAGCGGACCCTTCTCAAGATTGTCTTCAATAGCATTTGTAAGCGCTACTTTCAGATGAGGCATCGTTTGCAAAAGGTCAATTACCTTGATTGGTACGATTGTGTGAAGCACCTGCCGTACTATGTTCTTTTCCGACTTCGACTGTAGCAACGTACTGGTAGCTTTAGAATTTCTACGTTCATTCACCATTGCCTCTTCTACTTTTGTCTTGGCTTCCCGGAGTCTTTCCTTCTCCGTACGAGGATCTGGATAATTTGCCTTCTTTGATTGCGCCCTTGTGATTGCCAAGACCTCTTCGTCGGCTATCTCTAGCATATTGATACTACCTTTTTGCTTTGGATAGTCAGTGTCTTCATGATCACCTCGTCCACACCATTTGCATAACTTTCCCCCAGTGCCTTGGCCGCTTTGACAATCCCTCGCAAAGTGACCCCATTCATTACAGTTCCGGCACTGGATCATGGACCGTCCTTTGCTATCGTACTGAATTTTGCTTCTGGGCGTATTATTTCTCCGATTGTTACGGTAGCCTCCAGGGGATGCATTGTTGTTCTGTGGTTTTGGCGGTGTGGTCGGAGGGGTTGACTGTTCTCCTTGGGTGAAGAATACTTGCGAACTTCTTGCTTTTAAGTTGTATGGGCACTCGTTGACGGAGTGTCCCCATAACTTGGCAGATGTCACAGAATAATTTTTTTGGGCAGTTCGCCTTTGTATGACCTTCCATCTTGCATTTAGTACACCATAATTCATTTGCCTCCTTGGAACCTTCCTTGTCGGCTTTCAGTTCTTTCATCATCCGCATCATGTCCCGACGAAGAGCTTGCACAGTTATTGATTCATCTTCACTTTCCTCAGCACTCTCTTCGTCATCTTTCTTCTTCCCCTTCGAGGATATCTTGCTCACTTTCAATGTCCATCACCCAATTATATGCTTCAATGTATGAAAATGGTGGTACCACTTTCATTTTTCGCCGAAGCGAGGGAATCAACCCTTCAATAAACCATCGCTTCTTTAGGCCATCTACCGGCTATGCCTCAAGCTTTCCTATCAAGTCTGTTAATCTCTGATTGTAGGTCCGCACGCCCTCGTGCTTTCCCTGTTTAGTATTGTATATTTCCGTGACGATCTCGCTATCGTCCCATAGGAGTTTGAACTCCTCCTGGAAAGCTTGCTTCAATACCCTCCATGTGGCTTTTTGTGCTTGATCTAATTCAAAGTATCAGTCAATGGCACTGTCTCTGAGTGTCGCTGGAAATGCTTTCAGCCACTGGTCGGGATCATCTTGTCCGTTGGCTATCCAGATAGTCTCACATGTCTTGCAATGCCGTACTGGATCTTCAGACCCATTCCCCATGAATTTCGGCAACTTTTGCCGGTCCGGATTAGCCATCTTTCCCTGCTGTCCTCCTTGTGTGTTGGACCTGATTAGACTGGTGGTTTCCCCGCTACGTCCTTGTGCGTCACTTGCACTCCTGGCCACGTACGAGTCACTCCCACATCCTTCGTCAACATCCTCAACATCGTGAGTCTCCTGGGGTTCCCTCCGGTGCGCTTTCTGCCTTGGGGTATTGAGCTTTGATGTTCCACTCGTCAGCTGTTCGTCGTCATCCGAGAGGGAGAACTCTCAAAATTGTCTGATGCTATTGCTCAATTCATCTTCGTTCTCATAGGGGTCATATCTTCCTATGTACGGAGTGCCGAAGGGATCTTCGTCCCTTCCTTCTATCAAACTTTGGTGCGCTCGTCCAATGGATGTGTCTATTCTTGTCAGGTTTTCATATGTTCTTTTAATGCTCTGATTTATTTCAATTAAATCCTCATCCAGTTCCTTACCGACGTGCTTCAGTCTTCTTCGCCGGTTTTCTTGTTCTTGTAGCCTGAGTGATCGCCGAACCTTTTCTTCTTGAGTCTTGTGCCCGTCAGGTACTCGATTCTTGTCTTTGTTCGGCCGTACGGGCATTTAAAATATGTTCAGGCAATCATTGTTGACTACCAGATGTACGTCTCCGGCTCGTGTCTCGTTCTTCTTCTCGTTTAGTTCGTTCTTCGTAGCGTTGTAGTATTTGTTGCCTTCGGCGTTCCCAACCTTCTTCGCGGAGATGTTGCAGAATAATGGAATGACGGGCCAATAATCGAGGCATACGATTCAGGAGATGATTCACCTCGCCATTCACTTCCAATCTATCCCAGATAACTTCCTCAGGAATCTCCCGTATCTGGGATTCCCTACGTACGTGATCTCGTAACGATATCTTCCACAGATTGACAAGATCTTCCGTCAATAGGTCTTCCCGTTCCTCATTAGCATTTACAGGTTCTTCCGCTAGTTGACCCATTACGCTGCCATGACGAGTGATGCCCTAGTCCGCTCAGGCGACGGCACCAAATGTTTACTCCACTAATGGTAATTCAATACGCTATAGAAGTAAACTAGAAACACAATATCATTGAGTATGTAAAAGCATTCACAGAACAAAACAGATGTATATGAAGCATTGTAGTCTTTATTCATGTACTTGCAGTATTACATTATCATATCAACATACTCCCCTGACTACGAACCAAACAGCAACATAAATAGTTAATCGACGTCGGTTGAGGGCACCAATCGTCAGTACCAACTACTCCTGAGTGCTAACTAATCCCGAGTGCTAACTAGTCCCGAGTGCTAACTAATCCCGAGGACTAACATTATTTATTTATTCTATTTGCTAATTACTATTTAGCGGCTTACAGCCTTCTTCAACTTGCAAACATGTGACTCCTACCCATGAACCTCAAATCCATCAGGTTGCTCTATATAAACCTCTTCCTCGATCACTCCATTGAGAAAGGTTGTCTTTACGTCCATCTGGTGAATCTTCCATCCTCTAGATGCAGCAATAGCAATGATGGTTTTGATAGAGGTATAGCAAGCAACAGGAGCAAATGTTTCTTTGTAATCAACTCCCTCTTTCTAAGAAAACCCAGGAGCCACAAATCTTGCTTTGTACTTCTCAATGCTTCCATCTGCAGCATGCTTAATCTTGAATAGCCATTTAGAAGATACCACAGACTTGCCCTCGGGTCTAGGAACAATGTCCCAAACATCATTCCTAAGAATTGACTGATACTCCTCTGCATAGCATCTCTCCAAACCTGATGACTAGATGCTTCCTCAACACAGGTAGGCTCGGATTCTATAATCTGACTCATTAAGGCAACATAGCTAGAGAACTTATGTGGCCTTTTACTTTCTCTGAATGTGCCTCTAGGGGCTGCAAAGCTTTCAGCCTCTTGCATAGTACGCCTGGCCCATAGAGGTCTCTTTCTCCCAATAACCATGTTAGTAGGCCCATTAGTAGGTTCCAAGGGCTCAATAGGATCTATATCTTCTTTTGGTTTTGAAATCTCCCTTTGAATCTCAGGCGTATGGTCAACTTCCATATCCTGAGGAGACTCTTCATTATCGATCTCCATATGAATGCCCCTGGATCTCTTGAATGCAACATCTTCCTCGAATGTGACATCCCTACTGATCTCGATCAACTTCTGTCCTGGAATGTATATTCGGTAGGCTTTTGATCTCTCAGAGCCCACAAATATTCCCTTCTTTCCGAGGCTCCAACTTAGTTTTCTTTTCCTTTGGAACATGAACATAGACAGGACATCCAAAGACCGTCAAATGACTGACTTCAGGCTTCTTCCCTAAAGGCTTCCTCCGGAGTCATATTCTCCAAGATCTTATGAGGACTTCTTTGAACATATACAGCCGTCCGGAAGCTTCGCCCATAAGAAGGTTTGCAAATCTTGATCATGGATCATGGCCTTCACTGCTTCCACGATTGTCCTGTTCTTTCTTTCCGCAACATCATTCTGTTGAGGATTATAGGGACACAAAACCCCTCTTAATCCCTACATCAATACAAAAATTTGAAAACTGCCAGAGGTGTATTCTCCACCATTATCAGATCTAAGGACCTTAATTCTTTTACTAGAAAGATTTTCTACCAAGGTTTTAAATTCCTTTAAACCTATCTAACACTTCCTCATACTCTTTAATTTTCAAAAAATAAATCCAAGTCTTCCTAGAGTGGTCATCAATAAAAAGAACATAATACAAGAATCCACTTGAAGACGAAACAGACATAGGACCACATAAATCAGAATGAATAAGGTCTAAAATACACTTAGATCTATTTTCTCTACTATGAAAAGGGGCTTTTATATTCTTACCCAAAGCGCAGCCCTTGCAAGTACCTTCGTGCTCCTGGTTGAACTTAGGAAGGCCCGTCACCATCTTCTCCATGATAGGTAAGGCTTGGAAGTGTAGGTGAGCCAATCTCCAATGCCAAAGATCACATAGACTTGAAGAATCATGAACCAAAGCTTGTAGAGGACGAGTGCAGACCCTGTAAAGACTTTCATGTCTAACTCCAATTACTTGAGCATCCTTGAAGCTAGAGTTCTCCAACCACACTAGAACTTTTCCTTTGGAGAAGGCAACTTGATATCCTTTATCTTCCAAGGCTGAAATAGAAATAAGATTGCGCTTGATTCCAAGAACATAAAGAACATTACTCAACTGAAGTGTGATGCCAGAATCCAAATGAAGTGTAGAGGTCCCAATTCCTTTTACGAAGTAGTTAGCATCATCTCCAATGATGACTTGTTCAGAAGACTCCTTCTCCACCAAACTTGATAAGTGCTCCTTAAAACTAGTGATGTGTCGTGAAGCACCATTGTCGATCAGCCAAGTGTTGGTGTCAGAAGGTACACTGCTTGCCAATACCGAGTAGAACAAATATTCACTTGAATCCTTTTGCGGAGAAGCATCATCAACATCCGCAACGGTAACTTGTTGCTTAGGTCTAGTTGGACAATACTTAGCCAAGTGCCCAAACTTATCACATCTAAAACATTGAATCTTGGACATGTCCCTCTTCTTCTTGAATGGAGGTGCATCACCATTTCCCTTGTCCCGATTCCTCTTGAAGAATCCTTTCCTTCCATCTTTTCCTTTCTTCTTTGAAGCATGGGAGGCAAGAACATGAATGTCTTCGTTCTTTGAACTTTGACCAACACCTCTTGCCAACAACCTAGATTCCTCTTGAATGCAATCTGATCTTAGGCGATCAAACTTAGGCAATTTTGATCTTGCACTGATTCCCTGAATGTAAGATTCCCAAGACAAAGGTAGACCATTGAGAGTGAGCATAGTCAAGTCTTTGTCATCAACCATATGCCCTATTGTCGAGAGCTGATTTCTCAAATCTGCAATCCTCATAAAGTATGCAATCACTGATTCACCTTTCGCCATTTTCACATGATGTAGTTGTTGCTTCAGTGCAAGTGCTTGGCTGGTATTGTTGATTTCGTACATCTCTTCCAATGTTTTGAACATGTCTCTCGTTGTCTTCAACTTAGAGACGATAGGAACAATGTGATCCTTGACGGAATCAACCAATATCTTCATTGCTTTAATATCTTTCTTTACCCACTGCAACTTCTCTTCTTCCTCCTCAGGTTCAGGAACGCTAGACTCCACAAACTCACCCAAGTCATTTTCATGCAATGTAAGCATGATCCTAAATCTCCATGATGTGAAGTTAGATGCTTCCTTGAGTATATCTTCAATCTTCAAACCGTTCACCATCTTGACTAATGTAGACAAATGAACAAGTAGGGTATGCTGATTAGCAATAATTTGATCACGATCCTCTCAAACCCGCTCTGATACCATGTAAATTTTAATGATCAGATTGTATGTACAGAAATTAATTCAAATCAGACACAATAACACAGCAGATACCCTAGGAAAACCCTCCGCTTGAGGGAGAAAAACCCAGCAACAAAACTCTCTTATATATATTATTGAAGAACAACACTCTTGTACAATGAGGCCAAATTCACGGGCCAAGAATAGCATCAACTCTAGATGCAATTACACAGATTACAATCTGCACTTGTAGGAATTCGCCAACTGCTCTTTAAGGAAATCGCACTCTTGATAATAGAAAGAATATCGAACTTACTTGATAATGATAATGAGAGAGTGAACTCATATAAATACAATATGAAGGGACGCCACCCTATTAAATGCAAGTTGGCCAGATATAAGATAATGTAATATGTAAAGAGACGCAACCAATAAGAGGAAAATCATCCTCAAGGAAGTCGGCCACCAATAAGTAATATAAGAGATCGCGCCAAAAGAGAAAAACATAGACAATGTAGAATGAGGTCGGCCTCATACAATTCTTCATTAAATGAAGATTCTTCAAAACTCGTGCCATATATAAATTAAATACCCTCTTGGCTATCATTTAATTTATCAACCAAAAACAATCGATATGCTGGAATGTAGAAACCCCAGTTTCCCCGTTTCCTCTGTATCTGACTGTTTTGTTTGTTTTACTGAAGATTTAGGTTTTTTGACGTTTTCTAGGGTTTTGAACAATAAATGAAATGGTACATTTTAATCTTGAAACATGAAATAAATGCTTTGAAAAGATGATTTCACTTCGTAAATCTCAAACCGTAATACAGATACTGAATCTGGATCATAAATTATTCTTCTGAGATGAATACATATAATATCCAGTTGCATGCAAATTAAAACAATAGATTTTCAATATTCTAAAGAACCTGGTTTCTGCCACCTTTGAGATGAAATCAAATTCGTACGGCCTTCAGATGCCAGCTCTTCTCTCGCCAGATGAGGTATAAAGCTTCCTAGATGCCAGGCGCCTTCCCCTGTGAAGTTAGACTGCAAAAAGGCAAGTGATTTGCTCTTGAAGGGAGAAGTTGTCCTTTCTGGTACAGTACGGCCCTGTACAGACTGGTACGGCCAGGAAATACAGCAGCAAGTAAATTAATTAAATACGGCTTTCCTCTGGACTCTAGATGTTTAATAGATATGCGCCTCCACTGCTAATAATAGAAGACCAAGATATAGGCGTTGGATCTCCTTGAAGAATACGCCCTAAAAAGGGATGGAACGGCTGTAATGTGCCTGGTACGGCTTTCACCTAGCAGCCAATGATTGTAATGTACGGCCTCAGCTGTGATCTTCTGGTCTCTGAATATTAGGCGCCTGCAACTTGCAAGTCCTCTGGAAATTCTACTCTGAATGAGATGTGTTTCAACTGCAAAGATATAGCTTAGCTAAGGTACGGCCCTGCTGTACAAAGTACGGCTGCAGCAAGAACTAAATGATTTGTACGGCTCCTCCCCTATATTCTACAGAATGACAATATACTGGGCGCCTTGAACAATGGAAGGTCTTCTGTATATAAATTGATGCTGAAGCTCTGTGAATGATAAACCTCTGGTGTTTGAATCAACTGTGATGCTCTGTAATTCCTCCTGGATGAAGAAATCCCACGACTGGCAGTAGATCAGGTGTTATTTCACACCCTCTGAACTGTTTCGATGGAGATGGCTCGTTCTCCAAAGAATTTCGAGATGAAACCCTAAGGTCTCCGTTCTCTGGCAAAGCCTGATCAATTTTCAATTCCTGAAATATCATAATGGCTCAACTTTCAAGGCAAATGCACTCTTATGCTGAAAAGTGCGATTTCCTTAAAGATAGGGTTTTATTAATATTTGACTTTTAAATTCTTTTATTTCTCCATAGTTCTCCGTCAAATATTTAAATCATAAATTAAATGTCAAACTGGCCCCCTTAATGATGGCGCACCCCCTCAAGGCAATCACTTAAGTTATAATTAAAAATTATAACTTTATAATATAATCATTAATTAATTAATATTTAATCAATGTAATTAAATATTAATATTTCTCCCGTTACTTATCCGTTTCCTGTTCCGTCTGATGCTGACAAACTCGGAAGTGATTCCGGATGTTGCCGAAGCCATACTGCTAAAAATAGCAGTGGTCCCACACTGCCTGCCAGGAATTGCTAAAAATAGCAACTCCGCAAAGTCTCCGATCGAGCCCAAACGAAAGCCAATTGATCAAAACTGCCAATCTGACGCCGAGCCAAGCTCCGAAACGACCCTCTAACCACTCTGTCAGCCTACGAGGGTCTCATGATAGGCCAAACTCACGATCACTGATGCTTGCCAAAAATGGGGACATGACATGGAAGGAAACGACAGAAGCTGTATATATCATCAACATCCCTTTCAGCTGGTTTTGATTATTGGGCTAACCTTAACGGGTGCACTTTGTATGTGAAAATTCAAAAAAAAAACTAAGGGGTTATTTCATATATTATTAATCTTAATCACTTAAGTATAAATAAAAAGAAGCAGCGATTTTCATTAAGAAGAGGCAGCAATTAAGGTGGTAAAAATACAACAATCCTATAAATGATTAAAGGTAAAAATGAGCGCTCAATTTAGGCAGCCATCAGTTTTGTAAACAAAGGGGTTGTGTCCTTTCAAAAGGATGCCACCTTGGAAAGTGATGTGTCTCCTCATTTAAATGTGAAGATATAAATGACATTTGAGGAGTGAAGAATAGGGGGCAAGGAATATTAAAGATATATCAAATACACATCAGCAGATTTATTCATGAAGAGTGTATGAGCAGATTGGGATAAGGAATGGAATATCATTTGGGAATTAGAGCAGATATCAAGAAGAAATATGTGGGAGTAAGAAGATGGTTCAATGAGAGAAATGCAGAGAAATGATAAATCAATAATAAGGGAAGTAAGTTTAATATAATCACACACCCACACACACACACACAAGTTCATATCAATTAGAAATGATTATATATATTTAGATAAAATATATATATATATTATATTTACGATTATGCAATAATGAATATGGATAATAGATTCTCAAAAGGTGACTTAGGGATTGTCTTGGTGGATGTTCCTAAAGGAATTGTCTTGGTGGATGTCCCTAGAGGAATTGTCTTGGTTAGATGTTCCTAAAGGGATACACACACACACACACACACAAGTTCATATCAATTAGAAATGATTATATATATATATATATTATATTTACGATTATGTAATAATGATGCTTGCAACAATTATTGAGCCTTATAAGTAATTATGATTCTTTAATATGAATATGGATAATAGATTCTCAAAAGGTGACTTAGGGATTGTCTTGGTGGATGTTCCTAAGATGCAAAGGAATTGTCTTGGTTGGATGTTCCTTTTTTGGCACCCTACCATGCGTTTCTCACCCATCCCTACCATGATTGGTTATTGGAAAGGAGTCTATAGATTAGATTCAAGTTAAGTTGTTATTCATTATTTAATAAATGTTAATAGTTCTTTTTAAAGTTCAAGATTTATTACATAATTTACTATGGAATATTTGTAAAACAATTTTATATTGCGTAATTGTCCCTTAAGGAAAATTCAGGCCTATGCCAAGTAGGGGACATTACATGGGGTTTCAAGAATACATAACTAGTAAACATGGTTTCTGAAGCCATCATTGGCATCAGAGAAAAGAAGTTAGAAAACAAGAGCATTAACAAGTACTTAGTGTGTTGGAGGAATCTCCTTATGGAAGATGTTACATGGGAAGGTACATGAATTCTTGAGCCTCTAGGATTGCAATTGGTTGAGGTTAAACAATTTGAGGAATGATAGATTGTGATGTCTCTTTTTAACAAATGAATAATTAATTTAGATGTTAGTATTGTCCGTTGTCTTAATGCAACATTATAAGGCTTATGTATTTCTTTAAAAAAATTGTATTTTTAATTTATTTAGGGGGAAAATAAATAATAAAGGGCCCAATTTCGGAGGCACCTATATAGGAGAGGCTAGCATCCAAATTGGATTATCCATTTTATCATTATTGAATTCAAATGTTCAAGTATTGAACTCTCAATGATAAAAGCTCTTGTTTTCAAAATTGATTTGAGGACAAAACCCTCCAATCGAATTGGGGGCAATTCCATTCCGGAATTGCAATTGAGCTTATTTTTATACCTACTTTCAACAAAAACAATTTGACTGCAAGAAATCAACATTTCATCAATTTTGTTGAGTTTATGCATGTGCCTGTAGTTGCACTACATTTTGGTGATACTTTGCATTGTACATTTCAGTTTTATCATAAATTTGGAGCAAGGTTTTCAACTACCAACAATTGCGACTCCATTTTAGCCTAACAATCAGCATTAATATTTGTGTTACATGCTGGTTTTGGCATGCACCACACATTAATCAACATTTTAGGAAACATTATTTCCCACAACTGCAATCAATGCTCATACCAGTCCGTTGTGCCATGATTTTTTAGGTTATTTCGTTGCCTTACTGGCTATACAATTATAAGTAAGTAAGAACCTATTGGTGTATGTTTTATCATCCACCGAACACAGAATAAAATGTCCAAAGACACTCTATCCTCTCTTGAACAAAGTCACCGCGTATGCTAAGATTGTGAGAAGATCATATGGCGACTCCAAGGTTTCTTTTGTCAGGTCATGACATGTGGATAAGCTCAATGGGCATTGTGATTTGCTGGTAATACACAAAGGGACTTACGTTTAAGAATTCCTTACAAGTTCAAGACTTAGATGGATTTATCATTAAAAGCTTCTTCGATTGGGACTTTTAGTTTGGATCTCAGAAAAAGGCAAAAAGATAAGGGTTTAGAGAATCTACTCTACGCCTAGGAATTCAAGAGACAGTAAAGATTAGGTGAACGAGTAACCATGCTTTGTTTCGCTTCCCTAGGACAACTACGCAAAGTGGGTGCAATCTTCAAAGGGTGTGATTATAATTTTCAAGCCTCGAATAAGACCGAAGTTAAGCATACACAATCACAAGCTCAAGCTAACTTTACGCATCAAATGAAAATCATCCATCCGAAGAAAGCATGAGCAATATTTCACCATTAATCTATACGATCAATCTCGCATTCCCTTAACCAACATTCAAAGCAAATTCTACTTAATTGTAATCTAATTCTATCTAACTCTAATCTGTGGTAGAATAAGTTATGCAACCTTGCTCACTACTTGACAATAAAAGTGATTCAAAGCAAATCATGCATAAGAGCTTTTATTATCGGAAATAGTCTAATGCAACAATTTCATACACTGTCTCCACACAAATGAAAGTGAGAGATCACAAGTTTAAATAGAGTTTTCAAAATCAAATGAAAGGTCAAGATTAAAACATCAACGGCCAAGATTAATACAACCCAACCCTAATTAGGGTTGCCCAAAATAACATCAGTTAACAACTAGTAAACAAGCAGTGAGGTGGCAGTTGGAGCTATCTTCAAGGGAAAGCGTCCCTATCCTACTGGGCAGCATTGTGCTCGACGAATCTGGACATGATCGTGACGACTTCCTCCATCGTGACTGGCGGCAGCATGCTTATCCTGAATTCAAGCTTGTCCAAATCCTCAGCACATCTGGCGAAGGTGTTCTCCCAATCCGTTTCCTGTCTCACAAAATCATCTTGGATGGACAAGAGGTTCACCACTTTTGTGAAATCTTGTCTCAGAATTGGTCCAGTAGTAGAGAAGAAAACTTCTTGAACCTTACGCTTCAACCTCTCCAGCTGCATGTCGTTTTCCCGGACAATCTCTCTGTCAAACACATTTACAGCTATCATATAAATCTTCCTCCGGATTTCTTTAACTTGCTCCTAAACTCTGAGCCCATCTGCCTTTGCCTTCTCCAGAACCTCGCTTTGTATTGTCACTGCCCAAAACTAATGATGAAAATCATAAGCCGCTCCCGCAACAATCACCTTTCCCTCGACCAATTCTTCTTTTGGAACACCCTTCAGTACTTTGAGGCATAGAATGAGCCTCTCTTGAATATCTGGGAGGTTGTCCCAAGTTTCCGCCATGTCAGCTAATCTGGAAAGGAAAGAAGTCTGTCCGTAAGCAAGCGTCAATCTCTCCATGAACAAAGCCGCTTCCGTGCCCTTGCTTGCCATCCATTCCTGGGCCTCCTTGGCCGTGACCATCCCTTATTCCACATTCCTCGCCATCTCTTGTGAGGAATTGAGAAGAGGAGGAGCTACTACATCACCCCAACTGAGTGGTTGGGTTAGATGTCGTATATACTCCTTCAGGCGTTCGACCTCCCTTTTGTACTCTTTCTTTTTCGCCACTTCCTTTTCCAATCTCGCCTTGATAGTTGAGACGGAGTTATCCAGTTCTTCTACCTCTTGGCCTTTTGTTGTTGGGCCAAGGTCTATAATGGTTATGGCGTATTCTCGGGGAGTGATCTCATCTTGTGCTTTATCCACTGTTGGTACTGTGATATGTATGGAATGGCCGCCGGCTTCGTCCCTTTAAATGGTGGAAAATTTCTTGGCAAGTTTCTTAGTAGCAACCTGTTCCAACCTTGCCAAGAAATTCGTAGTATCATCTTCTTCTTGGATCTCAACTGGTGCCTGAATTTTCATCCTCTCCTTCATCCAATCCGGAATGGTAGGCTGCTCGATACTATCCTCCTCCTGAACGTTCCCTTCATTTGGAATATCCAAGACTCCTCTGAGGGCAGAAATCATTCCCTCTTCGAAGTCATCATTTTGGACTTCCATTTCATTATCCGAACCCAGTACTTCTGTGCCCGTAGGAGATGGGGGCTCATCGTCATCCAACTGGATCGGTTCATTGTTCTTTTCTTGAACTGCAGAAGGTCTCATCATCTCGGCCAAGGATTCGTCTGCGGTAGCCACCAGCTCATCAATATTTCTAGACGCCGCGGAACGATATGACTCCATCTTCTGTCGCTTTGGAGCAGGTTCTATGCTTGCAACTACTTCTTTCCTCTTCTCGCCAATCTCAACTAAATCATCATTGTGGGACGGACTTCAAAGAGGCTTTGCCATTTCCCTCTCAAGGCTGGGCGGACTTCCTTAATGTCTTGCCATCTTTTCCTATGGCAAGGGCGGACTTCATTGCCTCTATGCCATGCTGGGGCGGACTTCAAAGAGGTCTTGCCATTGCCTAATCTGAGGCATGGCAGACTTTGAAGGTGTCTTGCCATCTTATGGCGGATTTCCAAACTTTCATGCCACATCCCTCAAATTAAGGGCAAACTTTGTTAATGGCTTGACATTCTCTCATCTCCATGGCAAGGGCGAATTTCTCCAGACTTAGGAAAATTTACCTCATGATTTCATGCTTTTGGGTGATTTTCTCATGATTTTCTTGCCATTGCCTAATCTGAGGCATGGCAGACTTTGAAGGTGTCTTGCCATCTTATGGCGGACTTCCAAACTTTCATGCCACATCCCTCAAATTAAGGGAAAACTTTGTTAATGGCTTGACATTCTCTCATCTCCATGGCAAGGGCGAATTTCTCCAGACTTAGGCAAATTTACCTCATGATTTCATGCTTTTGGGAGATTTTCTCATGATTTTCAACTGATTTTTCCAGATTTTTCCCTTGCTTTTCCATGCTTTTCCTGATTTTTGCTTGATTTTTTGATTTTTTGGACTGATTTTTGGTTCTAAAAATGGAAACATTGACTCGTTGACCAGGGTTGACTTTCTAAAAATAGAAAAAACAAAATCCCTAAAAAATAGGGAACCCCGTTTGGTCCAAAAATGCCAAAAATGAAAAAGCAAAAAAGCAAAGAAGCAGATTCCCTAAAAAGTAGGAAGTGTCAGAATTGGCCAAAAGCACAAGTGATCCTCATTTTCCGGACCTTCTGAGCACTTCTGTGACGTTTAGGCTCTGATTCAGGCATGGATTATCAACTTGGCTCGGATGACTCTCAAAAGATTGACTTGAAACTCTTAAAACAATGACCTCATGAAATCGTTGCGCAGAGGCAAAACCCTAAAAACTAGCAAACTACTGGGGGTCCCCAGTTGCAATGGGGCGATGTGTGAAAAGGTCACAACAAAACCCTTATTAATAATTTCAGATTAGGTTATTTACAACAATTTTTTGCCTTCTAATACTAGTTTAAACATTGTTTATTAAGATCTTAACTCACAATGAATTGATAGCTTACAAAAAATATGTATAGACTTTCAAGGGTTCGATCTATAATTTTGAATTTGATTTGTGATTGTTCTTTAAGGGCTAACCTATGCTCCAATATCGATTTGATTATTGTTGATTAAGGGTTTGAATCTAATTATTTTATCAAAGGTTTCAAGTGAATACTAACCGCTCTCATGTCTAATCATTATGAGGTTATTTTAGTTATTTGGCATCATCTATCGTTCATTTGTCATTCATTTGACTATTAACTGTCTTTCATGTCCCTATCTCAAGCGTAAGTTCAATGAAGACCCTTAGTCTATTATTTTATTTCCCATAGGCTGATGAGTTGTATAAGAGAAATAATTTAATAATTTAAGTTATCAGCCTAAAAAAGAAAACAATAATTAATTTTCTTCAAAAAATCTATATATGGAGGAGTTGAGGAAGAGTGAGGGTTACCAATTAATTTAGACAAATTCATTTCTTTGGAGATTGAAGATCACTTATGGTTTTTTCCCTAGGACAAAAACCTTTTGGCAAAGAATGGATTCGAGGACAAAATCTCTCCTATTCATTTGAGTAATTTCATATTGTTATTACCATTGAGCTGGGTTGTTGCAAGTTTTCAATGTGTATCAATTGGCGTGAAGATTTCCAATTTCCAGAACTTATGTGTGTGTGGAGTTTCATTATTTTTAATTTATTGATATATTGAAGGGTATTGAATACAGATATTAATCCTTTGTGCTACCATACCAAATATCCTATTTACAGCTTAAGTAATTCTTAGAATGTGGCCATAGTTGTTTGTAGACTTGGCCATACTATCTTGAAGGATTCAAGGTTGCTGAATTAATATTGAAGGCAGCAATTGATTTGAATGGAGTCAATTTTAAGTTGAATGCTTAAAGAGGACCTCTCGTAACTTTTATGAAATGAAAGGAGTTGTGATTTGTTCGGTATAAAGGTTGTGACTCATTGAGATAAGGTTGTGATTCATATTAGCAACTACTACAACAAAATAGATGATTTTTTGTGTGGTTGTTATACAACATCCTCTGAGTGGTTGCATTTTGAGAAGGTAATCCTTCTAACCTGGGCACTTGGCCTAGTAAAAACCATTCAAATTATTATTTCTTATAGGGGAATTTCAATACTTTGTAACAGTTGAACAGTTTCAATATTATTTTATAATATATATTTTTTATTTAGTGACCAACAATAATAAAATATTCTTGCTATTGATTGTATTGTAATTGTTTGTGCGATTTATTGCTAAAAATATCATAAGTTTAGAAGTTGCTTTAAATAGTGCAATTTTGGATAGTTATGTTGTCAAAACTTTAAAATTCACTTTCATTTTTGACATTTTATTTCAAATGATAATCTTGTAGTTCTTCGTCAAATTCTGATGACACAATTGTAATACTTCAAAACTTAATCATCCACAACAATAACACACATGCAAGATCTAGCAATTAAGAAAACAGGACGAACACACGATTTACGTGGAAAGTCTTATGGGAGAAAACCCTATTTTGTGGGAATTTGGAGGATGAAAACTCTCTTGGTTTCCATTTGCAATTACCATCTTATTTAAGTGAGGTGATCCCACATGGGGATGACATTGGTGTTGAATATTGCAAATCTAAATCCAATTTTAGGTGGTTGGGAATATTTAGAGGATTGAATCCATGACAACGGTTGTCGACAATTTTTAGATTTGACTATCAAAGGAAAGTTGTCAAAATTAGAGAAATTTATTGTACTATTACTATACTAGTTTGAGGGTTATTATGGGAGGTTGTACTTGTCAAAACTCTTGTCTGCCCTTTCTTGCTACAACAAGAATTCATAGCAATTTGTAGGCCTGTTGTCGCCGTATAACTCAGGTTTATGTATTGTATGACTGGCATTAAACACACCCGTATGACCTGTAATCGAGCAAATAATACAACTTTTTGTATGGAGTTTAGTCAAATCACACACCATACAATTTCACCCCTTCTACACAATATAGAGCAAAATAAAGGTGAATGCACAGCTTCACCCTCTTTACCCCATACGAAAAAGTCAAAGGAGTGGCGTACAGTCAAATCAAAGAAGTGTATGATCAAAGCAAAAGGAAGAGTGCAGTGTTCAAACAAAATATAGAAACATACGGCCACCAAGGTGGGCCACTGTACAACAACAACATGAATGTATGGTCTGCAGGGTTCTCATTGGGGTATGGTTTGTCACTCTCCATACCATATGGCTAAACTCTTTTGTACGACCTCCACAGAGGAAATTGTGCATTCTTCTTAGTATACAATCAAGCCCCATTGCCAAAATTAACTCCTAAATTGTATAGCCCAAACCGAGCATCCACATCGTATGACCATCAACCATCATACGAAAAATTCCTTGGTTGACTTCATATATCAGTTAAATAGTAAAAATATCTAAGTTTTGGATCTGTTAGCATTGTTTTTTGCCTCCCAAAAAATCATGAAAATGAGGTGCGCCATGAAGTTTTGTATGGTTTTGGAGGTCTTAAATTGGGCTTGGTGTGTTGCCCCTAGACCCCCGCAAGGGGTGTTGCTCCTTGACCTTGCTAGGGGCTCTGCCCCTAGATCCACGCAAGGGGTGCTACCCCTTGATCCAGCTGGGGGCGTTGCCCCCAGACCCTCATCACACTCATTAGAATTGCCAAGTACACTCCAAGTCCAAGTTTGCAAAGTACACTTCCAAGTTTGGTTACCGATCCTTATCCACAATATTATCATCATTTTGGCACATCTTCCCTAATGTTACTTGATGTTTACTTGTCGTCTGAAAGACGACTTTTTCTTTTGGGGAGATGATGTAGTCGGTGTTCAATGTCTATTATTATGTTTTGGTAATATTGGTTATCCGATTGTATTAATCAGTTGTCGGCTATGGGTAGTTATAAGCATCGGTTGGTTGACGGTTGTGTTCTTGTTGGCAACCACCAAGTCCTTTAAATGCATTGTGTATTGTCAAGGAGAGTAGTATGATCTAGTTGGAATGACTCTAATCCTTGGCTGACCATCTCTCATCTTCTTTTGTAATAATTTAATGAGCAAATAAAGATATATTTTACGCATGTATCTGGTATGCATTGTCATCTCCGTTATTAATTCATGTATTCAACTCATGAGACAAAGCAACAAACATAAGTCATACTTTATTACATCTTAGGTTATATTCATCTTATATAGATATTATAGATATCATGCATTTTATTTCTAAATATTCTATTTAGATAATTCTAGGGTTACTTTTTTTATAAATCTTGCTGTCCAAATAACTTTGAAAATGCCTTATTTATGGATCCTAAATGACCTAGAGATCCAGTAATACCAAATCTAACCTAGACTATCTAGTGAACTGGTCAAGCAAATAGGAGGAATATTTTGGCAAATATCTGATAGTGTCAGTTATTTTCTTTAATACAAAATTATTTTAAAATTTACTATGATCTTGTATTGTTGCTATTTTAGTTGGATGGTTTTGCTTATGGTTCTTCCTTGCTACTATTTACAGCATACCCCTAGAGACAAGGCAAGATGCAAACCAAGTTTTTTGGTCTTCCAAGTTACATTGTGTATTTTGTGTCATTGTGAAAGTGCTAGTAAAAAGACAACCTTCTCTATTGGTAAAGGAACCTCTTATGAAATTTATGTTTTATGTTTATCATTCCTTCAGTTCTCCACCAAGTCAATCGTTGTTCAATAGAGTTTGGGTTACTTTGTTGTTTCTTTTTAACTGCAATGGATAGGACTGGCACCCTTTGGTTGTGTTTTGCACTCTCATGAAGCTCTGGCAGACTATCCTGTGGAACATCTCTCATTTTTGGTGATAAAAGAGTGTAGAATGTTAGACGTTAGGATAGGTTTCCAACCGGAATATTAGCTAGAATTGTTTTATCATGTTTATTTGTTATCTAAATTTATCTGTAAAATCAAGCATACTCTTTTTTATGATGTTCATTGCTGCTATGCCTTGACTCATTGATTGTATTGTGATATATGATAACCAACTATGGCTCACGTAATCATTGATTTATTTATGAATCTCCAACTATAAATTTTGTAAGCTAGGTCAGTGGCATTAGGATTAGGGTACTAATGTTGTTTAATGATGTCAATATATAGGAGGTAGTAAGTAGTTGTTAAGCATGGTGCTGCAGGTTTTTTCTTATTGTGAAAATTTTTGGAGGTTGCTCCTTCAAATTGGCTTATAATTAAATATTTGCATCTTAGTTCCTCTTTGATTGCAAGTGGTATTAGAGCATGATCTTCATACCTTACAGGTGAGAAAAGGGATTTTTTTTTCAGTTTAGCAGGTCATGTTATGAATGCATAACTCTCTCATTAGTGTGATTTTTTCCAGAAAATTTGGAGGGTTGATCTAGAACATAATAAAGAAACTACCTTCTCGATTTGAAGAAGTTTGAAGCATTTTTGGAGTTATTGCATAATTAGGGTTTTTAACAAATTTATTTCAAAGGTTGCCAAGCGTTGAGTTTTTTGGAGAATCTTTCACAAAGGTGAGGATTATACTCAAGTACATTGCTGTAAATTTTTAACATATTTGGCATTGTTTTGAATAAGTTATTGTGAAAATTATTGAGGTGACAAACATCATAGCAAGGGCTCCAACAACAAGAAAGGGAAGGAATCTAGTCACATTGGGGAAGTCTCCAAACATAGAGGATCCAAGAATAGAAGAGATGGTGACCATAGTTTTTGAAGCTACTTTGAATGGAACTACCACCAAGTTCAAGGAGGAATTGAAAGGGATAGCTAGGAAAGAATATATTGATTGGCTCCAATTTAACATCTTAAAGCAATGATCTTCTCTCAAGAGTTTTATGGAATCCCTAAGAAGAAATTCACCCAATACTTCAGAAGCTAATGTGACTCCTACCTGAAATGAGAAAAGAGATAAAGATGATGATGAAGAAGATATAGAGATAGAGGTGGCATCAAAAGAATTGTTAGAAGAGACCAATCCAACAATATCTTGGCATTCACTATTCATTGATTTAGGTGGCACTCGTAATTTCATCAACAAAAAGTTGCCACAAATTTGAACCTGTTGTATCTTTCCAACACTAGAATTTTAAGTTATGATTGCAAATGAATGCACTTGTTTGTTCCATAATTTGTCACAATATCAAACTTATTGTAGGGGACTACTATTTAACTAGCCCAATGTCATTCTTATGGGGGGTCTAGAAATATGGCTAGGAGTACAAATGGCTCAAATCATTGGGCATCATCAAGATGAAGTTCTAGGAGCTCTTTATGTAGTTTCATTTTGAGGGTAAGATGATTGAATTAAGGGGATTGCACATAAAGAATCCACAAGTAATGAATTCTCATCCAATGCAAAAGGTGCTAAATTATTTTCTCTAGACTCCATCATCACTACCAAGAGTTGGCATTTTTCAAGATCACCTTTGAGCTGAACAATTACTTTCTAGTTTGAAGACAATTTTGGCTAAGACCCAAAATGAATGAAGCAATGGATAGACCAGCACCAGAGTGAAAAGAAATTTGAAGTGGGAGATTGGGTATTATTTGAGGTTGCACCCATGTAATCAAATGCCTTTGAAGCACCAAAAGAAGAATAACAAGCTCTCGCCCACATATTATGGTCCTGAAATTTTGCATGAGCAGCAATGTGGCATACAAGCTTACCTCCAACAACAAAAAATACATCTTGTACAACATTACGCTTGATGAAGAGGGAAGAATCATCTTGGATTTTGAATAAATTTTCTAGATACACACAAAGAAGCTAAGGACTAGGTCAATCATTGAGCACCTTGTTAAGTGGAAGAATTTTCCAATTGAAAATGTTAAATATGGGAATATGAATATTTCATGCAAAAGCATCCATAGTTGGTTGGCGTTGAGGACAACACTTGCCTGAAGGGCGGCGGAGGGGGGAGCTACTACACCCTTAACCCATTGAATGTATTGGAATATATGATAATGAACTATGGCTCACATGATCCTTAGTTGAGTCATTTATGAGCCCCTAACAATAATTAGTGTAAGTTGGGCCAGCCTCATTAGGTTTAGGGTACTAATATTTCCTAATGATACTCATATTGCAAGTTCTATTCTTACCAAGAGTTTTGGAGCTTGCTCTCGCAAAGTGGCTAATTATTTTCAAGTATTGGCATCTTATTTCCTATTATATTCTGTTTTTGTGTAATTAATTACTTACAATTGCTTTGATATGTTCAATTTGATTGCAGACAACCAGTTCAAGTGAAGGAGAGAGCACTGAATTGCGGCTACAGAAACTTCTGGAAGAAAATGCTCAACTCAAGGTAGCACAGAATAATTTGATAGACATACTTATGGAAGTTTTTAAATATTGCTTTTGATATTTGTACTGTATATTTTTCCCACGGCAGGCACAACTAGCTGAAGAGAGAAAGATACCAAACATATACAACAGTTTCGTTGTAAAGTATGTTTTCCATATCCTCACATTCCAAAACCCAAATAACTTACCTTCACCTTTGTTATAGTGAATCCAGCCATAATTCCAGAATTGACACTTTTTTTTAATCTTTTGTTGAGGAATTGCTAGAATTCTTGAACTTCAGGACGGACAAAGAAGAATTAGGGATATACTAAAAGAAGTATGGATGCAACTACTACGTACACAGGAAAATGAACAAAATCTTAGAAAAGTAAGTTTGAAAGAATGTACTTTTTTATTGAAAAGTTCATTTTATCATGAACACCTTAAATAATGTTTAGATAACTGCATTTTGCAAGCCACGTTTCACTTTTGTAAGTTCATTCATAGTTGAGCTTGAGCCTTCAATAAAATCCATGCTTGTAGGAGAACATTTCTCTTCTTCTTTCCAAAACACGGGCAGAGATGCTGCTTGATCAAATCCGAGGTCAGCTTGAGTTTTTTGAGAAAATATTTACTCAAGCATCTAGTGAACATGCAGAAGTTCACCTCTATAGTATCATGGTAAAGGACATGGTATTGACAGCTACTAAACATGCAAGAAGCATTGGAGATGCATATGCATGTCTGCAGCTGCTCCATGATGATTCTTCATTAGAAAAGACAGATTCCTGTATGAATTTCAATGAAATATTAGACATTGGGCAGGACGATATGTGTAACATTGCTGAACCTGATGAGCTGGTTATGAAGCTCAGTAAGAAAGACTCGGAAATGTCACACATGCATTATCAGACAGATCCTACCGTCAATGATTTGACTCTTATTGACCCAAGTTTCGATTTGGTTAATCTTCAAGGCTGGGGGAGGCACTTAACTCTAGAGGAAAGAGAAATTGCATTCAAGGTTTTCAAGAGATTCTGCAATAAGGTAATTTTCTGTAGTTTATGCACTGATATCTCAAAGACATAAATTTCTATGTTTCACAGGAATTGCATTTTGAACTAATATAGTTAAAGGTGCAGATGGGGAGGGCCCAATTATTGGAGGCAAAACTTGCAGCTGCAGAATTACATGTTGTTGAACTGAAAATTGAAGTTGATGATTTGAGGTATGTTGTTATATTTTAAGTTTTTAACATTTTTTGGAAAAATGTTTTTGTGCATGCAAGCCAGTTTAGCACCTTGCTATTTGAAACTGCAGAATGTTAGTATTGATTGACAGGAATTATAGTTGGTGGAGTTATATAAGTTGTTTTCATTATTTGATAGAGTGATAGATTATTGTAATACAAAAGTTCTATAATTCATTAACTTCAATTGATGGTCTGAATGCCAGAGCTAGATTACAGGTTCTTAATGTGAATTCTCCATCACATATAGAAATTGAATTACAGAAGTTGAGGAGTCAGTGTGATTGTTACAAGAAAGAAATTGAGCTCCTTATGGAACAAGTTCCTACTGCTGAGCAAGAAGCTTACAAGCGGAATGAAATTGCCAAGATTCAAAAGGAAAATACAAAAGCCCAGCTACGATTAAGAAAGCTTGAGAGACAGATATCACATGTTAAGGTTGAAAATATTTTCATATAGCATCTTCGTAGAACTATTTACTTTAGTAAATGGTTCTGAATTAATATTGTGCTTATATATTTTACCTGCAGAAATGGAGAAAGGAACTTAGAAGGCTGAAAGAAGTTGATAGAGAAAGAGATACTTTATTATCTAGGCTAGAGGTAATATTTACTATTGAACACTTTTCTGTGGCCATTTGAATGAACTACCATGCATAACATTTCTTACTGTATTTGTAAACAGGAGGCTCTGAAGAGAAACCGAAGTTTGCAGCAAGAATTAGTAATTTTGAAGGAAAAGACTGCATATTGCTCTACAACAAGGAGAACTACCTCAAAAGTTCAATCTGCCAAAAAGTCTCATCAAGCTCAGGTAAGATGGGATCTATAAAGCTGGATTTGCTTGCTAAAACCAGACGTTTTAACTGGTGGCTAGATGGGTTTCTCTTTTTACTTTATCAAAGTAACTTGAGGATTCACATTCTTCTTGAATCAGATCATTTACCAGTTCCGATTCCATTTTCTGTTTTTCATGTACATTATCCACAGATTGATATAATTCTTTTAAACATAATAAATATTCAATAGGTAACCTATCAGTTCTAATTGTTTAGCGAATCTAATTTTCAACTTATTAAGTATCTTGTGGGGGCAAATCATGAGGCAGAGAAGGGGTCCTGATCATAAAAAAGGTTTTATGTGAATTAACAAGTTTATATTTGCTCATCATGCAGAATGTGGCTGTTTTGGAAGGTTATGTCTTTGAAGCAGAATCTGTAGAAGTTGATGATGCACTCCGGAAGCAAGAAATGGATAAGGAAATTGGATGTGTTAAGCTACCAAGTAGCTCAGCGAAATTGCAAACAAGGCCTCCCTTAAAGAATATTGATGTAAATAGGGAAAAATCTGCCAATAACTCTCAGCCTAATTATCTAAATGAAATTGTTTATAATCAGATTTCAAACAAAGAAAATATCTTAATATTCAAGAAATAAGTCATTTCAGGGCCAATTCATGTTAAACAAACATTGACATGAGTGGTCCTGTGCTAGACATTCTGAAAATTATGAACCTGTAATTTCCTTATAATATATTCTCTCTGTATCATGGTAAACGGTAAACATTATGTAAATATCAAAATTTGTATGTAACATATTTAATTAATTCTGAAAGATTTACAAAATCATCAATGTAATTCTGAATCTACTTTTCTAAGTTCTTTAGTCAGTATTCTTGTTATGTAAGACCTCCTTAGGTTTAGCCACAATATTTTTGCCGTTTCATTATGACAGGCTGTTTTCATATGGGAATCAGTGCAGCTACCTTCATTTATTATTGAGCATTATGTGCATAGGTGTTCCTTAATCTAGGTATATGAATTCATTATCACTTTGGTGTATCGTTTATGAGAAAAGCAAACCTAAATTGGATTGGAATGGCCCGTCTGTCAAGACCAGAGACTGTAAAAGAAACCATCATAAACTAGTTTTTCTTCCCCTTCCAAATGGTTAATCTACCAGAAACACTGGCAAGAGCG
Source organism: Sequoia sempervirens (assembly GCA_007258455.2). Taxonomy (NCBI): domain Eukaryota; kingdom Viridiplantae; phylum Streptophyta; class Pinopsida; order Cupressales; family Cupressaceae; genus Sequoia; species Sequoia sempervirens. The sequence continues at coordinate 107,304,222 of VDFB02193867.1, read as the reverse complement.
TTGAACTTTTAGCCTAAACTAAAATGACCAAAATTAGTATCTGTAATGTCTGTTTTACATTTACTTTTTACATTAAAAGCAGAAATTGTCACGATGAAATCCATGTTAGTAGAATCTTCCCTTTTGTTGAACTTCTTATAAGAAGCTGTATGTAAAACAATTTATATTTCAAATGGCAAATAGAATCTGCTTGCTTACCATTTTAATAGTTGCCTGCAATGGCTGGAGCCCCTTTGATGGCTTCTACGTTTGTGCAAAGGAATATCTCAATGTATTCTTATATATTGGTGTCTTCTAGATTTAAACCCGGTTACATGCAAGCATTGCACCCACAATTTAAACCGGAACGCCTCTCAAACCAGTCAAGCGAACAATGCTTGAGCACTAGTAACGACGATATGGTTTAACATTGATTTCAAAATGTAAATTGAGGTTTAGACAAAGGAGACGATATTATATCTTTGCTGAATTTGCTATAATAACTATATTTAGAATAGTTGATATTTCGATAGATAAATAGAATTCCATCAACTCCAGCCTCCAAGAGCGACCACTCTTCTCTCCTTAGATGTCAACGTGAACACAGTCAGTACGCTCGGTGAGGACATGGCAGTCAAATGTTTCCCAATTTCCTTCTAGAAGAGCCAATGATCGGTTTGCTTGTGGCCGGTCTCAGCTCTCTCACCTTGCATCTCTTCTCAGCCTGATGATCGAGGGGCTTCTGGATAGCTGGACTTTGGCAAATTCCCTATGCCTCTGGTTGACCATTTTTCGTGTATGTGATACTCTAATCTCTGTAGAGGAGGAAAATGAAAATGGCGTGATTACTGATTGGGAGCATATTTTTGATAGTTTGGTCCTCTAGTAATATAGCTCTCACCTCTCAGTGGCTTTGTGTTTTCAGTTTATTGTTGGTATTAAGCTTTGGGGTGTGAATTCTTTCATCCATCTTTTGTATTATATAACACACTTACATTCATACAAAATTGAAAAAAAATAATTTATTTCATTACATAAGTATTTCTATACATGTAATATAAAACATTTATTCATCAACAATTTAAAAAATAAATAAAATTTACATTCATTCCATATATTAAGTAATATAAAACATTTATTCATCAAAAACTTAAAAATAAATAAAATTTACATTCATTCCATATATTAAGGAGCAATCCAATATTTTCCCTCACTCTAAATTAAGTTCAAACACCCTCAAACAAACAAGATGACCAACACTCAATATTTTGAGTAAAATGTTAATCAAGGTTATTGATGATAGATAAAGAAAAAGAAAGCATATTATTTTGAAGATACTATTTTATTTTATAATAGCAAAAATATGGTAAGCAAGTGTATGATCAAATTACAAAAGTAGTAAAATGAGATTTTTTTTTAAAAAATAAAAATTTATTTATGTAAGTTCAATTTGAATGAGTTTGAATTATTTGTAACAAGGATCATGTAGTGATAGTAGTTGTTTTGTAATTGATTTTAAAAATTAAAAACAATTTATTTGAAATAATATAATAATTATGTTATTTTGTAGTTTTTGTTTTCAAACTTTCAATTGTACAATGTGGATAAACAATTTGAAGAAACATGGAAAAATGAGTATGAGAAATTGATTCTAGAAAGGTTAGTTACATCTATTCAATTTTTCAAATGACACAATGTAGACAAAGTTAGACAAATGTTGGCTTGATAACACTTTGAAATCTACGACATAAGCCTTGTATTATTTAAAAATATTATTAAAAGATAAACAAAAAATAATTTAAACACCCTAAATAAAGATTTTGTTTCAGAAGTTGAAAATTTAAACTATATAAATTTATGTTCTACTAAACCAGCCCAAACAATTTGTTGATTTTGATACAACTTTCACCATTATAATTTCATATAAATCATATTTGTGCCCTTAAAATATGATAAGAATTGTCATTACTTGGAACTATTATAGAACGATATGAACAAAATCAACCATCAAACACTTTGGTTTGGCCATTTTCACTAGATCTTCATTTTCATGGCATGTCTTCATTGGTTAGAAGGTAAAATAAGTTTGGCAGGCAATTTAAACATCTTGTATTTTAGTTTGGCAATTGTCGTGTTCATCATTAAATCTTGAAGGCCTCCACAATTATTGTTATATTAAGCCTTTAGTTGTGTTTACAAATGGTAGGCGTATTTGGAACATGTCCAATACCAAGAGGTGTTGGTAGTGTGACTCTAATCAATTTGTGTAGCTTTTCATGCCCATCCAAGACCATTATTTAAACTAATAATCCATTTGATGTAGGTTTATGTTTGCCCAAGATTCGTTTTTTTCCACTAGTTATAGTCACACTAAATTAGAGTAGTGAGAAAAGAACTTGTTTGTTGTGTCTTTGGGTGTGTGACATGTATTCTCTCCTCTTGAGCCTTTGTGCAATCTTAAGGATAAAAAAATCACTTAGTCTCTTTTTTTTCATTCCAAGGAACCCAATGTGTGTAGGCTTTACCCTTGCACTCATGCAATCTTGGGTGATCAATTTCAGGGGGTTTTCCTAGGGATTTGATCACCCTAAGGGACAACCTCAACTCTCATATTCCAATGAAGTATAAAAAGAAAGGGGCGGATTGAAAGACACACCTTAGAAGTGAGAATTTGTCAATCTTGACTAAGCCCCCAAGAATTTCATACCTTGGGGAAGTGAAGGCAAAGAGTGGGTTGCCCTCTCCTCTCAATTCTTTGGCATTTCCCCTTTTATCTATGAATTTGGCCTTACATACCCTTGAGGTATATAGAGGACTACTTAGCAACCTTGTTCATCTTAGCTTATGACCTTTCGGTTGTCCCATTTGTGGCGTACCAAATAATAGTTAGGTTTGAGAAGTTACAACATACTTTTATGTGGCAAAGATAGACCTCACTTTGGCTAAGGCTTAAGCCTCCAATATAAGAAGACTAGAATGAAGGGATAAGAGGATGTAGCTCCAAGGACTGTTGCAAAGGATCCTCAAACTCCACACACAAATGAAGTTGTGCCACCTTCCCCTAACCCATCTACTCATCCCTCATCTCCCAACTCTACCAAATTCCTCCAATCCTTCAAATCCATAAATCATCCATCCTTAAACATAAAAAAACTCCATCTATGTACACCACTTCTAGAGTCCATCCATGCACTCCTTGCTAGCAATGTCGAACATTCATCCTCCTTCATCTCCTCCAAACTAATCCAACTATGCCAAATCCTTACTCCAAAGCATGCTCCCACATGTTCTCCAAATCATGATCAAAGCATCCCTTCCACTCCCTCTCAAGCTCCCCTACCATCCTCTCATGAACCTATCGCCTTGATCACACCTATCCATGAACCACCAACCTATCAACTGGGTTCTTCCACCTTCATTCAATTTGATTTCCTTGAAGAACCCACAATCCCTTCCATCTCCTATCCCCTTCAAAATGGGCTCTTGTCTTGCTTTAAAAATAAGTATCCCATTAGCAAGAGGGTTTGTCAAAACATGCACTATGAAGACAAAGGGTTAGAGCTTCATGAGCAAGGCATCTTGCAACCCCTTCATATCAAAGAAAATTCAAATTCTCATGGCATTGGCTATATAGCTCATTCTCAAGATATTGGTATTCCTCCCAAATTCCCCCCATCTAAGTCCAAACATCCCCATCCCTCATTTTCCAAATATATTTTGGGCCCTTATGTCCTAAAGACCATTCCTTCCCCTTCCAAATCCATTTTGGGCCCTTATATCCTAAAACCACATCCTTCATCCCATCTATTCAATTTGGGTCCTTACATCCCTCAACTCACTATCCTCATCACTCCTATCTCAAAATCCCTTCATCCTACCCATCCATCACCTCAAATCCCTTATCCATATCCACATAGGCACACATCCTTGAACCTTTTCCAACATCCTCCCTCTACACCCCATCCATAGGATCTCCAAATCATTCACTTTCATGCACCCATACCATTGTTATTGGAAACAATTTGGATGCCAAAACAAGAATCCATAAAGTTAAAATCCCACAAAAATCCAAGGATCACCATGCCTAAAAAAAAGACATGCTACGGTGAAGAAAAATCTGATAAAAAAACAAGCTTAATCTAAAAGGCCAAAAATTCCATGGTGAAGAAATTAAAAATAAAAACCATGTGCATTCCAAAGCCAAAAAAAAAGGAATGCATCCCAAAGGACAATCCAAATCAACATTCAAATATTCTCCTCCAAAAGCTTTGTCCACTCTTAAGTCTTCCAATCATCCATCTAAGAATCTCCCATCTTCCCCATTTATTTTGAGCCTCTATGTCACTAAATCTACTATCACAAGTTCTCTATCAACTGCTCAATCCATTTTGGACCCCTATACCCCAAAATCTACTTCTACTCCTATATCTAAATCTTAAAATTCATAAACCTTCACAACACCACCCCTCCAAGGGTGTCAATGTTGGTCTTCACAACATTCTCTAGTGATCCAAAACTCTTCCAACACCCCATCCATTATCCAAAATCCATTCTCCATCACACACCTTTAATATTTTGCATAATATCCATATCCCCCCATCTTCCCACCCATTGCATTCCCTTTTCCATCATTTTATTGACATCTATAATCATATGTCTAATCATCATGATCTATCATAACACCTCTTCAAAGGGATACCATCTGCGAAACTTGATGCTTGATTCCTTCCTTTATTTTATATCCACTATCTTTCACACTCACTTATCCACATCCTTATCCTCATCTTTCCTCATCCATCCCATACAAAAAAATCAAAAAAGAAAAGAAAAGAAAGAAATAATTTGTCCAATGTTGAAAACCACTTCTTATGGCACCTTGGGCAAGTACCACAATGAAAACTTTACAGAGTTTTATAGAGTCTGAGAAAGAGGAAGCTTAACCAGCGAGATGGAAGTTAGGCAAGTTGTCATCCTTCATTGAGGATCCAAATTAGTTGATTCTATTCCATCTAGTGGCTTCGCCCCCAGGCAAGAAGGTTTCTATCTGAGCTCATGTGCCCATCCAAGCTACTGTGGGAAGGAAGGGCGGTTCAACATGTCTACCTCTCGGCTCTTCTTCGACATCTACCGACTACAATTATCACCTCAAGGGCGAATGCCCTAAATTCTGACCTGTACTTCATGGTCGACCTGAGGCGTATCTATATCCTCCCACAAATATAATCTACCAACTATAATTCTTAATTAATTAGTCAATTAATCAGTGAAAAGGCGAACCCCACCGACCTGCCCTTCGAGACCGACCCGACCCTTTGGGACCGACCTATTCACCTTAGGTCGGTACAACTTTGCTACTGACCTAAGGAATGTATGGTCGGCCTCAAAGGGCAGGTTGGTGGGGTTTGAGCCTTAAGGTAAATTAATTCACTTGCTAGAATACACTAAAATAAGCTAGAATAAGGGGGTCAGTCATGTCCACGAGACTTTTGATCCCTGGTACCAAAGCTAAATTCTATTGGGCTAGTCCAGTCATATGGGAGGGAAGGCCCAACTTTCTTGGCTTCTTTAGATTGGAAAACCGAGCCAAAAATGAGGGAGGGAACCCAAACCAAAGAACAAAGAGTTATTGTTAGAAGGAAGGCAGGTTGGACCATAGAACAATAGGCTAGTCAAGAGAATTGAAAATGGACGTTGATTCAAAGAACTATGGCTACCGGTTGGGTCTAACTCACTATTAGAACTATCCCTCGGTGGCCAGCCATGTTACGTATATAGCCTTTCTTCCTCCCTCATGAATTCTCTTCCTTCCTCCACAAAGTAACCCAACACCAGCGACCGACCCTACTTTGAGACCGACCATACTCCCCTTTGGTTGGTGGGTTACTTAGGTCAGTGGGGTTGGGACCGACCTATTCGCTTTAGGTTGAGCTCCTCCTTTCCTTCCTTCCTCCACAAAGTAACCCAACCCCACTGACCAAAGGCGAGTATGGTCAGTGGTTACTTTGGGACCGACCTATTCGCTTTAGGTTGATTGAGCTCCTTTCCTTCCTCTAGGATGAGATTAAATACCTCCCTCGTCTGGAACTACCTCCCATCCTCAATGAAATCAACTACCTAGTCCCATCCTCACAGAGCTAGAAATGTTGGAAGCTATGGCCCCAACCTGGATAGTAGTTGAGTCCTTAACCAACCAATCTCAGAGATGACTACCTATTATAGTTGGGTGTTACCATCATGAAAGTTAGGAAAGTTTCCATCCTTAACCGAGGATCCAAATTAGTTGATTCACACTCACTTATCCACATCCTTATCCTCATCTTTCCTCATCCATCCCATACAAAAAATCCAAAAAAAAAAAGAAAGAAAGAAATAATTTGTCCAATGTTGAAAACCACTTTTTATGGCACCTTGGGCAAGTACCACAATGAAAACTTTACAAACAGGTGTCATGTGTAATCCACCATCCTCTTCCACCCTACACTTTGTGGAAAGCTTCCTCCACTCCATCCCATCTCCCTCATCTTATCTCCCTCTTCACATCTACGTCCATCTTATTCCCACTTTCCTCTTCCCATCCTATCCAATTCATCCCCTCTTTCTGCCTTTCGATCTTGATAAGGCCTAGGGGAAAAATATCTATATATGATTTGGATAATACAAACCTTGTGTACTATCCTTCAATCTCATGTATCCTATACCACCTTCCATCCTCAATTGCACTACAACTAGTGGGGGGAATGTTGTTCCTTTGTAACATAGTCTTTGGAGCTACATCCTTCTATCCATCCAATAATCCCCCATCCTCCTATCTTCCTTCCAATCATCCTCCATCCTTGTCTCTTATCTAAGAATCCATCCATCCTTACATCCTTGTCACAAACCTTGGTTCTCCCTTGTCATCAGTTCCCATCAAATTTGTTTATCCTCCTTCCATCCAAAAATCCCAAAGAACCCCATCTAAAGATAATCAATCCTAATCCATGCAATCTACTAATGCAAATTAGTGCATCATCCAAAATCATCCATTAATTTTGATCCCACATCAACTACTAATCCATGATCCACTTTAATCTAATTACCAATATAGTATACATTATTCCCACTCCTCGTGTTGTTATTGTAGTGTTGAAAAATGTGCTCCTTTACATTTTCTCACTATGTTTGCATCCCCTTAATTAATCAAAATTAATTAAGCCTTCAATTGGCCCAATTATGTATTCACAAGCCTAATTAATTTTTTTCTCCAAAAGGGAAACTGCATTTAATCAATGCCTACACTTAATTACACATTTTGGAAAATATGTGTCCTAGGTTTAGGGCCTAGGACCCATTCACCCAAGGGAAAATGGGTCCCCCTTAAGTCTCAGAACCCATTTTTTAATATGTTTTTGGTGGCATTTAATGATCTAAATTCAAATTGCAAAGATCGGCTTGTGGTGTTTAATTGTTGGGTAATTAAGGAAACACCTATAAATACAAGGTATTTTTATCAAATTCAAATCCTAAGCAATCCTAAGACTTCAAGAGATCAATCCTAAGAGCAAAGATTTTTGTCAAGAGCATTGGAGAGCAGATTTTTCAGTCATTTATTGCAACATTCAAGATCCTATCATGATGTCAAGATTTATGTGTGTTCATACATGTTTTTGGAGCTAACATTGTGATGAAGGTTTCAAGTTTCAAGCAAGCATTCAAGCATCAAGATCTATCATCCAATCAATCCATTTCATGCAAGATCCAAGCCTTAGAGAGATGTGTTAGACTTAAATCCTCTAAGGGAAATCATTAAAGAGTTTGGTGAGGTGTAACAAGCTTTGTTCATTCATCAATTCCTTCATTTTTTCATTATTTCATTATCAAGGTTTAATTACCAAACTAGGGTTTGACCAAGGCAAACCCTTATCCACCAAAAAAAAAAAAAATTCTCCTCTCTTTATGTTTGCAGATTTGCAGGTGAAGAAGGATTGAAATTGGATAAAAAATGCAATTTTGCAAAGTTGTCAAAGTTGTCATCAAAATTTTCAGGACACGAAAGCTCACCTATAGGTTTTATTTGCATTTTTCCAACAGTTAAACTTGGGGGAATCAGAAGCTTAGATCCGAGCTCTGAGGATTGTAAAAAGAATTTTCAGATTCCTTTACAAAAACCCATTCACCCCTAAGTGAATATGTTCTTCAACAGAGCCTGAGCCCCACTTTTGGAGCTAGGTAAACACCATCCTAACCTTCTCAGATCTACTAGTTAATGGTTGTTTATGTCAATGTTATCATAATACTTTGTATTTCAAGTGTTAGATCTCATAGGTTTGATTGTAAAAGCACTTTTATTCTTCTCCCAAAACTATTGTTTAATCATTTCTATCATAAGGAAGTTAAGGCAACATAGTGTCCAAACCTAGGGTTGACTCACCTTGAGGGTTGCAAGTCAACTATAATCATTTGTGGCACTATCCTTCTTCCTAATGAACATGGAAAAGGTGAATTTGTGATTAGGTGGACACCCCCTTTTTCTTTAGGCATAGGCCCCTCATTTCACATCCCATTTTTAGGTCTCCTATCCATCTCCCCCATTTTCCTATGTTTCATTTTTGTGAACTCAACATGAAACAAAATTCACAATCTGCAACCTGCAAAACAGAACTTAAACATCAAACTAGAGACACAACTTTATTTTTTTCAACTCCTGTACAAAGACTCATTCACCCTTGGGTGAACCTGTCCTTGTATAGGTGCTTTTTCAAAATTTTGGGCATCATTTTGTCTTTGTTTGCTTCATTTAATTTTTTTGTTAGTTTTTTGTTTCAGTTTCAGAAAACAAAAAAAAGTATAGTTTCTTGCATTAAGATCAATTGGTCAAATTAAGTGCATTGTTTGAAATTGTAATTGGCATTAAAAATAAATCATTTTTAGGTTTTTGCATAACATAATCAATAAATTATCATGTTTCAAGTCTGAAAATTACAAAATCTTTTTATACACTTGCATTGTGATTCCTACTTTTGGGTGTTCATTACATTTGCATAGTACCTTTTCTCCATTTTGGGTGCACTTTGGTTTGGTGAAACTTGTATGAGCTTCACAACCTGGTGTCATATTTCCAATACTTTAGCGAGACGTAGTTCAAGACTCATTCCATCCCATGCTAGTACATCTGTCATGGATCTGGAGTTTTCTAACTCTTTCACTCATAGTGTTGACACTAGTCAACCCATTATAGATCATAGCTTTGATACCAAGTTTCCCATGACTACTTTACCAACAACCAATGTAACTGATGTTGACACAATTGTTGCTAATGTCCCTCAAAAGAAGCTAAAACAAATGGATGAAGCCTTAGAAAAACTTCAAAACTTTGTGAGTGCTAAATATAATTCTAGTACTACGGTTCCTGTCATAAATAACATGAAGAAAATGCTTGGTAATGAACAAGGAATAGAAATTGTGTGTAGTCTAGCCTATATAATTGAAAATAATGTTCCTACAATGGCTAATTGTGCTTAAACTTTGGGGTACACTCAAAGTGAAGGTGAAAATCAAATTCCCCCCTACAACTGTGGCCTCTATTCCTACATACACTTAGGGTAAACCAATAATAATGGTTTACAATTCATATGAGGAAGGAAAAATGGATTTTCTGGGGGAAATCATTTTGAGGGGGTTCGCTCGAACTTAATGGTTCGAGTGAACCCCCCCATTTGGGCAGATTAATTTGCAATAAAATAATAGGGTTCGAGTGAATGGGGGTTCACTCGAACCCTTGTTCTAGGGTTTTTTTAAAATAAAAGTTTTTATTGTCGAAAATGACAGTTTCATTCTTCACTTTGTAGTGGTGAACCAAACGCTCAAACCCCACCAGGTGAACAATAGCATATTCAAGGTGACTAGGAAGAAGTTCACCACCCTCCATGATCAGGGCACCACTCCTTCCAGGTTGGTTTCCTCTGCTTCAAGTTTTATTTTTGATAATGCTTCCACATTTCACATACATGTCTCCAAGTGTATCAAACAGTTCACTTGCCTTGTCAAATAGTTCACTTGCATATCAAACAATTCACTTGCCTTGTCAATGCTTCCACAATTCACATACATGTCAAACTGTTCACTTGCCTATGCCAAAAGGGAAGCTCTGCCACAAGCAGCATCCTGCTTGCCTGTGCCAAAATGTGAGCTTTGGAATAGGGTATCGACACACCTAGTTGCATTTGCTTGAAATTTTCTAAATTATTTTCAACAAATCCATCGATTAGAACACATTTCTTGAGGCTATCAGTCAAACAGTTCACTTGCCTTGTCAATGCTTAGCAGGGAAATTTCCATGATGGACATCCATACCCTATTCCAAAGCTCTCAATTAAGTCAGTCTAAGCCACCAATTGATGCCCAAAATCATCATAATTGATTACTTAGTTTTCATATAAATGATGTTTCCTACAAGTTGTTTATAGTTATTCCACAGGTTAGAGAAATATGATTCCTTATAGAACTTAAAAATATGATGCACAAAATGGATTTGTTGAAAAGGGTTTAGAAACTTTCAAGAAAATGCAATTGGCAGGTGTAAAACCACATGCAACATCTTCCCTGCCAGTGCCAAAATGGGAGCTCATGTTCTATTATACTCAAATTCCTTTTTAATCAACTCACCAATTTTAGAATACTATAAAATTTATATTTTTCACCCATGAGACAAAAATAAGAACTAGGTATACTTATTATTCCCTTTATGAAAAATATTGTAGCCACTAAATTATTCAATTGGTAACAAATATCATATTTTACAATTCTTCACTTGTACTTGGGCAGTTTGAATGGACCAATATCTAAGTACCTTCTAATCAAATGATAGGATTTCAAGAGTAAATGAACTGTGTTTCTATTTTTTCTCCTTTAACTCCTCTATTAAAAATGGGTGCATTCTTGGCATGCGATCTTACTACATGAACTTTTTGATTCACAATTACATAAAAATAATTGTAGTCATAATAGGTATTCCTTCATTATATGTGCTTGCATGCAATTCCTTGAAAACCAATATGGATAGGAACCTTACAAATAGGTATTTAGTTCATCAACAGTGAAGAAAACTCCATTGATAAAAATATTTATCTATTTAGTATGGAGATTGCAAAAACTACCCCTCTTATGCCCTACACGAATTGTATGTTTTGGGATACAACTATTAATTCTCAATAGTTGAGAATCATTAGATTTTCCTAGATCATATGTAACAAGGGCACCCACATTGCATACAAATGACTAGAACTTGTATTTCTAAATAGTTTAACATTTAGACCATTTCTTCTTAGAATTTTCAAGTGAAAAATTATAAATTGAATAATATTCAACTTTCTCAATCTTGGTAGATACACACCATCTCCAACTCAATTCTCTAATACATCAAATATTTCATGCTCCTAAGACCACTACTTTTCCAAAATAACATCATATCTCAATGTAGGCTTAGGAAGATTCAACATTTCTTAGAAAGAAACCCCATTCAAAACTATTATAAGTTGTTACTTTGCATTCCTAATACAAACTTATTTTATAGTATAGTGTCAAAAATATATATGCCAAGTTTTATGAATAATTAAACACATTGAATTGCTTAGTAGATCTGTGCAAATAGGAATCTCTTATTCTTTTAGCATTGGTCACCACATCTCCTTTGTATTTTAGCCAATCCTTAAAGATGTAATAAATTTCGAGTTAAAATCTAGAGTCTTGTGTGGATGTGGTAGAGTATCTTTATTTTTTGATAGTCTAGATGTCATTTAGGTCCTCCATTTATTATATTAAGCTTAATGAACCACTCTAGTATTGTTTTTTTTTACTTCTTCATTTATACAATATTTTTCAAATAAAATTATTCATGTGTATATAGACTAAAATTTGTAGGGATATAATTAAGAGATTAAATCTATAAAAAGGATAAGAATATGAAATTTTTCACATCGCTTAATAAAGAGGCTAGTTCCATATTTTATCTTTTCATATTAATACGAAATTGGATGGTTTATATTTGATAGGAATGCCTAATAACCTAATAGTTCAAGTATCATTTGATAGTTAGAAGAGGATCTTAAATTTGTGTCAAGGATTGATTATATAGAATAAGCCTTCACCTATTACTTGAACACATATAAATAGTTCCCAACTCTTAATTCAATCCTCATTTATTCTTGTAATTTCACTCCACTACTACAATTATATTACCTCAACTTAGCCCAAATTTTCTTGAGTTTTTCTTTGGTTCACTTTGTTATCCTTAGATTTTACCATTCAATAAATTTATCTTGATTTTTTACCTTTTAGTCAACTATCCTACTTGCTCCTTCTAGGACCTCAATGTAGTACCTCTAAGTAAATTAACATACAATAGAAAACATTCAAAGATCCTATTCTTAGAGGATTTTTTCACAAAATATACACACAAATACAAGGAATATACTTTTATAATTGAATCCAATTTACATGAATATGAATATTATGTTCACATTTAATCATCAAAGATATGATTTAGACCTATACCTTCTATAGGCCTTCTTTGGGTCTCATATTCTCAAATTTAATTTACTTTTCAAGGTGTTTGATATTCTTCACTTAAATGGTACATGTTTATATAAATTCATTAGCCTCTACCAATTTAGACCACCTAATACTTATACTAGAGTTTTGAGTTCCTCGTCCTTGAATCCTATTGGATTATCAAGTTGACATCTTTAAATTTAAAATACTCATCTAAGATCTTCATATGTTAGGGAATATATGAAATTATTGTGATCTTTCTAGGCCATGAAAAATATTTAACTTAAAGTTTGATTGGGCCTCCTTTTGTTGTTACACTTTAGTAGGAAACTTTTCCCCTTAATATTTATTGGCTTAGTAGTTTGGCTACCCCTTTTTATCCATCAATCATGACCTCATTTCCTAGTATTCAAGTCTTATTTGAGATGCCTTAGTTTTAATATAATTCCTTGGAAATATTGTCGTTATCTTCTCTATCCATACTATTTTGTATTTTCATTAAGCTATTTATGCTAACAATTTAGGCTTTCCTATTGTCACTGCATTTGACACTTGGAATCAACTCCTATGTGTTATTGCTTTATACATGTACATCATCATCATCCTCAACAATACTCTCATCCCTTGAAATAAAATAATCCCCTTCAAAACCTAGCTTGGCCAATCTATATCACCAAAAACCTATATATTTGTATGAATACATGACTTGTATTGGGTTCTTTATAAGAATATGTACTTGAACATAATTTAATATGAAATATTATAATCTTGGTCCATTGGTATATAATCACTTATCAAGTTCTAGTGTATTTATTTTAAATTGATCTATAATCATGGGTCTAATTAAAAAGTATTCTAAGCCTAGTGATCCTTGATTGAAGGCTTTGTCTTGCTTAAAATCAGCTAGAATATTCTCTTAAAACCTCATAACTCATCCAAGTATATCATTTCATTGAAACATTACAAACAGGTGATACATTTGCTAATTCATGTTCATTTAAATGTTCAATCATCATGTTCTAGAACTAATTAATTTATTAATTTAGGTTTATTTTTGTTGATGTATATGCATTTCAAGCTTCTCATCCTTGTCTCTAGTGGTCAAATTTGTTGTTTCTATTAGTAACCTTATCAAATTTGGCAGTTTTATTTCATGGATCTTGTCATTCGTAACCCTTTAGGTTGCATTTTTCAGATTTATATATGGTTGGTTAAGTGTGTTGTTTGTGCTTTAGTCAAGTCAATTCCTCTATTCCAGATACATTTTCTGATGTAATGCAGGACCACAAAACTCTCCACCAAAACTCAACTTGACAAGAACACAACCAAACCTTGTTGTCCTTGCAGCTAGGTCTCAAACCTTCTTCACAAGACTCTTAATTTTCAAGTCACCAAACTGAGAACAAGGCCCAAAATCACAAGTAGATTCCTCATAATACCTTAAACAACTTCAAATAACAGACACCAAAATCAATTTCCAACTCAAACATCTCAAATAAGAGAACTCATAAAAATGGACTATTCTAACCGGCCTAAATAGGCTTCCATTGATCATTCTATCTTGCTTTTGCAACAATTAAAGACTCTCTCTTGTCTCTCAATGTGATTAAATGGCATTCAAGACTCGACAATTGAACCTTCTTCAAAGTATTTTATCACCACTCAAAATGGAAAACAACAAACTTTGCAAGTATTGTCCTAAATTGGACTGTGATAACTTTGTCCCAACATGACATTCAATGAACGAAGGCCTCAAACTTATCAATACACCAAACCAATCCAGAAATGGACTCACATACACCCAATCACCCCTTTAAATCAATAGAACTCATGAAGGACTTAAAAATCACAGTCAAAGCTCATAAAATCCTCGATGTATTCTAGTTTTACCAGTCTTTTACAACAATAACAAACCTAGGGATTTGTTGAATCAACCCAAAATCACCTTTCCACGCTCTGCAATCTTGAGATTATTTAAAATACTCTTCAAATAGTCTTCTCACCAAATTTTAGGAGATTTCAACGGTGAATATAAGAGTAACACAATTTTGAAACACATTGTTTACCTTGAAAGAGGGTTTTACCCGCTTGGAGGAATTCTCTCATAAATTTTACAAACTTGAATCATTTTTTATGAAACCAAAAAAAATTTAAAGTAGATTCTCAGGGCTATTACATAACGTGGAGGAGGAGAGGATTTATTCACAAAACATGGCTGTACAGTGGCCTGAAACCAAGAATTTGTAGGAAATTAACAGAATAACAAAGTATTTTATTGATTTCTTCAATTATACATCACCCCTCAACCTATCTTGAAGTTTGTGAGGCTTCAACATGTCTTAAATAACCAAAAACAATGCTTAAAACTACCTCTTCAACTACTTGTCTCTTCACCTTCCTCATTCTTGCAATTTGTTGCATTTTACAATATTGCATTGACAACTTTTGTCAATTTTTTACAACTTTAACATTTAAAGATTTTGTTACACACTTGGTCATCCTACATTTTGGTGTACATTTATAGAATGAATGCATTAGAGAAAGCCATTCATTAACATAAAACTTATATTTTTTCCTCCTCTTTAACTAATAAAATACAATATCTTTTTAATAGAGTTTTGGGTGCCTCTTCTGGAAGAATTTGATACTTGATAAATAAGAGCTTCTCTCCATAGGATTCATTCTCAAGAGATTCTTAATTCTTATTTGAATACTAGCACTTCAAAGATTTATAATTAGAGAATCTGCTTAAATTATTTTCTTAGGATATGGCATGGTTTGATTATAAGATGGGTAAATCAATGGTGTATTATGTATTGATTTTTAGGGCTCATAAATATAATCTTTGTTGGATAGGATCCCTTGAATACTGGACACCTCTTAGACTATTGCATGTAGTCACTCCTCCACCTCTTCAATAGTTTCCAAAGATGCCAAACATTAAAATTCAAACCTATAATGGGAAAAAAAAGCATCTATGACATGGGAAAAATTATTAAAATTAATTCCTCCTTATGTTTCTCTCAAATGCAATTCTTCCTCAATTCCTTTGTCAATTTCTTGTCTTAAATAATTTTATAAATGTTCAAGAGACAAACATTAACATGGAAATGCTCTACAACCTCAACAAAATCCCATCCTAGAACCTCTTTAATGTCATTGATAATATCTCCACCTTATAATAATAAGACCATGTTATCCTAGTAATCTATTGTTTCTCCCAATAAATCCATTTAGAAAATCTCTCCAACCAATCAAATGTGGAGTTGAATTTTTATCTAAATAAAAAAGCTAGATTGGGTATATGAAAAATAACGAGTGTAGGCAGAGAAGCTAGAGATTTTTCCATGAATAAATTGTAGGAATCCAATTATATAACCTTTAATTATCATCCCATCATTTGTGAGTCATTCATCCCACTTCAGGTTATTAATGGAATGAAGGGGAAAAAATCATTTAAGGAGTTACATGCCGCATGATTGTATGATCTAGACAAATTTTCATATAATTTCCAATTATTAAATCATTCATGCTATAAATCCCTTGATTTGAAAAGAAACATGTTGTCTTGTTTCCTTCATGGTAACAACATAGTTATAGAATAATTTTAGTGAATTAAGGATTTCCCTTGCCTTATATAGTATGATGTTTTTCTTCTAATTGATCAATTATATTTTCATGATGCTAAATATAGTTTCCATTGAATATCCTTCAATGATGACTAAATTGATTTTACATGACCACTAATGTTAAGTAATGATGCTTTCCCTTTATTACTAGTTCTAGGAAATAAATCTTAGATGCAACCTTTATCAAGATTTTTTAAGTCTTTAATGGCACATTTTGTACTAGAGTGCCCTAGGTTTCCCCTCAAAGAACCATCAAAATTAAACTTTCACCTGGTTTCTTATGGAGGAATCCATCTAATATGATCTCAACAAGGGTGATATTTGAACCCAAGAATTATTTAAATTGATAAATATATTAAATTAAATATGTAAAATGTTTAGAAAATTAAATAAAATAGTGAAAATGTTTTTATGAAAAACTATGATAGTTGTTGAATGTTGATAGGCTATTGTCAGGTCCTAACACTTTAGTTAATAAGCGAATTAATATGTTGATCGGGTAGTGTCCAAAGGCTATATGCAATAAAATACATCTCAACTATCTCTCTCTTAGGCTTTCTAAATACCGAACACCTGAATGAAACTTTTAAACTAGAGAGCCTCTAAACTTAGAAAGCAGGAAATAATCTTTCTAGAAAGCTAGAAATAATTAAACTAGAAAGCAGAAAACTATGAATCTGAAAAGCATCACCACTAAGCTAGAAAGCATGGAAATGATTAATCTAAATAATGTATAAATTTTTGAAGAAGTAAAACTTGTCAAGAAACTAGGAAACATGTATCTAGTGAAAAAGATAACAATCCAAACAACTTAGCATGAAACGATTTAACAATCTGAAACAACTAAAGGAAGGTGCTCTAGAATTTTAGATTTTGAATTCAAAGACTACGGACTTAGCTACAACTTGCAGGATTGACATTGATAGCATGACACACATGAAAATAAATTCCTATTTCAATTATTATCTACTAAAAGAAAATACATAAAGAGAAGTAAAATACTTATCTATCTATCTATAACTCTAGAGTGGCCAACTCTTGGTGTTTCTATAGCTATCTAAGATCACATGCACTAGTAATCTCTAAGTTACTTCATTCAAGGGACTCCATTCACATTGCTCAGTAATTCAAAGAGTGGCAGGAAAACTCATTTTTATTCATATGGTAGTTTAACTTTAAAAAAGACATTGGCAGCATGACGATATTCTTCTATATTCATCATTTTCAACAATTACATAATTATATGAAAGTGGTTAACAAAATCCTACTTTCTAGTTAATAAAGTCTTCAACAGATTGTCAACAACTAATGGACTTTAAATCCCATAACATGAAGTATTAAAGAGGCTCGGTACGAGCCATAAAGTTTTAGAACTAAAAATAACAGAAACTATGAAGACTCGGTCCATAACATATGATCCTGAAATTCTGATGCCCACTCACTTGTCTTCAACCGTGTTGAAACCTACATTAATTCCCTCTTGACTGGAATGGTAATCGGTGGTGGAAGTTGACTTGTAGAATGCTCAAGAACTAAACCATTAAATCAACACAAATTAGCTTATTTTGACTAATTTCAAGAAATAAAGTTTGCACGCCTATTCACAAAAAGAGAGCAATTATTTATCCTAAAGGTAATTAATTGACAGGGTAAATTGGGCTGAAAGGTATAAGTTTGCATATTGAGTCCATTATATTGATGAGGTTATTTTTACCTCATCAAATGTTTTTTTGTTAATGGTATGAAAATATTATTGATGATTAGATGAATTATTTGAACTAGTGAATGGTCTATACCTCATACCAATCCAATTAACCTTTAGTTTTTCAAGGATCTTGGCCAAAGCTACTACTCTTCTGTAGGACCATTTAATATTAAGAGGTGAGATCAATTCTCTTTTCCTGAGATACATAGGAAGAGAGGTATACCGTTCTTCACATGCATGCCAATCTCTTCCCGTCAATTTTGGTCCTTGTTCTTGAAAGTGATCATAGCACAACCTGGGGTTATTATTGTACTTTCCCTGTACTTCCTTTTTAAGTCGAATACTCAAAAATTGTGCCTTGAAAAAGAAAGGCTTCCTATGAGGATATCTCATTTGCAACCCCATAGTACTTTCTACATGTGCATACTCTCTTGATCTATCTTGCCAATGAAGCTGATTTCTCCTTGTAGACAGGAATGATCTCAATTATACTTCTCCCAAAAAGAAATTAACAAAGAAATCTGTATATTCTTCCAGGAGAAAATTATGAACAAAGAACTCACATAGCAAATCTTGTTGTTCATGGAGTGACTCAACAAATGTCTTTACAAATCTCCTGTCATTAGGATCATGTGGCTGATTTTGGCAAATTATTTGTAATTTCCATCTTAATAGTTGTTCATTAAGAACATAGAGTACAGCCAAGATGGTCTTCTATAGGCTAATGGTAGTTCACCAATTTCACAAGCATCCTGTTTACCCCTATATGCTTTATGAAATGATTCTTTTAACATTACCAATTCCCTCTTCAACCTATTATTCTCAAATTCCACATCCCTTAAAAGATAGCATTGCTCTATCCATTTCATTAGTATTGGGGGGATGCGTACTTGGAACCATTCTATGACAATGGGTTCAGTTTGTGTCTCCTTTGACTCCAAAATTGGTTTAGTGTCACTCTCTTGCAAGTATTGCTCTAATTCCACAATCTACTCATAGAAGCGTTCAATTCGATTTCCTGTCTATTTCTTTCTTCTTCAAAAGTACTAAATAATTGCATAAAATTATTTTTCAAATCTTGAATATGTTTATCTCTATCAGACAGAGTAACCTTTTAATGCTTATCTTGTTGATTCCATTGTTGAATATGGTACTGCAGTTTCTCAACGAGTTTATCTTTTTCCTCCATCTGTACTATCAATCTTGCAATTTCTTGGTCTCTTTTATTTACAATGGTAGCTTGTACCTCAATCTCCTCTTTTTGCTAGTTAATTTGTGCTTCATCATTTTGTAGCCTAGTTCTTAATTCCATAATTTTTTCTTTTAATTATTTTAATTCTTCATCTCTCTAGCTAGATTCTATATCCCGTGTATCCATAGAGAAGGATGAATGAGGAATTTGTACATCAATATGAGGCACATTTTCTTCCCTAGTATCCATAGGTAAGGATGAGTGAGGAATTTCTACATCAACATGAGGCACATTTTTCTCAATTTCAAATATGCTTCCCACTCTGTCAAGAAAAGGAGAAAGTCCTCCCATAGGTTCATCTTCAATCTGCACTGAATGTGGTGATTGTGTTTTCTCCCCCTCCTACTCTTTGGGTGATGGGATTTCCTTGTCGTCTTCCCTAGGGAATTGATCACCCTTCTTTTCTGTTTCATTTATTTCCTCACTACCAGGCGGACTTTCAATTTCCACTATCTTTGTTTAAGTTCCCATTCTTCTTCGTTTCTTTTCTTGCCACTTTGCAAAATTCTATGAAACTCTTCAATACCTTCCTTACTAAATTATAGACAAAAAAAAGAACTTTGTGTTGATATACCCAATGGAGGAGGAATTAATCACCTTTCTTGTCACCTTACTGAGTAATTATGGTGAGTTTTCATGGGGAATTATGCAACCATTGTCGTACTTTTAGCAATCATGTGATGGCTCAAGTTTCAAAATGACAAAAGGGAACGGTTCATGCCAATTAATTAGCCTTTATTCAAAATAAGTACTAATCTTTAAATAAATAAATTCGCATGCACCTTACGTCTTGTCACTAGATAAAATGTCACTTACTTGTCTTGACGTAATTGGATAGTTATTATGATTGGGCAAGGGTGGCGGTGGATAATAATGACATGGATGTAATAGTTGAAATGGCAACGAAAAATTATGAAAAAAAGGGGTGTCAATAATTTTATTTATTATGGGAAGATTTATTATGATGTGACATAATGATTATTAGGGAGTAGATCTCGGGGTGACAGAAAATCAAATGAGGGGTATGCGCGAAACTTAGGAAAAATCAAAATATTGAAAAGGAAAAGCTTACAAAAATTTAGGGCATTGCCAAAAAATGCAACCGGAATAAAAGGAAAAGAAAGTTCCAGAACATCATGGAGAGATGTCTCAGAATGTAGCAACAAGATTGAAGATTCTGGAGCATTGTTGAAGGATGCAGCCAAGACAATAACTAAAATTTCTGGAGCACCGTCGAAAGATGTAGCTGGAGCAGCAACCAAAACTTTCGGAGCATCGTCAAAAGATGCAGTCGGAGCAACAACCAAAATTTATGGAGCATCATTGAAAGATGCAGCTAGAGTAGCAACCAAAATTTATGGAGCACCATCAAAAGATGCAGCCAGGGCAACAACCAAATTTTTTGGAGCACCCGAGCAATTTTCAAAGCATCGTTGAGAGATGCTGCCGAAAGGAAGAAACAAAAGAATTCTGGAGCATCACTGAAAAGATGTCGTCAGAAGGAAGAAATATGTGACATTTTGGCCTTGGCCTCCCGAAGCATCATTGAGTGATGCATCAAAATGCAAGATCAGGATGAGGAGTGGGACAAGTTTTTTGTACAGGTTCTGGAGCATTGCAACAACAAGTTCTGAAGCATCGCAACAACCGTGCTGACAAGTTCCAGAGCATCATAGCAGGGTGCACTGAAATTGTGTTTTCCAAAAAGATGAAGTCCTGCAAAATATAGATAAAATTTAGTCAAGTCCAAATGGCGAAGTTGATGAAGAAATTGAAGAAACTTTCTAATTTTATTTTTTTAATTTTTAGTTTTAAAATTTTTTTTTGGTTATATTTATTTGAAAAAACTATATTGACCCTTCCATAGCAGAGTCAATGCACTGGATTTCTCCTTGCATTTCTACCATTTTTGTAAACTCTTCTTTATTAATGGGCTTATGGTAGATGCGTAATCGGTGTCTATTAACTAGAAGAGTTCAGGTATCGCCATCAATAGGTTTCAGTTGGACCGAACCATTGGCAAACACTTCAAAAATTTCATATGGTCCAAGCCAGTGTGTTGTGAGTTTCCCTCAATGATCCTTGTATCTAGAATCAAACAATAATGCCCAATCCCTAGTATGGAATTCTTTCTCTTTGATATGTTTATCATGCGAGACCTTACGTTGTTGTTGGACTAGTTCAGTTTGATGGACGACATCCAAACGAAGTTCGTCCAGTTCACTAAGCTGTAAAAATATCTCAATTTGGGTTTGTTTAAGATCCATGCCCAACTCCATGGTTTTTCTAAGGGTTTGGAGTTCAAATTCAATGGGTAAGAGGGCTTCTTCCCAAAGACTAACTCATAGGGACTATAACTAGTTGTTGATTTCCAAGTGTTGTAGGCCCAGATAGCCTCTGGTAGTTTCCTAGCCTAGTCTTTTCTTCCTGATGAAACCATTTTTGTTAAAAAAATTTCCAATTCCCTATTAGTGACTTCGAATTTTCTGTCCGCTTGAGGGTGGTAGGGTGAGGAATTCTTGTGACTTACTTGGAAATGATTTGTGAATGCCAACAAAAATTTAGACATAAAATGGGGCCCTTGGTCTATGACAATTGTCCTTGGAGTTTCAAATTTGAGGAAAATTATGTTGTAGAGGAAATCAACTACCCGTTTCTCCGTAGCAATACATAGGGCTTGCACCTCCACTCACTTAGTCAGGTAATCTGTACAGACTAGAATGTACTCTTTTCCTTGTGAAGGAGGGTCTATTGGGCCAATAAAATCCAATCCCCATTTTTTAAATGGTTCAAGGACTACCTAAGGCTGTAGATGCATTTCATTAGAGGCAGTTGGTCTTCCTACCCTTTGGAATTAATCACATTGGTGGATGTATTTCTTGATTTCCTTATGCATTGAAGGCCAGTAGTATCCCACTCCCAAGATCTTGTGAGTTGTCCTCTTAGCAGAATAATGCCCTCTTGAAGGGTCATCATGATAGGCTCTAAGGATACTATAGGTCTCATCTGCCCTAACACACCATCGTAAAACCATATTGGGTCCACATTGAAACAAGATCCCATTAAGCCATTTGAAAGGGGCACTTTCTCTAATGAGTCATTTGTTCTGTTTTGATGAGAAGTGAGGTGGTACTTCTGTAATGGCCAAATAATTTTCAATGTCAGAAAAACAAGGGGTTTTAATGGAGATGAAAAATAGATTTTCATTTGGAAACTCATCTTGTATTGGAGCATACTCACCATCATGATTAATCCAGGATAAGAAATCTGTGACTACATTGGACTTCCCTGGTTTGTCAACAATTGTTACATTGAATTCCTGGAGGGGAAGTAACCACCTAATTATCCTTGCATTTACCATAGGTTTTTTCATGAGGCACTTAATGGCTGAGTGATTTGTATGCACTGTGACTTTATATCTTGTGACATAATGTTGAAATTTCTTGATTGCATGGACTACATCCAAGAATTCTTTCTCTGTTATGGTATAATTCTTTTTTGTTGGCGTCAAATTATTGTTGATGAAGTATATGACATATTTTCCCCCATTCTAATCTTCTTTCCCTAGAACTACTCCAATGGTGTCATCATACGTGTCAACATAAATATTAAACAAAAGATTCCAATTAGGCCCTCAAAGGATAGGAACAAATATGAGTTTCTCCTTGATAATTTTGAATGATGATTGACACTCAGGCATCCAGATGAACTCTACATTCTTTTGAAGGAGGGAAAACATAGGGGTTGTGATTTTATTGAAGTTTTCTATGAATCTCTGATAGTATCTAGCATGCCCTAAGAAACTTCTGACATCTGTCTAGGTTTTTGGAATCTCGAGTTGTTGTATTACTTCAATTTTCTTGGGATCAACTTTAATCCCTTCGGCTGAAATATGATGTCCCAACACTATTCCTTGTTCCACCATGATAAAAAATTTCTCATGGTGTAGGGACAAACAATGATCCTCACACCATTTTAACACCTTATTTAGATTTGTGAGGGCTTCATTGAAAGTTGAACCGTATACAGTGAAGTCATCCATATAAACTTCCATGCACTCATTTACCAACTCAACAAATATAGCTAGGATGGCCCTTTGAAACGTTGCAAGAGTGTTACATATCCCAAAGGGGAGAACCTGATATGCAAATGTCCCCCAAGGTTGGTTGAAGGTCATCTTATCTTGGTCTTTTGTTGCTACATGTATCTAGTTGTATCCACTAAATCCGTCCAAAAATGAAAAATATTTCCTCCCAGCCAAATTATCCAAAACTTGGTCCATGAATGGTAGGGGAAAATAATATTTGCATGTTTGTTAAGGTCCCTATAGTCTACACACACTCTCCACTTCCCATTCTTCTTTGGAACTACAACCAAGGGTGACACCCACTTGCTGTCGAAAATTGGGTAGATAAACCCTACTTGTAGGAGTTTCTCAATCTCAGTTTGAACGATGTCTTTCAAAGTAGGATTGAGTCTCTGTTGTGGTTGGAAAATAGGTCTAACATCCTCAGTATAGATATGATGAGTACACACACTGGGATGTATTCCTCTCATATCTATATAGTCTCAAGCGAATGCTTTAGATCTATTCACCAAGGTATCAAACAATCTATGTTCCTCCATCTCAGTCAACCAACTATTAATGTTCAAAGCTTTTCCTGGAAACAACATAATGGTTTTAACTCCCGAATGGTTGGATGCGATAGTGTACATGGGCCTTATCAGGTTGTTGAGAGGGAAGCTATGAGGTACAATTTTATGAAGTCGGGCAACATATGCAAAGAAATGGTGAGTTTTTGGAACTAAGTTCATCAAAGGACAAGGTAATCCTATGAAACTGGCATCATCAAATTCTACATGGTCTATGTTGATTGGGTGTCCTAGAATTTCATCTACGTCTGTCATTTCCTCACTTCTCGAATCCATAGTAAGACTTTCCATGTCATTTTCTAGTTCATCCTCTAATTCTTCACTATGTTGTTTAATGACTACCATGGCCAGTGAAGCCAAATTTTCTTGTCCATTGGGACTTTCTAGTTCATCAACCCATACTTTATTGTGTTTGGAAGGCTTGGCAGAAGGATACAAAAATAAATGTTTGCTATTAGTTCCATGTGAGATGGTCATTCCTCCCTCTCTACAATCAATTTTGGCTACAACGATAGCTATCCATGGTCGTCCCATAATTATTGGATAACTGTCTTTAGGTGTAAGGGATTTGATTATCTGAAAATCTACTGGGTATTCCCATCCATCCACTTTAACAAGAACATTTTCAATGATGCCCTTGGGAATAGCTATGGATTGATTCACCATCTGTAAGACTTTAGTTATGGGGCGTAGATCAGTAAGTCCCAACTTTTCCATCACATCAACAGTCATCACGTTAATGGCTGCTCCAAGGTCCACCAAAGAATTAGCTATTGCTACCTCATTAACTATTACTGTTATAAGCGAACTACCTAGATAATCATATTTCAGAGCAATGGTTGTCCCAACCAAAAAGTCAGATAGGTACCCATTTATGTGGATGGTGTTGATTCATTTTTGTTTTCTTCTCGAGGTTTTGATACACAACTGTTTAATCAGCTGGTTTAACTCATGAATTTCCTTAATTACTTGTAGCAAAGGAACTTCAATCTACAATTGTTTAATTTCTTGTATTAGTGTAGTTTCAGTGGGTGAGGTCATTTTCGGAGCATCTTTCACAAGAATTGGTTTTAGATGCTCTAGAAAAGGTGCTTTTATTTTTTCTTTAGGCGCAAGATCCTTCAGAAGTTCAGTTGGAGACCAACCCCCATCCTCCTGAGGAAGGTCGGAAGCTCCAGCTGAAGATGGCGGGTTAGGCTTATATTGCGTAGTGTCTGGAATTTGTTCTATGGATGTGGGCGTTATTGTGGTTTTCTCAGCAAACTTCTTGATAGGTTCATCTAGGATTTATTCAATAGTCAGCTGTAAAAGTGTCTTTCTAGACTTCAATTGCAGATTTCCACAGTGTATGGCATTAAGTCCAGTGATATTTTCTTGTTCGAAAAAATATACCAGCATATTTGGGTGATTGTTCTTTGGGTTTGGAACTGGTTGCATTGGAAGTGGTGGTTGGTTAACTTGTTCATTTTGTTGAGTGTTCTGGGGAGGTGGTAGAAGATTTTGTTGTTGAGTAGGCATCCTCCTGGGGCTAGTGTAAAACTGATGTTGAGATTGATTCCATTGAGGAATGGGATTTTGATGGTACCACTACTGTTGAGGCTGGTTAGGCCACTGAGGGTTACCCCAAGATTGATTTTCCCATTCAGGTGGTCCCCAAGGATAGGTTCCCCAATTAGGGGGTACTAGAAGTGGTGCCTGTGGCCAGGGTGCTGCCCATTGATTATTGTTCCAATTGGGTTGGGGTCTCCAATTAGGGTTTGAGTTCTGGCCATAGGAAAAATTTCCTCCAGTTCTTTGATTTACAACATTTACTTCTTCCTCAACTAGGGTTGTCCTTTTCTTGGAATTCTTGATGGCATGCAAAAGTTCACATTGATTGGTGGGGTGATTTTTGTCACACACTTGACAAACGTCAATTTTTTCAACTTTGTCCAAAGGACATTCCCTTAGTAAATCTTTGTTTCGGCACCTGGGGCAATAAATAGACAAAGTTTTAGGATTTTGTGTTTTAGCCTGTATGTCGTCTAAAGTGGTGTTTAACTGAACTAGGATTTTGGTCTTGAAGTTGGTGAGCTCTTCACAAAGTTTTCGTATGTTATTGGAACCTTTAAAGAGAGTGGACTTCCTGATTCCTCTTGGAGTTCGAGAGAAATTCTAACATAGTTCCATAATATCATCTAGTCCCAATTGGGACACGTCTCCTTTTCCCATTAAATCCAGCTCCTCTGAGTGTCATCGTTGAGACCTTTAAGGAATAGGGTCTTTAGAATATCAAAACTTATGACTTCTCCACCACAATTCTTAGATAAGAAGATAAACATATCTAGGTAATCCTCTAAAATTTCATCCTCGTTTTGCCTTATCTTGAACAATTCTTCTTTCCTATCGTTGACCCTGCAGTAACTTTGGTACTTCTACAAAAAGGAAAACTCCATTTCATCCTAGGAGGTTATCGACTGAGAAGCTAATCCCATAAACTAGCGCATAGCTAAGGCTTTCAAAGTGGAAGGGAAAAGCTTTAGTTTCTGATTATCATTCTTGTAGTCATATGTCTAATACAATAATTTAAACTCAAATAGAAACTGATCAAGGTCCTCAGTAGACAAACCCCGAAAGGTTGGCAAGAAGGTCAGTGAGATATTTTTTATTGTCGTATCATCATCTACATCAATACAAATAGGATAAGTGAATGTGCGTGGTGGTGGAGGGTTATCGTTGTTGTTTGAGGCATTTCTACGGTTACCCATGATGTTGAAGAGAATATGACTCTCGTTCAAAGTTTTCTTAGTTGGGCAAGGTTTAAGAGTTTGCAAAGGAATATACTCCTCTACAACTATACGTTCTCTTTCTAGGGTATGTGGGAAGGTCTCAGGTTGACCCTATTCGGTCAATTCCTCAGTAAGTTCTTGATATGAGTTTCCTTCCTCCTTACTTGTTGTTGGTACGTTGAATGGGGGGGGTTTGGTATGAATCTTCTGTGGGGGCCTTGTTTCCTTACCATGCAGAAAAGAAGTCGAAGGACTATTTTTATCCCTAAAATAGGTATTCAAGATATCTCCTACTAACACTAGAAAATGGCTCTCTGGTAACAATGCCAAAAAGTGATAGGTTGTCGTTAGGTCCTAACACTTTATTAAATAAACACATTAATATGTTGATCGGGTAGTGTCCAAAGGTTGTATGCAATAGAAGACATCTCAACTATCTCTCTCTTAGGTTTTCTAAATACCAAACAACTAAACAAAACTTCTAAACTAGAGAGCCTCTAAACTTAGAAAGTAGGAAATCATTTATCTAGAAAGCTAGAAATAATTAAACTAGAAAGCATAAAACTATGAATCTGAAAAGAATCACCACTAAGCTAGAAAGAATGGAAATGATTAATCTAAAGAATGTGTAAATTGTTGAAGAAGTAAAACTTGTCAAGAAACTAGGAAACATGTATCTAGTGCAAAAGCTAACAATCCAAACAACTTAGCATGAAATGATTTAACAATCTAAAACAACTAAAGGAAGGTGCTCCAGAATTTCAGATTTTGAATTCAAAGACTATGGACTTAGCTACAACCTGTAGGATTGAAATTGACAACATGACACACACATGAAAATAAATTCCAATTTCAATTATTATCTACTAAAATAAAATATAGAAAGAGAAGTAAAATACTTATCTATCTATCTATAACCCTCGAGTGGCCAGCTCTCGGGTGTTTCTACAGTTATCTCAGATCACATGCACTAGTAATCTCTAAGTTACTTCATTCAAGGGACTCCATTCACATTGCTTAGTAATTCAAAGAGTGGCGGGAAAACTCATTTTTATTCATATGGTAGTTTAACTTAAAAAAAAGACATATTGGCAGCATAACAATATTCTTATGTATTCATCATTTTCAACAGTTACATATTTATATGAAAGCGGTTAACAAAATCCTACTTTCCAATTAATAAAGTCTTCAATAGATTGTCAACAAATAATGGACTTTAAAGCCCATAACATGAAGTATTAAAGAGGCTCGGTACGAGCCATAAAGTTTTAGAACTAAAAATAATGGAAACTATGAAGACTTGGTCCATAATATATGCTCTTGAAATTCTGGTGCCCATTCACTTGTCTTTAATGGTATTGAAACCTGTGTTAATTCCCTCTTGAATGGAATGGTAACTAGTGGTGGAAGTTGACTTGTAGAATGCTCAAGAACTAAACCATTAAATCAGCACAAATTAGCTCATTTCGACTGATTTCAAGAAATAAAGTTTGCATGTCTATTCATGAAAAGAGAGCAATTATTTATCCTAAAGGTAATTAATTGGCAAGGTAAATTGGGCTGAAAGGTATAAGTTTGCATATTGGTTCCATTATATTGATGAGGTTATTTTTACCTCATCAATTTTTTTTTTGTTAATGGTATGAAAATATTATTGATGATTAGATGAATTATTTGAACTAGTGAATGCTCTATTTCAAATTGATTTACTTGTTGCACAAAATTGTTTAGCAATATATGTATCTAAGTTACATTAAATTTATTGAATGTATGTATGCACTTTCAAGAACTATTATCTAGATATCTAGTGTTCATGTTTAGTACATTCTTTATCATGTGCACACTTGTAAATTTATTTAGAACTGTTTTATATTTTTATTCCCTAGATCTAGATATATTAAACCAAGGTCTCATTGCTCCTTTAGGTGTACATACATATCACATGGAAAATACACCTGTTCCACCTCCGCAAACACTATTTGCAAATACTAATAGTGAGATTAGGAGATTGAGAGAGTCAATAACAGATGGTACAAACATAGGCATATATTCAGAATTTTGCATGTCCATATTACAAAGCCTAAAACAAATAAGAGATGAACTTGGGAATACTAGTGCATATTTCCCTGATATAGTAGCTGCTATTCTTACCCACATGTGGGAAGAAGTACATGGTGAGGTTCCCTATAAACAAATGCATGATGTTGTGACCAAAGAAATTATTAAAAAAACTTGTTTTTCATTCTATTGAAATAAACGTAAGGTGAGGGGATACCGGGTCACCAACTGTGTGGATTATGCTATGGCCCAATTGATCTACCCATGATTTCTTGCAACACATGGTCGATATCCAAACAATGACCAACTTCCATTATATTTTGTTTGGTAGTTGTATGTTGAGGTCCATTTGGGCCTCAAAGTCAACTACCTGGACATTCCACCATATGTTGGTCAGGGGCGTGGTAGGATTGCCGATAAGCCCACCTATCGTCGAGCAGATAGACTAGCCCTAGTGTTTAGGGAATTGGTTGGTGGTAGGTCTCCTACTCTCACCCCAACTCTGGCTCCCTTAGTGGATCAAGTTGTTGCTTCCCAAAAGGAAGCAATTGATAGTGTAGGCGACATTGCAGCTGCGACCACTAGGATATCTACTGATTGTGTGGGTTAGTATTTGATGTCTAGACATTCATGATCCACACCATTTGCAGCACAACACAACAAAATGGATTATTTTACAGCGGTGGGAATCCCTACACCCACATAGCTCGATGGAATTACAAGAGATATGACACGTAGGACCATGCATTGTTTGGTTGAGGACCTCTCGGAGGCATATGCCTTCATCGCATCAGACTATGGGATCACTATAGAGCAGGTTAGAGGTTGTTTGGCTTTAGGAGTTCATTCACATCCAGGATCCCATCACTCTCAGCCCAACACTAGTGCACATCAAGATCCACCTACAGATCATTTGGCTGTTGCAAAGAATATGTGTTTTATGGATTTGTTGACCAGTCCCGGTTCATCATCACCGATGCCATCTCAGTTGCGTAGTACCCTTCACTCATCATTTATGGCATGACATGTGATAGATCATATGGATGTAGATATTGACTCGTCACTTGAGTGTTTGGTTGATTTTGTGGATATGGCCATTGCAGAGGACTTAGATCATGCAATACCAAATGATGTGCATATGCATGTTTCAATTCTTTTATTTTTATTTTTTAATTTTAGTTTTAACTAGATATTCATGTAATATATATGTATATATATTGTAGATGGACATACCTCATGTTACTCCTATCCTTGGTTCAGATTTTGTACGTTGACGTGACTCTGTGGATGATTCTATTGCCAGTGGACATGTGAGTTTTTAATTTTTATATATACACATGTATATGTACATGCATATGTATGCATAGATCTAGATAGATATTTAAAAATACATGTACATTCTTAAATAACTTTCATAAAATTTATAATATATTATATGTATTTAACACATTGTGTACACAATTTTATTTGTAGGGCTCAGCACATCCATAAGAGCAGGGTTCTCATTTAGTTGATCGTTTGACTAGGAGTCGACATTCATATTAGGCCCTGCACTAGATTTATGATCTCTAGTACATTTGCTTATATGATGATCTCTAGTAGTCGACATTTGATTATCTCTAGTACATTTTCTTATATGATATACATACACTAGGAGTCAACATATGATGATCTCTAGTACATTTTCTTATATGATATACATACACATTTTCTTATGTTTATATGTTTATTTTCATTCAATCTGTACGTGCATGCACCTAGATTTGCTTATAATGTTTATGTTTATGCTCATCTATCTACATGTACATGTGTTTGCTTATGTTTAAATGTTTATACATTAACCTACATGTGTACATGTAGATGTTTAGTACACTCAAGAGTGTTTATACAATCTACATTTATATGTTTATTTTCATTCAATCTACGTGCATGTACCTCTTTTCTTATAACATGTTTATGTTTATACATTGAATCTATCTACATGTACATGTGTTTGCTTATGTTTAAATGTTTATACATTAATAGATACATGTGTACATGTACATGTTTACACTCAATATCATGTTTATATACAAATTTTAAATCTATATTTAGAGAACTCATGCTCACGTATTTATGATTTATATATGTTAAACACATGTTAAGTGTGCATTAAATACATTAAATGTACGTACACATATGTAGTTCTACACTTGTACATGTACACATGTAATGTTATAATTTAATTTGAATATAATTGAAGGTGAATTTGAGCTCGAACCCTTGGCCGACACATAGATACATATGTGCATGTACATGTTTACACTCAATAACGTGTTTATACAAATTTTAAATCTATAATTAGAGAACTCATGAGCTCACATATTTATGACCAATATATGTTTTTTTTTTAATTCAAGGGGTAAACGCTTTTGACCGGAGCTATGAACCGGATACAACCATTCAACAACACCACCCCAACGGGGTTTGAACCTTGGTGGCAAGAACAACAATGCCACCTATAAACTATCACACCATGCCAATACCGACTTATGACCAATATATGTTAAACACATGTTAAATGTGCATTAAATACATTAAATGTACGTACACATATGTAGTTCTACACATGTACATGCACACATGTAATTTTATAATTTAATTTGAGTATAATTGAACCATAGGCACCAGCATGAGCCTATTCAAGCGCTAGGGGTAGCTGACACATAGATACATTAATAGATACATGTGTACATGTACATGTTTACACTCAATAACGTGTTTATACAAATTTTAAATCTATAATTAGAGAACTCATGAGCTCACGTATTTATGACCAATATATGTTAAACACATGTTAAATGTGCATTAAATACATTAAATGTACGTACACATATGTAGTTCTACACATGTACATGTACGCATGTAATGTTATAAAATTTGAATATAATTGAACTTGTGAATGTGAGCTCAAACCTTTGGCTGACAAATGCATTTTAATTTTAATTTTTTTCCCATATGCATATAAATACAAGTTTATTTTTCATTATTCCACATCAAATTTCAAGATTAATTCACATTTATATCACTTGGAGAGCAGATTTTGGAGAAGAGATTTTTGCACATTTATCAAGGAGGCAGATTTTGGAGAAGAAGAGATTTTAGCATTTTTATCAAGGAGGGCAGATTTTGGAGAAGAGAACTTTGTATTTTTATCAATCAAGGCAAATATTGGAGAAGACAACTTTGCATTTTTATCAATCAAGGAAAATTTTGGAGGAGAATTTACCTTTGGTAGAGAATTTTTTTTGAGTCATCTTTAACTTGAAGAAGAAAATGGGACAACAAAGAAAAAGAAAAAATAAGGCTCAACAAAAATTCTCAAAAGAAGAAAGAAGAAGAACAAAAGAGGCGCGAACAAAAATTGACAAATTATCATAGAAAGAAACAAGGTACATTCTTATTTCTTCTCTCTCTCTCTCGCTCTTGTGTGTTTTTAGGACTTTTATGAACACCTCAATGTTTTCCTTATAAATCTATTTCCAGTTATGAAAACCATGTTAGATAACTTGGAAATTTTAATACTAAAAAATAGTCATCTTGCATAGACATTACAATAACTTTGAACCTCATTTTGGCTAAATTCCTTATCATCTATTTCCAATTGAATTTGTTCCATGGAATTCTTAAGTTCAAGTTTCTTTGATTTTATTTGTTCAATTCCACTTAAATAGCTCATAGTCTCTCACTTTCTTTGCTTGCATGTATCCAATTTCCAAAACCTAGTGACATTGAAAATTCATTTTGCCATTTCCTTGAATTGAATCCATTTCCAATTGTATTTGTTTCATGGAATTCTTAAGTTCAAGAATCAAGATTGATGTCATTTGAAATTTCTACTCCACTTATAGCATCATGTCTCTCAATTTTTTTGCTTGCATACATAAAATCCACTTATATAGCATCATATCTCACTTTCTTTGCAAAATATTTTGACATGTCTCTTAGACTCAACATGCAGGAAGTTCTCATGTTGAAGTCAAGCCAAATCTAGATATTGGATCAAACGAATCCAGTGAAGAACACATAGACCTTGAAGATAGGGAGGAGGCCCAAGTTCAAACAATGCATGTTGGAGAGGGGTTAGGATCACTTCCTTCTACTGGTATGGATGAGCATAGAAAACTAGCTGAAACTTCTCACTTTCTTTGCTTGCATGTAAATTCATGTATCCAATTTCCAAAACCTAGTGACTTTGAAAATTCATTTTTCCATTTCCTTAAATTGAATCTATTTCCAATTGTATTTGTTCCATGGAACTCTTAAGTTCAAGAATCAAGATTGATGTCATTTGAAATTTATACTCCACTTATAGCATCATGTCTCTCACTTTTTTTCCTTGCATACATAAAATCCACTTATATAGCATCATATCTCACTTTCTTTGCAAAATATTTTGTGACATGTAGAAAGGGCTCAACAAACAGGAATTTCTCAAGCTAAAGTCGAGCCAAATCTAGATATTGGATCAAACAAATCTGCTGAAGAACACATGGACCTTGAAGATAGGGAGGAGGCCCAAGTTCAAACAATGCATGTTGGAGAGGGGTTAGGATCACTTCCTTCTACTGGTATGGATGAGCATATAAAACTAGCTGAAAAGGCAAGGAAATAAATTTCTTATAGAAATTTAGATCATTTACTTGAAATGGATATGGAGAAACTTAAATGCTATTGTTGATGGTGTTTTCTGGACAACAACAACTCTGAAAAAATATGGAAATCCTATCTCTCTTAAAAGGTAAATCTCTATCAGCAAGCCTTAAGAGATAACCCTAAGGTCTCTAATGTCAGGTCTTGACAATGCACAAACAAATCAGTGATAAATGTGAAAATGATGGTAATCACAAGGGGACCTTACAACAAGAAAATACTGAATCTTTAAATTTATCAGAACTAGAAATATGATGATATTTCCAATCTTAGATTTAACCCAAATGATAAAAGAAATAACAAAAGATATAAGGTTTCAAAGAGATTCCTAAATTTAAAAACTACTCTTAAGATTAACAATCCAAATGAAAAAACAATTGAAATGGACCAATCCCTCATAAATTGATTTCTCCTTGACCCAGATGAATTTGCAATCTTACATAAATAGTGCAATCTTCTAAGGCATTAAATATTTTTAGATCATGATCATTCATTCAAAACAACCCTATTGCAATCGAAATGGATAAACCTTCACAATTGAACTAAGCTTAATGAATATAAAAGTCCAGGCTAACTTTGCAAAGCAACTAACAATTAGTTGGTTGCGAAAAGTATGGACTAGAGATTGCTGCAACACTAAAAGTACCAAATCATAAACACTATCAATATATCTAACATTAAACCTAACACATCTATTAGATAAATTAAGCAATTCCAAAGATAGAATCACAAGAACCATGCCAGATAAAATTCAACACAAGAAAGGCACCAAATCATAATGTCTTCACTTGCATTAAATTACCCAAAGTAGCAACAATTCCAGTATTTTGTTACAACACTTGCTTTCCTGAAAACAAAACTAACTCCTAACTCTAGCTCTTTCTATACTGCTTAATTTTCTCCAAAGAAAAACTATCTAGCCTTTACAAATGAGGTAGAATTCCATATTAATAGAAACCCCCAAGATATGTCGGCCTAGTTAGGGTTTACAATAATAAAATAGCCACAAACAAGTCAGCCAAGAGGAATTCAAAATAAACATGGTAGGCATTAAATGCAAATATTTCATCCAGGTTGGCCTGGGGTCTCCAACAAAGCTTGGCCCAATGCATGTGAAGGAAGAGGAGAAATAATGGGAAGCACAAATTTTGATGTATCCTTGCATTAACTGCTTCCCCCTTTATCTTTATTTTTCTCCACCCTATCATGCACCATCAAAAGTATCCTGTCTAAGTTGTCTATAGGTGGTAGAGGTAAGACCTTAATTCTATTCTCAATAGATTTAATATTTTCTTGTATATGTTCCACCGAATTATCCCACTCAAACTTATTGGTTTGATATTTATCAATAACTGCAATATAGGTGGCCGCATCATCCAACTAATGTTCAATAACTCGATCTTCACTGATTGGAGAATATACATCTCGCCACCATTTTCTCAACTGCTTGTTATCACCTGAAATTGCACCCTTGTTGAACCTGATGTTCAACACCTTAGTGTAACATGGGAAGACCTCTAAAGATGTGGGTTTCTTGTAAACAAAGGTCAACCTCTGGAGAAGGCCGGCTTCCTATGGTGTCACCTAAACCTACTAATTCTATAAGGAAAAGGGAGAAGGAGAATACTTCAAAATTAAAACTAAATCCTATGGTGATACACCAAACTAAGAAGAACAATGAGATACTTGAGTTACACTTGAATATTGTTGATGGATATGGGACTGGACAATAAGATTCTGTAGATAATGCATACAAACAGGTTTGATATGCACACACTTTCAAGAAGGAAAAGAAGACTTTCACAAATTAAAAGATCATGTGCAATTGAGTAAACATAGTTTATAACCTACATGATACTACTTTTGCAAAGAAAGGCATGCTAACATGAAACAAAGCTATAAGGAAAAGAAATATTTCACTAAGTAGCTTGATGAATCACTTAAAAATGCACAATACTTCACAAGAACCAGAAGGCAAAAAATGAACCATCAATGGTAACCAAGGTAAATTTTATATATCATGCTCCAAAATGAGTTACAAAAGTTTGCTAATCTGAGAAAGGACTATAGAAGTCATAGAATTTAGAAAAGCATCAGGAGAACTCTCTTACAAAGAGGAAAAAATGCCTTATATACAAAAATATGTCAGCCCCTCTGGGCTTACAAAAATATCTGGCTTTTTAAAGATCTGCCTTTAGATCTTTTCATGTAGTTAATGTTGTGTTCGATTGCATCCCTGCTGTCTATGTCGGTGAAGAGTTGCTCCAGGAATGGCCTCCTTGATCTTTTGCAACCACAACATTAACTTCTAGTCATCGTGTCCACTCTCGAACCTCCCTCAGAGCCACTTTGAATGCTTCTGAGCATTACCATAAATTTTGATCAACTCTTGCCAGTTGACATCCCAGTTGTCCCTGTGGTCTCCGCCTTTCTATTGCTCGATGACACCTTCTGGATATCAATCTGATTCATCGCTTTATTCTCAGAGCAGATACACATTGCTTATGCTTTGTCAATCTTATCCACAGGGGGGGGTCAAGCAGTCAAATGACTCATGGTGCGTCCTTAGCTCCCACCTGATTAGTCAAAATATTGCCCCATAGACTCCAAACGGTCAAAGGTTCCCTCAAACAACATCGCATGTCGGTGAGACACTAATCGTGTCTCCCCAATGTGTGTATGCTTCACAAGACAGTCAACATAGCTTAGGACTGTCGGCAAGACTTCATATCAAGCTGCAGGAGTTATACCGATATGCACATTTCATCGACCAGACACCCGCATTTAGCAAGACATCACTTCGACGGCCAAACATTATGGCGATGTCATCTATGTCGGCATGATCTTTCACATCGGCGAGACCTCTGGCAAACACAAACCACCTCTCTGGGCTCAAATATTTCTTTCGGTGAGACACTGGAAAGTCGGGAAGACCTCATGCTGAACCCCTATCATAATACCGTTGTGCCTTCCGTCGGTTAGACAACCATGTGTTGGTAGGACCTCATAGCGAGGTCTTCATTTCTTGGCGAAGGCACTCCTTTTCGTTGAGACCTCTATTAGTTGCCGAGACATCTCCCCAATCTCCTATTTCTTTCAGCGAGACCTCTTCTTGTCGGCAAGAGATTACACCAAAGGAAACTCTCTTAGCAAGCTCACTTTACTTCGGCAAGACCCTATCGGGTTGGCAAGACTTCTCAGCAAGGTCTCCTTGTCCCGGTGAGAGCTTATTTCATTTCGACCAGACTGCGGTTGATCGGAAAGACCTCATGCCAATGATGTCTCCTTTCGTTGAGACGTCCTTTCCTGTCGATGAGACATTACCCTATCAGTGAGACTTCATAGCGAACTTCTCCACTCTCCCCAAGCTCCCTTCATTTCAGTAAGACCCTATCGGGTCGGCAAGACAATCGATGCGAGCTCTTCAATGTTTCTCGAGTTTGAATGCTTTTGCGGAGTCAGAGCCGGGATGAAAACCAAAACGGGACCGGAGTTGGAATGGGGCAAGACCAAATAGTCGACAAAACTAGAACCGAAACCAAATCTAGACCTAAATTTTTTCCAAAGTTTCAAGTTTGGATTCTATTCCGATTCCACCTCTAGTGACTCAAAGGAAGAAGGAAGAAAGAAAACACAAGGAAGATCAAAACGGGATCGGTAAAACAAAGAAAAAACCCAAACAAAAGAAAGCAAGGCGGGATCGGAACCAAAACTGATCTCGGGAAAAACATAGCGGGGGCGGGGGCGGAAACAAATCTGACACTGAAACTTTCATCAAGTTTCAAGTTCGGATTCCGTTCCGAACCCGCCTCTGACAACATGCAAACACGATGAAAAAGGGACCAAAAAGGAAGAAAAAGAAGGGGAGAAAACACCCCCGACCACAGAAAATAGAACAAAGGTAAGACAAATGAAAAATCCCAATGGAACCAGAACCGGGATGGGACCAGAACCTGGAACTTCAGAAAATTTTCAGAGTTCAGTCTTGGTTCCAGTTCTGCCCCCGACAGAACAAAGGGAAAAAGGGAACGAAGAAAACTAAATAGAAGAGGGGAAAAACAAAGCAAGGACACAAGATGAAGACCCACCCAAAACTGAACAACTGCATGCTGGGCTCAACCCTCTTGGGAGCCACATTTAATCCACGTGTCAAATTTAAAACATAATTTTCACCTGCACCTACACAAGAAGCAAACAAGTTAGAAAATATGTAACCTTGATGTAAATGTTCCTCCACTTGGTCTTCGAGAACACTTGAAAGCACGAATTACCTTGCCTGATTGAGCCCGTAGGTGAAAAACAGGTAACACTGCTCTAAGCTCAAATGCTTCGATGCAAAATTCTTTCTCCCTATCATCACTTCAGAGAAGGAAATGCATTTATTATAGATATCGGTTAGGGTGTCTTCAATTTGCCTCCTTTGCTTATATATATTCTTCAAAACCTCTTGCCTTTTTTGCAAAGCTTCAAACCATTCCCAAGGTTCTAAAGCTCTGGAGGAAGGAAGGATTCCATCACTCACCAACTTATCTTCAGTATACTCCATGATGGTCTTGGTCTTTTGCAACAGGAGATCTACATCTTCTTTATCTTGAGCCAATACATCTTTCAACCAATTTATTGACCTCCTTGCATCTCCTTCAGTTGAAAGGATGTCTTTGATAGCATTATCTCCCTTAATTTTCACCCCCTATAACCAGTTCACCATGGAAGGACTAGTGGTCTTCATCCTCTCCAGCTTTGTTATGGTTTCTTGTGGCAAGAAACTCACAACAGAAGATTAAGAGCTAATAGATTGCAAGGGCTTCATCAAGTCTTGCAAGTAATTCTTTAATTTCTCATTCTCCTTCTTCAGTTCTTGCTTATTCTGCACTTCTTTCCTCAACCTACCCAAGATCACAACACTAGAGCCTTCATACTCTTCAATATCTTGTTCCATGGAAGTAGGCCCTAGGTTAATGGTCTATACATTTTAATCAACTCCAATTACATCATTTATGTTCTTGTCAGGGGCAGGAGTAGCAATGTGGACCACCCTGCTATTTGTTTCATCTCTCTCAATCTTGGAGATGACCCTGGCTTTCCTCTTCCCTTTACCCTTTCCTATGTTTTCCAATAGCTCATCCCAATTGGGAGGGGTGTCATCCACAACAATATTTTTTCTCTTTAACTCCCTATCCAACCAACCTGGGATAGTAGATTTAGGTTGTACTTTACTTTGTCCAAATTCATCTTGTTGATCTTTAGGCACATCTTCACTCAAATTCTACTTCTCAGGGACCTCCTCAATTGTTTCTTCCTTTTATTTATTATGCTCTTCTTCTTCATGTGTCGGTGATGGAGTCTTAACTGGGATTTACTCTCTTTGAGGAGGTCTATCTTCTTCATTCCTAGCAAGTGAATCATCTTATGTAACCAGAGGAGACTGCAAATCCCTCTCTATTTCTGCCTCAACACTATAGAGCTCACCTTCTTGAAATTCTTCTCCCTCTGGATCTGGATGAGTTTATGCTTCCTTGGATTCACTTGGTTCACTCGAAACATTACTGGCCTCATGAGGAGGAGGAACATTATCATGTTGTTCTGCAAGAGGAGCGACTGGAGGAGCATCCTTCTATGGTACACTGTCCTTAGGAGGAGTTCTATATTTTCTTGCATATACTTGTGTCCTTTCTCCTAAGCTTTCTACATTTATCACAGGTGGGCCAACTTCCTCTCCTGCCTTGGAGCTTCCCTTTTCCTTATGTGACATTCTTACTATCCTTCTCCTCTTAGGCATAGAAGCACTAACCTCTTTGTCTTCCTTTTTAGCTTCATCTTTTGTTGGCTTCTTAGTCCTTGAAGCATGCCCCCTTTTCTTGGAAATAGGCTTTCTTTGTTTTGCTGCCTCCTGTACTTCCTCTGCTTGAACATCCTTAATATTGATTTTTAAAGGAGATCTCACCTTTCCCTTACCATTAGGATCCTATTTAGTTGACTCATAAGTAGAATGAGACTCCAAGTCTCCCATCAGATCATAGGTACATTGCACAACTTCACTTTCCAGTTCCCACATTTTATGCTTGAGCCATAGTTTTGTATACTTAATTACTGGAGTCATGAGTTGTTCTAGTTCTATTTTCTCCTCTTCCAACCAGTCCACTTCTCCAACTAGTTTTTCCTTCACCGCCTCATAAGCATGGCCCTGAATCAAATCTCCATCATCTTCAACTTGATCTGGAATTTCCTTCACTTTATATAGTCGAACCAAGTTAACAGGCAACCTGGAAAACTTCTTTTTAATCTCAAATTCATCACTGCAATTGGCCCAGTAGTCTTCTATATCATCCTTGTGACTATATTCTCTGTTGGCCTTGTTCTGCGCTTCACTAGTTTTGTCATACCTAGACCTCTTGGAATGGAAGGATAACCCAAGAGTGCTCATTTCTTCCTCAGAAGCATAGGCCGAATTAATAGAAGGGCAGGCCTCACCAGTGCCTATCCTTAGAGGAAAATCTCCACCGAATCCAGTCTTATGCTTATCTTTTTTCTACAATGGCATCAAAATCACATGTTTTCCTTGTAACTTCCATAAGTATAATGTGATTTGTGGGATACCTAGGAAGTCTGTATGGAGCCTGTTACCCAATTTTCACTTACGGGCTTAATTAGCTGCGGGGGGAGGAGTTATGTTTTAAAATTCAGCACGTGGATTAAATGTGGCTCCCATAAGGGTTGAGCCCAGCGTGCAAGTTTTCAGTTTTGGGTGGGTTTTCATCTTATGTTTTTCCTTGGGCCCTTTTTTCTTTTCTTCTGTCGGGGGCAGAACCGGAACCAAGACTGAATTCTGAAACTTTTCTAAAGTTTCAGTTTCCGGTACCAACCTGGTCCCGGTTCCGCTGGGCTTGTTTGTTTGTCTTGTTTTTTTTCTTTGTTCTTTGGTCGAGGGGTGTTTCCTCCCCTTTTTCTTCTTCCTTTTTTGTCCCTTTTTCTGTCGTCTTTGTTTGGTGTCAGAGGCGGGTTCGGGATGAAATCCGAACTTGGAACTTGATGAAAGTTCTAGTTTCCGTTTTCATTCCAGTTCCGGTTTGGCACTTGTGTGCGTATCGTTTTATTCTTTGACCTTGCATTTGACCATGGGGTGGTGGTTTACCTTTGTTTCTTTCTTCTTTCCTTTTTCCTGTTTTTGTTGTGTTTTGGCAGACCCGGGATCGGGACTGAAACCGAACTTGGAACTTTTCCAAAAGTTCCAGTTTGTGTTTCTGTTTCGATTCCGCCCCTGCTATCTTTGCCCGAGATTGGTTTTCGTTTTGATCCTGTTTATGTTTTGATGTCCTTTGGTCTTCATTTTTGTGTTCCTTGGGTTTTCTTTTCCTTAGACACTTTTCTTCATTTTTCCAAGCCTGGGATCGGAACTGAAACTGAACTTGGAACTTTTCCAAAAGTTCCAGTTCCTGTTTCTGTTCCAGTTATGATCCCGGTTCCGCCCTTCTTTTCTTTTCTTTTTCATTACCAGTGGTCGGGGGATGTCTCCTCCTCTTTGTTCTTCCTTATGTTTTTCCTTCTTCCTTTGTGCCTTGTATGTTGCCGAGGGCAGGATCATAACATAATCCGAACTTGAAACTTGATGAAAGTTTCAGGGTCGGATTTGGTTCCAGTTTCGATTCCGGGAACTGTTTGGTTTTGCCCCTATTCCGACTCCGGTCCCATTTTGATTCTCATCCCGACTCTAACTCTGCTAAAGGATCCAAGATCGGGAAACATTGAAGAGCTCGCGATGATGTCTTGCTGACCCGATAGGGTCTTGCCAAAATGAAGGGAGCTCAGCGAAGGGTTTGGTCTCGCTGTAATGTCTTTTCGATGGCGATGGAATTGCCGATTGAAAAGGATATCGATATGACTCTTGGCTCCCGCTGTGACCTCTTGCCGAATACGTGGAGTCTCACTGAAAGAATGGTGTCTTCAATGTAACCGAAGGAGCTCATTATGATGTCTTGCCTATCATTGTATATCTTGCCGATAGTTGCTGAAGGGCATAATCACATTGGGGAGACACGGTTAGTGTCTCACCGACATGTGATTCTAAGGAAGTGACCTTTGACTACTTGGAAATCAATGTGGCACACATTCAACCAATTAGAAGGCGCTAGGGAAAATCACGGGTAGTTTGATTAATTGACTCCCTCGTAAAGAATTATCGACATAATGTGCGCGACATGGGTTAGCTCAGTGAAGCAATGACATTTGAATCTGACAGGGTAAATCTGATGCTGCTTCTCGAAGGGGGTCAACTTGCTGAAAGATATGGAGCAAGAAGAAAGCCAAAGAAGAAGAAACCGTGAGTCATAGTGATAGCTAGGATCACTACTGGTAAGAGCGGATTGACATTAATGACCATGCCACAGAGCATTCAAAGCAGCTCTGACGAGCTCTCAAGGTTGGACACGGAGGCTTGGAGTTAATGCGATCATTGTAAAAGATCTAAAGGCCATGTGTAACGCCCCGTCTTGTGAACCCCAAAGGACAGTTAAACAATAATTACTGCACAATTTTTTTTTTAAGTTAACATAGCATACATGTAATACACATTAAGTCATGACATAAATTTCATTTAAACAAATTCACTTATACTTACATCCCTTGGGGTACACGAGGATACATTACGAAACTTAATTCCATACATCAATGATAAATAATGAAAGCCAAATTTAATCCAAGACAAAGTATACATATAAACCATCAATTAGAAACCATTCACTTAAATAAGTACAACACATTGAATAACATCTGATATGGATCCATATCCACACAAGGTTTACTAATGACAAAATATTACATCACATCCTTTTCATTACATTACATTGTTCAAGTCTTACAATGATACAAACTTGTTTCCCAATATGAGCGGGAATCCACATGACAAGATAGACTGATACAACTCTGGAGTCACCACAATAGCACCAATCCGCACCTCACGATCCTTGATTGGGGACCCAATGGGGTGCTTGGCACGTTCCACCCGACCACATGGGTCTGAAGACCCACCCCCCGTGCTAGGGAGCTGACAAGAAAGAGACCCCAACCAAGAACGTCCAAACAGGGAACCACAAGACTCAACAACATAAAAAAGTATCATAAAACTCAAGGATTACAATGACATAATCAACAACATCCAAGAGTTAACATAATAACTTAAAATCATAAATCTCAACACATAAATCAAAGCGATGACTAGTAAACAAGTAACCAAACGATGATCATGAAACACTTCCAAATCAAACTGAATTAATAAACATAATACAATTCCAAATTGCAATTAAACAATACAATAACATCATATCACAATACCATAAGAGTACAAGGTCATAAGTCAAATATCAATGAGATCATACAAGACCACAAAGTACACCAAAGATGTATCAAGGCAATACTCCATAAATCAATATAAGTCCATTCAACCACAATCTAAACCAACTCCCATAACATACTTCCAGAGGGACACAATAAAGTAAAACACTTGGGCAACTAGGGGAGAGTGTCATTGCATAGTCCTACATGGGCTATCTTGTGCTCTTCCTCCCAACTGGAGGCGCTGGTCCCATCTATGGCTATCCTATGCCCTTCCTCCTAACTGGAGGTGTCGGTCCATAGGGTGACTCATGCAGAGCCGTAAACCTCTCGTGAGGACGAGGTCACGACCTTGCCGACCACGACCTTCTCAGCCTTCCATTAGTCTGCAGAAGCACTAATGAAGATGAGGCATCCATTTTTTAATCTTATAATGATATTACTACCCAACCCTCCTAAGTTAATTATTAGGTTTTCACTTGATTACTAACTCAATCATGGGTTATCTTGTGCCCTTCCCCTTAAACGGGGCATCGGACCCCATGAGGAGCCACTCTCCCTAGAGACCCAACAACATCAAACCAAAAAACAAAGGGTTGTACAACATAACAAGAACATTAGATCACAACAGAGAAGCATGCGAGGCAATACCCATCTCGCTATAAATACATAATCAAAGTCTCAACAATTCCCATACAACCCTTTCAAAATCATGAAACCAAAACACTTGCCACATCAAGGGAAAATAAAGAGAGAACATTAATTGACAATCATCTCAAGCCTCTGGAAGCCAAAAAGAATGAAAACCCACAAATGAGGGTAAAATGAAGCAACAAGAGTAAGTCAATGATACGGGGATTCAAGCCAATTTCAACACCAACCCAATGAATAAAAGATCCTCAATTTAAAATAAACTAAGAAGGTCATACTCATCAAAACATCAAGGACTTCAAGATATTCAAAAGAATCCCAACCAAACTCAACTCAAGGAAAAGTCACCTCAAGATGAAACATCAAATCATATAATAACCAACACGAACAAGCAACTACAACATCCATGAATTTCACTTTTTGAAGCAACCTCCCATTATCAACCAAACAGTAAGACATTCCTTCCACATATAAACTACTAAGTCATCTCCAATAACATAAAGTGTTTAAAGTTAAATAATCTATAAATTTCTCATTGCCTTACTCATATAAAAGACTATAAATAATTAACAGACTACTTTTGCTAATCCACAAAGAGTGATAACATTATACTAGCATTTAAGGCTTCCTTTATATCTTATCTCTTCCATTATTGAGGCATCATTTAAAACAAGCTGAAGAAAATGCAGAGACATATTTTAATATCCATCTTACTACACAATTATCACAATAATGAATCCATTCCCCTATACCTACTTGCATATAACATTCGAGCTCTACTGCTATGGAACACAACTTTCACATGATTCACCTAAAGTCACAAGACACCATGATTCTAAGAACTACCAAAGTGACAATTATACCAAAATAATTCCCAAGAAGACATCCCTTAATTCAACCACTAAATTCCATGGATTATTTACCACCCATAACT
Organism: Sequoia sempervirens; assembly: GCA_007258455.2. Lineage (NCBI taxonomy): Eukaryota > Viridiplantae > Streptophyta > Pinopsida > Cupressales > Cupressaceae > Sequoia > Sequoia sempervirens. Next base: position 107,260,046 of record VDFB02193867.1, on the reverse strand, counting down.
TACATTTGCAAGTAGTTAAAGTAATGCTATTATAACTACCGATTTTTTTTTTTACAAATCAATTATTAATTAAAATAACTATAGTCAATATTCACTTACTGATAAATCAACAGAGATACATTTAAGCCCCTGAATACTTCCTCTAATTCATGGACATTAACAGATGCCAACAATCTTAGAACAAATTTTAAACTTAATTACTTGGTCTTTACGATACTCTCAAATATTATCTAAATGAATATACTAGGTTATAAGATTATCATGTAATCTACATTAATGGTGTCCCTATATCATGATCTATGTTAAGCCTTTCACTACCAAGTATACATGTATAAAGAAATACCAAGTTACAACTTAAATACCACTTCATGTTAGAATTCTTCATTAGATTCCTTAGACACAACCCATTTCAAGGATTCCAAATTAAACACATCCAAAAAGTCTCCAACTGTATGGTTCACTAAACATGGTATAAATCCAAGAGAATATAATCAAGGTAGCTTTATATTTCTTCTAGTGTTCTACACCCAAATTCTAAACTATTGCACTCATTAAGATTTCTCATGCAATATTTCTAACATTTTCCCAATCTCCAATTTCGAGCCATACCTATTATCTTAACTGGGTGGATAATAATAAATTATTATGCAGACAATGATATATCGAGATGTCGAGATATGTTGAATAGATATCCAAAGGTTAACCATTCTCTAATCTATGTTTATGTTTACATTCTTGATGTTGTCACTAAACTAAGTGAATATAGCTGCAACAGAGACAGGTTGATAATAAAATCAAAGAGATCATTTAAACCTTTAAACTTCCTATTATGTTCAGGTACGACGCTGTGACAGGTTCCAAATAGAATAAGAGAGTCTATTTAAATCTATAAACTTCCTATTATGTTCAAGTACGTGGCTGAGACAGTTTGAGAAATGAAATCAGAGAAATTATTTAATTTACTACACCTTTGCAAGTCTAAAAGTTACAGCTATGATGGGTCGCCAGTGGTTTCAGGGAGGCTACTTAATTCTATACAATGCCTCAACTCAAAATGCTGAAACTGTGACAGGTTTACAAAGGTATCAAGGAGGTTATTTAATCCTCTACAATATTCTACTCTCAAGCGTTATAGATGTGACAGGATGCAAAAAGAATCAGAGTATTCCATGTTGTATTCTTCTATTAGCTATGTTTAAATGTTTGCAAATCTTACGCTCTAGATTCAGGAAAACTGAGGGTTGCTTCATTTAATGTGAAATTGTAACTTTAAATTATGTAAATTGGATCTTCCATAGGCAGCGCTATTTATAATGAAGAAAATGAAATGGATTTGTTTAAGGAAAGAAGAATGGATGGAGAGGTAGGCACCTAAATATAATTGTCGCTTCATTTGGATAGCATTTTATAGGGTGTGTACAATCTCCAAAGACAAACTGAACCTCCCCAGAGTCTGAACTTTGTTCAATGCTCAATCTCTTAGACACATCTTCAACTGCTAGCGACTTATAGCCAAGAGCTTCCCATTTAGCAAGCTTTCTTTTATCTTCTTTTTTTCTTCTCTTCTCAGCTCTAGCTTCCTTTAATTCATCACGAAAGGATGCCCGATTTCTTCCTCTTGCATCATTACCCAACTGATCAATCATTCAATGGTACATCCTTTGCTCTGTCCATCCACGACTTGAATGCAACTTCATCAACATTTTATCAGTGTGTGAATCTGTTTCAATATATATATTTATGAAGAAACGTCATTTCCATCATAAAAGTAAATGGAATCAGCTGCCCCCTCTTCTATTTTCCCTGATCTTCTCCACATATGATCTTCTTTTTTATGTTCTTCAAACTCTGTATTCTCTAAATGTGTTTCAAGCCCGAAAGAGGCGTAGTCTACATCAACACCCCCAAATTTTCTTTTATTCTCATGATCTCCTCCCCCTCTGAACGCCCATGCTCCTCTCTATAACTTCTCTCTGTATCAATATATCTCCCAAGAATTTTTTTAGATCCATTGAAGCCGAATGGTCCAAAGAAAACTCATGGCATGATCCAAGAGAGATTTTTCCATCCCCTTTCCTTTTGTTTTCCCAACAGTTTTGAATCTTATCACAATCATTTATTATTATTTATTTAATTAGCAATAAACTATTCACTTTCCATTTTCCAATTGCTTTCCTTGCTTTTATCTTCAATTCGAAATCTTATCTTGCCATTTATTTAATTTTAAAAGAAAAACATATTACCTATGATATTTTAATGAGTTAACTCTAGCACAATATTATTCATCTTTTCTATTTTCGTCTTCAGCTTTAAATCTTATCTTCATGATTTATTGGACATGATGCTTATCTTTAAGATTTATTGACACCACATTGTTTACCATATTAACATTATTATCTTCACAAGATAATTAACTTATCAATTATAATTAGGTACCAAACTTTTAATGGCTTTTCTCGCTTTTACCTTCATTCAAACTTAAGTACAATTTTAATATTTAATCCTCTCTAATATTTTCTCACTTTTAAATTTATTAATCATTAAATGATAATTATCTTTCCTCATCTAATCTGTTTACTTTAAATAACTAACTCCCAATGATAATTCAATTAATGTTTATTATTGAATCTAATTCTTTATTTAATTCCAAATAAAACAACTAACCTTATAATTAAATTAACTTTATTAATCAAATCTAAGCATATTATTAGTGTTATCTCATAACCTTAAAATTAAATTAAATAATAAAATCACCACATCATCATGACACTACCAAATAACTAATAACACTTTTAACAAATGAAAATGACATGACCAACCAACAACTTACTTGACATCAACGACGACCGAAACAGAGGGCACTACATCCTCCCCCCCTTAGGCATCGACTTACTCCTGGAAGTTGATCTCAAGCATAAACACGATAACACAACAACTAGCAACAATATCAACAATCACTATAAAACAAATCATCGATTAAATGTTGTCAAGAAAGCAATGAAAATTTAACAAACCAACAATAAGGAAATGATACCAAAACAAAAGTGGTGACGGGGTTGCAACCAGACCAATTTTTCAAACACTAGGACATATGACAAACTAGGTTGGGGAAACTTTCTTTTCAGCTCCTATGTTCAACATCAAACCCATTGGGTGTATATAATGCTCGCCCTGTCCTGACAATGCAGGTGGAATCAAGACTTAGTTCCTGCAATCTTGCATGCAAACAAACATTGTGCACAATACATATATATCACAAATACATCATGAGAGGAACTCCCAACATAGTAGGGCACTCGCAGCGAGTGATACCACACTGTCCCTCCCACCAAACCACACATAATAGTCAAAAAAATTCTAGTAACTCATAAACAGTTTGCTTCTTATTAGTTAAGCAATATTCGCATAAGGATGCTAACCATAAACCTAATTCATCTACTATATCAAAATGAATTACTACTTGACATTATAAGTATCTATACCTACATATTACAATTACATTACCTTCGTCACTATGCTTTCTGAAGCCAACTTCCTGTAAATCAAAAGCTACCATAGAACATTGCACATTAGTACCCATAATTCAAGTTGCAATCTTAACCTCAATATACTATATTTTACTAAAATAGTAGCATAATTACCCACACAACCTAACTTCTATGTCAGAACTCATCATTTTAACACAAATAACTTCACTTTAAACATTATACAACTCCACATTTCACATCAATTTCAATAAAAAAGGAAAAATTTTACACCTTCACAGATTCAAGACAATAAAAAGCAGACTCCATGTACACTTGACATATGCATACACATAACTCACATCACCGAAAAACACATGACACAACAACACAAGGGTCTATAATGCATCCCCGAAAAGAAGGATATCGGTGCATTGCGCACTACACCGAGGGTCCTATCCTTTCCTATCAGTTTCCTGCACCTTCAACCCAACACCAACCAATTGGAAAATTCAAGTTCACAACAATGACAACAGAAAAGTGAAACTCAAGACTCACGGGTCTAAGCGCAAGGTTAAATAGTAAGCACACATAGTGCCCAGTGTATGAACCTAGGCTTTGATACCATGTTGTAACGCCCCGTCGTGTGAACCCCAAAGGACAGTTAAACAATAATTAATATACAGTTTTTTTTTAAGTTAACATAACATACATGTAATACACATACATGCAATGACATTTGAATCTGACAGGGTAAATTTGATGCTGCTTCTCGAAGGGGGTCAACTTGTTGAAAGATATGAAGCAAGAATAAAGCCAAAGAAGAAGAAACCGCGAGTCACAGTGACAGCTGGGATCACTATTGGTAAGAGTGGATTGACATTAATGACCATGCCACAAAGCATTCAAAGCAGCTCTGACGAGCTCTCAAGGTTGGACACGGAGGCTTGGAGTTAATGCGATCATTGTAAAAGATCTGAAGGCCATGCCTAGGAGCGAGTTTTCACCGAAGCAAACAAGGTATGTGCATTTAATGCTCCATTAACTTCATTCTAAAGCGCTTCTAGGGCTGACATGTCTAGGCACCGACTCATTTTGTAAGACCTAGGGCAGGGGCCGACACTCTTTGATATAAATAGCATTTTTTCCTTTTTTGTAAAGTAGTTCTTGGTTAGGAGATTGTTGAAAGAGCATTATTCAACCTTTGTAACTCATTTTGATAAATTCTATAGACCTATAACACAGAGAATTTTTTCTCAATAGAAAGTCATTTCCTTCACAGATTTTCTTTGTTGTTTTAGTGACTGGTTGTGAGTTGCATGATAAAATTCTGTGTGATCCTTTATTTTATCAGATTCCTTTAGTAATGGATGCAAAGAACTTTATGTCATAAAGCAGGTTTATGTTAGTGATCTCTTTCTATTGTGTTTATATCTGTGAAAACATCTTTTTTTTCCTTGTGTTAAGCATTAGAACAGTCTGAACCTTACATAGACTAGTTTTTATAAACATAAATTTCTATATTGTGAGATTTTTTAGCTCTATTGAAATTTTCTGTGAGCTTTCTGTAGTATTGTCATATTTTTATCTTTGGTGTATCACCTGTTAGTGATAGGTTTTAAATTTAAGTATATCCTTCTTACTCTTTTCCTTATCATTCTTTAGTTTTCTCAAGCTAACAAAAAGGGAACCAACCTATAATCTGGAGGTTCACTTCATCCTCAAGTCACCCACAACCTTGAAGTGTTCCCATGTATCAATAGGTCACTATAGTTAATAGCTTAGCAAGGGTGCAACTTTATTTGACAACAGTTAAAGGCATGCCCGGTGGGACCAAGAACTGTTTTTCAGTCTTAACCCAAAATTATCATACTACTATTTGGTATGTGCAGCAAAAATTGTAGTCTTTAAGAGACAAATTTTAGCATACTTGGCGACTCCGAGCTCAGATTTAGCAGTTCCAGTGCATTATTGTTCATGAGAAGAGTGCATACTAGGAGTAATTCGTCTATTTTTGAGTATTTGTAGTTGTCCCCGCCTAGAAGAAGGGGGCGAGAAATCCAAGAGGTTCAAAAGATAGTTGTTTATTTTAGAAGATCCAAGTTGAATCCTACTATGAGGGGACATATTGTTGTTCCTCTTGTTATTACTAAGAATATCCCAGTGACAATGATTCCAGCAATGAGAAATCAACCATTTGTTGCTTTTAACCAAGGTAGCCCACTGAATCTGACTCAGCATGATGAAATTCCTATCACTGCCTTAAAAGGTTTGCCATATTTTTATGAGGAGGATCATACCACCCCAATAAAGCATATTAAAGATGTTGCCAACCTGTGTTATGTTCACCATGTGATTGAAGAAAATGTTGCACTCAGATTGCTGGCAGTGTCCTTTAAAGAAAAATCCTTATAATGGTCCAGAGGCCTGCCTGTCAACTCTATAGCAACATGGGATGAGTTAGGTAGCCAGTTGTGCAAGTTTTTTGAAGATAAATTAGACCACTTGTCATTGGTGGAGCAACTGTCTACAATCAAAAGAGCTCCACATGAAGTTATGACAGATTTCAATCACCGTTTCCAGAGGATGTGGGATAGAATCCCACAAACGGTAAGACCTATTGCTAATCATGCCTTTTTATACTATTTAAGAGCTTTAAATAGCAATATTTCTATAATGATTCAATCGACGGGAGGTGATACACTTCCTGCAGCATATAGTGTAGCTGTTAGAGCTGAAAACAGCCTCATAGAGGCTGGTAAAATTGCCCCAAGACCACCTATGCCAATATTTCCCACTTTTCAGCCTCCAACCCCTATGCAGTTACCTCCTTTGGCTGTTATTCCAAGTGCACCAGCATTGATAGTGCCTAATACCCAGCCTAATGATCAATTAGATGTATTTCCAGCTTAATCTAACGAACTGCAAGAGATTAAAGGCCTTCTAACGACCTTTGGCAATGGGATGATTAATATAAGAAAACAACAAAATCAAGGTTTTAAGCCGTATCAGTCCTCATTTCAGTCTAATTACCAGCAAAATCAGACCAATAGACCACCTTATCAGCCTTATAATCAAGGCCAAAAGTTTGCTCCTAACCCAAGGCCACACAAAGCTTATGACTCCAACACTGTAAGCACTTCCAAAGAGCTTGCACCTGTCCAAAACAACTTAGTTCAAGATTATGAATGGTGCTTTCCATGTAGTCAACCCCATAATCATAATACCTATGTCAATGGGCTACTTAACCAAGCCTTGATGGTTCAGAACAGTTCAGTAATACAGTCTAGTGTGCCTCTAGCAACTGAAGTACAACAGCAAGAGCAATAGACACATGAGTCTACATTCCTAAACTGGCAAGGGGAAGAATTTTGTGGAGTGGTGCACGTTGATTCTTCAATTGCAAACAATACATGCAATAAGAAGAGGGAAATAGATGAGGGACATCAACCTAATATAGTTTAGACTCAATCAAAACAAGGGATGAACTAGCATCAGAATGCTCCTTGCTCATCAAAAGTTGACTAGATCCGAATGCTACCAAGGGGCTAGCCTTTGGTATGAAAGCAACAATCTGATTCATCAGCCCAGGTGCCTTCAGTTAAAGGTGATGTTATTCCTCCCAAAGGTCAAGTTAAACTTGCTACAACTTTCAATATATTGGAGCATATGAAGAAAATTAATGTACCCATGTCAATATGAGATTCTCTGAGTATTCCGGGTCAAAAGGACCTGCTTCAATCTACCTTATCAGGTTTAAGTGTCTCAGATGAGCCTAGTATAGAAAAAGAGAAGGTTGCATTGGCCAAAACTATTGTTGGTAATGAAGAGCAGCAAGCTGTTAAGGCCAAACCGCCTCCTTTTTATTTGTCATTGATCATAAGGGATCATCTGGTTCATAATTGTATGATTGACTCAGTGGTTAGTAGTTTAGTCATGCCCAAACAAATTTTTGATAAGTTGAGAATTGAATATGAGCCACTAGAAAAAGGGGGTAGTAAAATTGGATGGTACTGCTGTTAACACAGTAGGGGTCATTAAAAGTTTAAGCTTAACTCTACATGCCTGTCCAAATTTTACAATACCACAAGATATATACATTATTGAGTTTCCCCCGCACTTTTCCCTTTGTTTATCTAGGGATTTTACGGCCAAGATAGGTGGTTACTTATCCTCTAATTGGTTTCACATGTTGTTCAGAACTAGATATGGCACTAGAGCCACTATTAAATTAGAACCCATAGCTAAGGTTCATATTGAACCTTACAATCCGTCTCCGATCAATGCCAACTTGTTTACAGGTGTACAAGTGGAGTAGCCTGCTGTTCAAGAGGCAGAGATTCAAATAGAAAGAACATCAGATATTCTTCCTAAAGAGTGGGCACCTCAAGCTCATGAGGTCGGCATAGGTGAGCAATTCGAGGAGGTTGACATCTATGTTTATATGATGCATGAGATTGATTCTTTTATGCCTAATATTGAGAAGAGCAAGGAACAACATAGTGAGCAGCATGAAAATGATTTGTGGGAGCTGTATTTTGATGGCTCGAGGAGTAGGGTAGGTGCTGGCGGTGGATGTATGCTGGTGTTACCAGAAGGTCAGAAGTACTATCTAGCTTTCAAGTTTTTCTTTAGCTGTTCTAATAATTCTGCTGAATATGAAGCTCTAGTTTAGGGCTTGGAGTGGGCGAAATAGAGAGGTATCAACTGTCTAAAAGTTTATGGTGACAGCGAGTTGGTTGTCAATCAGGTGAGAAAGCTTAATGTTGTTAAAAATGATATACTCAGGTCTTACAGGAATAGGGTATGGGACCTCTTAGAGGGATTTGAGGCATTTAATCTGATTTCCATTCCTAGAGCTCAAAATAAACATGCTAATAGATTAGCTATTGTAGGAGCTAAACACGATATTCCAAAGGAGATTTGCAGTGATACAACTAATCGGCATATCAAGATTGTAGTTAGGCCTGCTGTGCCTAATAATAATATACACTGGCAAGTCTTTGATAGTGACCAACATATTATCAGTTTTTTAAGAGAAGAAGCTAAGTTCTCACATACCAATCAGGAAAAGCTACAACACTAGTACAGTGACCAAATTCTCCAGTTAAAAAACAACAAATTACCCAAAGGCCTGGTCACTTTAGAATCCATTTTTAATACTGATGATGAAGCTAGAAAACCTAAGGGGAGTATTAAGGTTCAGCAAGATCACTATGAAGAGGTTGAAGTTTTCAAAGAAAAGCTTCTTAAGTTAGGCAAGGTATGTACATCTGAAGAGAAGCATGTATTTATTCAGCTCTGTCAAGAATTTAATGATATCTTTGCCTAGAAATATAGTGATTTAAAGGGATTTAATCCCCAGCTTGCTCAACATACCATTGAACTTGAGCCTAATGTCAAACCTATTAGGCAAAAATAGAGACCCTTGAATCCTAAGTTAGAACTGCTGATGAAAAGAGAGCTAGATAAGTTGATTGAAAGCAACATTATTTTCCCCATCAAGCATACCTCATGGGTTTCAAACCTAGTACCGGTAAGGAAGAAAAATGGTGAAATAAGACTCTGTGTAGATTTCCGTGACTTAAATAGGGCCTCCTTAAAAGACCATCATCCTCTGCCCTCTATAGAGTAGATACTTCAGGTAGTTTCAGGGTCTGAAAGGTTTTCCTTATTAGATGGCTATTCTGGTTACAACCAGATATTAGTGAAAAAAGAGGATCAGTACAAGACAATCTTCACCACAAAATGGGGAATTGTGGCCTATCAAAAAATGCCCTTTGGTTTATCTAATGTTGGGGCAACCATTCAAAAGGCGATGGATATGGCCTTTCAGGGATTAATGTACAAGATAGTCTTAGTCTATCTTAATGATATCACTATTTTTTCTAGGAAGGATAAGGATCATCTGAGTCATTTGAAGCAAATTTTTGAAAAATGTAGGGAATTTGGGATATCACTTAACCCCAAAAAGTGTGTGTTTGTTGTTCATGAAGGAAGATTTCTTGGTTATGTAGTATCTAAACAGGGTATTACTATTGACCCTGAAAGAGTAAGTGCTATCTTAACTCTTCCTTTACCAACACACAAGAAAAGTCTGCAGAGTTTTATTGGTAGGATTAACTTTGTTAGGAGGTTTATCCTTGACATTGCTGATTTATTAAGTCCACTAACTCATATGCTAAGAAAGAATGTACCTTTCAACTGGACTAAGAATGGGACAAGAAGTTTTAAGCTTATAAAAGAGGCATTGGAAACCACACCTACACTTCTAAATCCTGAATTTTCTAAAGATTTCATTTTATATGCCTATGGAAATGTTGATTCACTTTCAGCCATGTTGGTGCAATGAAATGATGAAGGATATGAATAGCCTGTGGCGTTTTTCAGTCAGGGACTCAAAGATTATGAGATCAAGTATACTTTTGTAGAGAAACATGTTCTTGCTGTCATAAGAAGCTTAAAGAAGTTTAGGCACATGCTTTCCAATAACAAGATTATACTGATGGTTGCTCATCCAAGTGTGAAGGAGTTTTTATTAAACAAATATTTGAGTGATAGAAGAGCTGGTTGGGTCACTACGGTGATGGAGTATGACCTTGAAATAAAGGTTACCAAACTAATAAGAGGGAGAGGTCCCTATGAACAGCTTACTGGGGACATCAACATCAGTGTAAAGGAGGAGGAAAGTTTTGTTTTAGTAGTCCAAAATGGACAACAAACTGCTATACCTGCTCCTATTGGTTGGATTATAGAAATGGCACATTTTTTATTGACTGGTGAGTGCCCTCTTGATCTGACTAGATCTAGAAGAAGGTATTATCTACTGCAATCCATACCTTATGTTATTTTAAATGGTTTTTTGTTTAGAAGAGATTTCCATGGTGTCCTATTAAGATGTATTGGAGCCAATCAGGTTGATAAAGTATTATATGAATTCCATCAAGGGTCAGCTGGCGGACACTTTTCTTCGAGAGCCACAACTCTTAAAATAATGAAAGGAGGCTATTACTGGCCTACCTTATTCAAATACGCTCATGCATGGGTAAGAAGGTGCAAAGAGTGTGCTATTTTTGCTGGAAAAGAGAAGTTGGCAGCCCTCCCATTGCAACTGATCCAAATTGATCAGCCCTTCATGAAATGGGCTTTGGATTTCATTGGGGTTATAAACCCGCCATCAAGTGTAGGCCACAAATGGATACTCACAACCATTGATTATTTTTCAAAATGGACTGAAGTTGTGGCACTCAAAGAAGCTAATGAATCTGTTGTCCTGAATTTCTACGAAGAGCTAGTTACCAGATTTGGTATCCCAGATTCTATTGTGTCAGATAATTCCCTTGCTTTTGTGAGTGTTAAAAATTCTGACTGAGCTATTAAAAATGGTATATATCTGAGTACATACTCTAATTATTATCCATAGGGAAATGGACAAGCTGAGTCCACTAACAAGAATCTCCTAAAGATCATTAAGAGAACTATGGAGGATAATAAAAAAGCCTGGCACACCAAGCTAAAATCAGCCTTGTGGGTTGATAGGATTACGTCAAAAAGGTCTACAAGACTTTCTCCATACATGTTAGTGTATGGAAAAGAAGCAAGACTGCCCATTTCAGTTGAACTCCCAACCCTTGATCTGGTAAACCAGCTTGATATGATTGAGGAGGAGCCTATGACAGCAAGGTTAGCTCAATTAATTAAGCTTGAAGATCTCAAAGCTGAAGTGGTGAAAAGGACTGAGCAATATCAGGCTCAAATAAAAAGTTCATTCAATAAAAAGGAATCTCCTAGAGTTTTCCAAGAAGGTGACATAGTGCTAAAGTGGGATGAATTAAAAAGAAAGCTTGGAAAACACTCCAAATTTGATGCACTTTGGACTGGGCCATATATCATTATTGAGGAGAAACAGCATAATGCTTTCCAACTATCTAGGTTGGATGGTGTAGTGGAACCAATCCTAGTGAATGGGATTCACCTCAAACGTTGCTTCTGAGGTATGGACCTAAATCTATACATAGCTATTAAAATTCTAGAGAATAGGGGCAGTTTTCATTCCCTAAGTGCTGTCCCAACACAGTAAATAGTTTCACCTTAGTTTTTTCCTATTTTCATTAAGTTTTCGACAACCTGTTATGTTCTATGAGTCTCAAGTGAGTTACAGCCATGCACAAGGCTGCTCCAAGTCTATTTCTGAGTTTTCCCAATGATTCCATGCCCAATGGATTGGCCTAGGCTACTGGTCTGCAAGTTTATCAAGCAAACATCCAGCTGAGGTTGCTAGAAATGTTACCCAATTTTCACCTACGGACTCAATCAGCTGCGGGGGGAGGAGTTATGTTTTAAAATTCGGCACGTGGATTAAATGTGGCTCCCACAAGGGTTGAGCCCAGTGTGTAGGTTTTCAGTTTTGGGTGGGTTTTCATCTTATGTTTTTCCTTTTTTTCCCCTTTTTCGTTTTGTTTTCCTTGGGCCCTTTTTTCTTTTCTTCTGTCGGGGGCGGAACCGGAATCAAGATTGAATTCTAGAACTTTTCTAAAGTTCTAGTTTCCAGTACCGACATGGTCTCGGTTCCCCCGGGCTTGTTTGTTTGTCTTGTCTTTTTTCTTTGTTCTTTGGTCAGGGGGTGTTTCCTCCCCTTTTTCTTCTTCCTTTTTTGTCCCTTTTTCTGTCATCTTTATTTGGTGTTGGAGGCGGGTTCGGAACGAAATCCGAACTTGGAACTTGATGAAAGTTCTAGTTTCCATTTTCGTTTCGGTTCTGGTTTCACACTTGTGTGCATCTTGTTTTATTCTTTGACCTTGCGTTTGACCATGGGGTGGTGGTTTCCCTTTGCTTCTTTCTTACCTTTTTCCCATTTTTTTTGTGTTTTGGTGGACCCGAGACCGGGATTGAAACTGAACTTGAAACTTTTCCAAAATTTCCAGTTCTTGTTTCTGTTCTGGTTCTGCCCCCGCTGTGTTGCGCCCAGGATCGGTTTTCATTTCGATCCTGTTTATGTTTTAATGTCCTTTGGTCTTCGTTTTTGTGTGCCTTGGGTTTTCTTTTCCTTAGGAACTTTTCTTTGTTTTTTGGGACCCTGGATCAGAACTGAAACCGAACTTGGAACTTTTCCAAAAGTTCCAGTTCTTGTTCCTATTCCGGTTCTGATCCCAGTTTTTCCCTTCTTTTCTTTTCTTTTTCATTGCCTGTGGTTGGGGGATGTCTCCTCCTTTTTGTTCTTCCTTTTTTTTTTCCTTCTTCCTTCATGCCTTGTATGTTTCCTAGGGTGGGATCAGAACAAAATCCGAACTTGAAACTTGATGAAAGTTTCAGGGCCGGATTCAGTTTCGGTTCCAGTTTCAGGAACTGTTTGGTTTTTCCCCCATTCCGACTCTGGTCCTGTTTTGATTCTCATCCCGACTCTGACTCCACCAAAGGATCCAAGATCGGGAAACATTGAAGAGCTCACGATGATGTCTTGCCGACCCGATAGGGTCTTGCCAAAATGAAGGGAGCTCGATGAAGGGTTTGGTCTCGCCGTAACGTCTTGCCGATGGCAATGGAATTGCTGATCGAAAAGGATATCGGTATGACTCTTGGCTCCCACTGTGACCTCTTGCCAAATATGTGGAGTCTCACCGAAAGAATGGTGTCTTCGATGTAACTGAAGGAGCTCATTATGATGTCTTGCCGACTATCGTATATCTTGTTGATAGCTGCTGAAGGGCATAATCGCATCGGGGAGACACAGTTAGTGTATCACCGACATGCGATTCTAAGGAAGCGACCTTTGACTACCTGGAAATCAATGTGGCACAAATTCAACCAATCAGAAGGTGCTAGGGAAAATTATGGGTAGTTTGACTGATTGACTCCCCAGTAAAGAATGATTGATAGAATGTACACGACATGTGTCAACTCGGTGAAGCAATGACATTTGAATCTAATAGGGTAAATTTGATGCTGCTTCTTGAAGGGGGTCAACTTGCTGAAAGATTTGGAGCAAGAAGAAAGCTGAAGAAGAAGAAAATGCGAGTCATAGTGACAACAGGGATCGCTACTAGTAAGAGTGGATCAACATTAATGACCATGCCACAGAGCATTCAAAGCAGCTCTAACGAGCTCTCAAGGTTGGACACGGAGGCTTGGAGTTAATGCGATCATTGTAAAATATTTGAAGGCCATGCCTATGAGCGATTTTTCACCGACGCAAACAGGGTATGCACATTTAATGCTACATGAACTTCATTCCAAAGCGCTTCTAGGGCCGACATGTCCAGGCACCGACTCATTTTGTAAGACCTAGGGTAGGGGCCGACACTCTTTGATATATATGGCATTTTTTCCTTTTTTGTAAAGCAGTTCTTGGTTAGGAGATTGCTAAAAGAGCATTATTCAGCCTTTGTAACTCATTTTGATAAATTCTATAGACCTATAACACAAAGACTTTTTTCTCAATACAAAGTCATTTCCTTCACATATTTTCTTTGTTGTTTTAGTGACTAGTTGTGAGTTGCATGATAAAATTCTGTGTGATCCTTTATTTTATCAGATTCCTTCAGTACTGGATGCAAAGAACTTTATGTCATAAAGTAGGTTTATGTTAGTGATCTCTTTCTATTGCGTTTATATCTATGAAAACATCTTTGTTTTCCTTGTGTTAAGCATTAGAACAGTCGAAACCTTACATAGACTAGTTTTTATAAACATAAATCTCTGTATTGTGAGATTGTTTAGCTCTATTGAAATTTTCTATGAGCTTTATGTAGTATTGTCATATTTTTATCTTTGGTGTATCACCTTTTAGTGATAGGTTTTAAATTCAAGTATATCCTTCTTACTCTTTTCCTTATCATTTTTTAGTTTTCTCAAGATAAAAAAAGGGGAACCGGCCTATAATCTGGAGGTTCACTTCATCCTCAAGTCACCCACAACCTTGAAGTGTTCCCATGTGTCAATAGGTCGCTATAGTTAATAGCTTAGCAAGGGTGAAACTTTATTTGACAACAGAGCCCTCTGACAACCATCTATCCTTATGTATGAGAAGGTGGGAAACTATATGAACCAAGTCCCATACCTTTTGATCAGCTCCTTGGCATTATCAGATATCCTCAGATGCTCTACACCTTGCAATAATCTGGTGATGTACATGGTGAATGCATCATTCACCCTCATGTAGCTTGAGTTGCCCAGATGCAGCTATGGATAAACCTCATAGATCACGTCATGCCCAAACACACCTCTTGTACTTAGCCCCTTGTATGGATGGAATCTTGCAAGCACATAGACTAAGTAGGAAGTCATTGTGAAGGTCTTTGTCTGCAATACATTGCACATCTTTTCATGAATCATAACACTTATAAGATCTTCCCAATGATAGTTAATATTTTGTTCCATCCTCACAATGACATGGAACATCCAATTCTCAAATACACCGGAACTCTTCAACCCTACCACTCTACTAAGAAGGGTGATAACATCATAGTACTCCTTGAATTTATCTCTAAATAGCTGCTTGGGTAGTTTTGAATAGTGGGACTTGGGATTTTCCAACCAAGAATTGATGGCATGTTAGGACTTGATGGTATCTTCCTCATAGAACTTCTTTGCCATATCCATATCAAAATCCACCATATGAGATCTGTCTAGCATGTCAAAGGTCTGGGCTATAGATATAGGATTTAAATTTGCCACAATTCTCCCTTGGGGACCAACTATTCTTTGTGTACCACTATCATAGTGTCTAGCACACTCGAGCACCAACTCATAACATTGCACTATAGAAGGAAATCCAGCTACATGTGCCAATCCTAATTCCAATGTGCTTCTGGCCAGGAAAGGAAGGTTTTGTGCAGCCATTCTTGTCTTGAACTCTTCATAATCCCATAGTCCAACATTAGTATCAGTTACCTCCAGCCAAATAGAAGTAAGCTTGCTCTCTGAAATTTTTCTCTTGATGTCCATCTTGATTCTTTTTTCTTTAGAAACAAAAGACCCCTCCGCACTTGGATCCACCACTCTACCCTTGGTTCCACCTGTCACTGCCTTACTTGACTTAGCCTGCATCCAACAAAGAAACCATAGTAAAGATCACATAAAACCCAAGTTAACCATTCACAAATAGCACATTCAACCAAAATACAAGTCCAATGATAAGCCAAATGTTTTAAAATCTCATAAAAATTAACCATCTTAAAGTTTAGGTTTTCAGCCATCCCATAGAATCCAAGCCAGAGAGGAATTTCAGAAAATTCCTAGCCAGGCGGATTCTAGTGAAATAAGCATAAAAGAATCAAATAATCATGTAATTGACCATCATTAACTAAGAAACAACATGATACATCCTTAAACAACTCAAATTGATCATACAATGCATAATCACCAGCTAATTAATAAACCATGTTATCTCCTAGTTCTTCGTTTCCAACAAAGTTTTGGATAAATCCGCCCAGGACGGATTTCCTTGAAAGAAGCAATGTCTTACGAATTCTGGGAAAATGAAGGGACGAAGGAAATTTCGGGAAAATATGGAAGGAATGGAAATCCATGAAGAAGGAAAAAATCTGTGTTTCAACACATTTCGGGAAAAATGGAGAGAACATGGAAAATTGGGGAAATCCGCTAGTGAAGGAAAATCTAGAAACTGAAGGAAAACCCAAATGTCGACGTCCCCTCACGATTTCACTCAAATTGATCAAATGATCACATATTTGAGGAACTTGGGCCTGCAACTGACTCAATTTGGACCTCCTACAAATCATCTCTAAATTCTAAGCTCACCTTGAAGGAAATTGAAAGGAAATGGTGATGCCCTAAGCACAAAATCCTAAAATTTTTCCATTGACGTACAGGGCAAGTTCAGGCTTTGATTACTCAACTGCTAAGTTTTCACAAAGTTCTTTTATGGCCACACAAGCAAGCTACCACAAAATGAAATAAAAAGACAAGCTCAGAAACTTACTCGAGATTACTAATCAAACACAATTGAGCAACCCTAGCTTCAAATGTTCAATGCCCATACACAGAAATTTAGACTCCAAGCATGCTCAGGACATTAAAGAATCACTCACACTCAATAATGAAAAGCAAGGAAATAAGTACATACCATTGACGAAGTGAAAGTCGATTACAACAATGAAAAACAATAGTCCTTAGCACCAGAGCAAACAACAACAACTATGTTGCCCAAAAAAATGACCACCAAATCCAAAAATTCACAAATTCGATCACCAAATCCAACCAAGCATTCAAGATCAAGCACTTCGGGTCAATTAGAGAGCAAATGATAAAACATAATAGGCCAAAATTCAAAAAAATCAATTAAATACCTTGCTCATATTTCATACAAATAATCATAAATGTAATCGACAAGACCACCAAAAACAAAACTCAGGAATCCGACAAGACAAGGGACATTTCGAAAAATCTGGTCAGGAAGGAATTCTGCGAAGACCAAGAAATTCCGAACCATAGCACAATGCAACCAACATTGGGTTATGAGAGGATCTCAAAAATTCCGCTAGGAGCGAATTTTCCCGAAAGCAGCCAAAAACCCAAAAATTGTCCAAAACACTAGACCCTCAAAATGCTTCCTAGAAGGGGGCATTTGCACAAATAAGATAAGCATTCAAGCACATGCAAAGGTAAAAAAAATAAAAAATAGCAAGGGCCAAAATACCAAAAGAGAAAGAAAAAGAGGGTCCCTACTTTCAGTGGGGCGTGTGTGCAAAAATGCACAACAAATGGCGACTCTACTGGGAAAATGCTCCAGAGCATTTCAGTGACAAACTTGAATCAAGAACCCAGAATCTATGGTTTCAGTCCTTGTATTAGGTCATCAATTCAACAGAATTTTAAAACTCAAAGATAAGTAAATCAGTCTTGTACTAGGGTCAAATTGTGTGCAGATGTGTTCATTCCATTTTCCTTGGTTGCAACAAGGATCAAATTTGGGCGGACTAGGCTACATAATGAATCAAACTCCAAAAGCAACCTGGATAGAGCCTCATTGCCAGTCAATAATCTATAGCCCCAACAAGGTTATCATTGTGATTCCCCCCAAGCATAGCTCTATTGCCAGCCATGCATCCATAGCCCTAGTAGAGATACTTGGATACTCCCGATAAGTTAAATTCAATCTTTTGATTTTAAATATTTTCTTTTTCTTCTTTTTGATAGTTCTTTTCTTTTCACTTTTTCATTTCAACCTATGAACAATGAATTTCACACTAAGGGCTGAGAACCACAGTGGCACTAAAGTAGAATATAAGATTTTTCACCTAAACAAACTTCATAGGAGCCCCTTGCAACCTTGGAATTTTAAAAGATCTGTGTAAAATGTAAGACCCAATTACATTCTGGATTTAACTCAATCTCCTGGCTTATCCACTCAAAACACTTAATATAGATGACACCAAATAGAGGACTTTCACCAACTGACTCTGGAAAAAAGATTGAAGTTTGTAAAAGAAATATTCAGAACAGTTCTAGATAATAATATGATTGCCATGCAGGTGCAACACACCCAAAAGAAAACAAGAAAACCTCCAAAGAAAGAGCGGAGCAAACAAACCAAACTGAAAGAAAACCTAAACTAACCAAAACAAAAAAAAACAAAACAAAAGTAGAAAGGGAAACCTAAACTAACCAAAGTAAAACAGAGCAAACCAAAATAGAAAAGGAACCTAATCTAACTATATACAAGGAAAGAGTTGTAAACAACTCAAGATTGGAAATAATGCTTCGAGTACTGCCCATTGACAGGCAGTGGGATATCTTCCCGAGTGAGAGTTTTCAAGCGAAAATCATTATCGCCCAGGATCTCTAAAATTTGATAAGGGCCAAGCCAAAGTTTGTCAAATTTACCATGCTCCCCTTTTTGGTCATGGGATTTATCCCAGTAGAGAACCAAGTTATAAATCCTAATGGATTTTACCTTGGCTCTTCTATCAAACCACCTTTTGACTACCCCTTGATGTTTGGAAAAGTTTTCAAGGGCTTCATCTCTTTTCTCCTAAAGGTGTAACAACTCAACAAGTTTGGCTTCATGTTTATCCCCCTCATCATAATATTCATTAATGAATTGTAGGATGGATATTTTTAACTGAATAGGAAACACAGGTTCTAACCCATAAACCAGGTGGTAAGGGGATATTCCTATGGAAGTCTTGTGCCTTGTACGATCTTCCCTAAGAGAAAACTAAAGTTGGGTATGCCAGTCCTTAGGATTTCTTTCTAATAGCTTGCAAATAGCAGTCAAGATATTCTTATTGGATGAATCAGCCAAACCATTACCCTGAGGGTAATAATTAGATGTAAATTTAATTATAATTCTATAATCAAAGACCCAGTTAGAGAATTTCAATGATGCAAATGTAGGACCATTATCACAAACCAAAGAAATAGGAAATCCAAAGCGGTTAATAATACCTGATTTGATGAAATTGATTACCACCTCAGAAGTAAATTTCTTGTAGGAAAGAGCCTCAGTCCATCTTGTGAAATAATCAGTAACAGTGAGAATATACATGTGGCCTATAGAGGAAGGTGGATTGATTGGACCTATGAAGTCCATTCCCCACTATGCGAAAGGTTTTACCTCAAAGACTGGTTGAAGTGGGAGTGTTGCATACTTCTCTCTGGTTGTTGTAGTTTGACACACATGACAAGTTCTAACATGGTTGTGTGTTTCCTTGAACAATGTGGGCCAATAATAACTAGCTCTCAGAATTTGATTCGCTGTAGAAGGTGCAGATCCATGGCCTGTACCGTATCTATCGTGAAACTCTACCATTACTCTTTCAGATTCTACTTTTCCTAGGCACCTTAAGTAAACACCCTCATGATTTTTCTTATATAGAACAACTCCCTTCAGTATGAAATTGTCACTCTTCAAACGTAATTCCCTTCTCTGTACTGCATTAAGATGGTCAGGACACCTTTGAGTCAGGAGATAGTGTATGATGTCATCATACCATTCCCTTGAAACATCTTCAAGATTGTAATGTTGGGCTGCAAGATTAGGGCCTATTTCTGCCATTGTCCTTGAAAGTCCTTGCCCTCTTACCAACTTCATGGGTTGAATCTCAATATCGTATTCCTATAACATAGTCACCCATTTAGCTCTACACTCTCCCATCTTATTTTGCATCAACAACAACTTGACTGCAGGATTAGGAACTATTGCAAAGACCTTGTTCTTGAGAATGTAGTGTCTAAATTTTTTCATAGCTCTAACTAAGGCATAAGCCTACTTCTCCATACTTGGGTACCTTAGTTCTGCATCTTTCAATGGTTCGCTCATAAATTCTATGGGATGTTCATTTCCTTGATCAGACTTTCGGGTCAACATAGCAGCATAGGATTGGTTAGAAGCAAATGAATATATATAGAATGGCTTAACATAATCATGACTCACGAACACTGGAGCCTCAACAATAGCCCTTTTAATCTACAATTTCTTCCTTAGCTTCTGCACTTCATTCAACTTTAGCTTCCCGCTTCAACATTGCATTCAATGGCTTGACTATTTCTACAAATCCAGTGATGAACTTCCTTACAAAGTTGATTTTTCCAAAGAATTATTTCATTTCTTTCTTGATAGTAGGTGGCTAGATCTTGAGTATAGCTTCCACTCATTCAGGATCAATGGTGATTCCTTTCTCAAAGATAATGTGCCCCAACAATTTTCCCTCTATAACTCCAAAGATGCATTTATTTGGATTGATAGATATGCCAAACTCTCTACACTTCTGAAACACCTTGCACAATTCTGCTATGTGATCACCTCACTTTTTGGAAAAGACTGTCAAATCATCCATATAGATGATTATGCATTTACCAATTATTTCCTTAAAAGCAATGCCCATAGCCCTCTGGAATGTGGCTCCAACATTGATTAAACCAAAGGGCATCCTCCTATAGGAAAAAGTACCCCACTTAGTGGCGAAAGTAGTTTTATGTCTGTCCTCATATTGTACCATAACTTGATTGTATCCAGAGTAGCCATCTAAGAAATACATCATTTGAGATCCATTGACAATCTGAAGTACTTTATCCAGTGAGGGTACTGGATAATTATCTTTTTCTGATGCTCTATTAAGGTTCCTAAAATCCACACAGAGTCTGATTTCACCATTCTTTTTTCTTAAAGGAACCAATTTTGCAACCCAGGTTGAATGTCTAACTGGGAATATGATTCTGGCAGACAATAGCTTCTGCACTTCCTTTTGAATTACTAGTTCTAGTAGAGCATTTATTGGCCTCTGCCTCTGCTTGAAGGGTCCTACTCCTGGATTGAGAGGGATAGTGTGAGTTATAATTGATGTGTCATAGGTTTTCAAGTCCTCATAACTCCATGCTATTACATCTTGATATGTGTGTAATGCATTGATTATTCCTTTCCTCTCTTCTGGAGTACACACATTTCCAATGAAGACATTTTTGACATCATCTTGAGTCCCCATATTATACTTTTCACATTGTTCACCGATGGAATCTTTCTTGGAATCTTGTTCTTGATCTCTGACCTTATCCAAATCAAAAATCCTTTTCAGCTGCACCATTCCTCTAGGAATAGTATTAGTCTTCAGATTAATGACCCCTTCCAAATCCATCTTTGCTTCTTGGAGTTCAGCTTCATTAATAATTTGAGAATCGAAGACATTTGAGCTTATGATAAAATCCAAAATATGCTTATCATCTTCAAACACCTGGAAATTGGTGACGTTGTTAGGTACTGAAGGTACTGGGGTCAGTTCCACCATAAAATTCTTCAATCCAGAAAGAGACAAAGGCTGCAATGTGCTAGCTACCTGAGCAAGGGAGTCAGTTGTTTTTTTTTTACTACGTGGGATCAACTGAATGTTGAAGGCATCAAATCCTTCAATAAGGTCCCATACTCTATGCTTGTAATTGGTCATCCTTCGGTCATGACATGAGTATTTCCTTCTAACTTGCTTGACCACTAACTCAGAGTCCCCAAAGACTTGCAAAATATTAACCTTTTTCTTTAGTGCCATGAGCAACCCATGAATCAAAGCTTCATATTTTGCTACATTATTCATACAATGAAATTGAAGTCTATGAGCAACAAAGAAAGTTCTACCTCTTGGAATGATTAGCTCAAATCCTTCCCTAGCTCCTTGCTTTGATTTGGATCCATCAAAGCTTAAATTTCAATAACCAGCAGCTGCAGACTTCCTTGTTGTATCTCTTGCACTATTGCTACTAGAGGGTTCTTCAGAAAGCATCACTTTCTTTCCTTTAGGATCCTCTTGAACATTCTGGATATTAATTTTGACTGCTAGAGTAGGGTTGATACACTTCTATATTTGTTCTACTATAGCCTGGCACAAGCAACAATCTAATTCAGAGTGGGAGGCATTATGAACCCTACACCAATTTGGAAAGAGTAATTCTCCAAAATTCATTCCTCTACCCAACTAAACCTGATCTTCAATACACTTTTGAATGAATTCCTGGAAACTCTCCAACAAGCCAAGTTGATTATCTTCAGGAACATCATCACTTATTGGTTCCACCAAGGCTTCAATACCATTGGATTTAGCTGTGAGATCAATAGGTGCAGTATGTAACATAAGGATTTCTTCTGCATCATATTCCTCAAAAGGGGTTGCAAGTATGTAATTTCCCATGCTCACCTCTGATATCAGAATCTCATTCAAAGTGTTCTGATATTCTGTAATCATATACTTCATCTTGGGATCCCTTTCAATCCTGATCTAATTTGGCACTCCCTTCCAGGGAAGCCACATATGAGAGTGATCAATTGATACATATCCATTCAAGGCCCTGGTAAAGTCCCTTCCCAAAATTAGACCATAAGCATTAGGTATATCAGACACCTATATATTAATAACTTGTTGAATTCTGGGATCAAAGGCAACCTACATATGAATCATGTTCAAATCCCCTACAACATTAACCTCGGTTCGATGTAGTTGAGTAACTTTCTTTTGGGAATCAGCATAAGTGATACCTAGGGCTCTACAGACACAAAAATGCATTACATTGGTAGAAGCACCTGAATCTAACAATCAATTGTGCAGGTTTTTACCAAATATGCGGACAGAGATCAGAAATGGAGTGTCCATTTTCCCCTGGAACAGAGTCAAGGGAGTATCCACCTGAGCAACTTGAGTTTTGTCCTTCTCTTTCCCTTTATCTCTAGGTGGTATATGAATCTGATTATAAATATTATTTTTCCCTTTTACTGTTAGAAACCAAGATCTGATTGCAAACCAGAAAAGCCTTCCACAGAAGAGAAAAACAGAAAAAGCAAGAGCTTTGCAAAAGATGTGCAAAATATTATTATTCAGGAAATGATAATTACAAGATAATGATTTGCTTTATAAAAGAAAAGATGCATAACCCTAATCTTATCTTGAGCAACAAGATAGCTCAATAGGATAAGGATGACAACTAATTAACCTCAGAATTAAATAATTACCTAAGTAAACTTATGTAAAGTGTAATTAAATATTAATTACACCAACACCCCCCCCATAAGTGCAACTTAGGGAGACTAAAAAAGCATGCACCTAAAACTAAGATGAATGCAAGAAAGCATGAATGGGTCTCAACAACAAGGCCTGATCAGGTACCCAAATACAAATGCAATAATGAGGTAGAGAAGGAAAACCCGATGGGACAAAACCCCCCTACAATGAGATGACTATTGCAAAGAAGCATTGGAAGAACACTGGAACTGCAATTTGACAAGCAAGGAAAGATACTTCTATCTACAACTAAAACAAAAAATGGAATTATGATAATGTGATAGCAGACCCGATGCCATAGAACACTGGAAAACTCACAAACTAGAACAACCTTGGAATCTGTGAAGCAACAGTAGATGAAATGATGACATAATATGGAAACTGTGTATCTCGATGTCGATGCCAAACTATGACTAAAACTCTTCCATGGGAAGGAGTACCAAAAGAGACTCTAGAACATTAACCATAAAAACATGGCCCTCAAACTAAGAAGGATCTGAACCAATGTGGATCAAGAAACATAATCTCTCAACTAAAGTGTGAACCGATGAATCTGATAAGTGTCAAGCTATAGCAAAAAATGTGGCCAAAAGAAACTAGCAAACCAAATAACCCATACGAGTTGCCAACAAATCAAGATGGATATGGAGATCAAAGTGAAAACTACACTCTAATCAGATTTATTATGCAAGAAACCCCCCTGATGGAACTTTATCTTAGTTCATTTATTACAATAACCCAATGATTGTAAAAGGAGAGCATACAAACATGCATAAATAGAAAAATAAAATAGACCTTAGATCTATGTAGAGGACTGAATCATCTTTCCAACGCTGCAAGAATGACAAAAAAAGGATCACCGAGTCAAAAGATATGCCCTCTAGAGTGAAAACAACATCTGAGTTCAAAGACCTACAAAATAAATCTGGAGAAAAATCAGAAGAAGCCACCTTCACCATTGGATCTGCATCAGAATCATCCTTCCAATGGTATCTCGTTTGTGAAAAAAGGACATCGTATGCAAAAAATACACTCGATTTAGTGAAACCTGCTCTAGAAGGGGAAAAAACTAGTGCGACATTAAATTTGATGGCCAAATACCCATTGTAGAAAAACTGTGAGTCTAAAATTGATGGACAAACACCCGTTAGCGCGTTTTCCCAATTTTCAAAATAAAAAAAATGTTAGAAACCAGTTAGAAACCAAGATCTGATTGAAAACCAGAAAAGCCTTCCACATAAGAGAAAAACAAAAAAAGCAAGAGCTTTGCAAAAGATGTGCAAAATATTATTATTCAGGAAATGATAATTACAAGATAATGATTTGCTTTATAAAAGCAAAGATGCATAACCCTAATCTTATCTTGAGCAACAAGATAGCTCAACAAGATAAGGATGACAACTAATTAACCTAGGAATTAAATAATTACCTAAGTAAACTTATGTAAAGTGTAATTAAATATTAATTACACCAACATTTACTAGTTGGGAACTGAATGCTTTATTAACACTCTCATTGACTAAATTATCTTGTGATACTGAGCTAGCATTGTAAGCTCCTAAAATTGCATTTCTAATAGTTGGAACTCTCAATAATTCATATGCAGAGAGACTTACCTTTAACTTCTTGAGCTCCTCTGCAACATATATGGCTAGTTGTTCCGTACTTAGATCAGCAGGGGCTTCTTTGGGACATTCCACCACCTTGTCTCTGCTTGCTTCAACACTCTTTCCTTTTGATGGATCAATTTGTGCTTGTCCTTCCTTTGACAGGTACTATTTAGGCACATGAGGATACAGTGGATTATTACTAGCATTGGGATCTGGAGGTGTGGTGAAGTTGTTTGGAGGAATGGAAGTGGTGAAGGGGCCTCCAACCTATGGATGTTTGTGGGGCAAGTCCCTTAGATCATATTTCTTAAACAACCTTCTGAAGGTCTATACCTCTCCAACATAAGTTTCTTCTTCATCCATGGGGCCATTGTCATTCACTAGATTTTCATCAAACAACTGTGTAATCTCATCTCCATTGCACACCTGATCCGCCTCTTCCTTCAGCTGGTCTGATTCTTCTTCAGGCACATTTTCCTTGCTCTATGGAAAAGGAGCATGATTTAGTACCAACATTGATGAATCATAGGGAGTGGATGGCACCATTTCCTTACTACTTACATTATTCTCCACTTCATACTAAAAAATTGAAGCTACTGTCTGGAACTCTTGACAATCTAACTCAAAATGTTGACTTTTTTATGGAGCCTACACCATCCTGATAAAGCAGCCTCAGCTAAATATACACCACTTGGAGGCTTCTCTTGATTGACTGGATGATCCAATGGGGTGGGAATACCTCCATTGTTAGGCCTTGTATTCCAAGTCCTGTTATGTCTAGGTGGTTGTCTCCTGTCAAACCCTTGCCCACCAGCTTGACCTCTATCAAAGTTTTGGCCTGAAGATTGTCCTTTGTCATAATTATGTCCTCTGTCATTATTATATCCTCTATCATTATTATATCCTCTATCAAAATGTTGTCCTTGTTGAGTTTCTCGATTTTCTCTACTATGATTGGACTACATACTTCTTTGAGTAGCCTGAAGCTGACTATTCTGGTTCCTCAAATAAGTTACCTCCATATTCAAATTCTTCACTTGTTTAGTCAATTCATCCAGCCTCTCCTTGTCAGGATTTCTATATGGAGGCTGATTCACATTATTTTGGGGATATCCTACTGTAGTATTGGCATTCAACGATTGATTCAATACTTCAGAATTCTATAGATATGTGGGAAAACTAGCCTGATGCTGTGGATGAAGAGTTTGATTTACATTCTACTGAGGGTAGCTAATTGTGGGTGGAACTTGGCTCATAGGAGGTCCTGGTTGAGGGACCAGAGTTAACTGAGATATTGGATTCATGATAGGATTGTGATTAGCGAGAGCTTGATTGAGAGTTGGGACCTACCTAGGGTGAGCAGTAGGTCCTAGTGACGGTAAAGAGGGTTGTTTTCTCCATTTCATGAAGGTGGTTGTTAGACTGCCAAGTCCCTCATAATAGACTTCTAAAGTAGTTGCCTCATCAACAACATAGGGGGCCTGCAGTCGGGTATAGGAACGATGAAACCTGTTGTTAAAGGACCCTATAGGCTCATGGACTTCTCTCTTAACATTGGTGAATTGAAGATAAAGTTCATTAGGACTATTGGGAATCCTAAACTTCTATAGGAATGCAGTCTCTAATTCAGTCGAATTCTGAATAGACCCTACAGGTAAATGATTATACTAGTAGAATGCATCTTCCCCTAAGGAATAAGGAAAGAGTGTACATGCTACATCCTCATGATTGATTCCTTTATCCTTAAGGCCAGTTTGAAAGACCCTGATGTGTTCCTCAATAGTTCTATTGGGATCATTAACATGGAACTTTGAACAAAAGTGTTCAGGGTTCTTGGGCATGACATTGTAATTAGCGAAAGTCAATGGAGATGGGTTATTAGCTAGGAAATCCATTGGTGGAGGTGGGGGTGGTAATAGCTGATTTATGGCTAGTTGAGGTTGTTGAATGGGAATGTCCTTAGAATTAGATGAAGAAGAACTTGATGAAGATGAGGATGATGGAGATGATGGAGGTGGTTGGGTGGATAATGTTTCTCCCCTTCTACTAGTCCTTCTTGACCTAGTAGGGGCTGGTAATTCTTTAAATTCCCCCTCCCCTGGAGTAGATCTGGTTCTTCTTCTAAATCTCTCAGGAGAGATGGCAGACAAAAATTGATCCATCTTGCTTATTCAGGCCCTCCTTCTAGCACCAATCTATTGATGGTGTCTTCTGCACAACAACAACTCAGACAAAATATGGAAATCTATCTCTCTTGAAAGGTAAATCTCTATCAGCAAGCCTCAAGAGATAACCCTAAGGTCTCTAATGTCAGGTCTTGACAATGCACAAACAACTCAGTGATAAATGTGAAAATGTTGGTAATCACAAGGGGACCTTACTACAAGAAAATACTGAATCTTTAAATTTATCAGAACTAGCAATATAATGATATTTCCAATCTTAGATTTAACCCAAATGATAAAAGAAATAGCAAAAGATATAAGGTTTCAAAGAGATTCCTAAATTTAAAAACTACTCTTAAGATTAACAATGCAAATGACAAAACACTTGAAATGGACCAATCCCTCAAAAACTGATTTCTACTTGACCCAGATGAATCTGCAATCTTACATAAATAGTGCTATCTTCTAAGGCATTAAATATTTTTAGATCATGATCATTCATTCAAAACAACCCTATTGCAATCGAAATGGATGAACCTTCACAATTGAAATAAGCTTAATGAATATAAAAGTCCAGGCTAACTTTGCAAAGCAACTAACAATCAGTTGGTTGCGAAAAGTATGGACCAGAGATTGTTGCAACACTAAAAGTACCAAATCATAAACACTATCAATTTATATAACATTAAACCTAACACATCTATCAGATAACTTAAGCAATTCCAAAGATAGAATCACAAGAACCATGCCAGATAAAATTCAACACAAGAAAGGCACCAAATCATAATGTCTTCACTTGCATTAAATTACCCAAAGTAGCAACAATTCTAGTATTTTGTTACAATACTTGCTTGCCTGAAAACAAAACTAACTCCTAACTCTAGCTCTTTCTATACTGCTTAATTTTCTCCAAATAAAAACTATCTATCCCTTACAAATGAGGCAGAATGCCATAATAATAGAAACCCCCAAGATATGTTGGCCTAGTTACAGTTTACAATAATAAAATAGCCACAAACAAGTTGGCCAAGAGGAATTCAAAATAAACATGGTAGGCATTAAATGTAAATATTTCATCCAGGTCGGCCTGGGGTCTCCAACAAAGCTCGGACCAATGCATGTGAAGGAAGAGGAGAAATAATGGGAAGCAAAAATTCTGATGTAGCCTTCCATTAACTGCATCCCCCTTTATCTTTATTTCGCTCCACCCTATCATGCACCATCAAAAGTATCTTGTCTAAGTTGGATATAGGTGGCAGAGGTAAAACCTTAATTATTTTCTTAATAGATTTAATATCTTCTCTTAACTGTTCCACCGACTTATCCCACTCAAACTTATTGGTTTGATATTTATCAATAACTGCAATATAGGTGGCTGCATCATCCAACTGATGTTCAGTAATTGGATCTTCACTAATTGGAGAATATACATCTTGCCACCATTTTCTCAACTGCTCTAAGCTCAAATGCTTCGGTGCAAACTTATTTCTCCCTATCATCACTTCAAAGAAGGAAATGCATTTATTATAGATATCGGTTAGGGTGTCTTCAATTTTCCTCCTCTGCTTATATATCTTCTTCAAAACATTTTTCCTTATTTGCAAAGCTTCAAGCCATTCCCAAGGTTCTAAAGCTCTGGAGGAAGGAAGGATTCCATCACTCACCAACTCATCTTTAGTATACTCCATGATGGTCTTGGTCTTTTGCAATAGGAGATCTACATCTTCTTTATCTTGAGCCAATACATCTTTCAACCAATTTATTGACGTCATTGCATCTCCTCCGATTGAAAGGATGTCTTTGATAGAATTATCTCCCTTAATTTGCACCCCCTGTAACTAGTTCATCATGGAAAGAGTAGTGGTCTTCATCCTCTCTAGCTTTGTTATGGTATATTGTGGAAGGAAACTCGCAGTAGAAGATGAAGAGCTAATAGATTGCAAGGGCTTCATCAAGTCTTGCAAGTACTTCTTTAATTTCCCATTCTCCTTCTTCAGTTCTTACTTAGTCTGCACTACTTTCCTCAACCTACCCAAGATCACAACACTAGAGCCTTCATACTCTTCAAT
>VDFB02193867.1:107035101-107219960 GCA_007258455.2 Sequoia sempervirens | reverse complement strand
AAAAGATCACTGATTTTATAGCACGATACCAATTTCTTTACTCAAAAATCAATATTAAGATCCCTGATGTCGATATTCAAAGAATGTTTATTGAAAATTTACAAAACAAGCTTGGGATGATGAAATTTTCCTCCTTCACACATTTGTGCATGACCCTTCATGACTACAAGAATTTGGTTAGTCACTGTGAAGTGAAAACTCCCTCTAACCATTCTAAGAAATCCGAGTTTGTGCCCCATAACAACTTCCAACCATTCAAGAAACAAAATAAGAGAATTTTGTAGATATACCAACCTCAAACAAGTCAACATGATGAGTCTCAAGTGGCTTCCATAAAAAAAACTCTGTATCAATTCAAAGAGTGTAATATAAAATTTACCCGTTACCCGATACCCTCCATTCCATAATGTTGCAAGTTTTGGTTAAGATCTTAATCACCTTACCTCTCATCAAAACCATTGATCCTACAAAGCCCTTACCTTTGAACTATAATGCTAATTCCTTTTTCCATTATCACCAACAAAATGGATATGATATAGAACATTGTAAGCATCTTAAAAACATCGTGCAAGACCTCATTGATTCTAATCACATCCAAATTGGTGGTTTTAATGATCAAGGAAATAAGTCCATTGTCCCACCCAACCAAAATTTTCAATTTTTTACTAATTCCATGTCAAATCATAACATCTCATTTGTGAAAACTAGTGATACCAATAATGATGTGATGAATGTTGACATGACTGATGATAACATGAGTGATAATGAGGATGATTCTATAGATACTATGGTTAACCTCATTGACGTTCAACCTCATAAGGGCCAAATCAACTTGTCTATGAACATTGCTTTCTCAGCAAATGACATAATCAAACATGCACCCAATGGTACTCTTTACATCATTAGAAGAATCAATTACAATCCTACTAATGGGATATTAATTGATCTCATGTGTGTAGAGAATGTGATTACCGAGGAATTATTAATTGTACATGAATTTTATCAAGACTCTTATGAACAACTGAAAGCATGGATCAAAACACATAATGGTTTTGCTTTCCCTACGATAGGTTTGATCACTCTTCCTTTAAAAGAAAAACAAAAAATTGAATGTCTCATTCTCCATCATCTCGTTATTAGACCAATTCCATGTGAAGCTTGGTTATCCATGGCTACACTCCATGGATGTCATCTCATTGGTAGTGCATAAATGCTTAAAGTTTCCATTTGGAAATGATATCTTCACTATGCATCATAGTGGCTTTAATCATTTGTCTTCTTGTTGGAATTTATCATTGGATTTATTTTGGCCCGAACCCATGGAACTTATTAAGCCTCGTGAGGACTTCTTTTTCAAATCTTACCAAAAGATCAAAGCAAACCGCATGGCATAATTATCCCTTAGCAACATACCTCAACCCATGATTGAGCCTCCTATCATTGATGAAACCATGATTGAACCAAAATCCCCTCCAAGTAACCAAGACAAATCCTCTGCTTATTTCCTATAAGAGACCAAGAGATAACTATACAATTCCTATTGTGCCTCCTAAGATCAAACAAGTTTATAAACTCAAAGAGAAAGTGGTTGACCAACCTTTCATGGTTCCTTTTGTTCCTCCCTTGCGGGAAGAAAAGAAACCAATGGTTGATAAACCCATTGCTACACCTTCACAACTTGAAAATCGTGAAGAAGAAACAAAAATGATAAAGAGCGTAGTCATAGATATTGTGCTATTGCTCATCAATTAGAAGAAAAGAACACAACAAAAAACCAAGATCAAACACCAACTCAAGCAATACATGACGATTCTCCACCCTTGCCACAACAACAACATGAAACTTCAATGGACATCATCATTAGACCTCCTATTATGATTAACTTGGATGATGATGATGGGATTGCTAAGATTGATGAGGAAGTGCATAATGAGCTGAATTTATTGTTTTCCTCTTCCATGAGTTTACATTATAACAATCGTGATGATCCTCATAACAAGATTTACTCACCATGTGTTGAACTTGGTGATGCTCCTAGTACGACACTTGTCATTGTCCCTTTGGCTAGTTTTCCACCTTCTACCTTTGATGAACAAGATTGGGATGTGGATGAAATTTTATAGGTTGAATCATATGTGCTATACTAGTCTTTACTTTGTTTTATTTTCATGTTTTGTGTGATTGCATGTGCATACTATGATCTCTCGTATTGAGCAACTTGGTGTGCCTTTATGTTTGTGATTTTTATTTGGATGACCCTTGTCACTTTGTTGGTGCAAGGATACAAAGGAAGTGAATCTGTCATGACATTCTTCTATATGTATCTACATTCTTCTATGCATCGTAAATATTTATCTTTTCATTTTTCTTGTGTTTTCCTTTTGGGGATGATGCAAAGCATTGCGAAATTTAGGTCTTTTCCATCTTGACCCAAAAGGATTCTCCTTTGTTTTCGCTCTTTATGTGTCATTCTTCCTTTGTGCTCATTGTTCCATGAGTTATTTGGGGAATGATGATGGTTCTGAGGTTGATTATATCACTATAGCAAAGACATAACACTGACCCCATATCCATGGATCCCTTATGTGTTATCTTAGGATTGCATATGGGGGGAAAATTCCTTTCCATAATGTAGCTCTACTTGGAAACATATGTTTTGCATAGGGTTTTCCAAATAAAGCTCTCATGTATTAGCATTTACCATTTCACTACTTTAAATTAATTGTTCACAGCATGGTGTTTGGAAATTTCTTTAAAGTGGGGGCATACATGTCCCCACTCATTGTTTGATATTCCTTTCAAAGTGTGGTCTTCTTATTTCATGTGATGTGTCTTCTTGGTGGTGAAATTTGGTTTGATGTCCTTCAAGAGCATGACCTTTCTTGGAATATGCCATTCCTCTTAGTGGTAATGCTATGGCTTGCATTCCCTAAGGTGTGAATCTTTTATCCTTGACTAGTCCTCTCTTGGTGACATTAAGCACAATGTTTCCTAAGGTATGACCTTTCATGAACTAATAAAAACCCCTTTGAATATCCTATCCTATTGCATTTACAACATTTTCATTTCCACCAAGCATAACACAACTTGCTTTCCAGTGGTGCCTTTTTGTTTTTCATGAGTGTCTAGCATAATGCAGCTTGCTAGCCTTGTGGAACCTTTGACCATTTTTGTGGCACCTTATCAAATTTATCAAGAGGTATAACTTTTGGTATGGTTGATGTATGGGAGATTGTAGACCTACCAATAATTTCCCAACAACCACGTTTTTGTGGGTACATACCAACCTAGTGTGTGTTTCTCACTTTCTTGGGGCTCACCTAGTGGACACCAAGTTTCACTAGCCCTCATGAGTATATTTTATTTGCATAATGGATAATTAGGTTTTCACTTGTGAACACATTTTATGGACTACAACGCAACTACAACTAGTCCATCCATCCTTTTCTTTATTTTTGCATTAATTTTGGCATTGCATGATTGTGCATCTTGTGTTGTTGTTGTAGGCATGCATCTCTTTGTTCCTTTGTTGATTTTTCATGAGATCTTAGATCTTGGGGGGTTGATCATCCTCCTTGATCCTTTTTAGCTTATCTTTCCAAAACTTGTACAATTATACCTATTTTGACTTATTTTCCTACGTTAGTGTGATTCTAAGTGCAAGTTCATACTCTCACTAAAGTGGGGCTAAATGTAGTATTGAACCAATGCCTACACTTAATTACACTTCTTGGAAAATGTATGTCCTAGGTTTAGGGCGAATGGATCCCTCTTAAGTCTCTGAACACATTTTTTAATATGTTTTTGACAACATTTTAATGATCTAAATTCAAATTGCAAAGGTCGGCTTGTGGTGTTTAATTGTCGAGTAATTAAGGAAACACCTATAAATACAAGGTCTTTTTATCAAATTCAAATCCTAAGCAATCCTAAGACTTCAAGAGATCAATCCTAAGAGTTGTAATGTCGAAAAATGTACACCTTTACATTTTCACACTATGTTTGCTTCCCCTTAATTAATTGGACTTAATTAAGCCTTTAATTGACCCACTTATGCATTTAAAATCCTAATTAATTTAATTTTCCGAAAGGGGTACCTACATTAAACAATTGAAAACATCAAATTACACACCTTGGAAAATATGTGAAACAATTACAAATATCAAATTACACACCTTGGAAAATATGTGTCCTAGATTTAGGGCCTAGAACCCATTCACCCAAGGGAGAATGGGTCCTCTTTAAGTTTAGGATCCAATTTTTAATATGTTTTTGGCGGAATTTTTATGATCTAAGTTCAAATTGTAATTTTAGATTTTGATGTTTAATTGTCGGGAAATTAGAAAATCACCTATAAATACAAGGTCTTTTTATCAATTGGAATCTAACACCCTTATGCAAAAATGCCTAAATCAAGTATTATTTTCAAGAGCATTAGAGAGCACATATATTAATCAATTATTGTAGCATTCAAGATCCTATCATGATGTCAAGATTTATGTGTGTTCATGCATGTTTTTGGAGCTAACATTGTGATGTAGGTTTCAATATTTCAAGCATCAAATCAAGTGTCAAATCAAGCATCCAATCAAGCCACTTCATGAAAGATCTAATCCTTGGAGTGATGTGTTAGACTCCAGTCCTCTAAGGTTAGCCATTAAAGGGTTTGGTGATTTGCAACAAGCTAGTGTTTATTCATTATTCCTTTCGTTTATGCTTTCATTTAATTATCAATGTTTAATTACCAAACTAGGGTTTGACCAAGGCAAACCCTTATACATGAAAATAAAAAAAAAATCTCCTCTTTGTGTGTCTGCGGATTTGTAGGTGAAGAAGAACTGAAATTGGATCAAAAGTGCAATTTTACAAAGTTGTCAAGATATGAAAACTCACCTACAAGTTTTAATTTTGGCCTTCCGATAGTCAGACCTAGGGGAAGCAAAGCCTTAGATCTGACATCAGAGAAATGCAAAAAGGATTTCAAAGCCCTATACAAAGACCCATTCGCCCTTGGGTGAATGAGTCCTGGCAGGACACTTTGCAACATTTTTGGTGATGGGTGCACAGTATTTTAACCTTCTCATATCTGCCAGTTGATTGCTATTTTTGATAGTATTATCATAATACTTCATGTTTCAAGTGATAAGATCTCATAAATTAGATTTTAAATGCACTTTTATTCTTCTCCCAAAACTGTTGTTTAGCCATATTTTTTTGTTTTCTGTCATAAGGGAGTTAGGGCAGCAAAGTGTTCAAACTTAGGGTTGACTCACCTTAAGGTTTGTAGGTCAATTCTAATCATTTGTGATATCTCCCTCTTCCTAATGAAATTGAAAAAGGTGGATTTTTTATTAGGTGGACACCCCCTTTGTGCTTTTAGGCATAGGTCCCTCATTTCTAGGTCTTCCTATTTCACCCTTTATCCCCCTTTTTCACCATTTCAAGAGCAAATATTATTGTCAAGAGCATTAGAGGGAAGATTTATCATTCAATTATTGCAACATTCAAGATCCTATCATTATGTCAAGATTTATGTGTGTTCATGCATTTTTTTGGAGCTAACATTGTGATGTAGGTTTCTGTGAATGTCAATGTTAGACCTGCATAAACATGAGAAACAATCACACAATTAGATCAATATGCAAGTTAAATCAACATTCCCCATAGAATTCATTTTAAATGCACAAAATAAGAAATGTAAATGAAGAACACAATAAAAAAATATCAAATCCTATCTAATGCAAGCAAACTCTTAATCCCATGGGGGAATTGGTGTCATTTTGATGTGGAAAATGGCCCTTTCCCAATCCCTTGTAAGCTTGATGAAGATTTGTTGGTGATTGAAGCTCCTTGATGAAATTTTGGCATAACCTAGCTATGAAACCATGAAAACTATGAACACTTGATGAAATGGATGAAATTAGCTCTAAATATGAAGATAATGATTTTGCAATGAAGTTGTGGATCCAAAATCCAAATGATAGTTTCTTATTTATAGATGAGAGTGATGGAGGATGAGGAAAAATGGATGAATGTGGGATCAAACACCAACCAATGACCAAGTGCCACTTGTCAACATGTGAGTGGACAAAGGTGAAGTAAATTTTTGTCATTGTGCAATTAAATGCAATTAGGTGGAATTTCAAAATGGGTGAAATGACATGTTGGAGGGAGGAGAAAATGAAGTTAATGCCACTTGGGTCAAGGAAAAATGACATGTAAGAGGTTTAAATGCCTTGTTGTGTGTACAAACCCTTTTGGAGGGATTTTTCAAATTTGGAGAATATTCCAACATTGATGCCTTTTTGAAAGTAATTGAGGATTTAATAAATCAATTAAAATGATATTCATGAGAAAGTTGCAAAATCTAGAGGATTTAGGTGATTAAGATTAAGATTAATCAAGATTTGATTAATTTTAAAAGGAGATTAGTTGATTTGACCATTTTGACTTAAACTTTTGGATTGAAATAAATTAAAATGAGAGGAAAATGATTTAGACTTAATTAAATAAAGATTTTGATTTATTTAATTAAAAAGGAGATGATGTTAGATTAAATTAAATAAAGATTGATTTATTTAATTTAATAGAATGACTTTAGAGATTAATTAAATAAAGTGAATTATTTAATTAAAGAGAGACCAGAGGATTAATTAAATAAAATGACCTATTTAATCAACAGGAGATGATGAATTAATCAAATAAATAATGATTTATTTAATTAAGAGATGAAATGTGATGAATTCAATTAAATACAAATTAAATGATTAGCAAAGGAGATGATTCAGGACGAAGCAGTGTTAGTAAAATCAGGATCAAGTGTATGGAATCAATCGGTATATTTTTTGTGTCTATATTTTGCCCCTCTTTGAATCAATATACTTGTTGTGTTGGTTCAAAGAATAAATTGTTGTGATCAAAATTCAAAATTTTCTCAATTTTTTCAAATGCCCCATTGTTGTCCCAACAAGAAGAAACATGCTACTATACTACCCCCTTGAGAGATCGGAAGAAAATTTTTATTTTTGGGTGATCTCGCGAAAAGGAGGACAACATGCCCGATGGGTCCAGAAAGGCTCTGAGATGCCAAAAAATGCAAAAATAGGAAAAAAATGATGCAAAACGACCCTCGTTTGGGCAAAAACAGGCTCAAGGGTCCAAAACCCTAGCTAGATAGCTAAATAGGGTAAAAAAACCCTAACTTTTAGGCTTAAATAGCCCTCGAGGGGCCACTTCCAATTCATTTGCACACCTAGCCTTTAGACACTCCTGTGATTTGAGATCTGAGGACTGATCGAGATGGTGCAATGCATGCTTCCACGACATATTTTTGAGCATGTGTGAGTGTTCCAGAGGCTTCCCGACATAGGACCAACGATAAGTTCTCATGTCTTGCCCTTTGTTTTCAAATTTTTAGCGCATTAATTAGGGTCTAGGAGTCAACAAAGTCAAGTAATGCTATATAGCACCATTGAAAAACCTTAAATCAATGTCGCACAGGCCTAAACTGTGCCACTGATGAGAGTTGCATCATGGTGGTGGAGTTTAGAATTAGGGTTTAGCTTTCAAAATGCACCGCACTTGCAAATAGTGTCATGGTAGTCCTGTTTGGAATTTAGGTCTAGGTGTTAAATTGAATTGTTGTCAAACTGTGCCGCGGCGGCGGAGTTTGGAACTTTTTGGCTTCTAGCAGCACAGTTTGGAACCTTCAAACAATGACGCATTTGCTATTTTGGTCGCACAAACTTCAAATAGGATCCCAATTTTTTATGAAACTTGACATAGTGAATTTCTTGATGTAGGAGGACATGGAGCCAGTCCACTCACGAGAGCATAGATCTTCCATTTTGAGCAGATTGTCATAGGATCCCCCTTTGCACAATGTACTCCAGGAGCACCTGAGGGTGATTGGATTATGGTACGTTGCCTATGCCCCAGTGATCAACACGTACCTCGACATGATGAAAACATTGGAAGAGCGCTAGCATAGCGAGACATCTTCATTCCACTTCCACAGGCAAGGCCACAATGACCCTGGAGGACATGTGGTGCATTCTATGATTACCCATCCATGGAGAGAGAGTTATCTATGATGTGTATGTCGGGAGAGACAACTACTTTGAGATTATGGGCCTAGACGAGATCATCTTTTCAGAGGGACAGATCGAGCTAGAGTGTACAAAGGTCAGGTATTGTCTTTCCGATTGATTGTGGTTGTGATCATTTTAGGAATCGTGGCACTAGATTAGCATGACCGATACTTCATCCTAGGATGGGGTCTTTCCTGGGAGCGGATGCTCCAACAAAGGGAGTGTTTTTCTTGGGGGCCAGTGATGTTGGCCTCTCTTTATCATGATCTTCACGAGTTTGCGTACTACGATAGTTGGGCTATCGAATCAAAAGTCACACTACTGCACATTTGGATCTGGGAGCACATTGCAGTGCTCTGCCCTATGAGAGTTACACCAGTAGACATGGAGTTAGATGATTGAGTTATCTAGAGATACAGGAGTGCACTTACCTTTTCGCACATAGGGGTAGTAGGCATCCGCCACTGGAGGAGGATCATCGATGAGATGATAGTTTTCACTTGGAGACCTTATCTTGGGATGTTGACTTGGTAAGATGATGTCCAACAGTTATTTTTTTCCAGGCAAGACCGTTTGATGTAGGGTTGTGAGCACACGATGATTGAGAGATATCTTCTCGACATGGTAGTGCAAAATTTTGGGGATGAAAGGACCATCCTGATGACCAGTACATGGCCATATTTGCACGTACTACGAGGGAGACCACATGGGGTCACACCATTTCCATAGATGAGGAAGTATAGAGTTTTAGGCAACCAGTGGCCAAGCCATCGCCTTATGACGAGGGACCATTAGAGCCAGGGATGACATAGGCCTATAGAGATTGGTTTCATCTGCTGGTTTGGTTGACAATATCCAAAGCACTATTACCATGGAGGAGACCGAGAGGCCAGTTAGTAGGGCGAGAGTAGGGCCAAGGAGGCAAAGGGGATAAGTATGGTGATGGTGACAGGGATGGTGGTAGAGGGTTGAGGCAAAGGGGGAGATGGTACACCTCCACAGTAGCCAAAGTAGCAACCTGAGTAGGACAAAGGTCAGAGGGATGCCCCTAGAGATGAGCATTAGGATCAACCCATGGATGGTCATCAGGACCAGGATAGATAGACCACCCCTCCTAGAGATGGTCATCAGGACCAACCACTAGTCCAACCACCACTACAGCTAGACCTTAGGGATGGTTATATTTTACAGTTGCAGGCTCAGATTCAGGTGCTTATGGAAAAGAGGGACTAGGTGAGGCAGTAGGTCTTGACCTTGATAGCTGAGTGGGATTAGGCTATCTAGCAGTGGTAGGTTGTTGAGCTATAGGAAACACAGGAGATGGGCTAGAGACATCAGTTAGAGAGTATGGATGCATCCTCCTCCCGGAGCACAGTATCCATACGGGCATATTGAGAGGTCATCCAAGAGGCAGAATATTATCGTGTGCATTATTACTAGGTTGTGCCTCGAGCGACATGGGTTCCAGATTATTCATAGCAGAATGGATACATACCTTCAAAGGAGCACAGAGAGAGGTCGGGTGGTGAGGGGAGTAGCCAGTAGGGCTAGCTCTTTTACTTTACCAGATACATTTATTCTTTTTGAGATCCACGAGCTCATTTTTGATAGCCCTGTGGGCGATTGTACACAGACATCTGATCCTAATTTTGTACCATGAAAGTGTATTATTATTTTGATGATATATGAGATGATATGAGATGATTCAATCTGATGTATGATGTGTTCTATCTTATTTATGCATTATGGATGGATGTTTTTACTTTCTATATGTGATGGTCTATATGTGATGCAATGTGATGTATGTTTCTATGTGATGCTTATGATGTGATGCAGTGATTTATGGATGCATTTCTTTTTCAGTATCTTTTCTATGCACTTTTATGATGATGTGTGAATGTTATGATATGTGCATGCTTAGACTAACAGATCTATATTATGCACTTAATGGATGATGATGATAAAATGTATGAGATGCAATATTTTTCTTTTTCATTATATTTCTCATGTATGATATGGCAATGCATTTATGGATGTCATCATGTTGCACATGATATGATTTGATGATGCATTTTTATAATGATGTCTATGTGATGATGCATTTAATGATGATGTTTATGTATATGATATGATATGGTATGATGATGCCCATGGATGATATGTATGTGACGTTATATGATTATGTAACAAATGCAAATGAATGATATTATGATGTATATGTGATGATGCAATGGATGCTTCGATGATGTACATGATATGAGTTAATAATTCCTACGTGATGATACCTTTATGCTTATGCAATGAATGCAAATGTATGGTTCGTGAAATTCTTAGAATAACCAATCTATATTATGATGCAAATGATGAAATGCAATGCATGTGAGATGATCAGTGTTTCCTATATGTCATGATATGATGTGCATTATGTTGATGGTTTATGGATGTAGGATGGGTACAATAGCGATGATGATTGACTGTCATGGTACCATATTAGCATGGAAAGAAGATAGAAGAAAGAAGAGAATCCAACAAGTCAAAAGAGATGATGATGATGATGATGATTAAGCTGATTTTCTTATGAGAAATTGGGACTTTAAAAGGGCCATTTACCTTATGTTATCACCTGAAGTTTCAACCTTGTTGAGCCTGATGTTCAACACCTCAGTGTAACATGGGAATACCTCCAAAGCTGTGGGTCACTTATAGACAGAGGTCAACCTCCAGAGAAGGCCGGATTCCTTTGGTGTCACCTAAACTTACTGATTTAATAAAAGAAAAGGGAGAAAGAGTGCATAAAAATAAAACTAAATACTATGGTGATGCACCAAACTGATAAGAAATCGTGAAATAAAAATAAGATGGACATACACTGGAAAACTAATGGTAGCTATTCCATTTACTCAACATAACCTTTTTGAACCTATGCATCATTCTTAAAAGGCTTGATCTACATACATATTTTAAGAAGGTTAAACTTCACAGCTTTAAGGTATGAATGCAGACTTAGAAAAGCACAGTTGAAAACTTACATAGTCTAAAATACAAAAATGAGAGTAGCCTAAACACTAACACTAGCTTTTAAGGTAAACTCTGTGTTTTATATTCTAGAATTGAAACGAGTTACAAAGCATACATCAGCTGAGAAAGGATTGTTAAAAATCGCTAACTCTTGAGAATGCATAATTCGAACCCCTTACAAAGAGGCAAAAAATTCCTTATATACAAAAGATGTTGGCCCCTAGGGCTTACAAAAATATTAGTCTTCAGAAAGATCTACCCTTAGATCTTTTTGAATGAAGTTAATGATGCATTCAAGTGTATCCCTGCTATCTATGTTAGTGAAGAGTTGCTCTAGGAATGACCCTCTTGATCTTTCACAACTACAACATTAACTTCCTGGTCCTCGTGTCCACCTTCGAACCTCCTTGCCGAGCTGCTTTGAATGCTCCTGGGCT
Organism: Sequoia sempervirens; assembly: GCA_007258455.2. Classification (NCBI taxonomy): domain Eukaryota; kingdom Viridiplantae; phylum Streptophyta; class Pinopsida; order Cupressales; family Cupressaceae; genus Sequoia; species Sequoia sempervirens. Next base: position 107,208,415 of record VDFB02193867.1, on the reverse strand, counting down.
CAGAGAAAATCCACGTTGCTTTCTCTCTGTTGATCTTCCTCTCACCGGTCAAACTACGACGGCTCACCTATAGCCTCCTTCGATTGGCTGAACGGATGTCATACAAGCTTCCTCAGGCGGTCAAAAATCTTCATCAAAATCGCAAGTCGGTGAGACACTGGCCATGTCTCCCCGATGTGATTACACTCTACAGCAGCATCGGGATAGCTTACAATCACCGGTGAGAGTTATATCGAGCTCCCATCATCACACTGATGTCCCCTTTCTACTAGAAAATATATCATTATTGACAGGACCTCACACGAGCCCCTCATACTTTGACGAAACACCACTGGGTCGCCCAGACACTATGCCAAAAGGCAAGATCCTTCGGCGAGCTCACTCCTTTTTCCTGAGTTCATTCTGTTTCAGTGAGACCTTCCTTTGTTGGCAAGACCTCTCGCTAAAGTCACCCTGCTTCGGTGAGAACTCTTATCGAGCTCTCTTCATTTTAGTCGGGGAGACTTCACTTGGTCGGTGAGACCTCTTACCAAAGGAAAAACACTATACCAAGACCCTTCATTCTTTGGTAGGACCTCATGCTTTCGCTGAGACATCATAGCGACTCTACTTTCCTTTGCATCGATGCCGCTTTACTTCGACAAGACCTCAGCCCGTCGGTGAGACCTCATCCCATTGATGAGACTTTACAGCGAAGCCCCCCACATACACCGAAGGAATCCCGCTTTGGCGAGACCTTACCGGATCGACAAGACCTCACCCCAATGATAGCTACTTCATCGAGACCTCCAACAGTCACTGAGACATTTCCGTGAGATGAAAATCTTTTGGCGAGTTGAGACCACTTCAGGGAGATTCCCATGTGTTGGTGAGACATTAAGCCAAAGGAAAAAAATTTGGCGATACTTTACGTAGTTGGAGAGACATTACCCTGATTGAAATCATTCCCCCCGATGCCACCCTTGTGAAAAATTGTCGGCATGACCTCCTTCCAAGCAGAGAGATACATGAAGACTCATGGCGACTCGAATGTCTTGGTGACGGGTGTATTAAGCCAAGTAGACACACTACTAGTCGAAAAGACAACAGGAGGGTCTTGTCGACTTTCTTTTCTGATGAGTTTTATGCCAAAATTGATCGAGGCATGCCTCCAACAGACCTCCTTGTGAAATATCCTCAGGTGTGTGATCTAACCCTTGATGCAAATGTCTCCATTTGGCCTTCATGAACACCTGAGACACAATTTTTCCTGCCCGATGAGCCCGTAGGTAAAAATCGGGCAACATTTCTAGCGACCTTTGTTGGATGTTTGCCTGCTAAACATAGAAACCAGTAGCCAAACCTGTCCATTGGGCTCAGAGTCACTTAGAAAAAACCCTCAGAATAGACCAAGAGTAGCTCACACATGGTTGTAATTCACTTGAGACTCATAGATCAAATTAGGACAGTGAGAACTTGCTGAAACCGAAGAAACTGAGGTGAAACCGCTAAACTATGCTGGAACAACACTTAGGGAATGAAACAACATTAAAAAAAAAGTGCAGAAGAACTTATTGAAAATGTAAAACCTAATATAATATGTACAATGGAGGAACTTATTAAACCTCAAAAGAAGGCTTGAGGTGTATCCCATTGACTGGGATAGGAAGCACTTCACCTTCAGTTGTGGCCCATTGGTACGCATTGTGTTCTTTGCAGTCTTTAATAATAAATGGACCCATCCACATGTTGTCAAACTTGGTGTGATGGTCTGGCCTGCTTTTCAGAACATCGCATTTGAGAACATTATCACCATCTTTAAAAATTTTGACTATAGCTTTCTTGTCAAATGTTCTCTTTGTTTGGAGCTGATGATACTCCAAAGTTTTCATGGCCCTATCTATTGATTCTTCAAGCTCCATGAGCTCTGCATACCTTATGGACATTGGGTCATGTTCTTCATTCATCTCCAACTGATGAATGATGTCTAGAGCTGGAAGCTCTACAGACAGAGGTAACCTAGCCTCTTTACCATAAACAAGGACATATGGAGAATTACCCACTGATCTCTTAGGGGTTACTCTATCTACCCAAAGTGCAGATTTCAATGTGGTATGCCAAATTCTTTGATTCTCTTCCATAATCCTTTTAATGATTCTAATCAAGTTTTTATTTGTACTTTCAGCTAATCCATTACCCTATGGGTAATAATTAGAGGAAGTATTCAAATGAATCATGTGTTTAATAGCCCAATCTATGACTCTTAATCCAACAAATGCAAGAGAACTATCTGAAATGATGGAGTCAGGAACTCCAAACCTGGTGATTATGTCTTCATAAAAGCTTAGAACTAAAGATTCATTTGCTTCTTTCAAAGCTACTACCTCTATCAAGTGTGTAAAATAGTTTGTAGTAGTAAGCACCCACTTATGACCGACACTGGATGGTGGATTAATTGGCCCAATGAAGTCGATGCCCCATCTCATAAAGGGTTGATCCACCTGAATTGGATGTAGAGGCATAGTAGGCAGCTTTTCTTTTCCTACAAATAAAGCACATTTGATACACTTTCTTGACCATGCATATGCATCTTTAAACAAGTTGGGCCAGTAGTAACCAGCTCTCATGATTTTCCAAGCAGTAATTCTTGGAGCAAAATAACCTCCTGTAGCTCCATCATGAAACTCATGAAGTATCTTCTCAACTTGATCACTGTGAATACATCTTAAGAGAACACCATTTAGATCTTTTTTGAAAAGGACATTATCTACCAGCACATATGTTATTGACTACAGTCTAAAGTATCTTCATTTAGCTCTGTCTAGACCTAGAGGACACTCACCAGTTTGTAAAAAATGGGTGATGTCTTGAACCCAATTTGTTGTTATCAAGGACACATCATCCTGAGCATTTTGGGGTTCATTTGTATTAACAAAAACAATATCCTTTTCTAAGTCATTTTTACTGCTTGACCCTGTAGCAAGCTATTCACAAAGACCTTTACCCCTAACCAATTTGGTAATCTTGATGTCCACATCGTATTCCATAACCTTAGTGACCCATCCTGCTCTTTTATCATTTAGATCTTTATTTAACAAAAATTCTTTCACACTTGGGTGTGCAATCAGAACATGAATTTTGTTGTTTGAAACCAAAGGCTTAAACTTTTTTAGGCTTTTGATCATAGCAAGAACATGTTTCTCCACAAATGTATATTTTTGTTCATAATCAGCAAGTCCCCAACTAAAGAAAGCTATTGGCTGCTCTAAATTATTCTTGTTTTTCTAAACCAGCATAGCAGAAAGTGAACTAATGCTTCCAAAAACATACAAGAAGAAGTCTTTAGAGAAATCTGGATTTACCATTGTTGAAGTTGATGCTAAAGCTTCCTTGATTTCTTCAAAACTGCATTCTTTTTAAGCATGGCGGTCAAGGGCTGTAGAAAATTTGCAACATCAGGAATGAATCTTCTTAGAAAGTTGATTCTTCCTAAAAAGCTCTACAATCCCTTCTTGTGATTGGGTAATGGCAGTTCAAGTATGGCTTTAACTCTTTCAGGGTCAATGTTAACTCCATCTTTTGACACTATGTGACCTAACAGCTTACCTTCATGAACTGCAAAAATACTCTTTGTCGGATTGAGAGAGATTCCATACTCTCTAAATTTTCCAAAAACTTGCTTAAGATGTGACAAGTGTTCATCGACATTATTTGAATATACTGTTATGTCATCTAGATAAACTAGCAGACATTTCTGAATTAGATTATGAAATGCCATATCCATAGCATGTTGAAAGGTGGCACCGACATTATATAAACCAAAATGCATTCTCTTGTAGGCCATAGTGCCCCATTTTGTTGTAAATGTTGTTTTATACTGATCCTCCTTTTTGACTAGAATCTGGTTATAACCAGAATATTCATCTAGAAGAGAAAATATTTTTGATCCAACAACAGCTTGAAAATTTTGTTCTATAGATGGCAAGGGATAATGATATTTTAGAGATGCTTTGTTAAGGTCTCTAAAGTCCACATAATCTTATCTCACCATTCTTTTTTCTAACCGGAACAAGATTAGAAACCCAAGATGTGTGTTTAATTGGAAACACAATACCCCTCTCAACTAACTTGGTTAGCTCTTTGATCATCAAGGGTTCAAGCTTGGGGTTCAATCACCTCTGTTTTTGTCTAACAGGCTTGGCATTGGGTTCTAACTCAATTGTATGATGTGCAATATGAGGATCAAACCCTCTTAAATCAAATATTTCCAAGCAGAAACATCATGATATTCTTGACATAAAACAATGAAAGCTCTCTTATCTTCAGCTGAACAGATTTTGCCTAATTTGAGAAGCTTACCTTTAAAGATTTCCACTTCTTCATAATGCTCCTCTTTCACTTGAATGCCAAATTTGTTCTTCTTAAGCTGGTCATCAGAATTGAATATGGATTCCAAGGTAACCAACCCTTTGGGAAGTTTATTTGTCTTCAGCTATATCACTTGATCATCATACTGTTGTTTGATCTTTTCCAGGTTTACTACAGAAAATTGATCCTCTTGGAGCATAAAGGTTAAAATATGTTCATCACTTTCAAATACCTCTTAGTGAATGTTGTTATCAGGAATCGATGGCCTGATAATCACCTTGACATATTGCTGTATTTTGTCCTTTTTGACATCGCCTGGGATATCAAACTACGCTCCAATTGTTGCAAGTTTGTTAGCATGTTTATTCTAATTTCGTGGAATAGAAATCAAATTAAAGGCATTAAATTCTTCAATTATGTTCCATACTCTATTTATGTAAGACTTCAAAGCATCATTCCTAGCAACATTCAGCCCCTTGATCTAATTAACTATCAGTTCATTGTCTCCATAGACCTTCAACTAGTCAATCCATCTTTTCCTTGCCCACTCAAGGCCTTGAATGAGTCCCTCATACTCATCACTGTTGTTAGAACATGCAAAAGAAAAATGAAAGGTTGAAAAATACTTATCACCCTGTGGAGAAATCAGCATTGCACCTCCACCTGCTCCATTCTTTCTTCTGGAACCATCAAAAAACATTTCCCAAAGTCCACTTTGCTATTGCAACAATTGATCTACACCCTTTTCAAGGTTTGGGATCTCTGCATCAGGTTCAAGAATCACATAATTACCCATACCAGCATCTTGAATAAGATCTATAGGACTGTCCCACATGTTTTTAGACACCCACTCATGTAGAAGCACATTAGGAACAACTTCTGATTGAAGTTCTTGAGTAGTAGCTAGTTCACTGTTAGAAAAAATGACACAATTTGTGTCTATAGTAGTAGGAACAGGGTTGATAGGACTTGGGTTATATAGCTCAATGTGGTCTTTAGCCAATTTTTCAAATTTAATAGTGACTTTGGTTCCATATCTAGTTCTAAACAACATATGCAACCAGTCAGCTGAAACATAACCACCTATCTTAGTTGTAAAGTCTCTTGAGAGGCACAAAGAAAAGAAAGGTGGGAGATCTATGACACATATGTCCTGAGGAACTGAAAAATTAGGACACGCATGAAGAGTAAGACTCAAGTCTTTAATAACACCCAATGTATTAACCGAAGTACCATCTAATTGAATCACTCCTTTCTCTAAAGGTTGATACTTCAATCCAAGTTTGTCAACAATTTGCTTTGGCATCATTGAGCTACTAGCTCCACTGTCTACCATATAGTTATGAACTAACTTATCACCTATGATTATTGACACGTAAAATGGAGGTGGTTTAACTTCTTTTCCTATCTCCTTGTTGGGTTGTTTATCATTTCCTTGAGTATTATTCATCAACACAGTCCTAACTTGACCTATTGGAGACTTAGATTCATCAGACACTTTGAAATTTGATAAAGCTGAGTGTAACATATCTTTTTGACCTGGGATGGCTAATAAATCCCACATAGACATCATCACATTTGTCTTTTTCATACTATCAAGAATTTTATAGGGTACAGCTAGATTTAATTTAGGATGTACCTTTATGCCAGTGTGGTCGGCTTGCAAGCATGGCTGCTCTTTCACTGAGACTTGCTGATTTCTTTGCGATCCATGAATCACTTGAGAGGTAGATGGTTCTGCAGCTGATGCTTTTCCTTTATCAGTTGTTTGATCAAGCTCAAAATCTCTTTTCTTCACCCTTGTGTTAGCTACAACTAAAGAATCATCTACATTCAATCCACAAAATTCTTCACCTTGCCAGTTAAGAAAAGTAGTGTCATTGGTAGGCTGATCTTGGTGTTGTAGAGATGCATTATTGAATTCATTTTGTTGTGAACTTGAGGCATTCTATACCATAAGTGCCTGATTAATAAGTCTGTTTGAGCAAGTGGCTTGATTATGAGGCTGGCTACAAGGGTAGCACCACTCATAATCTACTGCTAAGTTGTTTTGAATAGGGACAAGATCCTTGATTGCACTAACAGGTGCTAGAGCATAAGCCTGAAAAGGTCTAGTATTTACCCCCTGTCTCGGGCCCTGATAGTTTCCTTGGTAAGCTTGTCTATTACCTTGATACTATTGTTGTTGAGGCCTGTTATATGATTTTTTTTTTCCAAGCTCACAAGCTTATTACCAAAATTCTGTAATAAACTTTTGATCTCCTATAACTCATTTGAAGAACTTGAAACAATAGTTTTTTGTGTTGCAGCAGCTGGAACCGCTGGAATAGGTGGCAAAGGTGAAAAAGGTGGTATTTGCAAAGGGATATTTGAATGAATATCTAGAAATATAGGCATTGGTGGCCTAGGAGCAAGTTTACTAGCTTGTATTAGGCTATTTTCAGCTCTGATTGCTATTTCAAAGGCATCTGGAAAAGACACTCCTCCCAGTGACTATATTAAAATTGAAATATCGCTATTTATAGCTCTAAGATAATACAGGAAGGCATATTCAGGTGAAGGCCTCACCATTATAGGGATTCTATCCCAAGTTCTTTGAAATCTGAAGTTGAAATCATTCATTTGCTCTTTTGGAGCCCTCTTAATTGTAGTTAATTGTTCCAATAAATACAAATTATCAGACCTGTCTTGAAATTGTTTATGCAACTTGTCTCCAAATTCGTCCCAAGTTGTGATTGAGTTGACTGGTAGGCCCCTATACCATTGCACAACTCTTCCTTCTAGTGAAGCAGCTAATAATCTCACAGCAACATCCTCTTGGGTTATGTGATGGACTCTACATAACGAAGCCACATGTCACATGTGTTCAATCGGGGTAGTCTGATCTTCCCCAGTGAAAGTTGGCAGACTTTTCAAGGTTGCCATTGGAATGTCATTGTGTTGTACCAAATTTAAGGGACTCCCTCCATTGAAAGAAACAAATGGTTGATTCCTTGGAGCAGCCATTGGAGGTGGCTGAGATGGATTTACTTGCACTCTAGGTGAAACAAAAAGCGGGATAGCAATATGAGATCCTACAGATGGAGGAGTAGATTTATTTCTTCTAGAATAGATAATGTTGTCCCCGGCCTTTCTATTGCTCTCCCTTGTCTTCTTGGTGGTGACAGCTACAAATATTTGAAAGGAACTAAGTTGCTCCTTGTCTAAACTCTTCTCATAAACTTTAAAAGCACTGATTCAGAAGTCCTTCCTCTTTATGGAGTCACCAAGTATGCAAAATTGACCTCTACAAAGTCTGAAACTTGTTGGTTGCATACTAAACCAATGGTATAATGTGGTACTTTTCCCACCAGGCATCCTAGAAACTGTTATCACTTGAAGTTGCACCCTTGTTGAGCCTGATGTTCAACACCTCAGTGTAACATGGGAAGACCTCCAAAGCTGTGGTCCACTTATAGATAGAGGTCAAACTCTGGAGAAGGTCAGCTTCCATTAGTGTCACCTAAACTTACTAATTTTATAAAAGAAAAGGGAGAAAGAGTGCAAAAAAATAAAACTAAATACTATGCTGATGCACTGAACTGATAAGAAATTGTGAAATAAAAAAAAGATGGACATACACTGGAAAACTAATGGTAGCTATTTCATTTACTCAACATAACCTTTTTGAACCTATGCATCATTCTTAAAAGGCTTGATCTACATACATATTTTAAGAAGGAAGGTTAAACTTCATAGCTTTAAGGAATGAATGCAGACTTAGAAAAGCACAGTTGAAAACTTACATAGTCTAAAATATAGAAATGAGAGTAGCTTGAACACTAACACTAGCTTTCAAGGTAAACTCTGTGTTTTATATTCCAGAATCGAAACGAGTTACAAAGCATACATCAGCTGAGAAAGGATTGTTAAAAATCACTAACTCTTGAGAATGCATAATCTGAACCCCTTACAAAGAGGCAAAAAATTCCTTATATACAAAATATGTCAGCCCCTAGGGCTTACAAAAATATCAGTCTTTAGAAAGATCTGCCCTTAGATCTTTTTGAATGAAGTTAATGCTACATTCAAGTGTATCCTTGCTATCTATGTCGATGAAAAGTTGCTCTAGGAATGACCCTCTTGATCTTTTGCAACTACAACATTAACTTCCTGGTCCTCGTGTCCACCTTCAAACCTCCTTGCCGAGATGCTTTGAATGCTCCTGGGCTCAGAGAAAATCCATGTCACTTTCTCTCTGTTGATCTTCCTCTCACTGGTCAAACTACCATGGCTCACCTGCAACCTCCTCCGATTGGTTGAATGGATGTCATACAAGCTTCCTCAGGCGGTCAAAAATCTTCACCAAAATTGCATGTCAGTGAGACACTGGCCATGTCTCCCTGATGCGATTACACTCTACAGCAGCATCGAGATAGCTTACAACCGCCGGTGAGAGTTATATCAAGCTCCAATCGTCACATCGATGTCCCATTTCTACTGGAAAATCTATCACTATCGGCAAGACCTCACATGAGCCCCTCATACTTTGGCAAAACACCACTGGGTTGGCCAGACACTATGCTGAAAGGAAAGATCCTTTGGAGAGCTCACTCCTTTTTCCTGAGTTCATTCTGTTTCAGTGAGACCTTCCTTTTTTGGTAAGACCTCTCACTGAAGCCACCCTACTTCGGCGAGAACTCTTATCAAGCTCTCTTCGTTTCAGTTGGGGAGACTTCGCTTGGTCGGTGAGACCTCTTACCAAAGGAAAAACACTATACCGAGACCCTTCATTCTTCGACAGGACCTCATGCTTTCACTGAGACATCATGGCAACTCTACTTTCCTTTGCATTGATGTCGCTTTACTTTGGTGAGACCTTAGCCCATCGGTGAGACTTTACAGCGAAGCCCTCCACATACATCGAAGGAATCTCGCTTCGACGAGACCTTACCAGATCGGCAAGACCTCACCCTGATGACAGCTACTTCGTCGAGAGCTCCAATGGTTGCTGAGACATTTCCTCAAGATGACAATCTTTTGGTGAGTTGAGACCACTTCAGGGAGACTCCCATGTGTCGGTGAGACATTAAGCCAAAGGTAAAACCTTCGGTGATACTTTACGCAGTCAGAGAGACATTACCTTGATCGAAACCATTCCCCCCAATGCCACCCTTGTGAAGAAAATTCGGCATGACCTCCTTCCAAGCGGAGAGATACATGAAGACTCATGGCAACCTGAATGTCCTAGCGACGGGTGTGTTAAGCCAAGTAGACGCACTACTAGTTGGCAAGACAACAGGAGGGTCTTGCCGACTTTCTTTAGTGATGAGTTTTATGCCAAAACTGATCGAGGCATGCCTCCAACAGACCTCCTTGTGAAATATCTTGAGGTGTGTGATCTAACTCTTGATGCAAATGTATCCATTTGGCCTTCATGAATGCCTAAGACACAATTTGTCCTGCCCGATGAGCCCGTAGGTAAAAATCGGGCAACACCTTATGTTTGATAACACACATAGGCACGATGCATCAAGGTATAAAGAACTAGAATGGTGTTGCACCTAGTGTGATGGACTTTGACTCAACAATCAGATAGGAGTACTCATGTTCACACCTGACACACATAACCTTGTTCAAAATGCAATTTAGATATTCCAAAAATTTCATACCAAAACATAAAAAGGCAAGCCTTCCTATGTGGTCAACAAGACACTTAAAACATCCTCCTTACACCTAAACAAAGCACACATGACCAAGGTTATATTACAAGAATATCCAACAAGCACAGTAGATAAAAGATATTGATCGTTGTCCCCTTCCCTCTCTCTCTAAATCCTTTTGTTTTGGACATCATCAAGAGGTCATCAAAATGAGTGCAATAAGATAATTCAAAAAGACAAAGACAAAGTAAACAAACAAGCTAATGTTCTTCAATACCGCTAGCCAAGACTAAACTATGGTGATGCCTGATGTTGATGTCCATTGTAGGAAGGATGCATCCTAGGAAATGATGCTATTAGATTATTGATTTGGGACTGATTGGATGATAGGCTATTGACACAAAGAGTTGACTAACTTGTTTACTTACTAACCTAGACTCGAGATTTTGACGTTTTGATTTTCCACTTTCTAACCTGCTAGACTTGTTTCTGATTGTTTCACCAAAAGTTGAGGGTGACTACCATTTATTATGAGTGATATTTATTGTAGGTGAAAGCGAGATGGGGTGGATGGATTTTTTCAAAAATTTGGATGTTTTTTATGTTTTCCTAAAATGTTATGAGATTGTTTTTGGTATTTTTGTAGATTTTGCAAATGTTTTGATTCTTAATTTTCAAATGTTTTGGGGTTTTCTGAGATTTTGACCAAGAGACTAACCTAAAGACCTATCCTAGGGGCCTCAGGGGTTGATCAATAGATTAGCCTTGCCTACGTTATACACACGGAGACCACATAGTTCGACTGACACAAACTCGATTATTGATGAGATATGAACAAATGAATTGCTAGTTTATTATGACGGACTCCTAAAGGACTAACCTAAGTGTCTCGTGGGAAGATCAAAGATCAACCTTGCCTATGTTCAAAGCTCAAAGATGACATAGTTTGACAAGATGCCTTTGTTTTTTTACTTTTCTGACTGACTTTTTAACCTATTTTTGGATTTTTAATGTTTTGAATATTTTTTGGATTTTCCAATTTTATGAATGTTTTGGATTTTTTGATTTTTTGATGTTTTTGGATTTTCTAAGATTTAGGGAAGACTTCAAGAATATACACGACTCTAATCTGATGAGGACATGCCCCCAACATGATGCAATAGAATACTCTGATAAAGGTAGGACAAACTGACCTTAAGAATGGGCCGAGTAGTACTAGGAGGGATCATGACATGAGCACAGAACCAAGCTATGATGCAGATGCAAACAAGTGATGGATGGAGATATGGAATGTGATGGATGATGGAAGCATAATGGATGGATGATGCAGAACAAGTCCCAGATATATTGGTGGACAGAAAGTGCTTATTTACACGAGGTGCCTATTTTCTAGGTTTTCACCAAGGTACTTGCCCAAAGTGCCACCGAAGTGGTTTTCACTAGAGGACTATTTTTCTCTCTACTATTTTTAATCCTTTTTTCTAATTTTTTTTTTTGAATTTTTTCTTTTTTAATTTTTTGTTGTCACCAAGATGCCTATTTTCTAGGTTTTCATCAGGGTGACCATTTTTTAGTACATTTTCTCATTTTTTTGTATTTTTTGGTTTTATACCCCAAAGAATTAGGCATAAAACTTTTTGAGATAGGAGTTGTTCATGGGCTCCTACAGAGGTTCCCCTTTGGGCATTGACAACTGATATGCCCCTGAATTGTAGCTTGTTGTGATGATGAATGGTCCCAACCAATTGGGTTCAAATTTTCCCTTGCCATCTAGATTTGGAATGTTCTTCTGATTCTCCTTGAGCACAAGTTCTCCAACTTGGAAGGTTTGACTTCTAATATTATTGTTATAAATCTGCTTGAGTTGGTTTTGGTACACCTATAAATGGTTTGAGGCATCCATATGCTGCTCACCTAGTAGCTCCAGCTCATTTAGTCAAGATACCCAATACTCCTCATCTGTGATGAGATTTTGTAGTGATATTCTCAGTGACGGGAGCTTGATCTCAATTGGTAGTATGAATTTTGATTCGTAGACTAGAGAGAATGGGGTGGCACCTGTTGGTGTGTGGATACTTGTTCGATAGGCCCATAGGGCATGATTTAATTGGAGATTCCAATCACAACCAACTTCATTGACCATTTTCTTGAGGATTTTCAGGACGGTCTTATTTGTAGCCTCAGCTTGGCCGTTTCCTTGGGGATAATACGGAGTGGAAAAGTGATGTTGGATTTTGAATTTTTGGCATAGGTCACAGACATCCTAATTCTTGAAAGGTGTCCCATTATCTAAGATAATGGCTTGAGGGACACCATAACGAAAAATTAAGTAATTCAGGATGTACTTTGATATCTATTTTCTAGTAATATATGTCATGGGGATGTCTTCTACCCACTTGGTGAAATAATCAGTGGCAATGATGATAAACTTGTGTCCACTGGATGAGGTGGGGGTGATTTTTCTGACAAGATCGAGCCCCCAATCAGGTGAAGATCTTGATTTGGTGCATGGATGAGGTCCCCATACTATTGACATTATAGACACCTTCTGACATAGTCATGTACTTCTCTTTCCATTGTAGGCCAATAGTACCCCATCCTCAGCAATTTCTTGGCCAAGGTCATACCACTCAAGTTTGAACCACAAATTTTTTTATGTACCTTGGTTAACGTAATCAACACCTCCTCGACGTTTAAGAAACTTAACAGGGTTCCTTCAATGCTTCTACGGTAAAGGGTATCTCCTAGGATGAAAAAACGGGATGAATTTTTGACAAAGGATCTCTTGAGGTTTGGGGTTATTTCGGTGGGGAGGAATTATATTCTTAGATAAGTGTAGATATCATGGTACCAGGGATCACCGGTACCAACGATTTTTCACAAAAATTCAAACTCTGGTACCTCGAATGCAGGCACAAGAAGTTTCTCTACAAGGAATTCTTGCTTTGGGATGTCGTGTAGGATTTCTAGGAGTGATCTGATTGTAGCCATTGCATCTGCCACTCTATTGTTTTCCCTTGGTAGCTACTCAAAAGTGATATCAATGAAGAACTCCTTAAAACTTTCCACCAATTTCTTGTAGGGAGTCAACTTTTCATCCTTTGTTTGATACTCATTTTTGACTTGATTGATTATGAGTTGTGAGTCTCTGTAGACCTTTAGTGCCATTATCTACCATTGTACTGCTATTCTTAGCCCTATCACAAGGGCTTCATATTCTTCTATGTTATTCATGCAAGGGAATGATAGCTTGTATGATTTTGGAATGCAATACCCTTGTGGGGTGATGAAGAAGATCCCTGCCCCCGATCCATGCTGAGTGTAGGTTCCATTAAAGTACAATTTCTAGTGATATGCTACACTTAGGTTGAAGATTGATTTGTCGAGGAATTTTGAGACAAGTGGATTCTTTGAGTATATCGATGCCTCTTCCAACTGATCTGCAATCGCTTGTCCTTTGATGGACTTGTGCTCCACATACTCAATGTCATGCTCTATGAGGATCATAACCCACTTGGTTGTCTTCTCTATAAGCATTCCTTTGGAAAGCAAGTACTTAAGGGGGTCTATCTTTGTGATAAGCTTTATCTGATGGGCTAGCATGTAATGTCTAAAATTTTGTGTTGCAAATACAACTGCTAGACAAGATTTTTCAATGAAGGTGTAGTTCAGTTCATAACCTACCATAGTTCTATTGATATAATAGATAGCTCTCTCTTTTCCATTTTCATCATGTTGTGCTAGGAGAGCGCCGAGAGTTTCCACTGTTGCAAATATGTATAAGATCAAAGGTTTTCCTAGAATTGGAAGTATAAGGAATGGTGGTGTAAGTAAATACTCTGTCTTGTTGAAGGCTTGATCAGACTTTTCATCCCACTTGTATACTACCCCCTTGTGGAGTAGATGAGAGTAGGGGACAGCCTTGTCTGTTAGTTGTGCTATGAATTGGCGGATGGACTAGAGTCTTCCTTGTAAACCCCTTAGTTTTTTTAGTATTTTAGGTGCCTCCATTTCGAGAATGGCTTTGACCTTAGCAGTATCTATCTTAATTCCTCTCATGCACATGATGTACTTGAGGAGTTTCCCTAGCTATACTTCGAAGACACACTTCTTTGGATTGAGTATGACTTTGTATTCCTCCAACCTATCAAAGATGGAGCCCAATGCGGCTATATGATCTTGTATTTACTTGGATTTGGCCAATATATCATCCACGTAATCTTCCACAATTTTTTGGATCATGTCATGAAAGATTAGTCATGTCCCTTTGATAGGTGGCCCCCGCATTCTTCAACCTGAATGGCATCATATTCTAGCAATATGTCCCCCATGGGAAAGTGAAAGTCATTTTATGTTGGTAGTCTTTAGCTATCATGATTTGGTTGTAGCCTGAGAATCCGTACATCAATAATAGCACCTCATGTCCTGCTATCATATCTACGATCATATCAAAGTTTGGTATTATAAAGTCATCCTTGGGACATGCCTTGTTTAGATCTCTGAAGTCTGTGTAGATACGGATGCCCCCAATGGGTTTTGAAATAGGTACAAGGTTTAAGACCCATTCTGGATAATCTATCAGTCCTATGAACCTTGCATCTAGGAGCTTTTGCAATTCCATTTTGACCAACAATGAAATCTAGGGATGCATCTTTATGAGCTTTTGTCTAACTAGATTTGCTTCAGGGTATACAGCGGTGATGAACCACAACTTCTAGATCAATCCTAGGCATGTCGGCATAAGTCCATGCAAAGTTTTTCTTTCTTTCTTTTAGGAATGCAGCTAGAAGTTCTTGTTCTTCTATGAGAAGTGACTCTACATAGAGTGTTATGTGTGGTAGTTCCTCTGTTCCCAAGTTGACTGGATTACACTTCTCGGCTAATACTGATGCCTTCTCTTGATGAATTGCACTGAGAGGAAGATTGAATCCTTCATCCTTTGGTGCCTCAAAGAGGTTTTCATTGGATACATCCTTTATCTTTTCTATTTTCAAGTCAGAGAGTGCCACAGTGTGGTTTTAACTCAAAGACCTAGAGATTATTCTCAAATTTTCACTTTTGTGACTAAAGAATTCAATTGTTTCCCCGTAATAGGCCTATGTGTCCAGTATGATATCAAACCTGGCCTTGTGATCTCCATATGGTACCGTATCTCATAATCCCATGAATTCTAAGAGTGCCTCATCATTTTTGAAAGTGTCCAGAATTGGAGGTCCTCGTTGGTTGTAATCAATGAGTTGAGGGTAGACTAGGTTTATTTCATGGGTTTGATGGTCTGGCTCAAAAGACAAGGTACTAATCATGAGCATGGAGGAATCTTCGAAAAGCATAGGCAAGTTAGTTATGGGATCCTCATCACTACTACACACATCAGTTATGTCAAAGGTAAAGTTTTCTAAGGGTAGACTTGTGGATACTAGTAATTGAAGGGCAGTTGTTGATAGCTAAGGGGGAGTTTTGACCTTTCTAACTGAGGCACCTTTGTCAAGTATGGTCACCCTTGGAGGGGTACATCTGAGACCAATATTCCTTAGTTACTTCTTAGGAATGAGGGGTTCAAATAGGTTGTTTTCATTCTACCTGAGTTTCTTGCTTCTATTATAGCCCATACCGAGTATCATTTGTAGACCTTTGTTGCTCTCATCCATCAGAAGATTAGGCACAAGCCTTTCACCTTGATATAGGAGATTGGATATGTCTCTTTCATCTACTATTTCTTGACTTAGATCTCCCCAAGACCTAAATCTAGAGGGGTATACTTTGAAAGTATGGGATGATGTTTCAGTTGGTTGGGGTTGCCCATGAGTTCTAGGAGATTGAGGAAACTCTCCTATCATGAAGGCACTATTCTTCATTCTGTAATCTACACACCTATTGTCTTGGATAATGACCTTGATTTTAGATATATCAGGATGGTGGGTGTCTTTGTCTCAGAAGCAGAGGCTAATGTAGCTGGGTCTACATATGGAGTAGTAGGGCCTTCATCATTCTTTGGGACTTGGGGGATTTTATAGTATTTTGCTTCTAGATTCTTGCAATAGGAAAAGGGCTTGGGATCACCGTGAATCATGACCTCTTGATTTTGATATGGGAACTTAACACATTGATGGAAGGTGGAAGCGACTGCTTGCATCCCATGGATCCATGGACACCCTAGGAGAATGTTATAAATAAAATCAAGGTCAAGGACCTAGCATGTGGTTTCCATAATGGAAGGCTCTACTGGAATAGGGAGCTAAATAGTGCCTCGAGACACTCTTTCCTGATCATCATAAGCTCTGATGGTGATGCCCTTTCCCTTTTCAATGGAATCCTCTGAGAATCCCAGATTCTTTATTAATTTGAGGGAACAAATGTTTAGACCCGCACCCCCATCCACCAAGACCCTTTTGACTTTGTTTTTATGAACCAAGAGTTCAAGGTGGAGTGCATGATTGCGAGATGGTTGGGTGGGGAAGTCTTGATCGAAGAATGTTATGAGACTTGGGGTGGTGATATTTCTGACCATAGCTTGGAACTAGTCAGCATCAAGATCCATAGAGATGGTGGATGAAGCCAATGCTTCCTTTGGGATTTTCCTATGTGTTGGCGATATCTTCAGCAACTCCATGATGGAAATCTAAGCAAGGGTCCTTTCTAGTTGGTCTAGGACATTATAGCCATTAGGAATGAATTTTTGATTTGAGGTGGATGCCCTAGGTGGATGTGACGGTCCAACAATGGTGACTTTGTCGCCGTGTGTGGTGACTCCACAATCAGCTTTGGCTCCTTTGATGCTGATAATAGTGACCATTTCATCAATGGATGTGACGACATGATCATACACATGGTTCACATTGGCATACTTTTGTTTTCCACGGTTGTTCCCTTGCTTATGATCCAAAATCAGATTTGTGTATATTTTTAAGTCTTGATTCCCAGCTGGTTGCTCAACATTTATGATTTTGTCATCAATGAGGTCTTGGATTAGATTGTTCAACCTCATGCAGTTGGTTGTTGTGTGCCCCTTGATTTTGTGGAAATAAAAAAGGTGATTCTCATTGTACCATGGTGGTTTCACTTGGGGTTCTTGATAGTTCTCATAAGTGTGAATCTTGATGAGATTTTCATTTATTAGTTTCTTCATGACCGCTTTGATTGGTTCCCCAAGGGCAGTGTACTTCCGCTTGGCAAGATTTTTGTTTCATGGGGGTGGTCCCCTTTGACTATTCAGGTTGTTGACTTGATTGTTGGGTGGTTGTTGTGATACTGTATTAGCTTGTGTGTTGTTTCGATTGTTGTTTTGTTGTTGTTGATAGGTTTGGGTGTTTTTCTTTGGAGCACTGATTATGACCTTGGCATCCACCACACCGTCATTGGTGATATTTTTGTTTCTTTCCCACTTGTGAGGTTTCTCATTATAGCTAGTGGATGGGCAATTGTCTTGGTTTTCTTGATATGTAGGTGTTCCCCCTTGTGCAATAAGGACTCGTTCGATGTTGAACACCTTGGGGATCAGTTGGTCGTAAGTGGTGATGCATTGTACCTTAAGATGAAATGCCAAGGTTTTCTCAAGGTTGGTAATGATGGTGTAAACTTGTTCTTCTGGCATAGCCCATTTTCTCCTATTAGCCTTGGATCGCCATCTTTGCAAGAAGGAAGCAAATGATTCCCCCTTAGCTTGTTTAAGTGTGAAAAGTTCCTCTAGACTAACATCCATACCAATGTTGAAGGTGTATTTTATGAATGCGTCTACAATCTCTTGGAACTTTTTGATACCATGAGGAAGGCGAGAGAACCACTCCATGGTAGGACTAGCCAAACTTTGAGGAAATAGCTACATCAGATATGTATCATCATATGCGACCTCCATGCAATGTACTTGAAATTCCTTGATGTGATCTTCAGGGTTTCTCGTCCTATGATATTTGTAAAATTTAGGGATTTCAAACCCCTTGGGAAATGGTACCATTGTGAGGCTCATGTCGAATGAATAGGGACACAAGTTTCTTGGTGTCTTTGTTGTTTTCCCTAATTGGAGATCGAGCACTTGCTGCAAGAGAAACTTGATTTGTGTCATCACATCATCTTGTGGATCAAGAGGTGGATTGAATGTGTTTTGAAGTGGTTGAGGTGTTTGAGTGATGGGTAGAGTGTTGGGTATGTTGGTGGGAGTTTGGTGCAAGCTCTGTTGTGCGATCAATGCTTGTTGATATGCCTACATTTGTTGTTGTGCCAACAATGCTTGTTGTTGGTCTTACTGTTGTTGCACCAACAACACTTTTTTTTGGTCTTTTTTTTTTGTGCCAACGATGCTTTTTGTTGTTCCAACAATGCTTTTTGTTGGTCATTTTGTTGTTGTGCCCACAACACTTATTATTGGGCTAGTAATGTTACTTCTTGTTGTGCTTGTTATTGTTGTAGGGCTTGCTGATATTCTTGTTGTTGGGCTACTTGTAGTTGTGCTTGGTATTGAGCCTACACTTGTGCTTGTTGAGCTTGGTATTGGGCTTACACCTGAGCTTGAGCTTGCGCCTGTTGAAGCTAGTGTAACCCGTGTATCTTGAGAAACTTAAGTGGCTTGAGCAGCTTGAGTTGCTTGTGCAGCTTGGGGGCTTGTTGTTGTTGTAATAAGGCCTAGGCTTGAGCAACCTATTGTGCTTGTTGTGCTTGTTGCGCGTGTTGTACAGCTTGGGCTACTTGCGCTTGTTGAGCAGTTTGGGCAACTTGCTGATTTTGAATTTGTTGAAGTGCCTTTTGATAGGCATCCTATTGAGTTGCTTGCAATGTGATACTATATGGGTTCACCATGTTTGATTTTGGAGGTGGTGGTGGTGGATTCAGAATGGTGTTCATTTCCATGAAGATGGGTATTGTTGTATTGTTGGCGGGGATTTGGGTGATGGATGGTGCAATTGATATGCTTGGTCCTTGAGAGGCCACATTTATGGATGTTGTTGTGATTGCTTGGGTTACTTGGATGGTTTCCATCCGTTGTTGCGATATCAATGGAAATATTGGAGGATTTAGCATGATGTTTTGATTGATGATTGAGGGGTTGTTTTGACTTTGATTGAGTGGTGGTAAAGGAGGTAACCCCAAACCAATAGGTGGTGTGGATGTTAATGGAAAAGGTGGAAGAGGTGGAAAAATGGGTGGTGTACTCCCTTGAGGAAATGATGAAGAGGAAGGGTCAAAGATGCCCCCTGGTCCAAATATCCCACCTCCCCCTTGCGAAGTCATAGAGAGAGAGGTTTGTGTGTTGAGAGGATATGTTGATGTCTTGTGAGAAGATGATGATGGGTCATTGGGGTCTTGAAAGGTGAGTGAAACATGTGGGTGCAATGAATTCAATGGGATCGATTGACCCAAGATAGTGTTTTCATCCAAATCTTGGTTGTTCACAAGGGGGTGTGTTTGTAATGCCTGAAGCAATTAGCTCCCCTTGTTTACAATTGGTTGAGTTGGAGCAATGGATGTTGTGATTTGGGGGATGCTTTGAGTGATGCTTTGAAATGGAGGTGTGGATGAGATTGGGGTCATGATCCCAATAGGTTTCTCCACAATAGTGCTTACATCAAAATTAGAAGGGACTTTAGCCCCTTCTTTAGCTAATTCAAGCATGTATTGGGAGGGATTGAGTCTCATCATGGTATTGACAATTCTATGAGTTTTGGTATTTTGAGCCATTTCAATGATTTCATCTTGTGTCATCCCTAAGACATTATTGGTGACGTCTTCCACTTGGCCTTCCTATTGAGGATTTTGTGATGATAGAGGAAGACTGAGCGTGGGATTGCTAGACCCAACAGGATTGATTTTGGATGTGGTTTGACTTAGGTCACTCGAATTTTATGTTTCTTTGTTCGTTTCCATGTTCTTGTGTTGAGATCTAGTTTGAACCATAAAATAGGGATCAATTTTCAAGAATGTAAGAGATTTACCTCCAATTCTTTGGATTGATCTAATCTTTAGGTAAAAAAATAAAGTCTAAGATAATGAGGATCAAAAGGATGATGATGGTAATAATGAAAGATGGATGATTGGTGGATGATTGAACTCTTAGGAAACCTTGAGGGGGATACTAAACTTTAGGACTTTGGATTTTATGCTTTGATTTTTTGATTTTTGATTTTGATTTTGAATTGATATGTTTTTATTTTGATTTTGATTTGAGATAATGAACTCATACACTCTAAGAGGTTAGATGTTGTTTTAGAGTGAACTTGTTCACAAGATGATAATTTGAATAAGTGTGCAAAGAAGGATTCATCTATACACACATAGTCAAACAAGATGATTTGGATTTGTTTTGATTTTTGATTTCAAGAGGATTTTTTCAAGATTTCCAAGAGTTTTTGGTGAGGTGAATTTTGATTTTTGATGTTTGAAGGATGGATGAAAGTTTTGATTTTGGTCCTAAGAGATTTAGAAAGACTTTTGTTTACTAGACCAAGGTGTTGAAGAACATGCTAATACTTCCTAAGTGAGATGCTCAAACTTTTGAAAGAGACTTGGATTTTGACAATAGAAAAATGAATACAAAATTGGATTGTTTCTAGATGCATGTTTGTAAAATTTGAAGGTCAATCTTTCTCTAAACTCATAAATCATAGACAACCTTTTCTTGTGAGCTTTTTGACTAAGACCTTTAAACTTTAGTTTTCGGATTTTGATCTTTTGGGAAATAATTTGGAAGAGCACATGTGTGGGGTTCAATTGTTTCTTAGCTTTGCTTAATGACTTCCTTTTACCACAAACAATTCTTGATTAGGTTTTCAAACTAAATGTCCAGTGTCCCAATTTCTTCTCATCCCACAAGGTCCATTATGTGGAAATCAGGGAAATTAAGGCAAAGGTTTCCTATTGTTGACTTTAGTGAGAAAATTGAGATATAAATTCAAATGCTTAGAAGTTTATAAGGATAGAATCCCTAGGGTAAGCAATAACACTTGAATTTTGTCAAAGATATTTGCTTCCTAAAGTGTTTGAAATTTGATGATCATGTTGAATGTTTGTTTCCAATGTTTAAGATCCAAGCAAAGTGTTTGATTTTAAGAACATGTACAAACATATGGATATTGAGACAATATTTTTTGAATCCCCACTTGGATAAATCCAGCTACACCTACTTTCAGCAGATGATTAGATGCTTGACACACAGGCTCCCCCTTATAGTGCACTCACTTCTCGGGTCAGCCAAGCATTAGTACCCATGAAACTCCCATGGAATACTTCTCATCTATACTAAAAGCCATAAAAATGTGGAGCAGCTTTAGAACAACCGTTCTTGCACCAATAAATAGATTTAAGGATTTTGATCTTTTATACAAAGGGTTTTAATATAGGAATTTTGTTCATGGGGGATCATCCATGTGGCAAGAGACCATTGTTTCCCTTCTTGTCAGAACAATCCTCATGATACTTGAACTTTCCTCAAGTACCCACACTTATATACTGGTTGGAAGTTGATTGGCTTTAGCGTGTTCCTGGTTGGGTCGTTCCCTCAGGTGATTACTTTTTCCCACAAGGAAGACCCTCTAAAGATAGAAAAAAGTGAGCAAGTACATCTGTAATTTGATCAATCTTTGTTGAAAAACAAAGAGAGAACACATGCGATATACCCCACTCACACTCACAAGATTTTGTTCAATTTTAAGAATCCCAAATTGAAGTGTGGAGGTAATCACTTATACAACTTAATATCAAAAAAATCCTTTTGATTCTCAAGATCGCCATGAGGCACGAGAGAAGTGCATACGTCTTTCATATGATATCACTTTCAATAAGAGATTACAAAACATAGAAGTGCATGTTCATTTTTTAATCCCTCAAAGCAAGAATTGGATTCCTTTTAAGCACCAAAAGGAAAAATGAAAGTTGTTTGTTCAATTTTTAAACCTTAAACAAAATCTAGTAAGTTTCCTAAGGTTCTTTTTAATCCTTTTGTCTTGTTCTTTTTAAACCCAAATTGAAATGTATTGAGTCCTAAAAGCGTGAAAGATAGCAGATCCTTAGGAGAGAGATTATAATTTCTCCTCAAAGTTTTTAAAAACACTTGATACAATGAAATGATGATGTCATAGAAGCCTTCGTCTTTGTTTCCATCCTTCACCTTTGATCAAGCCAACCTACAAAAACTGGTTAAAACTATAGAAACAGAGGTCAAACAACTAGTTAGTAGTTAAAAGCAACCAAAATAAAAAAGCACATGTTAAAATTAAATTGAAAAGTGCCTTTTACCCAACTCCAATAGTGCAGTCTACATATGTGGCGTAGTTTGAAGAGGTCAGCGGCACTATATAGCACCGCTAGGACTAACAATGGTGCTCTGCAGTAGGACCATTGAGCTTGATTGTGGTGCTATTTTGAGCAAGTGACGTTGTTTGGAATTTAGAAACTCAATGACAGGAAAATAGCTGAGCGTCATAGTTTAGAAATTCAAGTTTGTGGGCGGGAAGACCTCAGCGGTGGAGTTTGGAGTTTGTAGCATCATTGTATGGTATTGCTAGACTGGTAGCATTGCTATATTGCATTGTTGGACTGATAGCGGCATAGTTTCCTATAGGCACAAAAATGTCAAGAAAACAACAAAATTTTCTCAAAAAATGTGTTAATATCTTCAGATTCACCCTCCTAGTGCCAAAATGTGAATGTCTATGTTAGACCTACATAAACATGAGAAACCATCACAAAATTAGATCAATATGCAAGTTAAATCAACATTCCCCATAGAATTCATTTGAAATGCACAAAATAAGAAATGTAAATGAAGAACACAATCAAAACTATCAAATCCTATTTAATGCAAGCAAACTCTTAATCCCATGGGGGAATTGGTGCCATTTTGATGTGGAAAATGGCCCTTTCCCAATCCCTTGTAAGCTTGATGAATATTTGTTGGTGATTGAAGCTCCTTGATGAAATTTTGGCATAACCTAGCTATGAAACCATGAAACTATGAACACTTGATGAAATGGATGAAATTAGCTCTAAATATGAAGATAGCAATTTTGCAATGAAGTTGTGGATCCAAAATCCAAATGAGAGCTTCTTATTTATAGATGAGAGTGGTGGAGGATGAGGAAAAATGGATGAATGTGGGATCAAACACCAACCAATGACCAAGTGCCACTTGTCAACATGTGAGTGGACAAAGGTGAAGCACATTTTGGTCATTGTGCAATTAAATGCAATTAGGTGGAATTTCAATTTATGGATGAAATGACATGTTGGAGGGAGGAGAAAATGAAATTAATGCCACTTGGCTCAAGGAAAAATGACATGTAAGAGGTTTAAATGCCTTGTTGGATGTACAAACCCTTTTGGAGGGATTTTTCAAATTTTGATAATATTCCAACATTGATCTACCTTTTTGAAAGTAATTGAGGATTTAATAAATCAATTAAAATGATATTCATGAGCAAGTTGCAAAATCTAGAGGATTTAGGTGATTAAGATTAAGATTAATCAAGATTTGATTAATTTTAAAAGGAGATTAGTTGATTTGACCATTTTGACTTAGACTTTTGGATTGAAATAAATCAAAATGAGAGGAAAATGATTTAGACTTAATTAAATAAAGATTTTGATTTATTTAATTAAAAAGGAGATTATGTTAGATTAAATTAAATAAATATTGATTTATTTAATTTAATAGAATGACTTTAGAGATTAATTAAATAAAGTAAATTATTTAATTAAAGAGAGACCAGAGGATTAATTAAATAAAATGACCTATTTAATCAACAAGAGATGATGACTTAATTAGATAAATAATGATTTATTTAATTAAGAGATGAAATGTGATGAATTCAATCAAATACAGATTATTCGATTAAACAATTAGCAAAGGAGATGATTTAGGACGAAGCAGTGTTAGCAAAATCAGGATCAAGTGTATGGGATCAATCAGTATATTTTTTGTGTCTAGATTTTCAAGTTTCAAGAAAGCATTCAAGCATCAAGATCTATCATACAATCAAGCCATTTCATGCAAGAACCAATCCTTAGATATATGTGTTAGACTTCAGTCCTCTAAGGGCAGCCATTAAAGGGTTTGGTGAGGTGTAAAAAGCTTTGTTCATTCATCAATTCCTTCATTTTGTCATTATTTCATTATCAAGGTTTAATTACCAAACTAGGGTTTGACTAAGGAAAACCCTTATCCACCAAAAAACAAACATTTTTCTCCTCTCTTTATGTTTGCAGATTTGCAGGTGAAGAAGGATTGAAATTGGATCAAAAATGAAATTTTGCAAAGTTGTCAAAGTTGTCATCAAATTTGTCAAGACACAAAAACTCTCCTATAGGTTTTATTTCCAGTTTTACAATAGTCAAACTTGGGGGAATCAGAAGCTTAGATCCAAGATCCAAGAATTACAAAAATAATTTTCAAACTCCTGTACAAAGACCCATTCGCCCCTGGATAAATATATCCATCAATAGAGCCTGAAACCCACTTTTGGAGCTAGGTAAACACCATCCTAACCTTCTTATATTTGTTGGTTAATGGTTGTTTCTGTTAGTGTTATCATAATACTTCATATTTCAAGTGTTAGATCTCATAGGTTTGATTGTAAAAGCACTTTTATTCTTCTCCCAAAATTGGTGTTCAGTCATTTTTGTCATAAGGAAGTTAAGGCAACATAGTGTCCAAACCTAGGGTTGACTCACCTTGAGGGTCGCAAGCCAATTCTAATCATTTGTGGCACTATCCATCTTCCTAATGAACATGGAAAAGGTGTATTTGTGATTAGGTGGACACCTCCTTTTGCTTTAGACGTAGGTCCCTCATTTCACATCCCATTTTTAGGTCTCCTATCCATCTCCTCCATTTTCTTATGTTTCAGTTATTATCATTAATAACAAAATCCTTTGGATATGAACTTTCTTATTATTAACATTGATATCCTCATCATTATTAATCCCTCAATTAATCAATCAATTTTTAGCTTGACTAGGGGCACAATCTCAATTTGTTTTTAATTTTTGTACAAGTTTACTTGTTGCTTTTGTGTGTTATCTTTGTTTGTATCTATCATGGTCTTTGCACTAGATTTCCTCAGGGGCATCATGGTTTTCCATATCATGTTATAAGGCACATGTTTATGTTGAACATAGTATTCTCATTGATGTCAAAGTTTTGTTGATTTTCATTGATGTCATATATATATGAAAAAGGTGTATCATTTGTGTCAATTACAGATGTTGCAAAATGTTAATGCTATCATTATTGAAAAAGGGAAACATGGGAATTCTAGGTTCATATGGGATTAGTGATTCTTGTATGTCTACTACTCTTGCGAAATTCTGGGAGTGTTTATATAAGTTTTCTAAGGTTTGTTGCATAGAGGAAGAATATGCACTCTACTGGACTATCATAGTTTTTGGTACCACTGTTAAAATTTATGGATTGCATTTTGGAACTTAATTCTACAAATGAAGTATCTTAATCTAAAATTTTAGTAGATTTGGGTTACAATGTTACAAGATAGAAGTGACAGAGTGAATTTTGTGTTTGTTGGTTTACTCTATACAATGTTTGAGTGTTTGTGCTAGTAAAGGGAAGCATGTGCCAACTAGAGGAAGTGTGTGAAGATAAAATAGGGCCAGTTTAAGACCATGAAAGGAAACACATGACACCATCTTATACTAGCGGTAACATATTTGATTTGGGGTCGAGCCATATACACGTTTCATACCATTTTGAATTAAGGTTTATCTTTAGACGACATGGATATTTGTAGATGGTTTTAAAGGGTTCTAGGGTGACATTTATATGTTGTTAACATGTTGGAATTGATATATATTGTAAATCATTTTAATGAAAAAGTGAGTGTGTGGTTGCATACGAAATGTATATGTAAAATGATGTGCAACTAGAGAAGAGAAGTCAAGGATGTTGAGAGAATTTGAGATATCATAAAAGGATGTGTTCACCTAGTAATGCAGACTAGGCTATGTGAAAGAAGATCTATATTTCCTTTTGTAATGTGAGGTTGAAACCTCTTAATCTAAGTTGTCGCTCAGTGATTGTGTTGTAGCTCAATCATAGGGGATTGGTGTCTCTTATTGTCTGGTGCCTACAAATTAAAATTTAACTGGATTGGTGTCTCCCTTTAAGGTTTCAATTCTTGTGGGTTGGTGTCTACTTATGCGATGTGAGTATGACAGGAAGAGTTTTCAGATAAGTCAAAAAGGTCACAATAAAATATATGGAAGAGTCGTGGGAATCTTAACTCCTATATAGCCGATGAAAATCAATATTACTTTAATATATTTGAGTTTCTCTTTAATTTACTGATGGTCCCCAAATGCTACAAAAAGTAAATATAAGTTGTGGTAGACAAGACACCCCTAAATTCTCTTTAGCGATGGTCCAAGATTATTGAAGGAATTTGATGAAATCAAGAGATTATGGCATTTCTTCACTTAACACTATCCGTTATGATATGTGTCATTTCAATCTTTCCAACAATGCTTAATATATTGAGTCTTTAGTAATGACGTGTAGTCAGCAAGAAGGGTGATTTTATTAAGAATCATGGGAGTTTATTATTTTTAATTAGGATCTACTTGTTGTCTTAATTCAAATATGAACCATTATAATTTGTAGTGGGCGATTAAAATATTTGAATATATTAAATAATTAAATCATTTGGTCTTGCAATATTAAAAGATTGGCCTTAACCACAACTTGCAATATTTGGTGTATGGAATGCCTTGTTTGTGATGCTATCAGGCTATGTAACGAATCATACTCTCATGTGGTTGTAACATCATCATGGGAATTGTAGTGTATTGAAAGAGTTTTGAATTCTTAAGGAAACCAAAATTAACTATTCAGTCATAACAAGACGTGAGTTTGTCTCAGACAGAATCAAGGTGTATGCAATACTATTCTTCAGAAAGATTCGTATAAAGTTTGGGCACTAAATTGTGGGACATCCTAAAGGCCTTTGTACGTTTAGAATAGTTTGATTATTCCATAACCATAGCCAAGAAATTCAGGGAGTGTTGTTGTTCAGAATTGTTGGTCGATAAGAGTTACTTGTCAGGAAATTCATTTGCTAGTACCGAGGTCATCTATCAAGATTGTTGGATTCTAGCTGCTTGAGCAAGACTTGAAGTCTTCAAAGAAATTCTCTATTATTTTATAATAGGTCAGCAAGCTTCATTTTTATAATTGTGAATGCAATTTTTTGGATTTAATAGTCGAATTTTTGAGTTCAACGTTTCCTGTAAACATTCTTGTCACATTGGGAAATCTTTGTTATTTTTGTATTGTTCCAAACTTTTGTTACATACCTATAGTTGTATTTGGAAACTGAATGAGAGTGAAATGCATTGTGAAGAAACATGACACAAGGAATATTATCACTCTGTGTAAACAAATTAATTATGTAATATATGAAAGAGACTGACAAGTGTTATAAAAAAAACCACAATCAATGCATCGGTTGATTAAAAAAAATGATACATAACTTGTTAAGAACAGAATAGGGTAGCTCTTTACATCGGTATCAGAGCTCAGAAAACTCATGTCATATTGTTGGGTAGTTTATAGTTTTAAATTTTGGTTGGTAGCATGGCAACCGAAGAGATAAAAGGGTTGGCCACATTACTCTATGAATCAGGTAGTAAGCTCTAGCTTATGTCGGTCAAGGAATGGTCCTTTGGACACATTGGAAAGAATAGAAGAGTGTTTGATCCTTGTTGAGTAGCCACCCTCAAATTTGTTGTAGATAATTCTTGCTCCAATAGTGACTTCTTTAGGTCAGCACAGGTGGTTGAGACATATAGATGATGAGGTAAGAATTTTTGTTATTGTTTGTTTGAGTGAGGTATTAAGGATATTGGCACCTAAATTTCCTTATAATGATGCCACAATGAAAGAGGTAATGATGTCAAAAGTCTTCACTTTCCTAGAAGGGTTGCGATACTCAAAACCTTTGCAAATATCAGATTGAGTAACCTTATTCTGGATTTTTGAACTCCATGATTTGATCCATAACAGGTTTCACCATTTCTTTGCTACAATAAATGAAAATCATAGTGATGATATTATTGCAGTTGTGCATACTATTATAGTTCAAACTATCAATGAAAGTGATGTTATTTTTCAGCCTATCATAACTTTATTATTGGTTGTTATGAAGCAGGAATGGGGCACTTTTTCAGCTGCTTATGAGTTGGCCAAACATGTACTAGAGCAAATGTGAGGCAAAGCTAAAACCTTACATGGTTAATGAGGAGCAAGTGGACGAAAAAGAAATCATAACCATGGAAGAAAATCCTTCTGAGTTTAGTGTTGTACAAACTTCAAAAAATGAATTGTGCAATGAGGATATGATAAAGGTTGCTAATGTTGAGAATTGTGATAGTGAAGAAAAATCAAAAATAATAATATATGAAGTTGAGGATGAACATTTTCCCAATGAGTCATGTGAGTTCAAGAAACAGGTGATAGTTACCAAAGATTTGATTGTTGCAACTTTATCTCGTTTTGATCATACACATAATATCATTGAAGATCTCTTTTGGAAGGCCCAAATTGAGAATAGGCAAAAAGGTATTAAAGAGGAACTACTCTTGCAGACTTACAAGTAATCAAAGAGAACTTAAGAACTTTGAAAACTAATTTCTTAAGTTTAATTTTAGATAGATACTTGCATAAAATAGTTTTATTGCTTTGAATGAAAAGGTACATGAAGTAGATAAGCTTACCTTTGAGGTTACATCTACTAAGGATTGTTTGGAGAGTATTCAAATGTCTCTTCAAGAAGTAAATTTTTAGTCAACTGCTGCAAAATAGATTGAAGAACAAGAAATTTGGAAATGTGTGGGCCAAATCAAGCAAACAATAGATGAGTTTTATGGCTTTTATATTGAAGTTGATTTAGAGAAACCTTTCAAATTGACAAAAAAAGAGTTGGAACTGCAAGATGATCAATTGGATCAGGTGAATATAAACTCTTTTCAATTTATTGACAATCCTCTTTTTGAGTGGGATGCAGGTTCAACTTTTGATAACCCACTTTTTATGATAGAAAATGAAAAAAATTCTAATTCTACCAATATGGTTGATGACGAACACAAGACATGGGATCCAAGTAAAACTAAAGAATGGGTTGATGAAATGAGCTTTACGAAAAAATTCAGACTTGCAGTTGTTGTTCATTGCTTAATCTATTAACACATGATGGTTTGGGTAAAATATTCAGTCAATAAGGGGTTCATATATCAATGGGAGTTTAATGAAGATGATAACCTCGTCATTGGAGAAGCTTCTTCAAACTAATTTTTGCTCACAAAACCTTTGCATACAAGAAGTTTCCTTGATTACAACTATTGTTCTAACATTGAAAATATGATTTTAACATATTTGTCTAGTGAGCATATCAATTTTCAGTATTTGCAGATTTTGTGGTAGCGAAATATAGAAGAATTTTCTGATACGATTCAATTGTTTCTTGTTTCCACATTGTTGAGTGTTGTTTATGACAACTCTTCCAAGTTTCTAGTTTATATTTTTTTAGATGTTACATTGATGTTTTATATTTTATGGGTAACTTGGAGTGCTCATGGATGTTATTTTGACATTTGGAAATTGAGTGTTTTTGAGATTCTATCAGTTGGTTTCAGAATTGATTATATTGTCTTTGGACCAATCAAAGGTTTATCAGAAATCTATCCTCATCATTTTGGGAACTTCATGTTGATTTTTGTGAGAGACCATCCCTTCTTGTTGATCTGAGTGTTTTCTTTCTTTCCCAAGATCATTTTTTGCAGTGGGATTGCAGCTGTGAATTTTATTGAGGTGTCTTGGCAGGTGAATTTTCATGATGCAAATTTTGTTTTCTAAAGGGAATTCAGTTTAGGGACAGGTTGATTCTTTTGTAGGGCCACAAGAGGGGTGAATTCAAATTGATGATGATGAGATGAATGTTTTTACCAGAGTAGCGCAGCAGCAACTTGGTGGCTACTTTCACGGATTGGTTTGGGATCTTGGAATCATAGCTAGTTCAGGTGGTTTCGTGGTTGTGCTAACATTTCTTGAGGACAAACAATATTTGAGAAGGGTGGACTGCAATGTCCCCAAATTTTATAAGTCATCATTGTGGTTAAAAAATTAATTTAATGTTGTGAAAAAGGCTAAATTTAAAAGACAACTTAAATTAATTATTTAAATAAAGAAAAAGTAACTTAAGTGGGAAAATTTAAATTAATTAAGTTACTTTTATGATTTCTCAAAAATAATTAAATTAAAAGTGAAATAGGAAAAAGGGGGATTCAAAGAGTTGGGAGGAGTTACAGTGTGGAGTGAATAAAATATTATTGGAAGCTTATTGTTGTAGGTTGGATTTGGTTTTATGAAATAGGTATTTGGCTAGAGTTCATCTAGAACTTTGTGAGGATGGAATCCTTCTCATAGAGAATATCATCTTTAGTGTTGGAAGAAACACCCTGGGTGGTGGTTGACAGTCCTATTTCAGGGGTTGTGCTAGTGCTTAAATTGGTGAAAGTAATGAAGTTGTGAAGCTTTATTGAAGACATTTCAGAATTTTAGTACGGGATAAGTTGTTCTATCAGCTCATTGTTGGGAGTGTTTGCAAAGAAGACCGGTTTTCAAGATTGGACAAATTTCCAAAGTTGGGTTACAAGACTTCAGGTTTGTAAATTGAGGTGGAAAAACTTTATTTAATTAAATTTAACTTCCTTTCTTTTTAGCTTATCATTGCACATCATACGTTCCAAGTCAGTTTGGAAAGGGACGTGGGATATGAACAGGTCAAGGAAGTCATTCTGGGGATATTGTATCCTTTCTTGGAACTGATACCTAGGTGCCAGTCGCTTTATTTTACAATCACAGAGATTATTGAGGACCATAATTGTCAAGCAATTGAAGTTGTCAGCTTTGGGTGGAAAGTTAGGAGTAGTTTCAATCAGATGAAGTCTTCTAAGTAATTGTATCATATTGATATGTCGGTTTTAAAGCAACTTGATGACCGAATGGTGTTCCTTTGAAGAGCATTGGCATTATCAAACCTAAGCAAAATCCTCAATATTCAATAGAGTCACAATTCCTTTGGAAAAAATAGTTGCAGCTTCAAATATTAAGTAACACCTTGCTGGGAGATGCGATAATGGAAATCAAGAGAGATGACAATCCAAACTTAGCGCCCATTTGTGAGGTTTAGAAAAGAAACATCGGGGAGATATGACTTATGTGATGTGATGGGAAGAGTTCTCAGATAATTCCAAAGGTCACAATAAAATATATGGAAGAGTTGTGGGAATCTTAACTCCTACATAGCCGATGAAAATCAATATTAATTTGATATAGTTGAGTCACTCTTTAATTTATCGATGGTCCCCTAATGCTACATAAAGTAAATCCAAGTGGTGGTAGACAATATGTCCCTATTCTCTTAAAAAATGTTCCAAGATTATTAAATGAATACAATTAAATCAAGAGATTATGATATTTCTTCATTTAACACCATCTATTATGATATGTGTTGTTTCAATCTTCCCAACATCACTTAATATATTGAGTCTTCAGTAATGACACGTAGTCAACAGGAAGGGTGATTTTATTAAGAACCATGGGAGTTTATTATTTTTAATCGGGAGCTACTTGTTGTCTTAATTTGAATATGAACCATTAGACTTTGTAGTGGGCAATTAAAAGATTTAAATATATTAAATCATTCAGTATTGCAATATTAAAAGATTGGCCTTAACCATAGCTTGCATATGTAACACATCATACTCTCATGGGGATATAACATCATCAGGGAATCATAGTGTATTGAAAGAGTTTTGAATTCTTAAGGAGACCAAAATTAACTATTCAGTCATAACATGACGTGAGTTTGTCTCAGACGGAATCAAGGTGTATGCAATATTATTCTTCAGAAAGAGTTGTGTAAAATTTGGGCACTAAATTGTGGGACATCCTAAAGGCCTTTATATGTTTTGAATAGTTCAATTATTTCATAACCATATCCAAGAAATTTAGGGAGTGTTGTTGTTCATAATTTTGGTCGACAAGAGTTACTTGTCAGGAAATTCATTTGCTGGTACCGAGGTCATCTATCAAGATTGTTGGATTCTAGCTACTTGAGCAAGACTTGAAGTCTTCAAAGAAATTATCTATTATTTTATAACAGGTCAACAAGCTTCATTTTTATAACTATGTATGCAATTTTTTGGATTTAATAGTCAAATTGTCGAGTTCAACGTTGCTTGTAAACATTCTTGTCACATTGGGAAATCTTTGTTATTTTTGTATTGTTCTAAACATTTCTCACATACCTGTAGTTGTATTTGGAAACTGAATGAGAGTGAAATGCATTGTGAAGAAATATGACACAAGGAATACTATCACTCTATGTCAACAAATTAATTATGTAATAAATGAAAGAGACTACCAAGTGCTTGAAAAAAAAACCACAATCAATGCATCTATTGATTAAAAAAAAAAATTGATACATAACTTGTTAAGCACATAACAGGGTAGCTCCTTACACTTTAATGTTTTGAACAATGCTATCTTTCAGAAGTTGAATCAGGTTCATTATACTCTTTCATTTTCTATGGAGATTGTGTTAAATTTAATATTATGTTGTGAGAACAAGACGGTTTTGTAAAGATCCAAAATATTCCTTTTAGTATTGGGCTTCTTATTTCTGTCAGACCTTAATGGTTGCTTCCTGTGGGGAGATTTGAATGACTGGTGTGTGCTTCTATGGGCCTTAGTCAATCATTCTCTTTCCAACAATGAAGGGTTTGTAGCATTTTGTGTCCATTTTATCAGAAGTGACAAGCTGATAGGCTTTGAAATGTTGTAAAACCTTTGGCACATTGCCACCTTTTGTTTTCTCTGCATTTCTCTTTCCCCTTTTCCCCAAACACAAAGAAGAGTCAACTTCTATAAAAATCCTGAAGGTCATTTAGTGAGGTGAGAGATAGTCCCCCACTCACTAAATTTATCATGAGGCTATTTAGGAGAAGCGCAAGATTTCATGATCAACAGTTCTTTTTCTAGCATGCCCAGTGGGACCCAATTTTTTTCACAGTGTCTAATAGTCAGCCTTGCAGAGGCATTTTTTGAATCAAAATAACATGAGAAGCTAGTAATCTCATGCATAGAATCCAAACCAGAGCATCCTCTAGAGGAAATTTCTAGTATTCTTAGTTGCCCACTTCGGCCCCTAGGAGAAGATGATTCATAGGTTTTGTATCACCTGTGAGAAGCAATAGAGTAATAGGTGTTAGCCCAGATTCTAGCACCTTATCTATCCCTCCAAGTGGTTGAACCTTTCAAATCAAAATACTTGTCTACCTGGTCCATAGGATTTTTTTCTCGATGGCTCTCCAAGGTCCCCATGCTCCTAGAAATTTTGTAACTTGGGACAGTGGTAGATCACTAGTTCCCCCTACACCTCCAGATGTGTGGCCGACCATACCCACCAATTCCCTCAAATTAATTATAAAGTTCACTGGGGAGGATTTTAACACTCCTTTCAAGCATCTCCAGAACATAGCGGAGGTTTGTAGGGTCCATAACATTGCGGCGAAAAATGTGGCCCTCAGATTGTTAGTTGCATCTTTCAAAGGGAAGGCTCAAGACTGGTATAGATCCCTAGTCTCCAATTCCATTTGCTCTTGGGATGAACTTGGAGATAAATTCTTTCATCGCTTCTCGAAGAAAAGAGACTGCTTGTCTTTGTTACAACAACTGATCACAATCAAGAGAACCCCGCAAGAGGCCATGATCGACTTCAACACTAGGTTCCATAAGACATGTTGGAGGATTCTTGTGATAGCTAGGCCCCTGAAAACTATGGTTTTCATGTTCTATTTGAAGGCTTTAAATTCAGTTATTGCGTTCATGGTACATTCGTTGGGAGGCGATACCTTTCCTGACACATATGATCTGGTTGTGCGAGAAAAGAACAGTCTAATAGATGTAGGGAAGCTTCCACCATGACTATTGATGCCCATGTTTTCAAAAATATCTAGTGGAATTCAGGAAGAGGTAACCCCCAACACATTATTTGCACCACCACCCTCAATGTACATGTACCTAAATTCACAACCAAGCATGTCAAGATCCTCTTCATTGGTAGCAAATGTCAACGACATGGAGAATCTTATGAGAACCTTCACAAATGAGCTAGTTATTATTTAGCGTCAGCAGGCAACACCCCGATGCCCCTTGTGCAAAATTATCAAGGAGGGATGCCACCTTACTAGCATAACACATACTAAGGAGCTCCAAGAGGGGGTAATCAGCAACATGCATCTACAAGCCAAATAGTCCTGGTCACCACACAACTCCAGACTGTAAAGAATAGCCCGAACAAGGACTTCGTCCCAAGTTAGAACAATTTGGAAAAAGATGAGAATGCATGGTGCTATGCAATGATAATCACATGCCCTAAAACTTTCCAAGAGGAAATCTTCAGCAGAGGATAGCAGAATAGAAAGCCTGGGCATTATTTTTAATACGAAAAATCATCAGTCTCCTAGAATGGAAAATGTTTGGTTTAGTGCGCAGACACCAGGTATGTCTTAAAAATAGGAATTAGACATCTCCCCTGACCAAGTTATTTTTTCTTGGATGGAGGAGGAATATTTAGTGTTCACAAATAATGTTTCGACAACCAACACCCCGCAAGTATAGTCAAATTACAATACTAGATCAAAAAGAATACTTACTAGGGAATATGTGCCACATCCACAATGACCACAACCACAACCACAATTACAACAACCTTCACAGATACAACCAACTTAGCAATCACAAGATCAACCATTTCTGTCAAGGACATCAATAAAGTACTAATCCCACCAACAACAAATCGACCTTTTCATAAGGAAAAGTAAGCACCTCCATTTAAACTAAAGGTCCTGCTAATCAGAACGCTTAATGTGGTGGAGCAATTAAAGAAGGTGTTCACCAGCATATCCTTGTGGGACATCTCATCAATACTAGAGTAGAATACCTTGCTCCAAGAGGCATTCGAAAATGAAGAGTAGATTTCATAGACGGATATAGCTTCGTCGCACAGTCAAGATAAAGGTAAAAGGCCTACGTCAGATCCCCAATCCTCGGAAGCTACAACATACATGAATGAAGCAAGCAACAAAAACATAAAATAGGTAAGTAAACAAAATCCCACCCCCTTATTCTTGGCAATTATCGTAGGAGATACACTTTTGCACAATAATATGATTGATTCAGGGGCTAGCACTATGGTCATGCCCAAACAAGTGGCCGATGCTCTAAAGTTGGAATATGCACCCCTCAGTCACATTAAGGACCTCTCTTTGACCTTATTTTCTTGTCCAATTCAAACCATCATGCAAGAAGTGGTCGTAATTGATATTCCCCCCCATCTTTGAAATGTGCCTATTGAGGGATTTTATGGCAAAGCTTGGCAGATACCTGGCACTTGATTGGTCTCACTCAATATTATGAACAAAGCACGGAGCAAAGATGAAAATCTTGTTTGAGTCTTTGCATCTCGAA
Organism: Sequoia sempervirens; assembly: GCA_007258455.2. Lineage (NCBI taxonomy): Eukaryota > Viridiplantae > Streptophyta > Pinopsida > Cupressales > Cupressaceae > Sequoia > Sequoia sempervirens. Next base: position 107,172,901 of record VDFB02193867.1, on the reverse strand, counting down.
CATATAGCAGAAGATGCAGTGCTAAGTTTTGAAGTAACACATACCTCCTTTTCTAAAAGAGAGATATATTGCATTGAAATGTTGGAGGAAGAGGATGCAACTAGTGATCGGTCCTCCAAAGAAGAGGTCTTTCTTAATCAATTCATTGATTCTGACCCTTTCAAGAATTTCCATGCTACTAGGCTAGGCACTTATGTGATCTTTGATGAGGACCAAGCCCTCCTGAAACTAGTAAAAGAGCAAGAGAAACCAAGTGAACTGAGTGACAACAACTTATGGACACTGCATTATGATGATGCTAAGTGCAAGGCTGGTTCCGGAGCCATCATCCGGCTTGTATCTCCAATAGGGTAAGAGACCCTCAGAGAATTCCACTTATAGTTCTTGTGTTCCAACAATGATGCATAATATGAAGGACTAGTTCATGGGCTAAGTCTGGCAGAGCAGATGGGTGCAAAAATAATACAAGTATTCAGAGATTTCGAGCTGGTCGTAAGCCAAATCCAGGGACAAGTGGCCACCAAAAATGTAAGGATGAGGTCCTACTAGCATAGGATATGGGACCTAATCGAAGGGTTCAAAGCTTTAAACATACAGAATATCCCGCGTTCTCAAAACTCTGTCGTGGACTGGATGGCCTCTATCTGCTCACAATTTCAGCCAACTCCCGAATCAGGCAAGAGCCAACATGCAGTGCGTATCATCATTCAACTGTCTATACCCGACAATGACCAGAACTGGTAGGTCTTTGAGGATGATGTTCAGATTGCTACTTGTTTGTGATAGGCGGGGGAGTTTTCAAATCAGCCACAGCCCAAATTGAAAGGGGTTGCTAAGGAACAAGTGATCCAATTAAAAGGAAATGAGCTCCCATGAGGCTTAATTACTCTCAAGAATCTCTTTGACTGTGAGAACGCGATAAATTTTAAGTGAAGATTCATGGCCGATGAAGAGGACTATGAAGACCTCAACATTGGTGGGGGAAGGAAGCTAAAGGTCATGAGTGTTCCATAGGAAAACAAGGAGACGTTGAGAGACTTGTGTGTTAATTATAATGAGGTTGTGGCCTAAACCTATGATGATCTCAAGGGATATGATCCTAGAATTATCCTACATACTATCAACTTAGATGAGGGTTCCAAACCCATCCAATAGAAAAAAAGACCAGTTAACCCTAAGGTGGAAGCATTAATGGCACAAGAGCTTACAAAGTTGATCAAATAAAAGATTATATACCCAATTAAGCACTCAACTCGGGTGTCCAATATGGTCCTAGTCCAAAAATAGAATGGTGACATATGGATCTACGTGGACTTTTGGGACATAAATAAATCCTGATTAAAAGACCATTACCCTTTACCCTCCATGGAGCAAATCTTACAAACTATAGCTGGGTCGGAAATGTTCTCAGTGCTTGATGGCTTTTTGGGCTATAACCAAGTCTATGTGAAGGAGGAGGATCAACACAAAAAAACATTCACCACTAAGTGTGGGACATTCATGTATGCAAAAATACCCTTTGGCTTCTCTAATGTTGGTGTCACTTTTCAGCGTGAGATGGATATCACTTCTAAAGGAATGATCAACAAGATCATCCTAATCTATCTGGATGACTTGACAATATTTTCAAAATAAAAAGATGATCATTTTGATCATCTATAAATGATTTTCCAGAAGTGCCAAAAGTTTGGTATTTCTTTAAATCGCAAGAAATGTGTATTCGAAGTCCCGCAAGACAAGTTGCTTGGCTTCGTGGTATCTAAAGAAGGAATAGCCATAGATCCAAAAAGAGTGAAGGTTATAATAGAACTATCACTACCTATTAACCAAAAAGGATTACAATCCTTCCTAGGGAAGGTTAACTTCATTAGCCGATTCATTTCATATTTCATAGGTATTGCGAGACATATCACGTTGATGCTAAAGAAGGGCTTAGCATTCAAATGGACCCAGGAAAGCATGCTTTCCTTTGAACAAATTAAGGTATCCATCTCTATAGATTTGGTGTTAGCTAACATAGACTTTTCCAAAGATTTCCTACTATATGTTTACAGTGGCCAACACAACATAGCCTATGTGCTCACGCAAAAGGACAAAGATGGAGGCAGAGAGCATCCCATTGCTTTCTACTCTAGGACTCTCAAGGAGTACAAGACCAGATATAATTTCATTGAGAAGTAGGCCTTTTCCATTGTCAAAATCCTCAAAAAGTTCTGACATTTGGTTTTAGTGAGTAAAATTGCAATCCTCGTCGCTCATCCTAGGATTAGGGAATACATCATAGAGGGTGAGATAATCAAAAAGAGGGCCAACTAGATCACTAAGATCCTGGAGTATGATTTGGACATCCAACTAACAAAGTTAGTCCGAGGAAGAGGCCTATGTGAATATCTCATGCAAGAACTCAACCCCCAGGCAGGAGAAGAGACCGATCAAGTCTATGCAAATCATTTTGAGTCTGATGAGTCATGGGTGACTGATTGGACAAGATTCATGCAAACTGGTCAATACCCACTTGATATCCCGCCACACAAATGAAGATATTATAGGCTTCAAGGTGTTGGATATGTACTGGTTAAAGGAGTTCTATTTAAAAGAAATTATGATGCAATCCTCCTTCGTTGTGTGGACGAGCCACAGGCTGAAAGAATTTTGAATAAATTCCATAACAGCCTGGAAGGTGAACACTTCTTCGCCAAGAACACTAACTTAAAAATCATGCAGGAAGGCTACTACTAGCCTACAATGTTCTTCAAAGCTCACCATCTATTGAAAAAATTCACCTAGTGCCAATATTTTGTCAGCAAGCAGAAAAGTTTTGCCATGTTGTTGAGCCCAATCGTAATTGAAGAAACCTTTGCATAGTGGGGCTTATATTTTATTGGGATGATAAATCCCATTTCCAACATGGAGCACAAATGGATACTCACAACCACTGATTATTTCACAAGATGGACGGAGGCAAATCCTCTAAAGAATGCTACAAAAGTTGAGATTGTCAATTTTCTTGACGAACTAGTGGCAAGATTCAGTTTTCCAAAGACCATCATCTTGGATAATACACGATCCTTTGTAGGCTTTGGGATTTCTAACTTCTTCCTTAAGAACGGATTCTACCTCAAGAATTTTTATATCTATTACATGCAAGGCAATGGGCTAGCGAAATCCACCAACAAGAACCTAATCAAATTGATAAAGCATATTGGGTTGGAGCACCAAAAAGAATGGCATAGACATCTGTGAGTAGCCTTGTGGGATGACCACAATATTCCCAAACAAATTTTAAAAACCTCCCCCTACGAGTTGGTGTATAGAAAGGAACTAGTACTACTCATTTCGATGGAGATCTTAGTGCTACAATTGCTAAAGTCCTTGGAAGTCAAGGAAGACAGTGGGATGGAAGTGAGACAGGTTGAGCTATTAATCCTTGAGGAAAAAGATAAAAGAAATTTAACGCCATTATTAAATACCAATAGGTGGTTAAATGATGGTTCGACAAGAAGGCCTCTGACCCAAGTTTCAAGCAGGGGAGTCTTGTGCTAAAATTTGGCGAACAAGCTACAAAACTAGGGCAGCATGAAAAATTTAATTCACTAAGGAAGGGTCCCTTTCGCATTCACAAATGCAAAGAAAGCAATGTGTATGAGCTTGAAGACATGAACAACAACATTTTGGATATACTAGTAAATGGTATTCATCTAAAACTATTCAATTAAATACGCACAACTCATTAAAATTTACCTTATGTACCATATGTAAATTTTTGTAAATAAGCGTTTTGTGAATGAGCCATGAGAAAAAAAAAAGAAATACTATATTATATTCATGAGAAATCATTTACATATAGTATGTATTTTGAGCATTAAGATCAAGGAAAAGCTTGAAAATCTTCCCCTTTCAAAATGCCAAAAAAGAATTCATCATTACAAAGCCAAAATGGGAGGTGATACAAGAAAGCATGAGAAATTTAGCCTCTAGAATAGCGACAATAAAAAAACATAGCATTTTTTAGAGTTCACGAGAAAATGGCAATAGGGTCTTCATCACATGGGCTCACAAACACTGTATAGGCTTCATTCCTCCATGCCAAGGTTGTAGACCAGGCTCTCAAAGGCAGTAATCCATTCAACACCATAAATGGGCTCCACATTATTCATCTTCAGGAGGAAGGTGGCCGCAGGTTAGGATTGTTGGAGGTGGCGCTCAAGATTCATTTTCCAGAAATTAGTAAGGAAGGGAAGCCAAGGCACCACCTTCACATTGTCTATGTGCCTACAAATGTCCATTGTCGATATGATACCATCACTGGAGACAACCACCTGAACAAATTTTTCCAGCCCTTCTAGGTACGACGGATGGAACATTGCCCAATAGAGATCAATTATCCACAGTTTTTCAACGTTCAAATCCAACAAGGCCAAAAACTGAGAGATAATATTGGTGTTCCAATGGGGCTAGTTTTCATCCTTCACATAATCCCTCCCTAGGACCCATTTGAACACCACGATGATCAGGCGGTTCTTCGTCCACAACAAGTGTTTGAGCCTATCATTTCTAATCTCCCCGACAAAGGACCCTTGCAGCTGTCGACTCCAAAGTTGAATTGGATTACCTAGACCACTCATGATGTAGCAATTTACCAGAATCAAAAGGAAAAAGCACAGTGGAAGAAACTCACCAACTTAATGCAAACTTAATGACTATTCTCACAAGACAGGTATGTTATTTATAGAAAAATGTGAGTCAGAAAAGCTTGCAAATGGAAAGTATCTTCCTGTCGAATGGCCACAAAAACTATAAGTTGGCGGTAAGGATTAAAGGGTAAATCAAACAAAGGATATTTTTCAAGGCTTTGTGGAATTAATTCAGGTGTTGGGAATTAATGATCGTATATACGACCTATCGCCATGTGTTCGTCACCTTCATCAATGCCAGCTAGCTTGCCTATTTGAAAATATGTTTTTTGAAGCCAACTCCTGCTTAATTAATAAAAATGGAGAAATCATCTTCCCTTTGTTACATAGACAATTCCATTCAGTCTTACATGCCATCTTTTCAATGCTAGCCTTCATATATGGCCATAAAAGGGATGATGAGGTTCTCAAATACCAGATGGATCTGGCCTTCATGCTAAGGAAGGAAAAGATCAAAAAATGATTTGACTTCACAAAAGAAATCGTAGAAAGAATACTTAAGTAATTAAGAGGATATAACCATGCTTTAAGGTTCAGGTATTCCTCTTTTATGGTGCACTTGATTTTTCATCAAAACCCTGAATTCTTCAATAGTCATTTTCCACTTAGTATTTTTGATGCATCAAGGTTATATAAGCCAGTTTTAGCCTGGACCCATGTACTTTCAAGCACATGGGATTATTATTCATTTTTTATTATTTTTTGCAACCCATTCTTTTGGATTTATCTCAACAGTATCAGCAAAGGTTTTCTCCCAAAGGTTTAGAATGGATGAAAAATCACCAAACCCCGATAGATTATTTTATGGGGATTGATTTTAATTTTATTAGATGTCATGGTTTTAATGAGGAGCCCTTCAGATTTTCAAAGTTTGTTATAGACAAGACACTTGACATGGACGCATCCTGTCAGGAAACAATCACAGACAATTCTTATGGTTCCAAGAGGCACAAGAAGGTGATCCACACAATTCCACTCACTATCACCAAAAGCTAGGTAACACTCATAAGGAGGGAGGAGCAAGATGTGTTAACAAAAAATTTGGCCTACCTCAACCTAGTTCTCATTTATGATAGATGGAAATACAATCCAGTTGGGAATTTGTCATTCAAGCATGAAAAGCGGGCATATTGGGAGGAAAGGAAAAACCCAGTTGAAGAGAGGGAACAGGTCTATATTGACCTAGCTTTCATACCATTTGTATGACCCTCATGGCTCACTTTCTACCCAAGAGTAGTATAATTCTAACAAAGTGTTCAGATGGACAAATCCCTTAAGACACAGTTGAAAAATCTGGGGTGGTCAAAAAGAAAAATGACTGATTTCTAGAGGTACCAATAGGAGATCAAGCAGTTAGGTCCCTTATAAAGAGTTGTTAAAGCAACAAACAAGTGCTTTGATGAGATTTATGATGCGGAGGTTGGATTCGATATTGATCTAGGATCCAATCGGGGGGCTGAACAGGAGCATGCACCATCTTCTAATCCATGGCCTCAAGCATCTGAAGTGAGAAAGGGGAAGGAAAAGTCATTGCAACACAAGGATTCAGAGATCTCATCTTTCGCTAGCATTCTGAAAAAGGGTAAGTGGACCCAATGGTCATCCAAGAGGTCTTCCATAGTTTAAAATGCCCAAGGTTCATCGGGGTCAGTTGTCGAAGAATTTGAAGCAACCAACATGCCCCCTACAAAGAAAAGGATAATCCAAGACTTGGGTAGGATAGGCTCCTCAGACAAAGGAGAAGAAGAAGTGGACCTCGTTTCACAGGTATCTTTGGCCCCAACAGGCCAAGTAAGTTTTGCACCTACCATTCTTTCTTCTACTGCATCATTGATAGCCACTATCCCTTCACCTGTAAAACAAAATCCTCCATCTGTAGATTTCGATATTCTCATCCTTAACATGCCCCTACTATATTTGATAGTGAGCCTAATACGAAGACCCTGTGCATTGTACGTGCATCTTCCACCTTAGCCGCAATCGACACTTTGATCACTTTATCTAAGGCACAAGTAGTAAACATAGAAATTCCCATGCTACAAGTCTCATCACCTTTACCTACTTCCAGGCATGTGCCTCTTTTTTTCCCACTGGCCCTTTTACCCCAATGAGCACCCATTTTCCTTCTCAAGTCATACATGGCATCCTGACCTTTTCACCAATAGCACTTCCTTTTGCTTCCTCGTAAACTCAGTTGATCGAAATCACCCCCATTGTTACTCTCTATGGCCTCCCCGTAGGTGTCTCTGTTGTTGCACAAAGTATTGAGTCTCCACAGAACCTCCAGACCCAGATGGAATTAACCAGGTAGGCCCGACAAGAAAGAAAACAAAGGTTGTGGGAAAAAGCCATGGAAAATCCAGCCACCCCAAAGCTAGAAACCTATTTTGATGGGGAGTGGAATGCCCTAATGATCTTGGCTATGAGGCTGCAAGTATCCAAAGTAGACGGAGAGATGTAGTATGAAGATTATGATATCCAAACTACGGGTCTCAACTTGAGCAAAGCTCTCCTATGCGAAAAATATGCCTCACCAAAGAAACACAGAAAGTGGTTTACACTGACTATGAGAAATTGGATAAGAAATTGAAAAAGCGTGAAGCAGAGTTAGCGAATGTGAAGGCCACGGTGGAAAAATTACAAGTAGAGATAAGGGAAAAGGATATGGATACATCCTGCTTGAGGCAAGCATAGGATCAGCAAGGGGAAGTGGCTAAGTCTCTTGAAGAGACTTAGAATGAAAGGGATTGACTTTATGTCAAAGTGAAAAGATTGGAATCTGAGGTTGAAGCTGAGCACAAAATAACAAAAGATATGAGGACACAAATGCAAGAGGTCACTAAGAAATATTAGCAGAAGCAGAAATAATTTGACAATGTGGCAAGCTAACAAAACAACACATATGCAAAATTGCAAAAAGAGTTGTGGGATATGGGAAAAGAAAAGGATGATATGTGGAAAGATTTGGCTAACACTTGATCTCAATCAGCCAAAAAATATTCAAAAGGTCCTGGTAGAAGCATGGAAATAGAGATAGGAGAAGCAATACATTGAGTCTATTCTGCAGACTCACAATGGGGAGGTAGAAAAGGTCAAAAATTTCAAGTTCCCTCCAGGAGATGAATCAATTAAAGGAAGGCATAAGGGATAAGGAATCCCAATTCTAGCAGGAACTAGCCATGGCATGAGGGTTCGAGATCCTCCCAATACTCTATAAATTATTGTCCTCCCATTGGGAAAGAATCATTATTGTAGTGGTGGCCCTAAAACTGGCCTTGAGTTTCCTAACGGATGCACAAGAATTGAACACGAAGGTCAACTTGATGATTGACCAATTTATACATACAATCACCCCTCATTCTGAAGAGTCCAAAAATTTGATCACTAAATTGTATAAATTGACCAACGAAGCTTTAAGAGACACTGGAATCCCAAACCAAAGGGAAGCTACAAGGAAAGCAAATGAATTCATTGTTTGCAACCAGGTCACCTTGAAAAGCAAGGCTTATCAGTCAGCATTGACTAAGAAGGTTAGTGAGATAAAGGAAGATATCAAGGTTCTAATCTATTTTAGATTCCACCTTATTCTCTCCATTGACAGAAGAAAAGATCAAAGAGGCCATCAGGCTCAAATAGCAGGACTTCTCAGCAATCTAGGGTCTGAGCTCATCACCTTCAGTCGAGGAAATTGAGAAGGTACTTCTTCCCTTGTCCTGACTTTACTACCACATCAGAGCTGCTTCATCAAAATTGGGTGGGGTTTCTTTCAAGGAGGTCTTCAATGTTGCATGCACTTGTTCCACCTTCTAATGAAGATTGGAAATTCTAGCATGTTGCTTTCCTCAAACTCTAAGGATTCTTTTATATTTGGGTTCATTCCTTTGCAAGAAAAGGCCCCCTATGAGTTGCCAGAAATTGTGGAGCAATTTTTCTCTAAGTGTTTTGCTTTTGGTTTCGAATAGTCCCTGCAATCTTCCTTTTTGGCTCTTACTTCTTCACATTTTGATGATACCATGCCCCAAAGGTTAAAGCTACAGTTACTCCTGAAAAAGGGCACACAATGTGCCACGTATTAGCTACGTGATTTTTTCCTATATCGCTTTCCTTTTGGCCCCAAAACAAGACACGTGGCTGCATGGAAACTATTTTCCCTAAGCTGCTCTCACAGACTCAAAAATCACCCTCTAGCATATGCCATGTCACTCACATTTGTTGGGCAAGTTGTTTCACCCGTGGGTGTATCATTTCTTTGGCAGAGTTTGTTAGGCAGCACAACGGGTCTTATGTCTTCAGGATTGGTCTTTTGGGGTGGCATCATTATTTCTCGCAATAGATCAAATCATATTTTTTCCAAGCTGTAATGATCCTTCTCTGACAACATATCTTCGCAAAGCTTTTGTAGCATCTAGAACCATTAATGAAGCAACTCATTTTTATTAGCGAAGATTGTTGTGATTGAATCAGATCCTTGATCAAATTGCATAGTATCATACGAGGAAACCTGTTGGGGGTTCATCTCTATTGGCTATGGTGTTGACTCATCTCTCTGGCTCTATAAAAGGAGGTTTTAGTGGTTGGATCATCATCATCAAAGTAGACAATTTTCTTTATCTATTAGAAAATTAGAATAGGGGAGGAATAGGAAAGATTTTTACAAATCTTTTTTTTCTCTATGGCATGTTAAAATTGTCAAGACTATATTTAGATTGGTATCTAATCTTTTCATTTATTTTATTTATTACAAGAACAAGTAATATTAGGGAGAAATCTCTGAGATTGGGCATCTATGGCCTTTGTCACATGTTTTTTTCTCTATTCTATATGTGATGAATGCTCAATGTCAAGTCATATTGATATAGTCTTGGTGATTTCCTTATATGCCATTATCTTTTATGTTTTGAACAATGCTATCTTTCAGAAGTTGAATCATGTTCATTATAATATTTCACTTTTGTGGAGATTGTGTTAACTTTCATATTATGTTGTGAGAACAAGATGGTTATGTAAAGATCTGAAATATTCCTTTTAGTATTGGGCCTCTTATTTCTATCAGACCTGAATGGGTGCTTCCCACGAGGAGATCTGAAGGATTGCTATGTGGTTCTATGGGCCTTAGTTGTTCATTATCTTTCCAACAATGAAGGGTTTGTAGCATTTTGTGTCCATTTTATCAGAAGTAAGAAGCTGCTAGGCTTTGAAATGTTGTAAAACCTTTGGCGCATTTCCACCTTTTGTTTTCTCTACATTTCTCTTTCCCCTTTTCCCCAAACACAAAGAAGACCCAACTTCTATGAAAATATCAGAGGCCATTTAGTGAGGCGCAAGCTAGTCCCCCGCTCACTGAATTTCCCATAAGGTTGTTCGGGAGAAGCGCAAGCTTTCATGATCAACAGTTGTCAATACCATCAAAGGACTTGGTGAAGAAGTGAAAGAGCCAGTGATTGTAAAAAAGGTACTTAGATATCTTCCCACAATATTTGATTCAAATATTTCTATTGTTGAAGAAGCTAAAGATCTAAACACTAACAATGGATGAACTACATGGGATACTTACTACATATGAGATGAGGAATGTAAATGATAAAACTCCAAAGAAAGAGGCACCCTTCAAAGCATCAAAGATAATTGAATATTTTAAATCCAATGATGAACCAAATCCTAAAGAAGAAAATTTTGTAAGGAATCTAAAGAAAGGTTCCGACAAAATTACAGAGGTAGGTTACCCTTTACATGTTTCAATTGTGATAAAATAGGTCACTTTGCTTCTAAGTGTCTTTTCAGAGGAGTTAGTGATAAACAAAAAGAGTATAAGCCCTATCAAAAGAGTTATAAAATCTCCAAGAATAAGAAGAAGAATTATAAAAATTATAAGAAAATCCTCTACTCTAAGGAAGATAACTATTCATCTAATGAATGTGATCATTAAACCTTCGAAAGTGAAAGTGAAAGAGATGATGCTATATTCATGGCAATGGAGACTTTAGATGGTAATATAGAAAAATAAAATTCTAAAGATGATGGAGATGCAAAAGTTGATCAACAAGGAGAACTTATAGTTGCCTTAGATGATCTAATGAAAGAAAGAAAGGAAAATAAAAAATAAAAAATAAAAAATAAAAAATGAAGTTAAAAGAATCATAAAATGTGATTATAGATCTAAAAGTTTAGATAAAAGAAGAAAAATAATAGAGTCTTGATAGAAAAATTAAAAGCAAAGGAAATGAATTGTGAAAAGCTTGAAGTAGAAGTGGTGTCTTTGAGAAAGGATCTAGAGAAATCAAATTGCCAAAGGAACAAAAATATGAAATTTGAAAAGAACACAAATATTTTGGATGAGATTATCAACAGTCAGAGGTCAACCCACATGAAAATCGGTATTGGATTTGATGAAAGTCAAAGCACAAAGACTACTAATAAAATAATGAAGACATCTACAAAGGATTATGATGAAAATTTCTCCAGATGTTCAAATGTGGAACAATCTAAGGAGATTGAAGAACTCAAAAAGGAAGAATATGCTTTCATTCATGTCCAATAGAAGAGGATATTAAAATAGAAAAATTCATAAAGGAAAGCATACAATATAAGGTTCAATTATTCATTTTTTGGTTAATGTTATACCTGAAATCAATTTGGTCATAAGGCAATAGACTGTAGAAGGTTTCCTACAATAAAGAATAATTTTGTAAGCACAAATACATTTGCACCTCTATTTCATTTTAATGTCATTTGTTACACATGCAATAATTTTGGACACATTGCAAGAAATTGTAGAAGTACTTTTGAGAATCATCATAAGAAAGATAGGAAAGCAAATATCTTTTTTGAACATAAGAAAGAGTCTAAGAAGGTGTGGAAAAATAAGAATGAAGATCAAAAGTTTGAAAAATCAGTGATTGCACAAACTACATTCCATGCACAAAATGAGAAAAATTCATGTACCATTGATACTGGATGTTCTAGCCACATAATTGGAGACAAAATCAAGATTATACATATGAAGAAATAAAATGGCGGATCAGTAAGGCTTGGTGACAATTTTGTTGCTAAGATATCTAGAAAAGGCACTTTGAGTCTTGATGGTGGAGAAACTAAGACATATGATGTCTTATATGTTGAAGGTCTAAAGTATAACTTATTGAGTGTGATTGAGATGTGTGACAAGGGCTAAAATCTATCATTCAATGCACAAGGATGTGAGATCAGACAAGAAAGTACCGATAAGCTTGTTGCGGAAGAAAGTAGGATAGAAAGTAATGTGTACAATCTCAATGAGATCAAAAGAAAGAAATGTCTCTTGGGAAAGAAACATGAAAGTTGGCTTTGGCATAGAAGGATGGGTCACATAAATTTTGATCATCTTATGAAGATTAGTTTCAAAGAAGCAATAAGAGATATTCCTAAATTTCAAAGCCCTCATGCACTCTCTACAAGGAATTTCAAGAAGGAAAATTGAGGAGAAAGATTTTCGACAAAGGAGTATTCCACTACAAATCTATTGGGCTAGTTCATATAGATTTGTGTGAACTGTTAGAGTAATAAGTTATTATACTTAATTAATTATATCATATTGATTAATTAATTAAGTCACTTATTCCTCTTTGTTACTTAAGCTAAACTTAGGCACATTAATAATTAATTAATTATTAATTATTAAGTGTGCACACTAGGGTTTCATTTAGGTTTCTTTTAGTTTTGATTGATCTTTGATTGATTTTAATTTTACATTTCTTGAGTTTAACATCTTCTTCATATCTTTGCATGTGATGTGAAAAGATGTCCTGGAAACCCTTGCACTTGAAGCCTCACAGAGGCCATATCCGAGCAATTACATGAAAAAGATATGAAGAACCAAAGAAGATGTTTGTAAACCTCAAAGTGTAAAATGCATTAAGAGAATCAATGATTACAAAAGAAATCAATCTTTATGAAGGAGATCAAGAAACCCTAAATGAAACCCTCGTGCTTAATAATTAATAAATGTGTTGTCATAATAGTGGTTTGTAATTCCCGAGAGGAACTTTAGCTGAAATCACATATTTTTAGAAAATATAATGATTTAAGCCTTAAAAGTTCCATTTTAAGGATTCTATTGAAGAGGGTTTGATCAAATCACCTTTAGATCAAACCCTCTTGATAGAACCTCGCTAGTTTTAAACCATACCTATAAATGCATCTCCTTTACACCTATCAAAATGCTGATAAAAAATCACTTTTGATTTAGCTTTTGGGGGATCAAATGAATTCATTTAAAATTTATTTCAAATGATTATGGTATTCCTCAGAACAAGCTATCCAATGAATATAATTTTAATATGTTTTGGTTTTGTTATGTATTTGTTTTTTAAGTTTTATTAAACATAGGTTTTTCATCGAAAATGAATTTCTTTGTTATTCACATGTGGAAAAATAGAAGATTATCAAAAAAAAATTGAAAAATATGAGTGCACCAGATATTGAAGTCCTTGATCCAACAAAAAAAATTAAATTAAATTTTGACATATACAAAAAAAGTTACGCGTTATACGGTCGCGTTGTGTCTGAATTATAATTCGTTTAACTTTGAAACTTGATTAAAGAACAAATATTCAATAAAAAACTATCTAACCAAATGGAAGCACTAGATATTAGAGTTACAAATCTAAATTTGAAAGAATTAGAATTTTATCCTTCATGGAAAAAGTTAATGCTATACTGCATCACTTTTAAAAATATTATTTTCAAAAAATCAATTTTCGTGGGAGATGGAAAAAGAAGTGCAATTTGATTCCAAAAATTTTGAAAAAAATATTTTTAGAATCTACAGACAAAATTTGATGAGACTCTAGTTTGCACCATCTTCAAATTCCTCATAGTTTAGCTGCTATAGGTGCCCGAATGTGTAGATTTAGTTAAAAATAATAATTTCAATGTTTAGTTTAAGTAACAAAGAGGAATAAGTGACTTAATTAATTAATCAATATGATATAATTAATTAAGCATAATAACTTATTACTCTAACAAACCCCCTTAAGATGAACTTAGGAAGAAGCTAAAACACTAGAATAAGATGCATGAAAGAAAAGATGGGTCCCGACAACTAGGCCTGATCAGGTACCCATTTACAAATGCAAGAATGAGGTAGAGAAGGAAAAACCCAGTGGGACAAAACCCCCCTACAATGAGATGACATGCTACAAAGAAGCACTGGAAGAACTATGTAGAGTAACACTGGAACCTGATACTGGCAAGTAAGGAAAGATTCTTTTATTTACTACTAAAACCAGATGAGAGTCACTGATTGACTCAAGGAATCATGATAAAGCAATAGTAGACCCGATGCCATGGAACACTCGAAAACTCCAAACGGGAACAACTCTAGAATCTATGAAGTAGCAAGCAATTATTGAATGATGTATTACTGAAAACGAAGTGCAAAGATGTAAGATGCACCCTCCCAACTGCCAAAACATCCAAGTAATCTCCAAACAACCCATCAGACCAAATCTGGACTAAGTGATCAACCAAAGATAGATACAGAAAAAGTGCATGGACAGCAACCTAGAGCTTCTCAATACCTTTCCAACGCTTCAAACGAGGCAAAAAATGGAGATCGTGGCAAAAAGTTATGAGCTCAGAAGCATAAAAAGTACATCTAACTTCAAACAGAAATAAATGCAGTAAAACAGAAAAATACTGTAAAATAAACTGCACTACTGGAAAGTGCTCGGAACCAGCTTTCCGGCGATATCTCGTTTGCCCGATTTCGATACCATATGCCCAAGTTATGACCAAAAGAAAAAAAATTGCTCTTTTAGGGAAAATTAGGGCTAGGAGGGGCAAAGGGGGGTCAGCCGTATAGATGACGTCATCATGACATCATGCTGACGTCAGAAAAATACGAGCTTAAAATTGACGGCCATTTGGCCGTCAGGGCAAAAAATTGCCCCCCCTGTGGGGAAAAAAAAAATGGCCGCTAAAAAAAGATTTGATGGTAATGGAATATTCCCTGTAGCTGCCAAAATATTCTTTCACCGAGATGTCAGCCGGTTGTTGGCTCGGAGGTCCTGGTTGGCCATACGACCTGCGGCTTGGCTGGAGAGAGCCCGCGAGCACTAGACGGGAGGCCCCTGGTCCACCATGTGACCCGGCTAGACTGAACATTGGGCCTACGGGGATAGGACTGAGCCCAACGGCGGATGGGCGGTGGAGAGGGGCAGTGACAGCTGAGTGGTGGCCGAGCGGCAGGCGGGTGGAGGAGCCCGGTAGTGGTGGTGGGCTAGTGGCCGCCTAGTGGTAGATCTCATTAGAACTGGAGGCGTCGACAGCTGAACAAAAAAACACATTTTTTTTGCTTTTTTTAATTTTTGAGCCTCGATCTACGTGCTGGGGAGGCCGTACGGCCCCTCAGACTAAAATTTTTTGCCTCCCGGATCAATTTCACCAAAATAGATGATTTGACAAGCGTTTCTAGGGTTTTGGGATGCTGCGAACGCGATGGCGACGTCCGTTTGAGCCCATAGTGTCCTGAAAAAATGGCTACCCCCAAATCTTGCAGAAAAGATCCCTGTGGAAACCCTTGCACTTGAAGCTCACAGAGAGGCCATATCTTCATATCACGAACAAGCAGCTACAGGTCTGGAGCTCTGATACCATGTTAGAAAACTAAGATCACCTACATGCAAGATGGATACTTGTCACATGCAAAAGATATGAAGAACCAAAGAAGATGTTATGTAAACCTCAAAGTGTAAAATGCATTAAGAGAATCAATGATTACAAAAGAGATCAATCCTTATGAAGGAGATCAAAAAACCCTAAAAGGGAAACCCTAAATTAAACCCTAGTGTGAACACTTAATAATTAATAATTAATTAATTATTAATGTGCCTAAGTTTAGCTTAAGTAACAAAGAGGAATAAGTGAATTAATTAATCAATATGATATAATTAATTAAGCATAATAACTTATTACTCTAACATGAACCAATGAGGACAAAGAGCTTACAAGGTGACAGGCACTTTATGATGCTAATTGATGAATTTTCTAGGATGTCATGGGTTACTTTCTTAAAAGAGAAATCTAAAACTTTTGAGAAGTTAAAAATGTTATAATCTTTGGTAGAAAATGAGATTCATTATATAGTCAAGTGTTTAAGATTTGATAGAGGCGATGGATTTACTTTTGATGAGATTGAAGAATTTTGTGAAAAATATGGAATTAGGAGATAATACTCTTCTAACATGACTCCTCAACAAAATGGAGTTGTTGAAAGAAATAATAGAATAGTTCAAGAAATGACAAGGACAATGTTGAATCAAGATAAGTTGTCTAATGTATACTAGAGAGAAGTTGTTCATATTGAAGTCTACATTCTCAACAGAGGATAAATAAGAGTGAATAACATTAAGAAACCTTATGAACTATGGAAAAGTAGACTGACATTAGTCAAGCATTTCAAAATATTTGGAATTAGATGCTACATTAAAAGAGATGAAGATAATTTGGGTAAGTTTGACTCAAGATCCGATGAAGGTATATTCTTGGTTATTCAACTACAAGTAAGGCATATAGGTGCTCCAATAAAAGATTAAAGAATATTGGTGAAATTGTAAATATAAAAAATTGATGAGACATTGCACTATAAGTTGGCATTAAATGATGATGACAAAAAAATATTTTGATGGATCATTCCCCATTAGTGAAGAAGACACAAAAAGTGGGCCTAAGAGATCAAATAACAAAACTTTGACAAGGTATGTTTAGAGATATCATTCAAAGAGAAAAATTCTTGGAGATAAAGATAGTGAAGTTCTAACTAGAAAAAATTTTAGCATGGATGAATGAATAGGTAAATTTTGCTCTGCTATCCTAAATTGAGCCAAAAGGTTTTACGGAAGCTAGCAAGGATGAGAGCTAGATAGAAGCAATGGAAGAACTAAATTAAATTGAAAACAATGAGACTTGGGAACTCATTCCAAGGACTAAAGACAAAAATGTTATTGGCACAAATGGGTATTCAGAAATAAAGTGAATGAAGATGGAAAGGTAATCAGAAATAAGAAAATATTAGTCTACAAGGGTGTTATGCTCAAGTGGAAGGTATTGACTTTGAAGAAACCTTTTCTTTAGTAACTAGACTTGAAGCAATTAGGATGTTTTTGGCATTATCTGCATTCAAGAACTTCAGAGTATATCAAATGAATGTCAAGTTAGGATTTTTGAATAGAGATCTAGAAGAAGTTTACATTGAGCAACTAGAAGGATTTCAGTTGTCTAAGGATTAGAATTTTTTTCTAAAAATTGAAGTAAGCACGGTGTGGACTCAAGAAGGTCCCCAAAGTTTGGTATTCAAGATTAGATAAGTATCTACGACAACAAGGATTCAAGAAAGGTATTCTTGATAGTAATCTTTATATCAAAATAAAATGTGATCATCAGTTGATTGTTGTTGTTTATGTTGATGATTTTATTTTTGGTGGCAGTAAAGACAAAATGTGTAAGGATTTTGTTGATGAAATGCAAAAATAATTTGAAATGTCCATGCTTGGTGAGTTGTCATTTTTTCTTGGTTTACTAATATTTCGATTAGACAAAGGTATATTCATATCACAAATAAAGTATGTTAAGGATATGTTAAAGAAGTTCAAAATGAAAGATTGCAAACTAGTTAGTACACCTATGGTTACTGTATGTAAGCGCAATAAGGATGATGAGTCTTTGGCAACAAATTAAACTTTGTATAGATGAATTATTAGAATTCTTTTATATGTAACTGCATCTAGACCAGACACTATGCAAGTCATGTGTATGGTTGCAATATTTCAAGCCACATCAAAGGAGACACATGTGAAGACAGTTAAAAGAATATTTAGATAGTTGAAAGCTACTATAGACTATGGTATGTGGTATCTAAGAAACAAAAACTTCAAATTGACAACATATACAGATGCAGATTGGGTTGGAAATGTTTATGACAGGAATAGCACTAGTGGTGGTGCAGGGTAAAAGCACAAAGTTGTGTCACACTTTCAGCCAACTTATTGGCACAACTGAATTTAACTATTTTTAACTAATTTTTTTTTTTTTCAAACATATGATCTAGTAAGATTCATTCTAGCTAAATTAGATAGTTCCACAACTTTTTAAACTAAAATTGTTGGCTAAAAATATATGGAGCACCACTTTGACTCCAATTTACCAAAAAAATAACATTATTTGAAAAACTTGAAGTTTCAATAACTCCTACTAATGTAAATAACATTTTTTTTAAAATATAAAAAATACCCTTTTGTAGATCCATAAGTGTAGTTTTCAAAAATATATTTATTTTAATAGTTTAATTATTATTTATATTTATATTTTTACTAAAATTAGGTTATCAACACAAAATATTAGGTTGAGTACCATTCCAAGGAAAATACTAAAACTTATTAAAAAAATTGAAAGAAATATGATGCGCTAGATAAAAAAATCTATTTCAAGATGGTATAATTTTTTTTCATTTTAGATAAGTATTTAATATGAAATTTGGCATCTAATAGAAACAACTATTTTTGGATTCACACACATTTTAATATTTACTTAAAAATATATATTTATCAAAATTGGAAAAAAAATATCCATGCACTAATGTTTCAAGTTATAAATACACACAAAAAAATTGAAAGAAAAAGAATATAATTTACTATAAAAAGTTTGACATCTCATGCAACTTAATTTTTCAGCATTTTATCAGCAACTAAATTATAGTGTTAATTTATTAAAAACTAGTTTAAAATATTTTTTAATTTTTTTAAAAATATATAAAAATAAAATATACTAAAAAATACATGTTTTACTAGTTTACATCATTTCAAAATTCAAAGCATAGATGTCACTTTTTAGTGATTCAAGTTTAAAAGTTGGATCAGTGTTGGTCGTTTCCTTTATAAAGTGTGACATAACTTTGTGCTTTTACCCTGCATTATTTCTTGGATATAGTCTTGTATCTTGGTTGAGAAAAAAGCAAGATTCAATGTCCTTAGTTGTTGTAGAAGTGGAATACATTGCAGCAGTATCATGTTGCATTCAAGTACTTTGGATGAAACAAACATTGAAGGATATGAAAATTGAATATGATGAACCCATTTTGATTCTTTGTGAAAATATAAGTGCATTCAATATTTCAAAGAATCTAATAATGCACTCTAGGACAAAGCATATATCAATAAAGTATCATTTTCCAAGAGAAAAGGTTGCAAATGAAGAAGTTAAAGTAAATTATGTTGAGATGAAAGAACATATCATGGATATCTTTACTAAATCCCCCCCAAAGGAAACATTTGAGTATCTTAGGCATAAGTTGGGAGTGATATCTCCCTCTTAATTTAAAAGAGGAAGTATAGGCTTAGGGGGAGTTAGTCAACATGTCAATCATGAACCCCTGAGGTGTTCAAGGTGAAGTTTTTTAGCCAAAGCTTTGAGGTTGGTATAAAGGAGTCTCAATTGATTTGTAATTCCCTTTTGCAAATAGAATAGATGGTTTACGATAAAGTGCGATAAGGTATAGTGGATGGACTGTACACCATAGGGGGAGAGAATTCCTAAATTAAATTGTCTTAAGAGTCACTTTTCCATTGATGTAAAAGGGGGAGAAAGTAATGAAATGACAAATACAAGGGGGGAGAGAGAGAGATGAAACGTATTGTAATGATAGTACAATTGTGAGTAGTCAAGATTTTTGGATAAAATTGTGTGTTTTTTTTTTCATCAACGTTTCGGATCATACTCCATGATCCATCATCAGGATGATTAGCAGATAGAGAGAAGTGAAGAATAGATAGCAGACTTGGATATAAATAGGGGAAATGGTGGTGAGGGGAGGATGAGATGCACTCAATCCAAAAAGATAAGAAAGTCAAAGGGAGGAGAAAAAAAATAATAATAATAATAATAATAATTGGAGAAATTGCAAAGTAGAAAATTAATTAATTTAACAAAGGACATAAGAACCCTAAAGTTAAAGAAAAGAATAAGAAAAACAAAAAGTGAAAAAAACAAAATTGAGAGAAATTTAATAGGAGGCAACAATTATAAAAAGAGATTGAAAGGACACAATAAGATAAAGAACACGAAGGGAACAAATGAAACATCCAATACAAGAAGACAAGAGCCGATAAACAATACCAAAAAGAAAAATAAAGTCATGAATTCTAACAAATAAATCAATACAATAATAAAATAAGTCACAAATAATAGATGGAAAGGAAGGCATTCGAAGAAGGAATTAAACAAAAAGAAAGAAACATAAAAACAAACCTAAAGAAGAGCCGAAAAAATAACAAAACAAGCAAGGGATAGAAAACACTAAACTATTACATTATAATAAATAAACACTATACACTATAAATTGTATAATATAAATTAAACAATATAAATTAAATATATAAATAATGTTATGCAAATATAATAAACATTATAAATTAAACATTATATAAATAATTATTAAATAGATATAAATTATTAAATATAATAAACATTATAAATTAAATATAATAAAAATATAAATTAAATATAAATTAAATATAAATTAAATATAATAATAATAAAAATACTATTGTATAATATAAATTAAAATATAATAAACATTAAATTAAATATATAAATAATGTTATACAAATATAATAAACATTATAAATTAAACATTATATAAATAATTATTAAATAGATATAAATTATTAAATATACTAAACATTGTAAATTAAATATAATAAAAATATAAATTAAATATAAATTAAATATAATAAACATTATAAATTAAATAAATAAAAAGGAAACCCAAAATAAACAAGAAAAAGGAAACGAGAATAAGAGATCAATAGGAGGAAAAATATAATATTAATAAAAATATAATATTTAATATACTATTGTATAATATAAATTAAAATATAATAAACTTTATAAATTAAACATTATATAAATAATTATTAAATAGATATAAATTATTAAATATAATAAACATTATAAATTAAATAAATAAAAAGGAAACCCAAAATAAACAAGAAAAAGGAAACGAGAATAAGAGATCAATAGGAGAAAAATGAAACTAAGAGAAGGATAAGGGCAAGGAAAAACAAGGACGGGAAGGAAAGGGGGAGGAACAGGGCAGAGAAAAGAGGGGACAACAAAGAAAGGGAAGAGGAGGAGGGAGAGAAGACCAGAAAACTTGAACGAGCAGAGGAAGGGGAAAAAAAACAAGAAAGGGGGGGGGACGTGGCAGGGGTCGCTAAGCAAGACGATAGAAAGGGGATTATGATAGATCAGGAGAGAGGGCATTGAGGTTATTGAGAAGGGGTTTCCAAGAGTGACTCAAAGCCCAACCTCCATCCCGATTAAGGTTGGAGGGGTGATTTTTAATTTCAATGGCCTCTTTGAGTTTTCTCTTGAAGAAGTTATCTTCATTGAACAAGATTTTGGTGTCTTCTAAGGCGATGTGATGCTTCGTCTTGGAGGAGTGTTCAGCTAGAGCGGATTTGGAGATGCGTTCATGTCTTATGTCAGCACAATGTTCTTTGATTCTTGTGTTGATGGATCGTCCTGTTTCTCCAATGTAGGGGATACCACAGGAACACGACACTTTATAGACACCAGGTTTGAGGAAATGATCTTGGGGGTCTTTTGGGGAAGGAATGTGATTTCTAACAGTGAAGATGGGCTTGAAAGTGCAATTGATGCCTTTTCTGAGGAGGATCTTGGCAATTTTTTGCGACACCCTCGACATAGGGGAGGGTGGCTAAGGGAATGGAAGGGGGGCGAGGAGTTGATGGTTGGAGGGTGAGCCTCGCTTTGGCTTGGGAGATTGCTCTATTGATTTGTTTTCTTTTGTAACCATTTAATGAGATTGCTCTGTTTTTACTCGTGTCTTCTCATTAAATGGTTACAAATGAAAACAAATCAACAGAGCAATCTCCCAAGCCAAAGCGAGGCTCACCCTCCAACCATCAACTCCTTGCCCCCCTTTCGTTCCCTTAGCCACCCTCCCCTATGTCGAGGGTGTCTCGCAAAAAATTGCCAAGATCCTCCTCATAAAAGGCATCAATTGCACTTTCAAGCCCATCTTCACTGTTAGAAATCACATTCCTTCCCCAAAAGACCCCCAAGATCATTTCCTCAAACCCGGTGTCTATAAAGTGTCATGTTCCTGTGGTATCCCCTACATTGGAGAAACAGGACGATCCATCAACACAACAATCAAAGAACATTGTGCTGACATAAGACATGAACGCATCTCCAAATCTGCTCTAGCTGAACACTCCTCCAAGACGAAGCATCACATCGCCTTAGAAGACACCAAAATCTTGTTCAATGAAGATAAATTCTTCAAGAGAAAACTCAAAGAGGCCATTGAAATTAACAATCACCCCTCCAACCTTAATCGGGATGGAGGTTGGGCTTTGAGTCACTCTTGGAAACCCCTTCTCAATAACCTCAATGCCCTCTCTCCTGATCTATCGTAATCCCCTTTCATCGCCTCGCTTTACAACCCCCTCGCCACGCCTTTCTTGTTTCCTTTTTCTCCGCTTTTGAAGAAACTTCATCGATGTGCTGATAATCTCGTTTGATGACTTGATTGTTGACTTTATTTATTGATTTTTAATAATTCCGGATATTTAATAATTATTTATATAATGTTTAATTTATAATGTTTATTATATTTGTATAACATTATTTATATATTTAATTTATAATGTTTATTATACTTTAATTTATATTATACAATAGTATATTAAATATTATATTTTTATTAATATTATATTTTTCCTCCTATTGATCTCTTATTCTCGTTTCCTTTTTCTTGTTTATTTTGGGTTTCCTTTTTATTTATTTAATTTATAATGTTTATTATATTTAATTTATATTTTTATTATATTTAATTTATATTTAATTTATATTTTTATTATATTTAATTTACAATGTTTAATTTATAATGTTTATTATATTTTAATTTATATTTAATTTATTATGTGAGTTTCCATGGCTTGAGGGAAAATTGTTTGTTTTTGGTGAATGGGGGTTTGCCTTGGTCAAACCCCATTTTAGTAATTAAACCTTGAAATAAAATGAAACATGAAAGGAAAGAATGATGAATGAACAATGTTATGTTTCAACTCACCAAACCCTTGAATGAAACCCTTGAAGGATTGAAATCTAACAAATCTCTCCAAGGTCTTGATCTTGCATGAAATGGCTTGATTGGATGTTGATCTTGATGCTTGAATGCTTAAAACCTACACCACAATGTTAGCTCCAAAAACATGCATGAATGAAGATAACTTTGACATGATGCTTGAGATCTTGAATGTTGCAAAAAATGACTAAGAAATCTTCTCTTGAACACCTTTTTACAATAATCTTAGCTCTTGTGAAATTTTCCTTCTTGATTCTAGGATTTGAATTGATAAAAAACCTTGTATTTATAGGTAATTTTCTAATTTCCCAAAAATTAAACATCAAAGACCAACAATTGAAAATTGATTTTGAATTATAAAAATTCCACCAAAAACATATTAAAAATTGGGGTCCTAAACTCAAGGGCGAATAGGTCTGAGGCCCCAAACCTTGGACACACCAATTTTAAGCCAATTTAATTAATGTTTGCAATTGTTTAATACAAGTTTCCCTTTCAGAAAAGGAGATTAATTAGGCTTTTAAATGCATAATCGGGACAATTAGAGGCTTAATTAATTCCAATTTATTAAGGGAACCAAACATAGTGTGAAAATGTAAAGGAGTACATTTTCCTACACTACATCTAGCCCCCACTTTAGTGAGAAGATGAGCCCTACACTCAAACTCACACTAAAATAGCCAAACAAGCGTCAAGAGAGGTCTAATTGTACAACTGTTGGAAAGATAAGACAACAAAGTTCAAGGAGGATGATCAAACCCCCATGGTCTAAGATCTCATGGTAACCCAACAAAGGCACAAAGAGACACATGCCTATGTTAAAATATGCAGCAGCAAGACAAGATACACAAGCATACAATGTCAAAATTAGAGAAAAAGAGGAAGAAGGGGTGGATCAAGCCTTGACTGCTTGTCCAATTGTTATGGATCAAGCCTTAGTTGTTTGTCCAAAAAAATTTACAAGTGGAAACTTTCTACCCACTATGCAAACAAAATATACTCACACAGGCTAGTGAAAATCCATTGTCCACTAGATGAGCCCCAAAAAAGTGGCTAATGGGAATTCATGCTAGGTCTATAGGCTCACATTGTACTAACCATACCAAATTTATACCTCCTCTGCAAGGCTAGCAAGCTGTGTTATGCTAGGCACTCATGAAAAAGGCTCCATTGGCAAGCAAGTTGTGTTATGTTCGGTGGTTGTTAAAAACATGAAGGCTTCATTGGAAAGAAAGTTGTGTTATGCTTGGTGGCCTTGATACATGCAATAGGATATTCAAAGGGGTTTTTCTTATTTCATGAAAGGTCTCACCTTAGGGAACATTGTGTCTAATGTCTCCAAGAGAGGACTAGTTGAGGATAAAAGATTCACAACTTAGGGAATGCAAGTTGTAGCATCACCACTAAGAGGAATGGCATGTGCCAAGAAAGGTCACAATATTGAAGGACATCAAACCCAATGTCACCACCAAGAAGACACATCATGTGAAGTAAGAAGACCACACTTTGAAGCAAACAATGAACGGGGATGTGTATGCCCCCACTTTAAAGAAATTGCTAAACACCATGCTATGAACAATTACTTTAAAGTAGAACATGATAAATGCCAATACATGAGAGCTTTATTCAAAAATACCTATGAAAAAAATATGTTTCTGAGTAGAGCTATGTCATGGAAAGGAGGGTTTCCCCGCATATGCAATCCTAAGATAACACATAAGGGATCCATGGATTTAGGGTCAACATTTGTCATTGTTGCGGTGATATAATCAAACTCAAAATTGTCATCATTCCCCAAATGACTCATGGAACAAGGAGTACAAAGGAAGAATGACACCTAGAGAGAGAAAAACAAAGGGAAATTTTTGGGTCAACATGGAAGAGACCTGAATGTCTCGACGCCTTGCATCATCCCCAAAAGGAAAACACAAGAAAAAATATAAATGGTTACGAAAGATAGAAGAATGAAGATACAAATGGAATAATGCCATGAAAAATTCACTTCCTTTGTATCCTTTCACCAATAGAATGACAAGGGTCATCCAAAGTAGGCTCAAAAACATGTAAAAACATGCCAAGCAGCATTGTATGGGGGATAACATTACACACATGTAATCAAAAATAACATGAAGACAAAGAAAAGACTAGTATGGAACATGCGATTCAACCTATAGTAGGTCATCCAAATCTCAATCTTGTTCATCATATGTGAAAATCGGGCAACTAGCCAAAGGGACAACGACTAGTGTTGTTCTAGGAGCATCACTAGGTTCAACACATGGTGAGTCACTCTTTATAGGAGGACCATCATGATTGTTATCATCTAAGCTCATGGAAGAGGAAAACAATAAATTCATCTCATTATGCACTTCCTCATCAATTTTAGAAATCTCATCATCATCATCCAAGTTAATCACAACTGGAGGCCTAATGACAATGTCCATAGAAGTTTCTTGTTTTTTTTGTTGTGGCGAGGGTGGAGAATCATCATGATTTGTCTCAACTGGTGTTTGATCTTTATTTTTTGTTTTATTTCTTCTTTTAATCTATGAGCAATAGCACGATGTCCATTCCTACGCTCTTTAGCATTTCTTTTTATTTTTGTATGATTTTCAAGTTGTGATTGTGTAGGAGCAGGTTTATCAACCATAGGTTTATTTTCTTCCCACAAGGGAGGAATGAAAGGAACCATGGGAGGTTGTTCAACCACTTTCTCTTTATCTTTATAAACTTTTTTGATCTTAGGAGGGACAATAGGACTTATTTGGTTATTTCTTGGTCTTTTATAGTAAATAGGCAAAGAATATATTATGGGTTGGTCTTTGTTACTTGGAATGGCTTTTGGTTCAATCATGGCGTCATCAATGATATGAGGCTCAATCATGTGTTGATGCATGTTACTAAGGGATAATTCTACTATGTTCTTTTCCTTAAATTTTTGATAAGATTTGAAAAAGAAGGCCTCACAGGGCTTAATAGGTTCCATAGGTTTGAGCTAAAATAAATCCAATGAGAAATTCCCACAAGAAGACACAGGATTAAAGCCACTATGATGCATAGTAAAGATATCATTTCCAAATGGAAACTTTAAGCATTTATACACTACCAACGGGATGACATCCATGGAGCATAGCCATGGGTAACCAAGCTTCACACGGAATTTTTTTGGTGACGGGATGATGGAGAATGAGACATTCAATTGTTTCGGTCCAACTGTTAAAGGAAGGGTGATCAAACCAATCATAGGGCAAGCAAAACCATTATTTGTTTTGATCCATTCTTTCGGTTGTTCATAAGAATCTTGATAAAGTTCATGCACAAATAAGAATTCCTCGATGATCACATTCTCTATGCATACGGGATCAATTAATATTCCACTAGTAGGCTTGTCATTGATTCTTTTGGCGATGTAAAGAGGACCATTGGGTGCATGTCTAATTCTATAATTTGTGAGAAAGCAATGTCAAGGGGAATTTTGGTTTGGCCCTTATGAGGTTGAACATCAATGAAGTCAACCAGACATTTTAAGTCTCCTTCATTTTCATTCATATTTTTCATTATTTGTATCTTGAAGTTTTTCAGCATTCATCATTCACAAAAGAGATGTTATGATTTGGTGTGGGATTGGTAAAGATTTGTATATTTTGGTTAGGTGGGGCAACAGACTTATTTCCTTGATCATTAACACCACCAACTTGGATGTGATTAGAATCAATGAGGTCTTGCACAATATGTTTAAGATGCTTACATTGTTTTGTATCATGTTCATTTTGTTAGTGAAAATGGAAAAAGGCATTTGAGTTAAATTTTGGAGGTAAGGTCTTAGTGGTATCAATGGCTCAGATAGGAGGTAAGGTAACTAAGTTCTTACTTATAATTTGCAACATGATGGAGTGAAGGGTATTGGGTAACGGGTTGAATTATCTACTCCTTTCCCTAAATGGATATGGATTTGTCATTTTTATGGCAGCCACTTGGGTGTTAACATGTTGAATTGTTTGAGGTGTATTTATTTGTAAAAAGCCCTTATTTTGTTTCTTGAAAGGTTGGAAATTGTTATGGGGCATGACTTCAGATTTCTCGGGATGGTGAGGAGTTTTTGCTTCACGATGACTAATCGAATTCTAATGGTCATGAAGAGCCATGCAAAAGTGTGTAAAGGAGGGAAAATTCATCATGCCAAGTTTATCTTGAATATTGCTTTGCAAATTTTCAATGACCATTCTTTGAATATTGGCATTAGGAATCTTAATCTTGATTTGTGAGTAAAGCAATTGGTGTCATGCTATGAAATTAGTGACCTTTTCATTCTTGTTTTGTTTACATTGCATTAAATCAACTAAGGTCATCTTGGGACCCATGTGCACTTGGAAATGGTCAAGAAAGGCATCAACAAGTTCATTGAATGAACGAATTGAGTTATTTGGTAAAGAACAAAACCACTCCAAGATAGTGTCTTTCAAGGATCTAGGGAAAATTTTAGCCAAAATTTTATCCTCAAAAATGAAGTCACTAAATAAGGTTGTGTATGTTGATACATGGTTACTAGGGTCTCCTTTTCCACTGTATTTCTCTAATCTAGGAATCTCAATGCCTTGTAACATTTGTGCTCTCAATATCTCCAAGGATAAAGGGTTTCTTTTGAAATATTGTGAAGGTTGGTCATTTTGATTTTGGTTCAATGTGGCAATTTGTTGTTGGAGGGATGAAATATTTTGTAAGAGTTGGTTAAGGTCGGAGTCATTGGTTGTGTTGTGAGATGGAGGTGAATAAGGTGGAGGTGTATTTGTATTTAGAGGACAAGTGAATTGTAAGTTTTTGAGGGGATATGGATTATGAGATATGAGATTTGAATGCACAAAGCTAAAGGGGTTCCCTATGGAAATACCTAAGGTTGCATTGACATTGCTAGTGGGTTGTTTTGTTGATCTAATAGTTGGATTAGTGTATGTAAGAATTTAGGTCATAGTTGTGGAAGGAAGAATTGGATTTCCACCTTGAATTTGAGTGTACCCTAAAGTTTGAGCATAACTAGATGTTGTAGGAACATGTTTATCAATAATGTGAGCTAGGCTACACACAATCTCTATTCCTTTTTCATTATCAAGCATTTTCCTCATGTTATCTATGACAAGAATTGCAGTACCAATAATGTATTTAACACACAATTTTTTCCAATTTCTCTAAATCTTCATCCATTTATTTTAGCTCATCTTGAGGGACATTAGCAACCATTGTGTCAACATCAGTCACATTGGTTGTGGGTAGGGTGGTCATGGGAAAAAAGGTATCAAAGCTATGGTCCATAATGAGTTGACTAGTATCAACACTATGAGTGAAAGAGTTGGGAAACTCAAGATCCACAACAGATGGAGTAGCACGGGATGGCATGAGTCTCGAACTATGTCTCACTACAATATTGGTAATAGGACAATAGGTTGTGAAGCTCATACAATTTTTTCCAAACCTAAGTGCACCCAAAATAGAGAATAAGCACTAAACAAATGCTATCGAACACCCAAGAATATGAAGTGCAATGCAAGTATGTAAAAAGAGAGAAATTTCCATATTTAAAACAAGATAATTTATTGATTATGCTATACAAAAAATGATGTCTTTTAATGCCAATTTTGATTTTCAAACAATGCAATCAATTTGACCAATTGAACTTAATGCAAAGAATGACAATTTTTTTTGATTTTTGAAACTGAAACACAAAATTAACAACAAATCAGAATGAAGCAAAAAGAGACAAATCACTGCCTAGAATTTTGAAAAAACACATTTTCAAGAACTGATTCGCCCTAGGGTGAATGGGTCCTAGGTCAGGGTTCTGAAAAAATAAAAGTTTGAGTTTGTTGCCTTACGTTTGAATTTTTAGTTTCAGGTTGCAAGCAATGAGTGAATTTTCTAGATTTAGGTGTCCTAATTGTTATCACAAAATCTAGCAACGCTCATTCCATGGATAACCCCCTTACGAAACTTGTTTGTTTCCTAGGTTCGTGAAGTTCAAGCACACAAAACAAGGTGATTTTCAAGCCACCTTGAGATGTGTTCCAAAGCCTCAAATAGTCAGTTTGAGCATCCCCCTATGTTCACTTTGTGAATACCTTCGAAACGAGCTCCTTCGCGAAGTCTCACTATTCATACTTAATAAATTATGAAATATGCAGTTGCACTAAAAAAGTGCACTCTTACACTTTATGTCTAGACCTAGTTTTTTTTTGCCTGGGCGCGTTTCTTCATGCATTTTGCATTTTTCGCTTATCGTGCCACTTTTTGTGCCTCAATTAATTGATCGAATTGAGTTAGGTTTTTATGTTTTTCTTTCACTTAAAAGTGATTTTATTGCTCTATTTTCATTATTTGTAATTTTCAACTACACTCCTTCTCAAGCTGCAAAACATGTTTTTCTAAAGATCTTCTTTTTGCATCGAGCTAGGGTTTTCGAGTTCACCATTTCAGGTACATTTTTATTCTTTGTCTCTTCCCTTATTCTTCTCATTTATGCATTATTTCTTGTTGAAAATCTATCATACGTTTCTTGTTTGTCATTGTTTTGAATTTCTTGTTATGCAAAACGTGTATTGGTCTTTCCCCATTCACATTTCTTATTCGTGCGCATTTTTTCTTTTCTTCCTCTCCATTGCACATTTGTGTGGCATCTTCCTCTTACCCACGTGTTTTCCTGATGCACCCTCACACAATAGAACTTTCATTGTTTGTTTTGGCATGACTTTCTTCTTTCACTCATTTTTCTTTCCTTTCATTCAACTCCCACATTTTTTAGTATCTTCCCACATTGCCCTTTCAACAATGATTTGGTGTGAGCATTGAAGGAAACTCACATTTTGTGAGTAAAATTCCTTGGTTTCTATTCACATTTGCAATGGCAGTGAAATAAATTTTGAGTGCAACTCAATACACATTTTCAAATGTTGTCTTTGAGCGTCCCCATGCTTCAAAATAGTCAAGGCGCCATTTTCAAACATCATTGCATCTTATTTCCAAAATCACACTTCAAGTGTAGAGGCGCTAAAAAAGTACGCCCTGACATTCTAAAATTTATTCTAACACTAAAGTGTAGGAGCATTGTTTTTCAGCGCCCCTGCATCAAAGTCAGTTTCCTTCAAAATGTAAGGGCGTTGATTTTCAGTGCCCCTACATCAAAGCCAATTTCCTTCAAAATGTAAGGGCGTTGATTTTCAGTGCCCTTACACTTTTCACAATTTTTCCCTGAAACACTTCAAATTTTCTAGTTTCGTTCTGAACCTCGCTCCTTCCATTTTGTGCATTGTTTTGCGTGCCTTGTCATCCACTCCACGCTTGCTCATCATCGTTACTTGCTTCACGCATTCCCATGTTGTTTAATGACTAATGTTTGTTCTGAATCCACATCTTGCAGTCTCTTTTCAAGATCCTCAAAGTTGATTGATCAAAGTTTCAGTTGCTCTTAGATGACTGCCAGTAAACCTCCGTCTTCTTCAAAAGCAAAAGGCAAAATGAATTATAAATATCAAGGTGTCAATCCGCCAATTGTAGTGGTCTCCACGATGGAAGAAATAAAAGACACAGAGGTTGGCCATCAAGACTTGGTTGATTTTGCAAAGCAAATTGAGAAGAAGCCTCTTCCTAATTTGATGAGAGCAATTGTACACAGTAACCTACATTTGGTAGCTATGTTCCCTACTGCTGCACACAATACGGAATTTTTCCTTCAAGTGGCATCTCACTACATCAGGGAAAGCAGAAGTGTGATTGATTCTTTTGGGCACAATATTTTAAGACTCGACCCTGACTTCTTTGATATTGTGTTTAAAGTTCCTCAAATGGAGAAGTGCATTGACATCTCTATACAAAAAGCACAAGAAGTCTTTGATGCTAATCCCAACAAGGCTAAAAACCTAATAAATACCCAATGGTTGAAGAAGCCTAGAAAATCTATTTCCAGATGGCCAAAGGGACTCCTGCGAAGTGATTTCAAAGATGATGTCAAAGATATGATCACATTTTTAAGCAGAGTATAAGGCTTGCCTAAATCATCCACTTTTCATGATTGGATGTATGAATACATCAGGATTATAAGAAGACAAAAAATGCACATTGACTAGGGCACATAGATCAGTGATGAAATACATGAGCAACTGATCAATGCGCCTTCCACATTGAAATTCTATATGACTTCTTACCTAGTGTACGTAGCAGCTATAATGAGGCAATTTCTAGGTCTATCCACAAAAGGGAATCAGATGTTGGTACCTATGTATAAATTCTTCTATCAACTGGAATTGAAGGAAATCTTCCATCATTTCAGGCAGGTTATTGATGCTTTCTTCGCACCTTTGCTTTTCAATTTTGATCCAGCTCTCGAGAGGAGAAAGGTATCTGATGAGGCCTATAAGGTGGTAAGTAAAGTTGGATGTTTATTTCTACAATTCCCAACATTTACTTATTTGAGAGTAGGGTGCTACACTGGTTGCCCTTACATGCTGCCACGATATCCTTTGAACAAGGGGGTTCTCATGGAGATGTGCAAACAGCTGATTTCAGTGCATAAAGAATGAAGAAGTAACCATAAGTATGGATTCAAGTTCCCACTGACGATTGGCAGATATACTATCCCAACTGTACAGAAAACCAAATTTGTTTATGCTGAGATGCAAATCATGACAATCAAGACCTACAGGTATAGGTTTGATTTTGATTACCAGGATGTCAGAAGGAAATTACAAAAGGGTCATCATCACAAGTACCGTTTTGAAGACATATGGGCTTTTTACAGAGATGAAGAAGCCATTCACAAAATGGATTATTGCAGATTGACTGTGCAGCAAATCAGAGACCTTGATATTGCTGACCTACTAGAGGATTTTACAGATCCTGGTGATATCATGAATGTTGTCTATGATGAACAAGAGGTTTCTAAAAGGTCGTTGCCTACAATTCAATGGTCTAAGAAAGAAAGTACTAGCATGAGAGAGATATTGGCGCCAATCCTATCCAACACTGCAGAATGGTTACATAATCATGGTTTTGAAATGAAAAGTTTCAGAATAGATTCGGAAGGAGAAGAATCTGAAGCAGAAGCTCACCGACAACAAGAACTCTGTATGAAAAATAAATTAGCGGTTGTTCCCACTTCTTCACAAAGAGGTCCCAGGATCAAGTTTACTATTGGCAAGAAAGATGCCCAGTCCATCCCAGAAGGAGAAACCACGGAATCTGATCCATCTCGCTCTAAAGGTAAAAAGGATGTTCCAGAGGAGATAGATTTTGATGAAGAAAGTACTTCCAATGACTAATCCACTGAAGATGAAGATTCAGCAGAAGCAGACTCTGATGCAGAAGAAGTTTCTAAAAGCGGGCAAGAGTCTGAGGAAGATTCTGAAGAAGAATTTGAAGGTGATTCCGAAGGTGAACCAGATTCGGAGAGACAAGAGGGTGATCAACAGGAACCCAGGCATGATCAAGAAAGAACTATGTCTTCACCTAAGAATTTAGTTGAGGAAATTCCCAGAACATCATCACCTGTGATTTCTAGTGTTCCTCATACCCCTCCAAATTCAAGAACTCCTCCACCTCCTGTTCCCTCATCACCTATTCCTACCACATGCATTCCTAAAATAGAAATATCCACTATTCCTACAGCATCAACCCCGCTTGATACTCCCTTGGTGACAAGCATTCATATGGTTGATATATTGTCAAGTCCTCCATCATCCATTCCTATCCTGTCTTCACCGACGTATGATATCACTTTTGAAAATGAATTCAATCATTTCATGAATGAGTCAATGTGTGATCAGCTCAATGTGCAGTCTACAGGAGCAATGATGACAAACACTTCTCCTATTGTTGGGATACCCATGGTAACTTCAGAAGTGACAATGACGACTGAGTTGACAGTGAATCCAGAAGTTCACACCTCCTTCCTTCCCCCTTGGTTGATATCTCAAGTGTCAAAGCGGAAGAAGCAAATGATCTCAACCTCGAAGAGATAGTCCTTCCAAAGGCTAAAGCGAAGGAAAAGGAAAAAGTATACTCAAGGCTAAATGTTGACAAGACTAGCCACAAGTATGCGGAGATTGGCATACCACCGCAAGAAGGAGATGTCAATATGGAGGACTACACGATAACAAGAGTCCAGCTTGGCAAGGTTACCAATGAAAGTGCAAAAACAGATGCGCAAGTGACATTGGATATCTTGGCTGGAAGATTGGATAAAATGGAGCAAGCTCGCAACACGTACAAATAGAGGGTATAGCATTATGCCACTATTGTAAAGAGACTTGCAGGATCTCCAACTAATGCACAACTACTGATAGTGGTAAGTATTGAGGAGCCAGCTGTCAAGAAAGCTAAGAAGTTTGCCTCCAAAGGCAGGGTGTTGTATGATTTTGTTGAAAAGATCATAGAATATGAATCTCAGATCATAATTGCTACGGAAGAGAAAACTACTTTGTTGGCCAAGCTCACCACAAAGTTTGATAAAGAAAAAAGTGTACTTTCCCAAGAGCGCAAAGATATGGAAAAGTTTCTATTGTCATGGTCACAGATGAAGTAGGTAAAGCTTAGTCAATTGGTGGAGGCCGGGGTAATTCCCAACAAAGAAAAGTTCATTGAGGTAAGAGAATCCTTGAAACGCTGAATTCAAGTAATTCAATCTCTTACGGAAGATCTCCACCAGTGCAGGAAGATGTCGAAGGGCATTGTGTTATTCTTGAAAAAGGTATCAAGGAGTTACTAGGTCAACTTCTTGAGGAAAATCATATCTTCCTATCAGCTATAGAAATATCCTAGATCTTCAAGGAAGCCATCATGAAGTTGATTGGCAGCACAAACTTTTCAGAAGCCTCACTGAACATCACTTGTGATACAAGGTTCACATTGGATAACCTGAAAACGCATCTTGACAGGTGCAAGAAAGTTCACTCATCTACCATGAGATTAATCACAGGAATTCACACCATTGTGGATTACACTGTTGGTTTGGATGAGAAGTTCGTGTAGGAGACCGGGAAGAAATACGAAGACTTCCGCACCCAAAGCAAGGAAACATGAAGGTTCCAGGATCTCCAGTGTTAGACATTTTCGATGCATCCTTTTATGTATCTTGTAAATATTTCTTGACATCTTATATGTCTTTTTGTAAATTGTAATTGCACCAAGTTCGAAGATGTAATCTTTTGAAAACAAATTAGACTTTGACTTTGGTCAAAGTTAGGTGAGATCTCCTTAAATCGCTTACCCAACTTTCCTTGATTTCCTCAAATTAGATTCCTAATTTTGCTCATCCCTCTTTCTATATAATGTGAGGGATTTCCTTTGTATTGTGGATCCTTTAGTATTTTGCAACGAAGTGCTGCCCTTTTTGAAGCAAAATTGTGAAACTTTGTGTTCATACTTTGTGAATGAAATTTGATCAATAAAGAAGAAGATTGCAAACTAGACTTTGTGTTGGATTCGATAATCTTATGAATTGATCTCATTTGGTGGTAATTAGCTTATGGAATTTGAAGGACTCTAAGTAATTCATGTAAACTTTTTGTTACATCCTTTATTTAGATTTAAATTTGTGTTTTGTTTATCTTTGGATACTATTGTTGAATGATCTACAAGACTTTGTGCTTGTAATTATTCATGCTCTTTGGATACTATTGTTGAATGATCTACAAGACTTTGTGCTTGTAATTGTTCATGCTCTTTGGATACTTTGGTTGGATAATCTACAAGACTTTGTGCTTGTAATTGTTCATGTTGTTCGAGGAATTGCTACATCTAAGAAGACTTTGTGCTTCTAATGCGACAAACGATGCACCTATCACAAATCCACCATTGATAAAGCTACGGAACGACTTTGTGCCTTCGTGAGCTTTCCCTTTTATTTTACTAGTTTATTGTTAATCACTTTTGGTACCTCTACGCTTTGCTTTGACAAGATAGAGGTATTGGCATTACTGCTCGTTGTTAGTTTAGAGTTATTTTGAATTGAGAACTTCCAACGGTGAAGCATTGTAAACATCTTCTCTAAAAAAAGAGAGAAGGATGAATGTGACACGCCCCCCCACTTCGTAAGTATTGTGTACATTTTCTAATTACTTTGTTTGTTTTACTATTTCTTTTCAATAAGAAGGGAACCTCCCCTTTCTGAGAGGAGAGATTTACATCTCACATAGTTGTGGCTGAAGTCCTAGTTGTGTAATCTATCGAAAAGTTGATTACATAATTTTCACCCAACACTAATGCAAGTGAAATGAATGAAAAATGATGAACAATGTGACACTTTTTGAAATGCAATTTTTACCAAATTTGTGAATGTAAATGATTGAAAATACACTAATATGCAAGTACTACTCAAAATCAATGTAATATGCATGTAATTTTTTAATTTTTTAAGATTTTAAAGGATGCAAAATGTAAACCTAAAACCCGAAATGAGATGAAAAGTAATGAAATTGTAACAAACCTAAATAAAGTGTAAACTAATTCAATGCAATGCAATACAAATTAATGCAAATCCTAAATCTAGGGTTTGAATGGACTCTAATTTTGGAAATTTTGATGTACAATGTTAGGTTCACCAAAATGAAACATAGGGAAATAGGTTCACCAATATGAAGAGGGCATGATGTGCCTATCTTCCTTAGTTCATTAGGAAAAAGAGATCCCCTAGGGAAAGATTGAATTTCAACCCTTAGGTGATTCAACCTTAATGGAGATCTTGTTGTTTTCCTTATGACTTAGGACGGGGTAAATCAGCTTGAAATGTAGTTGTGGGAGATAAATGAAAAATACCAAATAAATGCAACTATGCAATGTAACACTTGAATCATCAATTTAAAACCTTAATCTAATAGAATCAACAAAGTTCTAGCAAATATGAGAAGGTTATGAATTTATGCACTATCACCAAAAGCCTTTGTTGAGTGTCCTAGGACAAATTCGCTCTAGGGCGAATGGGTCTTGCTATAGGGATCCAAAATCTGCTTTCACAGTCCTCTACTCCTAGGTCTCTACTCCCGATTCCTTTGGATTTTATAGTCAGAAAGTCAAAATTAAATTTTGTAAGTTATTTTTTGTGGCTTGACAAGAATGTTAACAACTTTGACAACTTTGCAAAATTGCACTTTTGATCAATCTTCAATCTTTCTTCAATCTAAGATCTGCAAACACAAAGAGAGGGAAAAATTGTTTATTTTTGGTGAATGGGGGTTTTCCTTGGTCAAATCCCATTTTGGTAATTAAACCTTGAAATGAAATGAAACATGAATGGAAGGAATGATGAGTGAACAATGCTATGTTGCAACTCGCCAAACCCTTGAAGGACTGAAATCTAACACATCTCTCCAGTTTATTGATCTTGCATGAAATGGCTTGATTGGATATTGATCTTGATGCTTGAATCTTGACTTGAATGCTTAAAACATACACCACAATGTTAGCTCCAAAAACATGCATGAATGAAGATAAATTTGACATGATGCTTGATATCTTGAATGTTGTAACAAATGATTGAGAAATTTTCCCTTGAACACCTTTGACAATAATCTTAGCTCTTGTGAAATTTGTCCTCTTGATTCTAGGATTTGAATTGATAAAAAGACCTTGTATTTATAGGTAATTTTCTAATTTCTCAAAAATTAAGCATCAAAGGCCGACAATTGAAAATTGAATTTGAATCATAAAAATACCACTAAAAAATATATTAAAATTTGGGGTCCTAAACTTAAGGCGGACTCATTCGCCCTTGGGCGAATGGGTCTTAGGCCCCAAACTTAGGAAACAACAATTTTAAGGCAATTTAATTAGTGTTTGCAATTGTTTAATACAAGTTTTCATTTCAGAAAACAAGATTAATTAGGCTTTGAAATACATAATTGGGCCAATTAGAGGCTTAATTAAGTCCAATTTATTAAGGGACCCAAACATAGTGTGAAAATGTAGAGTACATTTTCCTACACTACATTGGCTATCATTAATGTCATATATATATGAAAATGGTATATCAATTGTGCCAATTGTAGATGTTGCAGAATGTTAATGCTATCATTATTGAAAAAGGGAAACATGGGAAGTTTGGGTTCATATGGGATTAGTGATTCTTGTATGTCTACTACTTTTGTGAAAGTTTGGAAGTGTTTGCGGAAGTGTTTTGAGGTTTGTTGGTCAGAGGTAGAATATGCATTGTACTAGACTATCATTGTTTATGATACTGCATTCTATCGATCTTAAATTTTATGGCTTGCGGTTTGGAAGTTAATTAAGTCTATAAATGAAGTATCTTAATCTATAATTTTAGTGGATTGGAGTTACAAAGTTGCAAGATAGAAGTGACAGAGTGAAGTTTGTATTTGTTGGTTTACTATGTACAATGTTTGAGTGTTTGCGCTAGTAAAGGGAAGTGTGTGTGAATTGGAGGAAGTGTGTGAAGCTAAAATAGGGCCAATTTAAGACCATGGAAGGAAGCACATGACATCATCTTACACTAGCGGTAATGCATTTGATTTGGAGTCGATCTGTCTACATGTTTCATATCATTTTGAATTAAGGCTTATCCTTGGCTGACATAGATATTTTCGGATGGTGTTAAAGGGTTCTAGGCCAACATTTAGATGTTGTTAACATGTTGGAATGGATATATATATATATATAGTAAATCATTTTTATGAAAATGTGAGTGTGACTTGTGAATCAAGGATTGCATGGATGCATGTGAAATGTATGTGTAAAATGATGTGCAAGAAGAAAAGAGAAGTCAAGGATGTTGAAAAAAATTGAGATATCATAAAAGGATGTGTTTGCCTGATAATGTAGAGAAGGTTGTATGAAATAAAATCTATATTTCCTTATGTAATGTGAGTTTGAAGCCTCTTAATTTGAGTTGTCACTCAGTGACTATGTTTTAGCTTAGTCATAGGGGATTGGTGTCTCTTATAGGTTGGTTCCTACAAATCAAAATTCAAGGAGATTGGTGTCTCTCTTTAAGGTTGCAATTGTTGTGGGTTGGTGCCTGCAAAATTATTGTAAGTTTTATATTATTTTGTGAGGTTGGATTTGGACAATAGCTCTAAGCAACTTTTTTCATCATGGTTTTTCCCTTTTGGGTTTCCACATAAATTTGGTGTACGCTTGTGTGGATGTGTTCATTACTTACATTTCCATTTATTATGTTTTGATAGTATGATGAATGCGGTAGTTTAAAGAAAAAAGTATTAAATATTGATTCGCCCTCCCCTCTCAGTATTTGTGTCTAACAATTGGTATCAAAGCTAAGTTCCTTGGTGAAGCTTAACAGCTTGAGGTAGATCTGGGATGGTATCTGACGTTAGTTAGATTTCATCCCCTCCTTGTAAAGAGAAAACTAGATATTTTCTAATATCAAACCTTCTAGAAGCTCCAAGAAATTTTCTTTTCTACAATCATGAGCAATGTAAGAGAGTTTGACCATGAAGGATTCTTGTCATAGAGTTTCAAAGGGGAAAGGATGTAGATGGAGTTAAAGGTTCATTGAAGCTTTTTGGCTTCAACCCGCTTGTGTAGATTGTGAATTGTTGGTTTCTTTTGTTTCATCTTATGTGATGTTCTTAGCATTGTGAATTTAGTCTCAACTACATGATTTTCTATTTTGAATGTTAGTGTCATTTGTTTGTTACTTTAGCTATTATTTTTCAAACTTATTTTTTTATCCTTGCTATAATTTCATGGTTGATTGATGGTTTGAAATGATGTATTTGAGGTGGAATTTGTAAAAGGGTTTGTGCCCTTCAAAATCCACCTCTATCCTTCATCAAAAAAGGTTTAATTGATATTATCACAAAAAATATTGTATGACCACCTCTCTCATAAAATAAGAACCCTCAAATCATATTTAAGGTGTTAATTATCATTAAAGTTGTATTATTACACTTATTATTAGATCCATCAATTTAAATAAAAAAATGTTTCATATAGATTTACTCTAAATAATATTGGATATGGGTGGAAATTAAAATTGATTAAGCTATATAAAAATGAAGAATAAGTCTAAAAGAGAATGTTTGATGTGAAATCTAAGACTAGAAATATACTTCAGAAGGATAGAATATGGTTCTTAGAATGTTTGAAACAAATTTGATGTTCTTGAACATAAGCACTAGAGACATGTTAGTGTACATTTTGGTGTTCTTAGGCGCTAATGTCCTCTTCTCCAAATAACCTACAAATTTCTAGTTTTACTCATCACCTTTTTTTTAGTTCCTTTATTCTTACAAAATATTCATGCATTCTCCAATATTGAGAGATTTATAGTAGAACTTTTGGAGGAAAGAAAAAATGTTTTGTGCATTTAGGAAACTTTCTCATTTAATATTCTAATTGGCATTTTTAAAATCCTCCATAGTAGCACATAAAAATTGGGATGTGTATGCCTATGTGTGGGTGTTTGTGGTATGTGCAAGTGTAATGGTGGAATTTTTATACCCATATTTTTTCTTGTTTATTTTTGGGCCCATTTTGATGGAATGTCTTAATACAATTACATAACAACATATGACACTCTTGTGCTAAGTTTGGTTGCTTCCCTAATCACTATCTCATCCTCGTTTACTATTACATTCACACATTTTAGTATATTTAATCTTATCTCAATCATCTACACTAATCCTCATTATTAGCCCACACTTCCACATATGAATTCCTAATCTTGTCATCTCACATTTACCATCCTAATTCAATCCTAAAATGTTCAAGTTTGATCTCAAATGGCATTGATCTAACCCCAAATTTAAATTGTTGACTCTCACCCTTTCCTACTAGTTGTGGGGAGCCAACTTGGTAGACATTTGTGACTATTTGTTATGTCTTATTATTTAAAGCCGTCAATTTCATCATTTGAACATCAATCAATAAATCAAATAATCCTAGATCATTTGTGCTACAAGGAGCACTCTTTCATAGGAACATTTCATTTTTTAGCACTAAAATGAATCAACATTTGAATAAGTATCTAGGAAATTACATGCTTGAAGTTTGTTTTCTTTGATCTCTTGCTAAAAGTCATAAATCTTGGATATAAGGGAGTTCAATAAGAACTTGAACCTCAAGAACCAATACTTTCCCTTGGGTATTTTTAAGTATTGCTAATCCTTACACTTTAATATATAATAGAGATAGGGGAAAACCAAGTCATAGTAGTACACATGTATATAGCATACACACCAAGAATGAAATTCATATGTATAAATGTTAACCTCAAAAAAATTATTCTATTGTGTTGAATGAAATTCATATGTATATGAGAAACTTCCTATTCAACCACCTATATGGGAAAAATTGTTTCCAAATTAACTAATAAAGTAACATTAACAACAAAAAATAAAGTACTGAAGGGGATGTCTTATAATGAGATGCCTACTCCATAGAAAGTAAATAAATAGTCTAAACACAAAAATATTTGGATAACGTGTTCTAAAAAATCCTCATTGATTCAAAGGGAATAAAAAAATGACATGGAACAATTACTAAGAAGTCATTTAGTAGTCTCTATTGCACTTATAAATGAGCATATTATACATCTAGTATTGATCAACTGTTTACACCTCACACAAAATAATGTTACCCTACAAGTTGTGACATGAATGATGAACATCTTACTTGATATGATTATCCCCTATGATCATTCTATATCCATACTATAATATAAGCATAATATAGTTTTCTCAATTATGTCAACCAATTAATCTCCATATAGTAGCTCATCAGTGACCCTTCAGTACTATGTATGACACATCTACCCTAATGCCCAACAAGGTCAATGACACAACACTCACCTATCACCTCATGCAATCACTAGTAACTAAATTAAAGGACAATGCAATCTCTTCAGCCTATCAAGTGAGAGGTGGAAAGTCCTTGAAATGAAAAAAACCAATCCAAACAACCTTGTTTTCTCCTCATCGAAGCTCAAAAAGGAAAAGGAAAATTAAACAAATTGCAACTACTTCTACCAAAATTGTCTCTCAAGTAGTCTGCCCTTTCTTGAAGTGAGAAGTTAATTGGGGATGGGAATATTCTTCTAGCCTTTTAATGGGTTCTCCAACCTTGGTTTTCTCTTAGATTCTATCACTTAAAATACAAAGTCACTCTCATGTACCTTAGCCATGTATGCTATCCTGACTACTTTTCTAGATGATGTATTAGAATAACCAAAGTACGTAGAGTAATTATAAAAAGATCTATTGGAGTGAGCAACATAATGTTCTCTTGCCTTGTATTTATGTCTAGAGGACTATTTTGTAAAAGTATATACATCAAAATAGTATCATATATCACCATAGTTATAGCATTTTTCCTTTCTTGTGTGACAACTAGGACTAGATAAGGAAAAGTTACTTGAGTAATAATGAGGCTGAGAATAATTCTTATGCTTATGTAGATGTTTATGTTGTGAAGAATGATTCTAAAAATGCTTAATCTTCTCATATTTCTTCTCTACTTTATGTTTTCTTTTCTTTGGAAAGTAAACATCTTTAGGTTTGCCAATTTTCTTCTGTGTATTGATTCTCAAGTTGAGTAAGCAACTCATAAATGGAATCAAATGTTGTGTTATTAATCTTCTTGTGCTCATTGATACAAATATTACAAATAAGTCGTCAATACAATCCTAAAATATTATTATAAAGGATAGATTCCTTACAACTCATTTTAATACAAAATAAAAACATGTACTATCCATTATCCAATGTTCATAATCTCAAAATAGTCAAAAACCAATAATATATATCTCTACACATCTAACAACAATGATATACACATCTAACAAAAATGATATAGGTATAAATATGAGATTAAGATACATATGATATCCTCTAGTAGATAATAATATCTTAATAAAACATCTTAATTGTGTACATGAAAAAGTAAACACAAAGTAACCCAGCAGTTTAAAACCTCAATTCTGTCCAGGAAATGCAAGCACTCAGAGAATAAGGCATAAAGAGATAAGCAAAAGAAAAAGCACTTAGTTTATGCCTTTGTATACATGAGGTAGATGTGCCTAAAGAGTTGATTTGATGAATTACTTTGATATGTTAAGTGTTCAAAACAACATAACATAACATTCAAACACTTGATCAAAATGGTAAGGGGAACTCTCAATATATAGAGTTTGGGCCTAATAAATGGAGGGTGAGGATTGAAAATAAAGATCAAAGGCTCATATTGCATGAGACCCCTAGGATGTAGAGATAACAAATGGAATATTTTTATTGGTGAGAATGGAGGCTTACAAGATTGGTGGAGGATCAACGATGGGAGAGGGATTTGGAAAAAGTTGAATGGTGAGGATCTTGAGGTACTTTGGGAAGACCCCCAAAAGTGAACTTTTGGAGTCTTCCCATGCCTCAAGTACATTTGGGTGAATTTAAAATTATGAATATCCCATCTCTCAAGTGCATGAGACGAATTAAAAATTTAGATTTTAGAAGAATAGAAGATTTGTCCCATGCCCCAATTTATGACAAGATGTACACATCAAGTGGATCTACATGAGAGGTAACAATGGCCTTATTTAATCATTTGGGTGTTTGCTTGTGCCAGCTCAGTTGGGAATTGGGGTTCAAAGTGGGTTAATTTAGAGTGACATGCAAGCACACAGATAGTGAAATATTCATTCTGGGGTTGAGACACTTCCATCAAGCATTTTCTGAGTGTGTGCCAGTATAAATATTCCCCTTTTGGGATTTCAAAATCGCACTTGTAGAATCACAATACATAAATATAGTTGGGGTTTAAATTGCCCAATTAAATGCCTTGGCAAATAATCCTTGGTTTAAATCTCTAAATTCTGGTTTGTAATTAGTTGGAATACTTGGATGATCATTAATGAGTTTTCCCATTCCAATCGTAGAATGCCATAACTATTTCAAAACTATGTCCTGTGCATGGTGGAAGTCTTAAATCATAATAGGATGTGGATAAAGGAACATGATAGTCATCCAGCTTCGGCGTCATGCCGGCCCCAGGCAGATCCCCAACCACCCGCCCATTTAAACGGCCATTCCAGGCAAGACGATTTTGCCGCCACGGTGGGCGATAGCGGCAATCAAACTTGTGCTGCTTTCAACATCATGTTTAGCGCCCCATCACCCTCGCCAGTTGAGCAAGCCCGGAATCGTCCCCTGGCCAGTCGCCATTTGAAGCGATGGGAAAGAAGCAAAGGGTGTTTGCCGAAACCTCAACCCACCCTAAACCCCGAAACCACGAAACGTCCCAAACGGCCGCTTTCGCCGACTGGTGGTTGGAACATCTAAACTTCAGACGTTCACCTGAAGGTGATTTGTATGGCCAGACCGTAAAGGCATCTCCCTAATTTGCTTCGCTCAACCTTACGTTTGGATGATCATAAGATAAAGACATATATATATATAATCTATTATTCATATTTACATTAAAAATTCATAATTACTTATAAGATTCAATAATTGTTACAAACATCATTATTACATAATTGTATATAATATATATATTCTATATAAAGATCAATATATATAATTATTCCTAATTGATTTACAATAATTATCTTTGCATGAATAAATATATATATATATATATATATATATATATATATATATATATATATATATATATATAAACTTCTGTCAATAGACCTCTTATAACTGTTGATCCTTATTCCTTAATTCCGATCTGATTTTACGGATCTTATTCATAATGTTCACCATTCCACCGAATCTCCCTTCATAATCGCCCCATCCAACATGGTAATGGCCGTTTGAACTCATGGCAGGCAGGGCATGGGCGGTTTCAGTAATGGAAGGCCCAGCTTTCATGTGGTCATATCGTCACCACTTCCGTCGCTCCGCCGGAATGGCTTTGATTGCCCTGCCGGCGCTTCACTGTAGGTAATATTAATCGCTGCCTTCCATGTGTGGTGGGTTGGGTTTATCGCCATATTTTAACAGTACAATATATTATTATTACTCATTTTTATATCATTGCCAAATATTTTGTCACTGTGCATCGTGAATTCATGCGGTATCAAACCGGCATCATTTGAAATTTAATCATTATAATTTATAATTTTGATCACTTATC
Organism: Sequoia sempervirens; assembly: GCA_007258455.2. NCBI lineage: Eukaryota > Viridiplantae > Streptophyta > Pinopsida > Cupressales > Cupressaceae > Sequoia > Sequoia sempervirens. Next base: position 107,128,969 of record VDFB02193867.1, on the reverse strand, counting down.
ATTTAGTTATTCGTTTTGTTAATTTCATTCATAATTTGTAAGATTTCATTGTTGTTATTATAATTTTGTCCCATCTTTTATATTCCTTTTTGCGGTTTCATATTCGCCGTGATTATTGTTATAATATGTTAATTACTTTAAATAATATTTATTTATAAATTTTTTGTCATTCTCAATTGTTATTCATTTATTTATTCCGGTATATTTCCGCGTTAGGGTGCACATTTTACGCTAATGCAGGGGCGACTGCCGTCCCGTAAACTCAAGGTAATCGAAAAGCCAGAAAGCTGCAGTAAAGGGCGAAACAACCAATCTATCGGGCTGCAGATTGACCGCGGAGTCGGTCGAGCCGATATACTAGGTCTAAGCCGGAAGATTGCAGCCGGGCATTTATTGGGCGGCTGCTGAAATGGTTAAAAGAGGCATACAAACTTTGTGAATCCATAATCAGCTAAGGCAGCAAATGTAATATAGCAGTTTTCCCAACATAGCTTTTGACACTCCAGGACAGGCCATACTTCAGTGAAAACCATCTGTAACACAAATTACAGCAGAACAAATACAGGATGAATAATCTTTGGATTATGCAACTTGACATAAATTCATAACCAAGTACAAATAGATAGTCTTTGAATTATGCAACTTGACACGAATCCATAACCAAATACAGACAGCCAATCAAACCATTCTTCTACCATAGCACAAATTAACAAAAGTATTTTTCCTACAAATATCATTTAAAAGCACCTAGTTAAGCAGCCTACACGTCAGATTTATAATAAGCTTATGTTAGAAAACTACAAATACATGAAAATAACTGTCAAATCAATTAGGATACTCTGGGCATCATTCTGTAAGAAACCAAACTAGTAATAGAAACAGGCTAAGTTAACATTGAAAAATCCTACACAAATTATCAGCGATATAGGATATAATGCCATTGTTAAAAACAAATGCATAAAGCTAGATTATATGAATTCAAATGGTTTTTAACAGAAAATTTCAAAACGAAGTCCTAACCAAATTCCGTTGAAAGCAATCCACTCATTTGTCTGCCAACATGAAAATCAACAACCACTGAGTTCTACAAAACCTATGCCAGCATTTGCCTGAACAGTGGCATAAGGAACTTGCAATGTGTAGAAATATCTGAAGACAACATCCCCATAATGGCATATAAAGGACCTGCAATCTAACGGTACCGTCGGAGAGAAAGGCTGTTGTTCCTCTTCCAAGTAGCACGCCTAGAGGGTTGATTCTTGTGAAAGAGGTGGCCTCTTCCTCGTAGACCCCTATATTTTTTCCCAGCAGATGTTAGTCCTCTAAGTTCCCTGTGCTTGTGAACAGGATTGCATATCCAGTTTATTCTGGGATCATTTCGGATAGCCTTGTGTGCTTCATCAACAAGAATTATTTCAAAGTATTTGTAGGTTGAATCCTGAGTTGCAAAAAAAGTATGAGTTTAGTCAAACTGAGCAATGACAAAATAGCTTGCAAATTGAAAACAAACTACTAAGAATAGTGTCAACATTTTAATCATGAATAAATGACTGTACATATCTTGCAAACACAGAAAATATTACTACTACAGCACACAAATTAAACCAAGTCCTAATAATATTTCTGAATAAGCATGACATTATTTACCTGATTTATCCAGTAGGAGTTCAAAACTCTTAGCCCCCCCAACTTCCGGCCAGCTCGCTCTTCTGCCACAGATCTCAAGTTTCGCTGGAACTTAAGCTGAGTGATACCTTGATTGGTTGGCTTACCATACACAATACCTTTAGGAACGGGCCTTTTCCGGCCTCCACGTCTAACCCTCACACGGTAAATGACATAACCCTGCATATACTCCTAGAAGTCAGAAAAAATCTGTTGGACATATATAGGCTAAAACTATAACACATTACACCAAATTACATTTCAAATAGGGTACAACACATTTACACAGTACACATACAGTTCTGCAACATTTCATAATGATTCCATGAAAAACCATACTCCTGTTCTGTTTCAAATTAATATTCTAACTGCATCCACTTAACTCCCATTCAAGAAGCAATGATGAATAAAAGGGTGAGGGATGGAAATAAAAATCGCTATACCAAGGCCTTAAGTCCTAATTCATTGATTAAGTAGACAGTTTAGTAGACTGCAGAAGCCTTTGTCACCAGACCATTTGCCCACTTCACCCTTCCGAGTTTTCCAAAGAAACATAGCAAATTCAACTGCAATATCCTAATTTACCTGTAATAACTTAGCTGCTTACACCATTTTTCCTAGGATACGTGGGAACGAGGAATCAAAATTGCTATACCAAGGCCTTATGTCCTAATTCATAGATTAGGTTGTCACTTTAGTAGAATGCAGAAACCCCAGCTACCACTTTTGTCACCAGATCATTTGCCCAGCTCACCCTTCAGTTTTCAAAAAATTCATAGCGAATTCAACTGACAGATCCTGATTTACCTGTAATAGCTTAGCTGCTTGCACCATTTGTCCTAGGATTTCTACAGAAAATCAGGCAAAAAATATGCCACTGTGAACCCAATAGCAAAGACAACAAACACCCTTTGATTTTGCAATTATACAACTGCGAATCCAGTATTCCTAGAAACATAAGAGGATTATTCCTTGTTAACATCTAATATCCTGACCAAAAGGGATATTATTAAACATCTTGTGCAGAATATACCTAAGTCACAAGCCTTGAGTTCAGGTTCACGTTCAGCAGAAAGATCAAATTAAATTAGAGAAGAATTTTGAAAAAAAAAAAACTTATTATTAAGATCACAATAGGTGTTCCTTTTTTATTATTAATACTTCTAAATAAAAAACAAATACAATAGTATGACTTTAGATAATTCATAATTCATAACACTTTTAATATTCAAATTCAAATTTCTAAAGAAAAAATATTGTTTTCATCCTATGATGGATCACAGAGTGTGATCCGAAACGTTGATGCAAAAATTCTCACACGATCTAATCCAGAAATCATTGATAGAGAAAAAATATTGTATTTCTAAAATATCCATTTTATTTTATTAAAAAAAGTTATATTCTGTATTTATTCAAGTATAAATTTGTGATTCATATGATAAAAATTCCAGCAGATTGATGAACTGGAGGTCCAGCTATGTATTGCATTTAGTTCACCAAGCATGAGTTGTGTTCTGATCTCATTTTTATATATTCTAAATCAGCTGAGATTTATGACACATTGAATTATCGTACAGTTTGATTATAAACCTGGTGAGTACTTGTAATGTCCCTTTTTATATTTTTTTGGTTATTTTCTGATATATTTTGTATTTTTCTGATTTTTCTAAACACACACTACTAGAACAGCAACTAAAACTTGTACTACAAAGCTGATTATATCAAGAGAAATTATAAAATACAAGCGAGATTATATCATATGAATCATGAATTTATCATGAAATTATAATACAAACACAAGAAATTACCAAAAACATACAGATTCCACTCCTTAAACCAAGAATTTATGAGATTCTATTGACAAAATACGTCATATAATCATCTCTATACAACTTAACAGCAACAATTAGTAATCAACGTAGTTTTGGATTTATATCTTCCAGACCTCAAATAAAGATTCTACCTTGCTGAAATTGATTCCAGCTTCTATTTCACACTATGTTTCAAGCACCACAATGGTAAAGATTTACCTATAAAATGTCTATTTGCCTACTAGAGGCATCAGAGAGGGAACTTCTGAGGGTCTCTTGACCTAAATTGCAAATCACAGTCTTTTATATATTAATTTACTTCCACACAGAAAGATAACAATAGTGAACAATTGCAATTAGCACTGTAAACTTCCAGTTAAATCTTAAATCAAGCACTGTCCCTTGCAAATCTCTTTGTTGCAAAACTAAAAAATTGTATTAGAAACTTCAATAAGATTGAATCAATAAAGCAGAGAACAAGCTAATGCATCTGGATCCTGCAATGCTGACAAGCAACTTGTTTGATGGGTGCTTTTATATTGTCCTGACTTCGGAATTCCAAATTTGAAAATCGATGTTTTAAATATCTATCACTTTAGTTTAAAAGGTTTCTATGCAGTGTAATTGGCAGCAGAGTGCCCATAATTGGTCCCACACGAAATTAAAAGGTGTGACAATTTATCAGAATTGCAGCCATATTCATGTGTGTTTTCCAATGTCTGCAGAGATTGAAAGTTTCGTCACTTCAAGCACTTTCTGCTGTGAAATCATTTCAAAGGTAATCTCTTAACAAATGCTTCACAAATACTCAATTTTTGCCATTCTAGGCAGTTTCTCAAACCTTAAAGCACTGGAAATGCCAAACCTCTTCATCCAGCTAAATATTTATTTGTAGTATCTTGGTTCTGTACATTTCACCCATTTATTGCATGTCAGTGGAGCAGATGTTATAGGGGCAGGAATTGGCAGCACGTGAGTTGCTATCAAGTTTGACTTGATGAATCTCAAAAAAGCCCATGTAGATATTTCATCTTAGACTGATAAAGAAGTAGCTCTCCTAGGTTTTTTCTCGGATATGCTCCGTTGAGAGCTAAGAAACTTGACCTGTGACAGTGTCCTATAAAATATGTAGTTCATGAGTCAAGTCCTGGATCTGAAGCAGGTGTCCTCAGATGTAAAGATAAGGAAATTGAAAGTATAATGAAATATCTGATACTAGATGCATAGATTCTAAAGGTTCTATATGTTGATGATTTGAGCATTAAAATCTATGTTGGGTTGATATAAATGATTTAACACATGAAGCTTATACTTTCATTAACAAGCATTGCTATGCTGTCTTTTATGTTATGAAACTCGTTACATGACTATGTCTTGAGTTCTAAATTTACTCATTTAGCAAGAAAAGTTATAAGGTGCTAATAATCATCTTTATATGCAGTTCATAATCATGTAAGGCTTATACACATTTTGTTTTCATCTTTAGGAATGGTAGTCATGCGGTGCTTATATTTGTGCATACTAACCTGCTTGGCCTTATAACCCAGACGGCGGGCCTTATCAGGTCTTGTGGGCCTGTTGGCTCTGACTATGCCAGGAAGCTGCCGATATTCCCAGCACCTCACCCTCTGCAAGAACCTCATCACATCGGACTGTTTCTTCTTCCATAGCTCCTCCACGTACTTATAAGCCCCTAAACTCCACCAACATATTTTCCATCATTTCCAGTATAGATCAAAAAGGCTCTAAAATACCATGGTAGAAAGCAAACAAAATCCACAATAACAAATCAAACAAAGGCTCTAAAATACCATGGTAGAAAGTAAACAAAACCCACAATCAAAAATCAAACTCAGTCAAATAAGCCCATTAAAGTCATTTCAGCCAGAACTTGAGGAATAAGTGTAGCATAGACCTTCCAACCGCATAAATAGATCTAAATCAATCAATTTAGTAAATTCTTGTCTAAACAATTTCATCAGCTACTCGATTAAACCGTTACATTTGACAAAAAATGCCTTCTATGACTTCCACTACACATTCAAACACTGTAAAACTCCCTTCCAGAAGATGTCACACTCGAACCCACAAATCAAAACAATGAGGAAAACAAACATATCAGTTGAACCCACTAGCTTGGGAGATCTATCATTGCGGCCACATCCTGAGAAACAAAATCCGACTTTCGGCCACATCTAGGGGAATGAATTAAACATAGATCTTCCAGCTACATAAAAAGATTGAACATTTCTTGTCTAAACAATTTCATTTATACTCAATTGAGCCGCTACATTTCACCAAAATGCCTCCTATGACTTCCACTACCCATTCAAACACTGTAAAATTCCCTCCCAGAAGACGACACACCCAAACCCACAAATCAAATCAATCAGAGAAAATAAAAAAGAGTAGAAGAACCCATCTAAGGCCTAAGGAAATCTGTCATTGTGGCTAGACTTTGGGGATCAAAATCCTATAAAAGCAATATATTGGAGCGCATGTTTCTTATCTGAACGATATTTTAAAATATATATACGAATCCATTAAATGGGCCTCTGAATCAGCTTCCATGAAAAATAACTGCTAGACGAAGCAAAGACCTAAAATCGCCTATACAAATGAACGATAATCAGCATAATCTGTATGGTACGAGAAAACCCAAGAAAAAAATACATCAAGCATGAATGCAATGAGAGCTTACCCATTTCTCCTTGCCTACAACTCGCCAACCCCGGCGATACCAACTAGAGGAGGTTCGACAGGCTGCAGTTTTATTTCTAGGGTTTACTTAAAAATCCTATTTTTAATTGCGTAGAGGGTTCTGGTTTGGTTTATTTTTAAGTTAGTTTGTAACAAATTAATCAATCAAAAGAGTGCAATTAAAATATAATGTATATTGTTTTAAAAAAATATATATATATAAATCATTTTATTTGTCATTGTATTGAAAAATAGTTATGAATAGTTATATTTGAATATTGATGTAAGCTATTGGATTCATAATTAGTTTTATTGTTGTTAAGAGTTATCAATTTAGGAGTTTTTAACTATTATTTTTGACAATATTATGTTGAAAATCCAATCCATGTGTTGTATTGAGGAAAAAAAAATAGGTTGGTTTCATGGAACTCTCTTGTCCTTCAATCCATGCATTCAATTTTAGTGGTAGGTCTTTTCCATACTCACTAATGTGAAAGTTATATCACTTTTGATTACTCATTTACCTCTATAACATTATAGTGGGAGGTTCATAATAGTGTTGTCCACCATTTATGATCCTTTGCTCACCATGTACATCAAAACAATAATCTTATATGATAAAGCTACATGTTCTCTTGATTTATTTGTTTGCACATGTCCATGCTATCAATTTTAATATGAAAGGACATTAAAAGATATTTCACATTGTGATTAGATTTATGTTAATTGACAAGATTTATAAGTGTTTATGTTAGGTAAGTGCAAAAAGCATTTGACTATTTAAGCATATGCAGAACTTGAATTTTTTTAAACAACAAAATAAATAATCATTTCAAAGACCAAATAATTTTCTCATTAAATCTAAATGGATATGGAGAATTTGAGACAATATTTTCTTTAATTTTTGCACCTATCTATTGTTTCTTAATTTATATATATAGAAGTTATAATTTTTGTTTTTTTTTTATGGAATCAAATCTATTCAATACTACGGGCGGGGGCCCTAGCTCGGTTGGCTAAGTAATTCCGTTGCGGCTCTGTTGGTCACGAGTTCTAGTCTCCCTCGTCCCGTGGTACCGGAGGGCGTGTCACGCCAACGCCGCCGGTCACGTTAAAAAGTTTACCAGGTGCACTGCAGTTTATAGGGGGTCGTGCTACCCGATTCCTGCATCTAAAAATCTATTCAATACTACACATAGCCAAAATATATTATGGATTGAAATATTTTTCTTAGAAGTTAGAAAATTTGTATTATAAGTTGTGGACACCTTATTTGAGCTACACGTAATGGATTAGCGGCATTAAATAACCCAAAGACTCAAACAAATGGTCACACTCGTGATAGAGCATACAATAAAAGATAAACAACTAAAAAGCAAAGTAAATGAAGGATAAATGTTTTATACTTCCATTGTGATGTGTGGATGTCCAAATAACCGAATGTGGATGCTCTTTACTAACTATCTTATGATTTTGACAACATAAGGATAGGAATATGAGTGATTGATTATGAAAATGGGTAGCATAAGAATAGCATAAGATTCATGGATGAAATGATAGCGGCGAGCCTTCTTTAAATATAATTTTATAATAGAAAATGCAAGGTGGGATGAAAAGATAGAATTGATGGTTGAGATGAGCTTGCATGAATGGAATTCATAACCTCTTGAAAGGAAAGATGATCCTTGATCAATTGAGGAGATTTGATAAAAGAATATGGGTGATTGAATGAGAAGAGGGCAAGTGGAGAAAGAGGTGGAAGACCAAGCATGTTGAGTGAGCATGGAGGTCGCATATGTGAAAGATATTCTCACACATGTTTGAGCATTTTAGGGATGAGATGAAGAGATGCTTCCAAATTAGCATGCTTACATGTGTGAATAAGGAGTGGGATGAGTAAGCATACTCACACATGTGGAAGTGTGAAGTGGGATGGATACATGGAAGAAAGAGAATAGTTGAGACTTTGATCTATGTTAATGGATTGGAAGATTGAGATTAAAAAATGGAGGATTGTAGATGATGTGAAATTAAATATTAAAAGAAATGTTCATAAGGGATTAATTAGTAATTATTAATTAATTAATTTAGTTGAAATAATTGGAGACTAAGGTTAATTTGAATAATTTAATTTAATTAATTAACATCGGGGAATGAAAGGGGAATAGAAGAATGATTAGTTAATTGTGGCAAATAATTAATTAAATAATGGCTTGTTTAATTAATTTATAAAAAATAGTATGAAGAAGTAGAGAAGAATTTAGGGTGTCTGCATTTTTCCACTCTTTGATATGGCATCATAATTAAAAGAAGTGACATTTTGTCAAAGAAAAATGAAAGTAGAAGAGGTAAATATTTGATGGCAATTTGTCCTAGTTGCCTGAGAATAAGATGATAAGAGGAGGTGATGCCCCTTGAGAGATCCATCAAGCAAAATAAGGCTCAAAGGTCTCTTGACAAGATAAGGATATGGGGATGGATGATAAGATAATGTGTCATGTTGGATGGTAGATTATATGAGATAATTAGATGGATGATGTACACACCATCGTGTTGATATAGATAGATAATGGATGAGGATTGAGCATGTTGATTTATGCCAATTGTATGATTTGGTTGGATATTGATAAATTTCATGGATGTTCATGTTGGACAGTGATATCTCAAGATGATTGGGATAGTTATGATGGCATGTAATGGAGGGAAAGAATATGGGTGAGATGGATGGGGAGAATAAGAGATAAGAAGGAAATGGATGGGATGACATGATATGATAAATAATGATGGGAGAAGTGATGCATGTTGTCAAAGTAATATACGTGCAAAAAAAAACCTATTATTTGATGGAGCACTTGTCATTATGCACCATGATATAAGGGATCGTGATGATGGTATGTCGTGTGTGTATGGGCTAACACAAAAACACACATGTTTTTTATTAGAGGTAAAATACGGGTTTTGAAGGGGCCCAGAACCCTTTACATCATAAAGTAGTTGAAATAAAAGATAACAACATTAAGCCAAAATATAGCCCAACAACAACGACCCATCAGCAAAAAGTCAGCCAAAAAGGAGGATCCAACCAACAGCACTACATGCTTTGCAGAATATCCATCGCCTCCATGTCGCTAGCCATAGCTTTTTGTGCATCAACAAAAAAATCTGAACTATCCTTCCTAGATGCCCCAACCTGAGCTTTAGTTTTGTTCCTAGTCCTAGCTCTAGGACCATCTATATTTACCTCTGAAATCAAAACAATACCTTTCTTACCATCCTTCCCAGCAACAACTTCCTCCTCCATCAGCTTACCAGCTGCAACAACCTCATCAGCATGGGAACTATCTTTTCACTTCTTAGCAATAATCGTAGGAGAAGTAACAACAATAGACTCATATTTCCCAAAAAAATTATGTACCTCCCCTCCTCTCATCACAGTATCCCATATTTTCACCATTTGATCCTCAAGGATGAGGATTCTTCCTTCAAGATTCTGCTTCATTTTGAGAGTTTCCTCTGCAATAGTGTCCACCATAGTATTTAAGGAGTCAAACAACTCATCTATCTAATTTTGAACAGAGGACCCCTCAGCCTTGCTAACCACTCCCCTGACTTTGACATTAGTTTTATTGAGTTCATGGAAAAACCATTTAAAAAGCTTAAACAATACAATGGACCCCTCACGTGCAGTACCAAGCACATCAAACAAGTCTTCTCTATCAATATTAAAAACCTCTTTTCCTAGGGTATCTTCCTCCTCAGAGGAACTAATCCTATCCTGACCAGTAGGGGAGTCTTTACCTTTTTCAACAACAATCAAAGACAAAACACACATGTTACAAATAGTATAATGATCTAAATACATGGTGTTAGGGCACACCATCATATGGAAACTAGCAATGATCATGATGGTGTGATGTATGGAGCACTATAACTGTAGGCAACAAAAAACGCATACAAATAAACAAGCAAAAAATTGTAAACATTCAAATAAACACTTAGAAGACACATGAGGTGGTAATCAATTAAATTTTGAACCCAATATGGTGGATGGGAGGATTTTAATGGAATGTAGGGAGGGTGGTAAGTGTAAGAAACTTAGTATAGAATACTCTACACCATGCAAGATTTGGCTAAAGATTATAGCCACCCAATATCTAGGAACTTCATGAAAGCACAAAAGAGATCAACTATGAAAGAATAATATTATTCTATCAAAGGATGCAACTATCATATTGCTTGACAAGAGAAAATTTTAAGATGAGGTTGTAGTGTAGGAAATTGTATACCTTTACAATTTCACACTATGTTTGGGTCCCTTAATTTATTGAACTTATTAATTAAGCTTCTAATTTGTCAAATTATGCATTCTGAAGCCTTATTTTTATTGCTTTCTAAAAGGGGAACCAACATTCAATAAATGCATTTAATATTTAAATTTCCATAGAATATGTGTGTCACTTCTTCTTTGGCACATGTGCATATGCCTCACAACTAAAACCTCTAAGATGCCTCAACTTGAAGGCTTGTAACCCGGCCATTCCTCTATCGGCATCTTATCAAAAAGAGTTGATGTAGGAGACCTATTAATCAGGTAACAAAAAGTGGCAACAACTTCAACCCAAAATTTTTGTTCTAGACCAACACCACTCAACATACTCCTAGCCTTCTCCATCATTGTCTTGTTCATTCTTTCTGCAACTCTATTTTTTTGTGGAGAATATAGAGTTGTTCTTTGTCTTAGAATGTCACAATCTTTACAAAATCTACCAAAATCATTAGAGAAAAATTCATCACTATTATCAATCCTCAAACATTTTATTTTCTTTCTAGTCTGCAACTCAACCATTGCTTTAAATTCTTTAAATCAACTAAAAATTTTATATTTACTCTTTAGAAAATATACTCATGTCCTTCTACAATAATCATCAATAAATGAAACATAATATGTGGATTTTCCAATCTAAGGAACATCTACAGGACCAAACACATCAGAATGAATAAGATCTAATACACCATAAGATTTATGAGAACTTGAGTAAAACTAAGCACAATTTTGTTTTCCATAAATGTAATGCTCACAAAAATCAAAATCAAGATTACAATCAGACAACCCTTCAACAAGGTTTTTATTTTTCAAGGTCCTTAGAACCTTTTCTACAATGTGGCCAAGTATATGGTGACATAACATAATCTTCTCTACAAGTAACTTTAATTCATAAGAAAGAGCACCCTTGGGTACCCAAAAGCCATGACCATCCACTGAAGATGAAACCCTCACATCTTCCAACAAAGTAGCCACACTCTTGCTTTTCACAAAAGCACTATTGCACTTAATAGTACATGCATCAAGTTTATACAATGTACCATATATGAAACCTATAGTAATCACCATAGCACCTCTAACCATCTTACATCTTGCATCAAAAAAGACTACTTGCACACCTACATCTATAATTTTTTTCATAGATAACAAATTTCATGCTAATCTAGGGATATGCAACACCCCATTAATCCTTTTTATTCTACCATTAGGAAACCTAATTCTAACTTTAACATGACCAACAATATTTAAACAAGAATCATCACCCAAGTACACCTTACCTCCATCAAATTCTTCATATTTAGAAAACCAATCTCTATTAGAGGTCATATGAAAAGATGCACTTGAGTCAATTAACCATGCATCATTACCTACATAAGTGACCAAAGTTGTGATGAATGCATTATCATCTTCCTTCTTGGATTCAGAATTAGAATCAAATACCTTCTTCTTATTTTCTTCTTTGTAGTCCTTATGGAAGTGTTTAGGCTTATCATAGTTCTAACAAATAACCTTGGACTTTCTAGGAGATTTGGATCTTCCCTTGGATTTGGATTTATCACGCTTTTCATTCTTCTTTCCTTTTTCCTTAGGTATTTCATGAACATTTAAGGCTTCCTTGGTACTAATGGATACCTTCCTCCTCATCTCTTTATAGAGAAAATAACCTATCACAGATGTTCAATCTTCAATAAAACATAATTACTCCCAATAGCCATAACAAAAGAATCCCATGAATTAGGAAAATAACAAATCCATATCTAACATTTCTCCTCCTCATCCATTTTAACACCAACTGATGCCAATTGAGGCACTTACATATTTAATGCTTCTAGGTGGTCTATAATTTATCCACCCTCTTCCATGATTCTACCCTCAAGGAATATAATTTGTTCCTCAAGAAAATCTTATTCATTAAAGATTTGGCTTGATACATCTCACCAATTTTCTTCCATAGTTTCTATGTAGAGGTTTCTTCATGGACATTGATCATACCAGAGTATACCAAGCACAATTTGATTAGACCCTTAGATTTATGGTCCATAACATCATATTGAGCATCCAAAGTAGGATCTAGAAGCCTCATAACATTATCATCAATAACATCCCATAGATCACGATCTATTAACCAATCCTCCATCGACAACTTCCACATCTCAAAATTGTTTCCAAAAAAATTCTCTACCTCTATTCTCCCTAATGTGCTTGCCATCTAAAATTCCTACAATAAGATCACAAAGTCTCTTTTTCATGAAACCAAAGGTGATCAAGCTCTAATACCACTTGTAAGGAAGTTAAGGTAGCAAAACAACTTCCTAGACTAATATTGAGAGGAGGGTTGTGTAAACTTTTTTTAGATCTAAACAATTACAAAAACTTAAATAGAAATAAACATAAATAATATTCATACAACACAGTGATTTATGTGGGGAAGACCCTTTCAAGAGAAAAACCCCACACTCCAAAATCTGCCCAATATATTATTCAAAAATAAACAAGATTACAATATACTTGCAGAGCAAGATTTCTCACTAGAGTATCACCAACCAGATATCTAGAGGCAACTCAACAACTATAAGACTCTTACACACAACCTCCATCTCATGCACCTAATAGATAGGAGATACAATACATGAAACCGTCAAATGGTATTACAAAACCATGAGCTAAAACTACCTAAAAAGTGGAGCCCATACTTATCTCCAATAACAAATACCTATGATGTGTCTAAACACATGCCACCACATGTAACTCCCCCTTTACAACTCATTTATGTGTCCAACATGTTTTTGTATCTCCCATTCTAGGAGGCCCAACCTCTGGAGGCCATAACTTTTGATTTGGGCATTTGGTTAACAAATCGTTTGATTGTCAAAAATCTTGTGAAGTGCTCTATCAAGTTATAACTAGCTACATCAATTGCAACCACTTTTAGGCCCAAAAGAATCCTCTAAGGCCTTCAAATTAGACTTTAAAACTTTGGAAAACTAAAAATTTAGTATCTTCAAATCCAAACATGATCTTGCGACGAAACTTAATGAGCATGCTTATTTAGCCAATCCAATGTTTTGGACAAATTTTTGCATCAATCCATGCTCAAATGTAAACTTACTATAAATAGTAACCTCATGTAATTGCAAGGTTGAGACAATATTTTCCTAACAGGTTCAATATCACATATATTATTCTATCATTGGATACATAACACGAGCATCTCAAGACACAACATGTACTATTTATTAAAAAATGTGAATTTGAGCCACCAATAAGCACTCAATGCAACAAGCACAAGCATGACCTATGCATCCCCTAATACATAATCAAAAAACAACACCAATCAAAGATATCACAAAGCAACAAATGGGTGGGAATTACAAGAGGTCCACTTGCCACACACAACAACTAGACAAGCATAATCATCCTAATTGGAGATGTATTTTTATTCGATTACTAACAACAATGAGGCTAGGACTATAAAGGTTATAGGTATGAATGATGCAAAGTCCAAGAATGTGATCGTGAATAAGGATATGGATGTGTTAAATAAAAATGATACATGGGACATAGTATCTTTGTCTAATGGATATAATCTCATTTGATGCAAATGAGTGTTAAAAAATAAATTTGATTCAAATGGTAGTGCTAAGAAGTACAAGGTGATATTGGTTGCAAAGGGTTATTTCTTAGTTGACATAATTTATTATGGTAATATTTTCTACGTAGTCGCTAAGTTGATATCCATTCAATTTTTATTATATTGCAATATAATTTGATCTTGAGGTTAATAATATGGATTAAAGACAACTTTCCTTCATGGTGATTTGGAGGAAGACATTTATGTCACAACCATAACATTACATTGAAAAATGCAAAGAAAAATTGGTTTGTAAGTTGAAATATTTGCATGCTCTTAAAAATATTATAGAATGTTATACCAAAATTTTAGTACTTGTGTTGGGGTTGAGAGTTTTGAGGTTTAAATTAGATCACTGTACCTATTATAGTATGAGAAATGATCGCTTCATTATCATTGCATTATATGTTGATGATATGTAAATTTTCTATGATAGAAAAGGTATGATTTGTGAATTTAAGTCTTATCTTCTAACCCATTTGAGATGGAATTAGGGATGGCTATACTTTTATTAGGGATGAAGATCAAAATAGATAGAGATAACATAATTCTTTGGTTGTATGAGAGTAAGTGAACTCAATTTTAGAGAGATTTGACATATCATTTTGTAAATATTTGTGTGTTCCTATTTCAGTGTGGACTAATTTGTTTATTTAGTAGTGTATGAGTTCTCCTAATCAAATGAAGGATATGGATAAAGTACCTTATGCTAGTGTTTTTTGGAGCTTAATGTATGTTATCATCTATAAAACACCAAACATTTCCTAGTACTGGGAGTCCTTAATTATTTCATGGCTAATCTTAGACAAGTATATTGGGATGTAGTGAAGAGGGTCTTTAGATATTTACAAGGCACCTCTGAGTACTCTATTTATTATCATGGTAATTTTATAGGGTATAAATATTCAATGATTATTTGTGGATTTGTGGATTTAATTTGGGCTAGGGATGTTGATAATAGGATATCTAGTAATGGATATGATTTCACTATATTTGGTGATACTATTAGTTGGATAAGCAAGTGACAAACTATGGTCACTTTTTCCAATATAGAATTAGAGTAAATGGTAGTTATTCATGCTTATAAGGAAGCCATTTGGATTAATAAATTGTGTTCATATGTGGGGCTAAATATAAGAGCTACTATAGTTCTATGTGATAGTCAAAGTACAATATATCTGGAAAAGAACTTGACCTTTCATACAATGGTAGATCATATTGATGTCCAATACCATTTTTCATGACATGGTAGAGTATGGGAGAGTGATGCTAGAGGTTTATAATTTGATGAATGTTGCATATTTTTGACAAAGTGTATGAGCATAGAGAACTTTAGGTGGTGCAACGAGTCTATTGGCCCCTCAATCCCTAGAAGTTAGATTTTAGTATTGATAAGTTTCCTTTTTTTCTATTGTAAAGTGTTTGACAATTGGGATAATGTTGGGAAAATGTATCTCAACCTTGCATTTCTAATGTTTAATTTTAATAGTTTTGTATGCATTCACTATTTCATATTTTATGTATTTTATCTTCATGTGGGAGAGTTGGCATCCCATTTAGAGATACCATGGAATTAATCTTTACTGGATTTTTTCCTCACATGAGGAGGTAGGCATCCCACATTTAGGTGGCTTAATTTGGCCATGTGTTGATATCTTATGGTGTTTGTAAGGTCATCATGAAGAGAGCTACATATGATAGATTCTTATGGTGTGTAAGAGCATGTAAGAGGGAGGTTATATTAGAATATTGACAAATATTATTACAAGCTTGGATACTTGTCATATAGTATCTTTTAATAGTTGAATGAGGACAAATTGGGGCACCCAAGTTTGGGTGGTCAAATATGATAGTTTATGATGACATGCAAGAAATATTGCTAAAAATAGTCAAGAGGTTCTTTTACCAAGGAGGGTTTTAGAATTTGGTGTCTTGGTTTAGGCACCATACCTCCTATGGTATTGTGAATGGGATAACCAAACTATTCATGGTTTCCATTTTGTACTTCATTGATTTATTTGTTCTTGGAGTTGTATTTTTATATTGTTAATTTTGTAGGTACCATTATGTTATCAGGATCACTTCAAAATTGTATGTTGGTGAAACTCCTATGAAAGCTTACTTTTCAAGTTTATTGTAACTTTTATTGCTATTGAATAATATATTGGGCTACTTTACAATGTTGAATTTTTCTCAAGAAAGGCTTTTCCCCACTTACACCTATGTTATGGTATATTATTATCTCATGTGTATATGTGTATATAATTTGTGTACTTGTCAAATATATTGAAATTTGAACAAAACTTTCCTCAATAGGTGTAGGGAGTGTGTCTACACATTTTTGGTTTAGCCCAATCACACTTGAGAAAACTTTTATATCCCTTAACATTTTTAGTGACCATTGATGAGGTAAAAATAACCTCATTAGTTTGATGGGATCAATATGTAAATCTAAACCTTTCAACCTTAATAATCTTGCCAATTGATTACCTTTAGGAAAAACAAGTGCTCTCTTTATATGAATAAGCATACAAACTTTATGTCGTAGAGTTGATTGAATTAAACTAACTTATGCTGATTTGATGGTCTAGTCTTTGAGCATTTCGCAAGTCAACTCCACTCCCAATCACCATTCCAGTCAGAAGGGAAATGAATGCGGATCTTGACACTTTTGAAAACTAGTGAGTAGGCACCAGAATTCCAGGAACACACGTTTTGGCCAAGTCTTTATAATTCTATTATTTTTTCAGTTTCAAAAACTTTATGGCTCATGTGAAGCCTCTTTAATACTGTATATCATGGGCTTTAAAGTCCCTTTTACTATGGGAAATTTGTTGAAAGACTCGATCGATTGAAAAATAAGATTTTTGTTAGTCGTTTTTCATATAAATATGTAATTGTTACAAACAATAAAAAAGATTATTGTTATGCTGCCAATTTGTCTTTGAGTAAAAAAACTACCATATGAATATGAGTTTTCCCGCCACTCTTTGAATTACTGTGTAATATGGATGCATATGTGGAATGAAGTAACAAAGAGAATTTTTCGGTGCATGTGATATGAAGTAGCTATAGTCACACCCAAGAGTTGGCCACTCGAGGGTTATAGATAGATAGATAAGTATTATGTTTCCTATTATGCATTTTCTTTTAGTAGATAATAGTTGAATTTGCATTTCATTTTCATGAGTATATGTTATACTATTAATGTCAAGTCTGCAGGTTGTAACTGAGCCCGTAGTTTCTGAGCTTAACATTTGAATGTCTGGAGCACCTTTCTTCAATTGATTCTAATTAATGGTTTTATGATTAGCAGTTGGATTGTTATCTTTTGCATTAGATAAATTTTTCCTAATTTATTTACATGCTTTACTTCTTCAGCAATTTATGCATTCTTTAGAATAATCGTTTCCATGCTTTCTAGTTTAATGGTAATGCTTTTTAGATTCTTAGTTTTCTGTTTTCTGATTTAAGTTATTTTCCCGCTTTCTAGATAGATGATTTATTGCTTTTAAGATTAGAGGCCCCTTAGCTTAGAACTTTTATTCAATTAATTAGTGCTTAAGAGAGAAGTTGAGATGTCCTCTATTGCATACAGTCATTGGACACTGCCTAATCGATATATTGATGTGTTTATTCACTAAAGTGTTAGGACCTAATGACAACCTATCACTTATTGGTTCCATTGTTAGGGACCCCTTTTTCTAGTGTTAGTAGGAGATATCTTGAATACCTCTCTTAGGGATAGGAATAGTTCTTTGGATTCTTTTTTGCATGGTCAGGAAACAAGGCCCCCATGGAAGATTCATACCAAAACCCCCCCAATCGATGTACCAACAACAAGTAGGGAGGAAGGAAACTCAGACCAAGAACTTACTGAGGAATTGACCAAACAGGGTCAACCTGATAGCTTCCCATATACCCCAGAAAGAGAACGAATAATGGTTGAGGAGCATATTCTTTCACAAACTTTTGAACCTCGTGCCATTGAGAAAATTTTGGAAGAGGATTAAATCCCCTCCAACACCATGGGTGACCATAGAAATGTTGTCAATAACCACAACAATGATAAACCTCCACCACACACATTCATTTTCCTATTACTTTTGATGCAAATGATGACACAACAATGAAAAATATCTCACTGAACTTCTTACCAACCTTTCAAGGTTTGTCTACTGAGGACCCTGATCAATTCCTATTTGAATTCAAAGTCTTCTGTCAAACATATGACTACAAGAATGATAATAAAAAACTAAATCTTTTCCCTTCAACTTTGAAAGACTCAGCTATGCACTGGTTTATGGGGTTAGCTTCTCAGTCGATAACCTCTTGGGATGAAATGGAGTCTATCTTTTTGGAGAAATACCAAAGTTACTGTAGGGTGAGTGATAGGAAAGAAGAACTGTTCAAAATAAGGCAAAATGAGGATGAAAGTTTAGAAGATTACCTCAATAGGTTTATCTTCTTGTCCAAACGTTGTGGTGGAGAAGTCATAAGTCTCAATATTTTAAAGACCTTATTCCTCAAAGGTCTCGATGATGAAGCTCAGAGGAGTTTAGACTTAATGGGAAAAGGAGACATGTCCCAACTAAGACTGGAAGAAATAACGGTCACCCCCTTATGTGGTTCTAATGACATAAATAAACTTTGTGAGGAACTGGCCAATTTCAAGACTGAAATTCTTGTCCAACTAAATACCACCTTAGATGGCATACAAGCTAAAACCAAAAATCCTGAGACTTTATCTATTTATTTCCCTAGGTGTCGAAACAAACATTTGCTAAGAGAGTTTCCCTTGGACAAAGTTGAAAAGATTGACATTTTTCAAGTATGTGACAAGAATCACCCCACCGATTAATGCGAGCTATTGAATGCCATCAAAAATTCCAAGAAGAGAACAACTCCAGTTAAGGAAGAGGTGAACGTTGTCAACCAGAGAATGGAGGTAGTTTCTCCTATGGAGAGAATTCCAATCCTAACTGGCGGCCCCAATCAAATCAAAACAATAATCAATGGGCAACGCCCTAGCCTCAAGCACCACCACCAGTACCCTCTAACTGGAGAACCTATCCTTGGGGACCACGGGACTAGACAAAGCAATCTTGGGGTAACCCTCAGTGGCCCAACCAGTCTCAATAGCAGTGGTACCCTCAAAATCTCATTCCTCAATGGAATCAACCCCAACATTAGTTCTATTATGGTCCTAGGAGGATGCCTACTCAACAAACTCTCTTACCACCTCTCCAGAACACTCAACAAACTGAACAAGTTAGCCAACCACCACTTTTGGCTCAACTAGTCCCTAATCCAAAGAACAATCATCTAAATACTCTGGTGTATTCCGTTGAACAAGATAATGCCACTAGACTCAAAGCAAGACACTTTGGAAACCTATAGTTGAGGTATGGTAAAACACTTTCATAGCCAACTATCAAAGAAATCATAGATGAACCTAACAAGAAGTCTGTTGAGGAAACAACAATAACACCCATGCCCATAGAAAAAAACCTAGACACTACACAACATGAGCCTGACCCACCATCTTTAGTAGGAGCTACTAACCTACCTCAGGAGGAGGAGGAGGGTTGACTAGTCTCCAACTGAATTTATGAAAAATCCTGCGCCTAAAGACAAAACTAAATCCCCTTTCCTAGAGCGATTGAAACTAATTTCTGTGAAAGATGCTGTGGAAACAACTTCACCTACAGAAACTGCATTAATACAGGAAATTAAATGACTGCAGATTGAAGTTCCCTTGTTACAAGCTGTGGATGTCAAAATCTGCAAATGGTTAGTTTAAAACAAAGCAATATTTCAACATCCCTATAAAATAATGAAACATGTCAATCATGCAATAAAATGAAACAATGGAAACTAAACAAAGCATATAAAAGACATGATCCAACTTTATCTCATAGTGGATTGGTGCTATTGTAGAAAATAGCCCTTTCCCAATCCTTGCTTAAGCTTGATGTTAAGATGCTATGAAGATGATGATAAGATGGGAAAGATTAGCTCTCAATTGAAGAGATTAACCTTGCATGAGATTTTTGGATGAAAGTGGAGTGGATGAACAAAATTGGTTCTCAGTTTAAGAGAGTGACTTTGCAAGGGATTGTGGAGGATTTGATCAAGAATGAAGCGTTTGATTTATAGATTTTCTTGATGAGGGATTGGCCAAATGGATGAATGTGGGATAAATAATCAATCCAATGAGATGGAGACACTTGTCATCTTGTGAGTGGTTGAGGAGTGTGCAAGATTTGGGAAATGTGCCCAAGAGGGGGAAATTTCAAATTTGAAATGAGAGTTAATGCTGAGTTTGACCTTTGTAAGGGGACATGTAAGAGACATGTAAGACCTATTAAATGCCTTGTTGGATGTACCTTTCAACTTGCCTTTGAATTCAAATTTGAGGGAAGATGCCATGTTGAGTGAAAATGCCAATTTAATAAATCAATAAATTGATTTATTGGTGCAAGTGGCAAAATCTAGAGAATGCAAGTGGTTAGGATTAGCATTTAATCAAGATTAGGTTAGCTTAATGATGATTAGGATGATTTTGACCTTTATGACTTAAATACTTCATTTATTTAAATCAGAAAAGGATGGAAATGACTTTTGAGATTTTAATTAAATAAAGTTTGATTTATTTAATTAAAGGATGATGCGAGCCTTTCATTTATTTAAATGAATAACCTTAGGACTAAAGACCTGATTTACCTAGTGAATGGATTTGCTACATTTGATTTATTAATGAGCGGATGAACGTGAATTGGGTGCACGATGTTAATTTCGCGTGTCTACACAAGCAATTAAAAAGATCCCTGAGTTAAACCAGTTGATTAAATAGTTGTGCATCAAAACTCCAGTGAGGAAGTCAAAATGAATCAACACTGTTCATATCAATGGATACCTAGCTGATTTGTTAGCTAGAATAATAACTACTCCAAAATATGATGACCCAGGGAGTCCACTCATAATAGTAACAGTTAATGAGGTAGCAATACCTAACGCTTTAGTGGACCTTGGACCAGCTATTAACGTAATGATTGTTGATGTGATGGAAAAATTAGGACTTACTGATCTATGCCCCACAACTACAATCCTACAAATGGAAAATCAATCCATAGCTATTCCCAAAGGCATCATTGAAAATGTTCTTGTTAAGGTGGATGGATGGGAATATCTAGTGGATTTCTAGATAATTGAATCCCTTACACCCAAAGACAGTTATCTAATAATTCTAGGATGACCATGGTTGGCTACAGTTGCAGCCAAGATTGACTGCAGGGAGAGAGGAATGGCCATCTCCCAGGGATCTAATAGAAAATGGTTGTTTTTGTATCCTCCTGCCAAGCCTAACAAACATAGCAAAGTATGGGTTGATGAACTAGAAAGTTCTACTAGATAGGAAAATTTGGCTTCACTAGCCATGGTAGTCATCAAACAACATGATGAAGAATTAGAGGAAGAATTAGAGAATGACATGGAAAGTATTGCAATAGACTCCAGCAATGAAGAGATGTCAGATGTAGAAGAAATCCTAGGACACCCAATCAACACAGATCAAGTAGAATTTGATGATGCTAAGTTTATTGGATTTCCTTGCCCTTTGATGAACTTAGTTCCAAAAACTTGCCATTTCTTTGAAGATATTGCTCGGCTTCATAAAACTATATTGCACAATTTTCCACTTAACACACTAACAAGGTCCATTCACACTATCACATCCAATTACCCGGGAGTCAAAACTATTATGTTGCTACTAGGAAAAACTTTGAACATCAATAGTTGGTTGATTGAGATGGAAGAAAAAAGACTGTTTGATACCTTGGTGAGTAGATCTAAAGCGTTCACCTGGAACTATAAAGATATGAGAGGAATACATCCTAGTGTGTGTACACACCATATCTATATTGAGGATGTTTGACCTATTCACCAACCACAACGAAGACTCAATCTGGCCCTCAAAGACATTGTTAAAACTGAGATTGAGAAATTCTTGCAGGTAGGATTCATCTACCCAATTTCTGATAGCAAGTGGGTGTCACCCTTGGTTGTAGTTCCAAAGAAGAATGGGAAGTGGAGAGTGTGTGTAGATTATAGGGAGCTCGACAAAGCAACACACATAGATTATCTTCCCCTACCATTCGTGGACCAAGTGCTAGATAACTTGGCTAGGAGAAAATATTTTTCATTTTTGGACGGATTTAGTGGATACAACCAGATACAGGTAGCAGTGGAAGACCAGGATAAGACAACCTTTACCTTCCCTTGGGGGACATTTGCATATAGGGTTCTTCCCTTTGGGCTATGTAATGCTCCTGCCACATTTCAGAGGCCCATCTTGGCTATATTTGCTAAGATGGTAAATGAGTACATGGAAGTCTTTATGGATGACCTCATTATATATGGTTCAACTTTTGATGAAGCCCTCACAAATCTAGACAAATTGTTAAAATAGTGTGAGGATTATCAGTTGTCCCTCAGTCATGAGGAATGCTTAATCATGGTGGAACAAGGAATAGTGCTAAGACATCATATTTCAACTAAAGGGATTAAGGTTGATTCTAAGAAAATCAAAGTCATACAACAACTTGAGATCCCAAAAACTCAAATTGATGTCAGGAGTTTCTTAGGGCATGTGTTGGATACTACCGAAGGTTCATAGAAAACTTTAGCAAAATTGTAGCCCCGATGTTTTGTCTCCTTCAGAAAAATGTTGACTTCATTTGGACACCTGGGTGTCAGTCCTCATTTGAAATTATCAAAGAGAAACTCATCTCTACCCCTATCCTACGAGGACCTAACTAGAACTACCATTTCACATTTATGCCAATGCATCTGATGATGACATTGGAGTGGCTCTAGGGTAAGAAGATGAGAATGGAGGGAAATATGCTATATATTTTATCAACAAAAATCTGATGCCAAAAAAGAAGAATTACACCACAATAGAGAAAGAATTCTTGGCTATAGTGCACGCCATCAAGAAATTTAGAAATTATGTCACAGGATACAAAGTTATAGTGCACATAAACCATGCAACCATCAAGTATCTCATGAATAAATCGATGGTAAATGCAAGGATAATCAGGTGGTTACTCCTTCTCCAGGAGTTCCATATGACAATTGTTGACAAACCAAGGAAGTCCAACGTAGTCATAGACTTCTTATCCCAAATAAAACATGATGGTGACTGTGCTTCGGTACAAGATGAATTCCTAAATGAAAATCTATTTGCCATCTCCACTAAAACTCCTTGGTTTGCCGATATTGTGAATTACTTCACCACCGCAAAATTACCACCTCACTTTTCATCAAAATGGAAGAAACGCCTTGTAAGAGAGAGTGACCCTTTTAAATGGATTAATGGAATCTTGTTTTGATGTGGACCCGATATGGTTTTGTGATGGTGTGTTAGGGTAGATGAGACCTACAGTATCCTTAGGGCCTATCATGATGACCCTTCTGGAGGGCATTATTCTACTAAAAGGAAAACTCACAAGATTTTGGGAGGAGGATATTATTGCCCTTCAATGCATAAGGACATCAAGAAGTACATTCACAAGTGTGATGAATACCAAAGGGTAGGAAGACCAACTGCATCCAATGAAATGCCCTTGCAACCTCAGGTAGTCCTTAAACTGTTTGAAAAATGGGGATTGGATTTTATCGGCCCCATAGACCCTCCTTCGCAAGGAAAAGAGTATATTTTGGTCTGTATTGACTACATGACTAAGTGGGCGAAAGTGCAAGCACTACGTGTTGCTAGGGAAGAGCAGGTAGTTGACTTTATTTATAACAAAATCTTTCTCAAATTCAGGGCTTCAAGAACAATTGTTACAGACCAAAGCCCCTAGTTTATGTCTAAAGTCCTATTGGCATTCATAGATCACTTCCAAGTAAGTAACAAGAAGTCCTCGCCCTACCACCCGCAGGCAAATAGACAAGTTGAGGTCACTAATAGGGAACTAGAGAATATTTTGACAAAAAAGGTCTCTTCGGGAAGGAAAGATTGGGCTAGGAAACTATTGGAAGCTGTATGGGCCTACAACATGACTTGGAAGTCAACCATTGGCTATAGCCTCTATGAGTTAGTCTTTGGGAAGAAGCCCCTCTTTCCCATTGAATTCAAGATTCAAAACCTTAGGACAACCATGGAATTGGGAATGGATCTTAAACGAGCTCAAATTGAGAGAGTCTTACAATTTAGTGAACTAGAGGAACTCGGTTTGGATGTCGTCCATCAAACTGAACTGGTCTAGCAACAACGTAAGGTCTGGCATGACAAACATATCAAAGAGAAAGAATTCCATACCGGGGATTGGGCATTATTGTTTGATTCCAAATATAAGGATCATCAAGGGAAACTCAAGACACGTTGGCTTGGACCATACGAGATTTTTGAAGTGTTTGCTAACGGTTTGGTCCAGTTAAAACAAATTGATGGTGACACTCGAACTCTTCTGGTTAATGGGCATTGATTACACATCTACCATAAACCCTTTAACAAAGAGGATTTTACACAAATGGTACAAAAATAGGGAGAAATCCATTGCATTGACTATGTTGTGGCAAGGTCAATATAGTTGTTAAACAAATAAACCTAAAAAAAAACATCATTTCATTTCTGAAAAATTTCTTTAATTTCTTCATCAACTCCACCATTTGGACTTAGCTAAATTTTTGTTTATATTTTGCAAGTTTGCAAGACTTCATCTTTTGGTGAACCCAATTTCGACACACCCTACTGCGATGCTCCCAAATTTGCTAGCACAACTATTGCAATGCTCCAAAATTGTTGTTGCGATGCTCCAAAATTGTTACTACAATGCTTTGGAATCTACACTCAGATTGTTTCCACGTCTCATTCTGATCTTCCACTTTGATGCATCACTCAATGGTGCTTTGGAAATTCAAGGCCAAAGTATCACAATTTTCTTCCTTCTGGCTACATCTTTTCAACGATGCTACAAAATTTTGTTGTTTCTCTTTCGACTGCATCTTTTCAGCGATGCTCCAGGATTCTGCTTGGATGCTCCATAATTCTATTTGGATGCTCCAAAAATTTTGGTTGCTACTCCGATTGCATCTTTCGACGATGCTCCATAAATTTTGGTTGTTGCTCTGGTTGCATCTTTCAACAATGCTCTGGAAATTTTGGTTGTTGCTCTGGCTACATCTTTCGATGATGCTCTAGAAATCTTGGTTGCTGCTATGGCTGCATTTGTCAGCAATGCTCCAGAATCCTCAATCTGGTTACTCTATTATGATGACATATTTCTATAATAATTTTGAAACTCTCTTATTCTCTACTTCAGGTGCATTACTTGATAATGCTCCAAATTTTTGTATAAATTTTGTCTTTCCAATTTTTTTATTTTTCCTAAGTTTCGCACATGCCCATCCTTTAATGTCACTTCAAGATCTTCCCCCTTATGATTATTCTGTCACATCACATCAAATCTTTCCATAATAAATAATATTATTATGACACCTTTTTGTCATAATAATTTATGTCATTACTTCAACCATCCCATCCATGCCATTATTCTCCGCTGCCACCCCTGCCAACCTATGACTATCCAATTACGTCAGCACAAGTAAGTGACGTTTGATCTAATGACAAGACCTACGGTATGTGTGAGTTTATTTATTAAAAGGGTTAGTATTTATTTTGAATAAAGGTTAATTAATTGGCATGATTTGTTCCCCTTCTAACTTTGAAACTTGTTCCCTTTACACAATTGGTAAGAGTACAACAACAGTTGTAATTCCCCATGGAAGGCCGTCATCATTATGCAGTAAGGTGACAAGCAAGCTGGTAATTAACTTTTTCCTCATTGATTATATCAATGCAAAACTCTTTTTCCATCTGTAATTCAGAGAAGCAAGTATTCCAGAGTTCTATAAAATTCCACTGAGAAACAAAAGAAATGGGAGACGCTAAGAAAAAGTCTGAGCCAGCTTCTGTAGCGCCATTACTGGCATTAAGCAATATAGCAGCTTTATTTCAAAGGGTTGGATGGCTGGACTTCATGAAACAATTTGAAGGGCACATAGAGCAATTGGTGAAGGAATTCATTGAGAATTTTGTAGATGGGAAGACTGTGGTGCACAAAAAACCATTCCGGGTAAGTATGAAATTCCTTGCTCATCTTTCCAATCTTGAGAATAAAGGAATTCATTTGAATGAAAATACCCACACCCTTATCAAAAGTTAATAGATTTGTTCCATAGGGAAGGGGAACCCCAACCTGTAATGACCATAAACACTAGGGGGAAAAATAAGGGAATTCATAGAATGTCTATTCCAGAACCCTGGAGGTTTGTTGCAACCTCGATCATTAAATATTTCACTTGTGAGGGACAAATGACTACAGTAGTGGGACTCCCTTTCCACCTGCTGACTCATTTACACCACGACATTGAGGACCCTACTCTTAGGGTAAATTTACCAGCTTTTCTTTGCCATTCAGTCACCTCTATGATAAAAAAGTATGAAATTGGGACAAGTCCCCTTAAACATCATGGTCTGATATAGTTAATATGTAAATACCATTTCTACCATAAGCCAGAGAAGAAGTGGGAAAGGTTTCTATGGAAATTCGAGAATAAAGAGCCAGGGAGGCCATTCGAGGAAGGAGAATCCTCTAAACAAAAGGAACAATACGTAGAGGAACCCTCCTCAGAGGTATTAGGCACCCCTGAATCCCAATATATCTCCATGACTCCCAATGGTGATGCATCAAAAACCTTTCCAGATGAATTACAAACCCCAAGATAGGAAGGGGAGGTGGGAATTATACATTCCGGAGAAGAGGAGGAACCCCCTTGGAAGAAAAAGAAATGAAGTAAAATTGTTTTTCAAATAACTCCTCCTCTATGGAGGAGTAAATGGTTATCTTCAGGAGCTAGTGAAATCAAACCCCAAGATATAGGCAGTACTTCAAAAAGGAAAAAGGCCAAGACTCTAATAAAGGTGGTAGAAATTGATAGTCCACCTGATAATGAGGTAATAGATGGAACAACAAAGCAAGGGGATGAACTTCCTAGTGAAAAGAACAAAGAAACCCTATCACTTGAAGAACAAAAAAGGGAAAGAACACAATTGCTACATTCAAAGTAGAATGAAGATGAAAATGTGGGAGGATTCTCTCCTTTCCTTGACAGGTTGGAAAGTATACCTGAATTTGTGGAAAGAGTGCCTCAGGCAGCTCCTCATGCATCTTTCTTTGTGGATATCGATGAAGAAGATAAACCTCATATTGATGGAGAAATTCCTTGCTCCTCCTTACTTGAAGAAACTGAAGAAGGAAGTATGCCTCATACTAAGAATACAGAAGAGAGAGAAGAAGTGCTTCCTGAGAGCATTGAGGCAGAAAATGCACCCCATATTGATGAAAAAGTGGAAGAAGTGCCTCACTCATCCCTTCCTGAGGACAACAAAGAAGAAAATGTGCCTCATCTTGATGAAGAAATTCCTTGTGCATTCTTTTCTCTGGACACAGGGGACAAAGAATCCAGTTAGAGAAATGAGGAATTAGAAAAGCTAAAGATAGAAATTGAAGGGTTAAGAGCCAGGTTGTAGGATGACAAAGCACAAATTAATCAATAGAAAGAAGAAATTGAGGTCCAAAATTCCATTGTCCATAAAAGAAATCAGGAAGTTTCCAAATTGATTGCGCAAATGGAGGAAAAGGATAAGCTTATTAAGCAGTTGCAATTCCAAATCTAGCAATAGAATCAATAGGGTAAGAAGAATCAGTATGCTCTGTGTGAAAAAGAAAAATGACACAAACTGAACCTATTGTTATAGATTGGTTCCAGGTACGTATTCCCCCAATGCTAATGAAATGGATAAAGCATTCTTACCTCTTGAAGGATGTGGAATTTGAAAACAATAGGTTAAAGAGGGAATTAGTCATGTTAAAAGAATCTTTCCATTAGGAATATAGGGGAAAGTAGGATGCCTGTGAAATTGGTGAATTGTTATTAGTCTGTAGAAGACCATCTAGGTTGTACTCCATGTTTCTTAATGAGCAGCTTTTAAGATGGAAGTTGCACAAAATTTTCCAGAACCGACCTCTTGACCCTAATGTCAAGGAAATTGTAAAAGTATTTATTGAGTCACTCCCTGAACAACAAAATTTGTTGTGTGAGTTCTTTGTTCGCAATTTGCTCATAGAAAAGTATACATATTTCTTTATTAACTTCTTTGTGGGGGAAGTAGAATTAATATCATTCCTGTCCACTATGAAAAACCAACTTCATTGGCAAGACAGATCCAGAGAGTATGCTCAGGAAGAAAAGACTGTAGGGTTACAAATGAGAACCCTCATAGGAAGCCTCTCTCTTTCAAGAAACAATTTATAGGTGTCAAAAGTAAACATGAAGTATAGGTCAAATACAATAACAATCTTAGGTTGTGTCATGATCACTTTCAAGAACAAGGGCCACATTTAATAGGACCAACATGGAATGCATGTGAAGAAAGGTATACTCCTCTTCCCATGCATCTCAAAAAGAGAGAAATAATTTCACCTCTTAATATCAGATGGTCCTACGGAAGAGCAGTAGCTTTGGCCAAAATTCTGGAGGAATTAAAGATCATTTGGATTGGTATGAGGTACAAACCTCCCTTACTTCTTTCATCGCCACCTTCAATATATACCATCTTAGACCAAAGTGAGGATAGTTTCGCTAGGTGGAGACAAAGGGCCACTTTTCATTAGGGATTCTTGAGGAATCTATATATATTAGACATAGAGACAGATGATGTGTATGATCTCAATGCTAAGTATGAGGAAATGAATAGAAGGAATGATGGGCAGGGGACACACCAAAGAGCAGGAGGACTTGCTCAGACTTAGGAAGGGAAGGAAATGATAAGGTAAAAATAACCTCATCAGTATGATGGGCTCAATATGTAAATCTAAACCTTTCAACCTTAATAACCTTGCCAATTGATTACCTTTAGGAAAAATAACTACTCTCTTTCTATGAATAAGCATACAAACTTGATTTCTTAGAGTTGATCGAATTAAACTAACTTATGTTAATTTAATGGTCTAGTCTTTGAGAATTTCGTAGGTCAACTCCATTCCCAATCACCATTCTAGTCAGAAGGGAAATGAATGCAGATCTTGACACTTTTGAAAACCAACAAGCAGGCGTCAGAATTCCAAGAGCACACGTTTTGGCTAAGTCTTTATAATTCTATTATTTTTCAATTTCAAAAACTTTATGGATCATGCGAAGCCTCTTTAATATTGTATATCATGGGATTTAAAGTCCCTTTTACTATGGGCAATCTGTTGAAATACTTGATCGATTGAAAAACAAGATTTTTGTTAGTCATTTTTCATATAAATATGTAATTGTTACAAACAATAAAGAAGATTATCGTTATGCTGCCAATTTTTCTTTGAGTAAAAAAACTACCATATGAATATGAGTTTTCCCGCCACTCTTTGAATTACTGTGTAATATGGATGCATCTGTGGAATGAAGTAACATAGAGATTTTTCTAGTGCATGTGATCTGAAGTAGTTGTAGTCACACCCGAGAGTTGGCCACTTGAGGGTTATAGAAAGATAGATAAGTATTATGTTTCCTATTTTGCATTTTCTTTTAGTAGATAATAGTTGAATTTGCATTTCATTTTCATGAGTATATGTTATACTATTAGTGTCAAGCCTGCAGGGTGTAACTGAGTCCGTAGTTTGTAAGCTTAACATTTGAATGTCCGGAGCACCTTTCTTTAATTGATTCTGATTAATGGTTTTATGATTAGCAGTTGGCTTGTTATCTTTTGCATTAGATAAATGTTTCCTAATTTCTTTACATGCTTTACTTTTTCAACAATTTATGCATTATTTAGATTAATCGTTTCCATGCTTTCTAGTTTAATGGTGATGCTTTTTAGATTCTTAGTTTTTTGTTTTCTGATTTGAGTTATTTTCCCGCTTTCTAGATAGATGATTTATTGCTTTTAAGATTAGAGGCCCCTTAGCTTAGAACTTTTATTTAGTTGATTAGTGCTTAATAGAGAAGTTGATATGTCCTCTATTGCATACAACTGTTGGACACTGCTTGATCGATATATTGATGTGTTTATTCACTAAAGTGTTAGGACCTAACAACAACCTATCAATCGTATTTGATTCTACATAACCTTATTTTCTTTCTAGGGTTTCTACTCATATTAGGGTTTTCATATCTACACTTTTCTAATTTTACATCCAAAATTTATATTTGAAACCTTTTTTTACAACTATATGCTTCATTGATTCATCCCTTTTTAGAGTTTGGTTCCTATTTTTGTATCTTTCCTTTTACACATCCCTACCCACACCTACACTAATTTTAGGGTTGACATTTTTCAATTATTTTCAAATCTAATACACCTCTCACTTTTTGATATTTTCTAATTTAGTATTAATCACCCTTTGCGATATTATTGACCATATTTTCTCATCATGGATACATTTTCTTCTTTTCATAGGAATTCACTTCTTATGTCACTACACTTTATGATGAAACATCTTTTATGACCTACTATAACACCTCAACCACTTTATCCATGTATCTCAACCGACATAATTTCTTACCTCCAAAGCATGATATTATTTTGTGTACATCTATAGATCAACCTCCATGTGTCATTTTTGACTCATCTTTACTTGGAGAATCTAGTAATTTAGATACATGTGTTACCAAGGCACCCTCTTCCATGCTCAATTAAATGTACCTCTTGATGTATGATTTATATTTATGATGACTACCCTAGTGACGATCCCGATGTTGATTACCTTTCTCTACTCACTAGTAGTATACCTATACTTAACACTCCTATTAAAGAGGATACATATAACATGCATGAGCCTTTTTTGTTATGGATGTTGCATCATGTAATGAAGGTGCATCTAATGACATAAATGAAACTCATACATGGCATATGGCTTATGCTTCTCCATGCTTTACATTTGATACTAATTCTATTCCCACTTTTCGTGCATTAGTTATACTGATGAGATATTCTACACCTAGGCATGCACATATAGGTTATGTAAACATTATCATTCTCATAATACCCCCACAAGAAACCTTTTCAGAATTTGGTATGTTCCTAAAAGAATCATAAGAACATATTAGAGGATATCCTAGAGCACACAATTGTTTCATTTGCACTTACCCCCTAAGGGCTTAGGTTCACTATTGTGACCAATCCTTCAAAAATAATGCATAAATATCCTTTATGCTTCATTGATTTATCATCTCCACATGTGATTCATGAGTATCGCCCATTATATGTTGTGTTAAGGTATCAAGATATTAATCATGCACTAGATTGGACTATGGATCCAAAGTGAATATATATAGTAAGCATTTTCTTGATGTGAGCCAAGTTAATTAATCTCCCATAGTTTTAGGTAACCATTAAGAGATTTGATAGTGTTATACAAGAATCCCTTGGTTATATTACTTTACTTATCACTTTAGGGACCAATACACTCCAAATTACCTTTCATGTGATTCCCAAAATATTAGTGCACAACATAATTTTGGGGAATCCTACAATTCATGCAATGAGTGCTATCCCTTCTCCATTGAACATCACAAAATTAAGTTCACTCATCAAGCTAACCAATGTGTGGTGATAGTTGATGATAACCCATTCAAATTTTGTCAAGTAGTTGAAAAAGGTAACACATTAATATCTTGAACACAACCACTCATGTCTGCAAAGCATCCAACAACTACCCCACATCCTCTCATGCCTCATGTTGATATTGATGATGAATAATACCTATTAGATTTTAAATTATCATAAAAAAAATGACGAAGACCAACTTCATCATCTTTACTTCTTGATCTCAATTTGCATGCTACATCACCTTTAGAAATCTTTTTGAGATTTGGTATATTCCTAAAAGAATCATAAAAACATCTTAGATGCTACATCTAGTGAAGGTGAGACTTCTCATAGATCCAAAACTAATCAATGCTATAAAAAGTATTTATCTTCATCTAAATCAACTAATCATTACACCAAAGACTATAACATTATACAAAATCTTGATTTCAATAAAAAAAAAATTGAGGCAACAAAAAAATTAACAAACCTATTAAAATCCTTAAAAAGAGCACACCAATACAATAATATATTTGTGTACCATTAGTCTTGAAAGATAAATTTACACTACTTTAACCTAGAAGACAGGTTCCTTATTTTTTCCTAATTTAGAATAATTAGACTACCAATCAAATTACCTTCCTTTTTCAAATATATCAAAATAAAATTGAATTATTAACCCAATAAGTGGACTTGCAGGTTCAAAAAATTGCTGAAACCTGTTTCATGCCGTCAAATGGATTTTTCCCCATTGATAAACAAGTCTCTAACACCTCTTTAACAGTCTCGACCGTCAGAAAACATCCTACAAAATCTTTATGATTTGAGACAAAGAAATGGCACAATTTAACAAACCAGATTTGATGTAGACACCATCTGGAGTTTTGCTGAGATGAATTTGCACCTACCCGGGTAGGAATCCATGCCACATCACACAGACAATGACCTCAAACACGGCCTGTGAGACATGTGATAGGCATATGCCAAAGGAGTTTACATAGTGCACT
This sequence comes from Sequoia sempervirens, assembly GCA_007258455.2. Taxonomy (NCBI): domain Eukaryota; kingdom Viridiplantae; phylum Streptophyta; class Pinopsida; order Cupressales; family Cupressaceae; genus Sequoia; species Sequoia sempervirens. Next base: position 107,096,184 of record VDFB02193867.1, on the reverse strand, counting down.
CGAATCAATTTGGATGGTGGTTGTAGAAAACTGTTAGCCATTCAATCTACCATCAAAGAATTGCAACTGTCCCACCAACTTAAGGATAAATACAATTCAAACCAAAATTAGAAGTTTTGGTTTCATGGATTACAATGGGTTAAGACTATATTATTTTTTGTTATCTGGTTCATTTTAAGTTGATTATAATATGGTAAATATATGTTTAAATTAGAAGTTGTCATTCTGTTGAACATGGATTACAATGGGTTAAGACTGTATCATTTTTTGTTATCTTGTAGGCATAGGTTAAAGGAGTGTACATAGTGCACTTGAACAATGGGATGGTGGTTGAATAAGTGTCATTGTCTATTAATTAGAAATAAATATTACACATATTCAAAAAAAAAGATGGGTGGTAAGAAGGCACAGTTCGAAGAGTCACATGGACAACGTCCAGATAGTAGAAAGCATGAAAAAAACAATTAGTTTTTGTTATTTTAATTTATTTATAAAAAATGTTCATTTTAAGTTGATTATAATATGGCGAATATATGTTTAAATTAGAAGTTGTTATGAGTAAAGAAAATTGGTTTTTAAAATTAGATTATAACACGATGAGTATGTGTACATGTAATTCGAAGCCACTCTTTGACTAATCTATTATGAGTAGTGGGAACTAATCCATCAAAATCACTTAGGGATCAAACTTGGCTTAATCGCACCTCTAGAGGGTTTTAAACTTGGTGGATAACATATAAAAGAGCATACCATCATCATCACCAATTAATCTCAACAAATTGAACTACAACCCTTCGACATTCCAATTCAATTTTGATATATCTAGTCCTATAAATTACTTTACACTATCAATTGATGAAAAAAGAGTATATGTGTAGAAATTTGATATTAAATATCTTAACATGATGTGGTATAGAGGATATGTTTAAAGGGATAATTAAATTAACTTTGTCAGTTGTAAATTTCTTTTTTCTAGCTTCAATAGATGGCAAGCAAGGATTGTGTGTTTGATTTAGTAGAGGGAAAAAATATTTGTATCTATTTTTTATATCATCATTATTACTTTTGTGTACTAATTACATTTGGTTACATCCTTTCTAATATTGCTCATCCCTATTGCATATAAACAACTAAATTGCCTACAAACACCAAACCAACAACTTATTTTCCATTTTAATAGTAGGTACAATATAAATACATTAGTGCATACCATTATAAATGCACCATAAACATGGTTAAGTGCTTTTCTTCAACTAGGTAGATCAAGGATCATGCTCTTTGGAGGATAATGGGGCTTTACAAGTCCACCCATGTCAATATGTACTAAAATAATAGGTTGACTTATATAAACAAATATGGAATGCAAATGAATTTCTTTACACAATGTGAGATAGATAAGCATATATAGATAAATTTTGAAATACATATTAATACTAGCACTACCAACAAATTTGTTCCACATTGAGAAATATTTTACAATTGATGGATAAATAGCTTAAACATTTATCATGAAAATCAAGTTCGTTAAAAAAATTTATGCTTTTGAATACATAAGTGGATAGTGATTACTTAGGGTTTAGTTGTGGTGTGTAGTTTGAAGTAGTTTGGGTGACCTCAATCTAGAAGACCTTCAAACCCTCACATTTATTTCTTTCAATAGTACCATCAACTCCCTTGGTGGGAGGTAGCGTGGGAGGGAATTATAGTTGTTGAGTGGCCCAATCTATATCCATGTGGGATGGAATCATAGGGCCGAGTTGGTTGGGAATTGGACGGGTGGGTGGGAATGGAGACAATGCAAGACTATACTCCTTTGAATGTGCTACTTTGTAGTTGGCTCTTCTTATAATTAAGTGAAAAATAATGATTTGTTTGTGCTACCATATTAAATTTAAATTAATTATGTGGTATAAAGATTTTTTTTAAATGGATGAAATAAAAAGGTAATCAACCATGGAAAAAAATCTTTATCTTTAAGATCATGGCTCGGTAGTAACACTCCAAGTTAGCTATAGTTTAGTAATTGTAACATAGGAAATTACATACTCTAGCAATTTCATGCTATGTTTCAAGCTTGATTTGATGTTCATTCCCTTAGAATTTTTAGGCTTATTTTACTTTATCCTTGACCTTTTATGGATACTACATTGCCAAAATTATTTATCACAATTTGATTCTCCTTCTTGAATAGAGACCACATGTTGAATTCTAGACATTTTCATTAGGATGCTCACACACATGCATACTACCACATGACATGTTAATTTCCCATAAGAATATATAAAATTTAAAATATTGGTATTCGGGCATGTGCACCAAGATGGGGGACCAAAAAGTGGCCACCCCACTTTTTGGTCCCATAAAAGAGAAAACATGAGCAAATTATAAGGAAACACACTCACATTATGGATTGATAGTGACTAAACCTAGGATTGGTCATTACCAAGTCATAACGTGAGTGCATTATAATGCACTCGTATTATTGTTTGCTTTGGAAATTTCTCTTTTTGTTTATCTTCTAATGGAACTATATACATGAAATTTCATGTCTATAGTTTTAAGATGTTTGAGAATGGTTTTAGATTTCTAGGAGTTATAATGCAAATTCTAAGTTTTGGATGATCTTATAATTTTTTAGATAGTCAAAATTCAGTAATCATCAGTTCAAATTTCAATAAACAGAAGGTCAATTTTTTTAGTAATCAACAAGCTCTATCATTTCTCTCTCTCTCTCTCTCTCTCTCTCTCTCTATCTCACTCTTTGCATATCCCTTACACTCTAGACCTCTCTCTTACTATCTCCAACATGTTGTCTACCTCTCTCTCTCTCTATCTAACTCTCTCTCTCTCTCCCTTGAGCTCAAGAATTGCCTCTCTATCCTCTCTCACTATCTCTCTCTCCCTCCCTCCCTCCTACCCTTTCTACTCTTTCTCTCTCTATGTCTCTCTGCTTTTGTATCTTTGTTTGTTTGTCTTTGTCTCTCTATTTGTCCCTACTTCTCCCTCCCTCTCTCCTTCCCTCCCTCCTCTACTCGTCCCTCTCTCTCTACCTACCTCTCCTTCCCTTTCTCTCCCTACCTCCCTCCCTCCTTCCCCATCTACTCTCTCTCTTTCTACCTACCTCTTCCTCCTTCCATACCTCTCTATGTCTCTCTCTCACTACCTCTCTATCTAACTCTTCCTACCTGAAGGGAGAGAGATGGATGGAGGGATGGAGAGTGGAGATAGAGAGAAGTGGAGATGGAGAGAGGTAGAGAGAGGGAGGGTGGGATAGAGAGAGGGAGGTAGAGGTAGGGAGAGGAGAGATACATAGAAGTAGAGAGAGAAGGAGGGAGGGAGGAGTGGTAGGGAAGGAGAGAGAGGTGAGATATAGATAGTTAGAGAGAGAGAGATCTAAATAGGGATAGGTGAGATTGAGAGAATTAAAGAGGGAGAGAGGGAGGGAGGGAGAGGTAGAGAGGGAAAGTGAGATAGAGAGAAGAAGAGATAGAGTAAGATGATGGGAGCCTACTGATTACTAAAATTTGACATGTTAATTACTAAAATTTGACTAAGTCTAAAAAACTATAAGATCTTTCAAAACCTAGAATTTGCATTATAACTCCTAGAGATTCAAACCATTCTCAAACATCCTAAAACTATATACATGAAATATAACTTAAAGTATAACAAAGTAAATTTCCATATATAAATGCCATTTATACAAAGTAAATGTTTATGTCATGTATATAGTTTGATCGAAAGAGAAATTTCCAAAGCAAACAATAATGCACGAGCACATTTTAATGCACTTGTGTTATTTTTTTCTTTGGAGATTTCCAAGCCTTTGACTTGTATTTTCCTTGGGCTTCCAACCCAAAGGTTTGGAGTGACTTTTCAACATCCAAAGATGTGTTTTTGCAAATAGTAAGAAAATTGACATAATCTCGAGCATGCTCCCCATCAGATTTGCATGTGTTTCAATGTTAAGTCAAAAAATACCATGATAATGTTAAGCTCTCTCTTAGCTTTCTAACCATGTATTTTTTTTTTCACATTTTGAGTATATTAAGGTTTTTATCTTTAATTTATTTTCTTAGTTTATCCCTTTTTTGTCAAAAACCAATGTGTGGTATTTTTTTACTTAATTTTTTAACCGCTCATCAAAATTTCAAATAAATTACATTTTTAGAAACTAGACTCCATTCTACACATATTGAAAAAAAAGATTTTTGATCAATTTTCAAAATTTTTAGGGGGAGCATACTCAACTTTCTATTTTTCAAGATATGTCCACTTTGAAAATTAGTAAAATAATCATATATTCATTTAAAAATTGGGTGCATAAACTACATGGTGTTAACTAGTTTCTCACCAAAGTGATTTTTGAAATACTAAAAAAAATTAACATTTTAGGAGGGCCACACCAATTTTATTTTTATTTTTGAAAAAAACATGACCACTTTGTGTGGCTGCCCTTTTTGAACCCCTTAATCTCTATCATTTAAAAAAAAATAGTTTAGAAAGTAGATTTGGAGTGTGCTATGACTCTTGTTTTCGTTGCATCTTCAAATCCCAAGTGTAACTATATTCAATTTCTCATCTAAGACCAATCTTTCTTGATTTAAAAAAAAAAACTGCCACTTAAGACCCCTTTTTGGTCACCCATCTTTGTGCACTTACCCATTCTATATAGCTACTTACTATTTCCTATTATAACATTCATTTATTCAAAACTTCCCTTGCCATTTGAATGGGACCCTTCAACTTCCAAGAAACCCTCATGCAAAACCCTCTATTTGCATTTGATCAAGGAGGAACCACTATCTCCTTGCTTGGCTCTCTCTATCAAATTTATTTTCTCTTCTTGGCTCTCTTGACTACATTTTGTTGATCAAACCTCCACTTTTGACTACTGGATCTTTATTAATATGTTCATATGCTCATTCTTCTCTACGTTATGTTGGTAATATTTTCTTATTAAGCTATTATTCTTATTTGACAAGTACTACAACTCTCTATATTATTTGTTTCAATTTAGCAATATACCTTGGTACTTTCATTCCCTACAATTTTATAACACACATAGGTTGTGGTGCCTTGTAGACCAAATATTTCTCACTTATAGTTTATTTTATTTTTTTGTTCTTAGTCCTTAATGCATGTAGTAGAAGAGCACATACTTTTTTCTTTATTATTTATTGACTATCGTGGAAGCTAAAAGGCCAAATTAAGGAATTGACCATTCGTGGCAAGCTCCTATATGCAACCATAATCATTTTTCATGTTTGTTGCTACAAATATTTGAAAGATTCAACCATGTGAAGTTTTTGCTTCCTTTCACCTTTTTATTGGAATTTCTATTTTTCTTCTAAATCTATATATTAAATTGATTTTCTAGTATATCTATATGTTATAGTGCCTCCTAGTCCTCTATTTTGTTGCATGTCTCCCTATTGCACAAAAAAACATTTTTGAGCCATACAATCTAGTTTCCTTATTTTTTGGGATGACAACATGTGGAGTGGATAACACTACAATGCAAATATGTCCTAGAAAGCGGGCCCCTCATTTTGGCACCAGGTTCATTTCTTCCTTCTTTTCATGGTTTTGTATATAGTTTTTGAATTCTACAATCTAGTATTCTATATAAAAGCATTCTTCATCTCAACTTTATTCTTAGTAAAATATTTTATTTTGTAATTTTAAGACATGTTAGGATATTTAAAGTGTACTTTTATTTTTCTATAATGAAACAATAACAAGATACCTTCTTTCGAAAAGAACTAGCTTTATCCTAGTGTATGTTAAAAAATGTTTATCTTATAAAGGGATTCTTAGTTAAATTAATCTTTTCAATATTACATTTTGGGGAACCCAACATTTTTACTTGTAATCTTGTTTCTACTCTTCAATTCTTACAATGACAATTTTTTTTCTTCAAGCCTTTTCAAAAGATGACTTTGACATGATAGACAAGGCATTAGATGAATTAATGCATATCTCTTGTCATTCTCAACTAGATAAAATAATGTATTCTATCTCTACATCATGTCCTACTTACCATAATCAAAATGGTACAATATTCATTCCTAGTGCTAAAAAAGAATTTCAAAAACTAACCATCATTGTGCATGCAGTCCCTAACTTACCCCAATCATATCATCCTCTTATTGTTGTACACAACACATATTGAATGCACTATTGATGTATATTCTCTACCTTTCTTAAAGTTAGAATATTTTTATGGCTTTGGTTTTAAACTACTATCAAAAGTGGATATAAAGGCCATGATCTAGGTTGTAATGAACAAGGTATCGAGATCTCTTTAGAGCTTACACTACATCTCTCTACTACAAATCTTGGTTACCAACATCCTTACCCCTCCTAAACCTTTTATATTATAACTTTGTTGATGTAGCTAGGGTTTATACATCTCTTAATTCTTCTCTATTCATGCTACATATTGACCTAATTATACACTCATCTTAATCAACTACACTAGTTCTAAATGACTTCTCTATTCATAAATATCTAGTTAAATTTCTTGGTGTATATGCTCATGTGCCTTCATATCATCGTAATCATGGATTCCCCTATTGTTTCAATGCCAATGCATGCTTTAGTGAATCTATTATGCTATCTAATGATCTTGTTCCATCTCTCAAGCCTTATGTTGAGCTTCCAACCATTCCTAAAATTATAGACCATACTAGTCTCCTAGTTTGTAATACTACCAATGTCCCCATGGATCCTCATAATAACAATAAAGTTATTAAAATCAAGGATTGTCTCTCCTCAAAAGAGTAGTCTTCATATTCTAAACTTTTACACAAATTTCCAAATCTTTTCATTTGGACATATTAGGACATGCCTGAGATGGACTCCAACATTATGGTCCATAACATAGTGTTATATCTTGATACACAACTTGTTAAACAAAAAATTCAAAAACACATCCCATAGTGGCCCTCATAGTTAAGGATGAGATTTAACAACTCCTAAAAGTTGGCTTTATTTGCACCATTAGTTTTATTCACCTTGGATTTCTAATACCATAGTTATCTCTAAACCTATTGACAACATTTGAATTTGTATTGATGTTTGTGACCTTAAGGAAGCTTCTCTTAAAGATGATTTTAACCCTTCCCAACATCAATTTATTGTTGACTCAATTATATGCCATGCACTTCTTTTATTTATGGATGACTTCTTAGGTTACAACCAAATTCTTATTAATCTGCTTAATCAATACAAAATGACCTTCACAATGTCATGTGAGGCATTCTATTATGTGGTCATGCCCTTTGGTATAGATTTAATGCTAGTGCAACTTACCAATGGACCATGACCCTCATCTTTCATGACTTTATTCATAACATTTGAGAAGATTATTTCAATAACATTTTGGCTAAGCTCGTGCTTCATCAAGACTATGTACATAATCTTCATCTTATTTGTGAGTGTCTTCATTTGAACATGAACTTGAATTATCGTAAGTGTGTCTTCAATATCAATAGTAATGTTCAATCTTATTAGATTTATTGTATCTCATTGTAGCATTGAGGTTGACACTAAAAAGATAGATGTTATTGTCAACATGCCACCACCTCAAAATATTTTGTAGCTTTATAATATTCAAGGGAATATTAGGCCATTTGTGGATTCATTTCTCATTTGGTGGATCATTCCCTTCCCTTCACACATCTTCTTAAAAAGGGTGTTCATTTTTCTTGGAATGAAAAATGTCAAAAGTATTTTGAAGACCTTAAAATCTGTTTGGATAATCCCCCTATTGGAATGCCTACCATTCCTAGACATCCTCTCATTCTTTATACTTCTACTTCATCTCATGCCTTCGCCACTCTTTTAGCCCAACATGATGATGAGGATAGAGATTATGTTGTTAATTACATCAGTTGTACCTTTTTATTAGAAAACTTGTTACACAACTTCAGAGAAGCAATGTTTAGCTTTGGTTTTGTCATCACTTTTAGGGTGAGGTTGATTTAGAATATCATAACCTCTTGTATAAAACAAACAAACATAGGAAAACCTCACTTACATAGCACTGACAAATACAAAGTTAAACATAACTTAAATGCAAGTACCTATCAGTACAATCACAAAGTTTGAGAAAATGCAACTTCTACTTGCAACTTCAACTTCCTATGTTCCATTTGAGCCTTCCACATTTTGTATTCATGTCTACTAATGCAATGCAAATTACAACTCATACAATATGAAATAAAACTTAAACAAAAACATTAGTTTGATGACCTAGTCACGAGACAAGTTGCTTACAATATACATATATAAAAATATTAAAAACACCAACTTTTTATTAGATGACATTTAATTGACTTTAGCTTTTTTCTTTTCTCTTTTTAATCAAAAAATTAAAAACTACTAATAAAATTAAAACTAACGAATCAAAATACTAAAAATCAATTATATTTTAAAAAATATCAACTTTAAATCATCTTTAGAAATTGATTAATTTTTTTATTTATATAAAATTTGAAACAAATTACCTAGTAAAAAAATAAATCCAAGAGTATCCTACAAGAACAACTAATAAAATGCATGTGCCATCCTTTTATTGTGAACTATAAAAGAACCTTTCCTTTCCTTTCCTATTGCAATTTTTTACAGCTCTAATTATCGTAAACTAGTCAAAGTTTGGAATTTAGATTCAGTTAAAACCCTTCCGATATTTTATATCTTTGGACGGCACGCACTGGTTTATGTTGACTTGATAATCACGAGTCTCAGGATTAAATCTACTGTCCCTTACGAGATTGTTCTAGCTGAGGCCGGGGCTTTCCCTGTTGAAGCGTCTGCTATGTCTCGGTTGCTAAGCTATCTAAGAAGACTAGATAACATGGAGACTCATCGCTGGCCAAAAATGGCAGCAAATGAAAAATTAGATAGAAGAAAGAGCACGTGGATGAAACAGAATATCAAATGGATGAGCAAGTGGGGTATTAGCATAAGTGAGTGTCCAAATGCCAATAGGGAAATAAAAAGGTATGTGCAAGGAAAGTTCAAAGAAAGCATGTGGAAAGGGCCACTTGGGAGGAAGAAAGAATACTATGTCAAACATTTTAACCCTACACATGACCACACACAAAAGACCTACATCGGAATGGAAATAAAATGGAAAGTGAAAATGTTGATAGCTCAGATTAGAACAAGTTCGCACCAGCTTAGATGTGAGACCGGAAGGTGGATGATACCTAAAGAGGAGTGGGCAGACAGAAGGTGTAGATATTGCACTCAAGGAGTGGTTGAGACAGAATGGCACTACATCAGGGAATGTTCGGCTTACAAGGACATTCGGATCAATTATACTGAGACATTAAAAGGGAACAATTTGGGTGATCTGTTTGAAGAAGAGAAGATAATAGGGTTTGCAGATTTTCTGATCAAGATACACAGCAGAAGATCCAAGATGCAGAAAGAAAAAGAAACATAGGTTTTTGCATTTTCTGGGGTTCACGTCTCTTCGCTTGCTATCTTTGGGTCCCATAGGCTGCTTGGCCTCGTGGACGTGATTAAAAACATTCATTCATTCATTCGAGTTTGTGTTGACTGGGGCTCTTTCACTATTTCATTTTATTATTAAAATAAATCCATGTCCGGTTGACGTCATGTTCTGTTAAATTAGCTCACGTGTGGTTGAAATAATGTTTGATAGAGTCAAAATTCAGTTAAATCTCATTCAATGCCCAAATAACCTCTGATCATAATAAATACTCTGTACATTATATTTTATTGCGTTTCATTACCATTATTAACAAGGGTCTGGGCTATTCTTCCTTCAGTTAGCTCGTGTTCATAGTGCTCGCGGTTGGTGTTGGTTTTATATGTTATGGTATGCTGTTATTATATGTTAGTGCTTCTCTTCTTTTATTGTTTCGGATATCTTTTGGTCTTCTTATCGAAACCTATTTTATTTCAGCTGTATAATTCTTATAAGAATTTGGACCCTTCGTTTTTCCCCTTAATCAAAAACAAAACGTCTGATTGTTAGATTCATGCGAACAGATGAAGAAGTTTAATTGGGTGATTTGGATGAAGGCGAACATCTTAACGTTGTTCTTTCTCTCTACTGCAGCTCAAACAGGTATGGTAATTATTTGGTTGAAAGCAGAAATACACCATAGCTGGTTCATAAATAAGATAACTGAAATGTTTGCTTGTGGAAATTTGTAAATCTTTGTAAATTTTTTGTTTACATATAGGTTCCAAGTCACCCTCCATTATCAAGGCATAGATCAATTAGATTTCTATAGGTTAGGATTCCTGATCTGCAACTGTCAATCAGGCGATTTTACCTGCAACTTTCAGGAAACAAAAAAATAAAAAATATAACGGCACAGGTAGGAGAAATCAGAGACTCAAACAGGGGGAAGAAGAACTTGACAACAAATGTATTTATTTCTTGTGATACTCAGATTACAACAATGTAACATTTAAGTCAACTACAGCCAACCTCTTATACCTATTCTAAAGTCTATTTCTCCCAGATCCAATCAACTTAAACTAAAGCTTTAAATTGACATTCTATTTTTAACATTTAAGACAGACATTGCAGAAATGCATATTCCCAAGATCATTGAAACAACGAGACACTGATGATATACATAAATTGAAATAACTTAGCTCTATTGGGTATGCCAAGTGCCCAGATGTTATGGGCTGCATAATTTATCTTGATCAAGGAAGCAACTTTGGTGCTGAACATGTGGCGGATCTCAATTATGAAAAAATGAGTAAATATAAAATACAGTAAAATAAAAATATAAATAATGAATTCAGATGAGTACAAAAAAATTGTTTTCTTGAAAGTGGAATTTTATGTGAAAGGGGTTGTATGCTATTCACTGAAGTATGAATTCTGGAAAACATTCAATATGAAAAGGTTAGATTTGATCTCTCAGTAATTTATGTGGATGCTCTTAATTGTGACAGGTGATAGGTTAACTGAAACTTAATTCCTCTGCATCTGTAGGACTGAATTATATACTTTAAAAATGAGATTTATGTTAGTTTTATTAATTCCTTAAAAAAGAGATAAATAATTTTCAGGGAAAACAGTCTTGTTAAGTATTTAGATATTTGATTCTTTTCATTATTATTATAAACATTTTTTTTAAGGAGGATTTAATATTTATTCATAAGATCATTTTTACTATTCAATATGGAAGTGTGAGTCTTAGGTTGAAACCTCTTCATCTGAAAATTAAAGACCAAGGGTATCCAATCGGTCAAAATTGTCTGAGGCATGATCCTACCCTCATCCCTTATGATTTTGTGGTTTTGATCCCTAATGAACTCATTGAACACCATTCAACTTCACTAACAGACCTAAGATCCATTAACTTTTCACTATCTTTTTGATAAATATACAACTATTTTCCTATCCTCATATGTTCAATTTATTTATAGTCCTGAATGTTTTATGGCCGTCTAGTTTTGATAGAAAATGGGCAAGCTTACTTTGATTGCCTTGACTGAGATTTAATGCAGTAGATTTTGACAGTAACTATCCTCATAATTATACTAAAAATTAAAAGGAAATTTGTTTCATTCATATGTTTACAGGCTTCTTGAATATCAACTGTGGCGCCATGAAAAATTTCAACGATTCTCAGACGAATATGACATGGACTTTTGACTCCACGGAATACATAGATGTTGGTAAAGCAGCAAATGTTAGTAACTCAAGTATACCATATTACTTGCAGTCTCTGCGTTTCTTTCCAAAGCCTCTTAACAAGTCTTGCTATAGCTTTCCTGTGGAGCTTAACAGTCCTTATTTGTTAAGACTCTGGTTTGTTTTTGGTAATTATAATGGAATCCAAGAGCCTCCGAGCTTTAATGTGTCTGTGGAGACACGGGGTACGCTTTTTAGGCAGATGGAGCTCTTCAATGTTGGAGGAATCCCAAACTGGGATGCTGAAAAGATCTTGACTACTACTTCCAGTAACAACCTATATGTTTGCTTCATTCGTACATCGGAAGATAGTGATCCTTTTGTATCTGCAATTCAGCTGAGGAGTCTTTTCAATGGCATGTATGCACTGCAGGATATGCCTGGAAAAATTCTTTCTTCAGTATCTAGATATGATCTGGGTGGACAATCCTCCAACCTTGTCAGGTATTTTTTCTTTCACTAAAATTATCTTATGTACATATGGAGGTACTATTAGACCAATTTAAAGAAATACTTCTTAAAATAAAATGGGGGAATCAATATTTGATAAGACTTGTGAAGCAAAGTCGTAACATACACCACTATACTCATGAACTGTCCTCCATCCATACAGGGTAAAATCCAGGGAATCTAACCTGGCCAGTCTACCCTGAAAGCTAAAATCTAAAGAGGCAAATAAGATCAATTTGGTTATAGAGTCCAACAAATTCATGGTAGTATACTAGGAAAGTGAGAGTAGCACTGCTTGCCTTCCTAACTGCAAGCTCAACCAACATCCTTTGAGGCAATTCTGGACAATGGCCCAACACAACGTCGATATTAAGATCTTCTCATAAAATAACAAGCCTTTCAGTGAATAGAATAAAGGCATTCTTTATTTTTACATATTTATGTTTTCAAAAATCTATTAATTGAAAAATAACAGTTATGTTATAATCAGGTACCCTGATGATCAGTATGATCGCTTCTGGCAGATCAACAGCACAGTGGCTATTTATAACAGCAGTCTTGTTGTTAATGGAAGCACCAACACGATGATTTCTAGCGACAATAGTAGCAGCAACTTCCCTCCTAGTGAGGTTATGCAAACAGCAATAGTTGCAAAAGCGAATGTTAGCCAGTTGCTTCTCAATCTAGGGGAAATAAGGAGAAAAAGTTTAGTTGCCCTGTATTTTGGAGAGATAGAAGCAGTAAACACTTCTGAATCAAGGATTTTTAATGTTATGATAAATGGCCAAGCACTTGCCACTGTAAATTTCTCCATGGATGGTTACATTATTGAGAAAAAGGTTAGATTGAATAGCACCCAGGCGAGACAAGTAATAATATCTCTTGATTCAATAAAAGGGCAGGGTAATTCCACCCGTGGGCCTCTCATAAACGCTCTCGAGCACTATAGCATTATTGACACAGAACCTGAAACTTATACAGATGACGGTAAGACAATAATATCTCCATCTTCCATATTTTCTCTCTTATAATGAGGAATGAATCTCTGATAGTATTGGTGTTTGCTGAAAAGAAAATTTTGGAAAAAGATTGTGACAAAATTTTGAGAGAATTTGATATTTTTGTTATCTACCATGGGAATTATAATATTATTTATTCTCTGATAGATCATGAAACAGAATCACAAATGTTAATGCTCTCAAATTAGTTGTCACATTATTATTCTGGAATTTGTTTTCATTAATTATGGACTGTGAAATCTTGAAATCTCTAATTGGCTGGTGTTGTTAAGCTGCAGTAAATGCACTTTTGAATATGAAAAAGGAATTTGGTATCAGTGACTGGATATCGGATCCTTGTTTTGGCATTGAGTGGAATGGAATAAAATGTGATAATGGCAATCAGGTTCGAATCTTGGAAATGTGAGTTTAATCTCCAACTTCAAGTAGTGTTAGCAAATTGAAAGGACTACCAGAAACTAACCATCAACTGCAATTGTCTGCTACTAGCGATTTGTCTGGAAGGGGTCTATCAGGGTCTATAGGTGATTTGTGCAACTTAACCAGACTGGAGAAAATGTGAGATCAATCTAGACTCAAGACCTTTGTTTTTCTAAAACTTAACTCCATCTTCTAGTTTTTTCACTGCTACAGAATAACATTTATTTTTGTTTGTTTCTTTTCAGCCATCTGCAAGACAACAAATTGAGTGGTGCCATTCCACCCTGTCTGTCCAATTTCAGTTACTTAAAAGAACTGTAAGTTAATCTCTCCCATGTATGTGCTTGAAATGATGTGAACCTGGCTATGAGGGGTTGGATATTAAAACATGTTTTTCTCTCTTTATGGCAGGTATTTACAGAACAATAACTTTAGTGGAGAAATTCCCGACGGACTCTTAAAGAATCGTAAATTGGACTTCAGGTAACTATGGTCTAGTCTAGGAGTCTTAAATTTCTATTGCAAAGTTGAAGGAATGCATTTAGTTCTACTGTAAACCTAGACATAACTACTAAGTAATGGTCTTGGAACTTTCATAGCTTGCTGCTGAATTTGAGTGCGCCCATGCAAGGTGATTTTTTGGGATAAAGCCCGCATACAAATCAAGTGGGACGAATAAGAATATTCACTTAAAAGAGGTTTTTACCTGCAAAACAGATCTTGCTAAAATATTTGAGTCAGTGCTGTAGGGGACAGTTATTACGAAAATAGAGAAAAACTCAAGTGTTCATATGATAACATTGATAAGGCATTCATCATACATTGTAGATTTTAGAATTTAATGCATAACATTAGAGTTGCTTATTGAGATTTCACATGAGAATTGACAAACAAATTAACAAAATTTAATTATTTTTATTGTCAATGTATCTATATATTATATAAAAATCATAACAAAATGTCAAAATGTTGCAAGTTTCAACTATATAAAGAAAAAAACATATAAAATATAAATAGTAGTTGCTCCTAATCAACATTTGGTAGCACTAAATCAAAATTGAAGTTTGAGTTTAAATTGCTACCGCTAGGAGGGGCTACCTCATCTAATGGAACTCCAACCAATCTCTCTTGTACCTCCTCCTCATCATGTGTGGCATCATTAGGATCAACATCCCAACATGTGGTTGGAGTTTAACAATCCTCAAGACTTTGTCAATTTTGAAGCTATAAGACACTATGCATAGCTACTAGCTTCTTTGATTGTTGAGAGGTTTTTTTATTCCTTTTGACTGATCAAATGAAGCTATATGTAGACCAATGCCTCTTTATAGTAGAGGAATTGACAACCTGTGACAAGAGATGAGTGGTAAGCATCCTCAACTCTAATGCATCCTTGCCATGTCATGTTCAACATCCAATAGTGTCAATTTTAGCTAATGTAGCTCTATCCATTATCACCTCCAATCTATTGAATTTTGGACCATGAAGATTGACAAAGGCTAGCCACTATGTTCTCAATAAGGTAGATTCCTTATCGCTATATATTTTCTGAAGGGCTCTTATGTGCCCTTTTTTCACCTATTTATCATGGAGGCACTTTCCTAAGCCTTGTTGTAAGGTGTTCATAGTGTTCCATTGCCAAATCATAATGGACTTATATGTTTTTCATAAAATCCCTAATCAAAGTATTTATTATAGATGGTTTGCTCCATCTATCCAAGCATGCTATCAAATGCTTCATGAATCTTTCCAAGGCTAGGAGAGTCTACATCAACATATTTTATGACCTGTACAATCAAACTCAAAAAATGAAATAATTATACTGCTGGTATATTTCACATTTCTTGTTTCTGATAACAAAAGACCAGATACATTAAAATGGGAGGCATAACCCCCTCAATGAAGCAGCCCTTACATAGGTTGTAACTACTAACTAAGGATCAATTCAATAAGGTTGTAACTTGTAACCATGAAACATTTCAGTACTTGTAGTAAATATGAGTTTACAATGACTGGCAGGTACTCAGGAAATCGTTATCTTGGACATGCCAAGGGTAAAAAAATTAAAGTGGTTATTGGATCAATCACTGGTGCCATCCTCGCTGTTTCACTGGTGTTGGTATCGATACTTATCTATCGTCTTAGATACTCCAAGAAAGCAGGTCAGATAGTCTAATTCACCTCGCTCAATGAATCTGAAAGCTTGTTCAATTTGTAATAAATATTCTTGAAGGTCTACTTCCGTTTTGGATTTATGAATGAAATTTGGAAACAGGGGAAGGTTTAACTGTGGACATATCCGATCGTATAAAGTCTCGTTCATTTAACATAGCGGAGCTGAGGACAGCTACCCAGAATTTTAGCCAACAGATTGGACAAGGGGGTTTTGGATCTGTCTACTTTGGCAAGTTGCCTGAAGGAAAAGAAGTGGCTGTAAAAGTACTGTCCGCTTCATCGAAACAAGGAGTAGTAGAGTTTTTAAATGAGGTACTGCATAGTACATACCTATATATGATTCAAATTTATATTTTTTTCTGATTAAACTTAGAGGTAAGCAATGCTTAAATGTTATACTGTTGGCTACTAAACAGATTGATCTTCTCTCGAGAGTGAATCACAAGAACTTGGTGTCTTTGCTTGGCTACTGTGACGCCTCCAAGGAACTAATGCTTGTTTACGAGTACATGGGCGGAGGAACACTGAGGGATCACCTCTACGGTGGGTCATGTCTACTAATAAATGTGGAGTATTGGAAGAAATATAAACTGACTAGAATCCGTCTGAATATATTTTTTCCAGGTTCCTTGGCAAACCCTTCTAGCCTAGATTGGAAAGCTAGGCTTCGAGTAGCCCTAGATGCAGCAGAAGGTGCTTAATTTTTACTCTGTTTAGCAGAATTTATTAAAGGTGTTTGTATGTTCTTTTCTTATGAAAGAATTATTACAGTTCATTGTTGAGTAACTGTTGATCCAGTGGTAAGATTGTTTAGCTCCCAAATTTCTACTCTGTTTATCAGAATTTATAAAGGAAAAAAACAAAGAATTAATTAAAGGTCGTTGCTGAGTAGCCGTTGGTCCAGTGGGAGGAATGTTTAGCTCCCAAATTTCTACACTGTTTAGCAGAATTTATTAAGGGTTTTTGTATGCTCTTTTTTTGAAAGATTATAACTCATTGTTGAGTAATAACCGGTCCAGTGCTAATAATGTTTAGCTCCCAAATTTCCATTCTGTAATAGAATTTATTAAGGATGTTTGTATGTTCTCTTTTTCAAATCAATTATAGTTTACTGCTAAGTAGCCCTAGGTCCAGTGATAAGAATGTTTAACTCTCAAATCTCTACTATGTTTAGCAGAATTTATTAAGGGTGTTTGTATGTTCTCTTCTTTTGCTGAGTGGCCATTGGTCCAGAAGTAAGGATGTTTAGCCCCCAAATTTCTACTCTGTTTAGTAGAATTTATTAAGGGTATTTCTATGTTCTCTTCTTTTGAAAAAATCAATTATAATTCATTGCTGAGTGGCCCTTGATCCAGTGGTAAGAATATTTAGTTTTCGGATAGCTCACTAAGTCCTGAGCAACTTTGATCAATAGATATTTCTAGATGTTTATCCTCTCAACAAAAAGATAATTGATGTCATTCACTTGAATGTGTTCATTTCAAAGGATTGGAATACCTGCATTGGAGCTCCACACCAAAAATCATTCACAGAGATGTGAAAAGCTCAAATATCCTCCTGGACATGAAACTGAGGGCCAAAGTGGCAGATTTTGGGCTTTCAAAAATTCTTGGTGACGACCCAACCTCTCATGTGACTACCGTAGTCAAAGGAACAATGGGATATATGGATCCAGAGTAGAGTCTTTTATACCCTCCATTCTTATATTCTTTATGAGTTGCAAAGCAAAATTGACCCAGCAGGTTTGAATCGATACAGAGGTTTCTTAACAAGATATAATTGTAACTTGTGTTGAATCGTTGATTGATCAAAGGTATTTTGCTACCAACAAGTTGACAGAGAGAAGTGATGTGTATAGCTTTGGAGTGGTCTTGTTAGAGATCATCTGCGGGAGAAAACCAATCGAAGATGCTCTTGGTGAAGAAGAAGTTAACCTTGTGAAATGGGTTAGATTTAATTTTAATGACTACCTTTTAACTATTTTCTGGTTGTTTTGATTAGGCCACTTTATATTTAAGGAGACTAATAAACAATATGTTGATCACAGGTAATGCTCCATGTAGAGGCAAACGAAGATTCTCCTCATCGTTTGATGGACATAGTAGACGAGAAGATATGTTTGGGTGAAAATGACATGGAATCCTTCAATTCTGTTCTTGATCTGGCAATTAAATGTGTGGAGAGAGAAGGATCAAAGAGACCCACCATGAGTGAAGTTGTGACAAGAATAAAAGAGGCTATGCCTTCTATACAGCCCAATGACACACATCCGGAAAACCCTGTGGAATATAGCACAGCTGATTGTAGTACTAGCCTCCTTTATGAGGGCAGATGACATAAATCTATAGCTCCCCATTTAATGAGGTGTGTTTAGATGACTGACTTGGGTTCATAAGTGTGTTATTAAAATTTGCAATGTAATATTGTGATTTTGTTATGATCCTATTAAGGATGATGTGGATTGTGCAGCTCCATCGACAAGGAAGTATCCTAATGCCAACTCCATGTTGAAACTGATTGTGTCTTGTCTCAATTATAGTTTTGATCAAAATATAAGTACCTTGTATACTATTGACACCTAGTAATGATTCAATTTGTTTAGTAGTTTGAGTTTGGAGTCTCTGTTGATATATATGTTTAACATTGTAAAGGTCTTCTTAAATATAATTCTTTAATATACATTCATGGTGGTTGTTACGATATTATTTATAATAATAATAATCTAAATTTTAGTAATACTTCTTACTGGACACACAATATTTAATTCTACGATATTATCATGATGGCATTTTACATTTTTACGTTTACATATTTCTTATATATATTATTCATGACTTTTAGCACTTATTATTTGCCTTTATTGGAGGAAACATTGGAGGGCACCTAAATGCATCCTCTTTTACCTATGCTTTCTTAATCACATCTTACTATGCCACTACATGTTCTTCATATAATGATATCTTCACATTCATACATGCTTATATGGTTTTAAATGATCATATATTTTTCTCCTTTCATCCAATTCCTTGCAACTCTTATTCATAACCAACTAGAGGGGACATAAAATGTCATTGATGTTCTTTTGTTGAGTATGGTTACAATGACTAGCTTATGATCCACTTCATTCCAAATGGAACCAAATTAATTTCTCAGCTCTAGGTATAATACTATTTTCATTCTAGGTAGAATCACTTATTATTTTTAGTTTTATTTTTTATTGTTAATCTGGAGCAATTTTTATTTTTTAGTTTTATTTTGCTCGAAGTATTTTCTCTTTTGGATTTGGTTCTTGCAGTTCTCCTCTTTTCGATTCTTACTCTTTTCGTGTGTTTTGATGGCATCTTGTCTCGAAGGTTTTAGTTACTCTCGCAAAAAGGTGCACAATGCGCCACGTGGTAGCTGTGTGGCATTTTCAAATTGCTTTCCTTTTGGGCTCGGAGTAGGTACACATGGCTGCATCGCAAGAATTTTCCACAAGTTGCTCACATGAACTTGAAAATCGCCTGCTAGCATGCCACGTCACTCATCTTTTGTCGAGTGGGTTGTTCACCCGCGAACATATTATTTCTTTGGCGGAGTTTGTTGGGCAACACGGTGGACCTTATACTTTCAGGATTAGTCTCTTTTAGGCTGTGCCATTATTACTTATAGTTCATCGAATCGGATTTTACTAGGCAGTTATGACTTTAGATCCTCTTTTGATAGGAAAATCTTCGCAATGGTCCTCCCACAACATTCAGAGCCATTATTGAAGCAACTCAACTTTCATTAGCAAAGATTGACATGATCAAATCGAATCCTTGATCGGATTGCAGAGTTATCAGACGAGGACACTTGTTAAGAATTCATCTCTATCAGCAATGAATACTCAGTGTTGGTGCGTCTTTTTGGCCCTATAGAAGGAAGCTTCAATAGCTTGTTAAACATCATCACCAAGACATAATTTTTTTTGTCTGTTAGAAGAATTAGAATAGGGGAGAAATAGGAAGGATTTTTACAGAGCTTTTGGTTCGCTCTATGGCATGTTAAATATTATCAAGACAATTGCTTGGATTGACATCGGACCTTTGCATTTATGTTATTTTTGTAGGAACAAGTAATAGCTATGAATATATGAGATTATGCATCTATGGCCTCTGTCACATAATTTCTTTCTCCATTTTGTATGTTGAATGCTTTGTGTCAACTGATTCAAGTATAGTCTCAGTAATTACTTTCTATGCCACTAGCTTCTATGTTTGAATAATGTTGTCTTTTAAAATTGAATCATATTTGTGAAACTCTTTCATTTTTCTGCAAGGATTATGCTAACTTTCATATTATGTTGTAGAGAAAGATGGTTATGTAAAGATCTGAGGTATTTCTTTTAGTATTGGGTTTCTTATTTCTATCGAAACTTAATGAGTGCTTCTCGCGGGGAGATTTGAATGACTTCTCTATGCTCTTGTGGGCCTTAGCTGATTGTTTTCTTTCCAACAATGAATGGTTTGTAGCATTTTGTGTCCATTCCATAAAAAATAAGAGCCTGCAAGGCTTTGAAATGTTGTTAAACCTTTGGCGCATCGCCACCTTTTGTGTTTCTTTCTGCATTTCTCTCCCCCTTTTCCCCAAAACACAAGGAAGGGCCGACTTCTGTAAAAATCCTAAAGGTCATTTAGTGAAGCACAAAAAGGTTCCCATTCACTAAATATCCCATAAGGTTGTTTGGGAGAAGCACAAGCTTTCATGATAAACAATTCTTTTTTTTGGCACACTTGGTGGGACCAAGTTCTTTCACAATGTCTGATAATTAGCCTTAAAGAGGGATTTTTTTGAATCAGACTAACAAAAGAGGTTAGTAATCTCATGCCTAGAGTCCAAACCGAAGCATCCTCTAGAGGAAATTTTTAGTATTCTCAGCTACCCTCTTTGAACCCTAGGACAAACGAGTCATAGGTTTTGTATCACATGTCAGAAGCAACAGGGTAATAAATGTTAGCCCAAAGTCTAGAGCCTAATCTACCCCTCTAGATGATCAAACCTTTCAAATTAGAATACCTGTTTACTCAGTCCATAGGATTTTATTTTCAATGGCTCTCCAAGGAGCTCCTGCTCTTAGAAATTTTGTGACCTGGGATAGTGGCAGTCCACTAGTTCCACCTACACCTCCAGAAGTGTGGCTCGCCATACCCACCAATGCCCTCAAAGCAATTCCAAAGTTCACTGGGGAGGATATTAAAACACCTTTCAAGAACCTCCATGGCATAGCATAGGTTTATAAAGTCCACAACATCGCAGAGCAAAATGTCCCTCAGATTGTTAGTTGTGTCTTTCCAAGGGAAGGCTTAAGATTGGTATAGATCCCTGGCTCCAAATACCATCCACTCTTGGGTTGACCTTGAAGACAAGCTTTTTCAATATTTTTTAGAGAAAGGAGATTGCTCATCTTTATTACAACAATTGATCACAATCAAGAGAGCCCCACAGGAGGCTATGACCAACTTCAACACTAGGTTCCATAAAACCTGGCAAAGGATTCCTATAATAGCCAGGCCTCTAGCGGCCATGGCATTCATGTTCTATTTGAAGGCTTTCAATTTGGATATTGCAATCATGGTACAGTCACTCAAAGGTGATACCTTTCCTGACGCATATGATCTCGCTGTGCGAACGAAGAACAATTTAATAGACGTTGGGAAGCTTCCCCCATGACCACCAATGCTGACGTTCACAAAGATCTATGGCAAGGTCCAAGATGAGGTAACTCCCAATACCTCTGCTTCACTCCCTAGCACATCAGCTACACCACCACCTTCAATGTATGTCTACCCAAATGCACAACCAAGTATGTCGGGCTCCTCTTCGTTGGCCACAGATGTCAACAACACGAAGAATCTAATGAGGACTTTCGTTAATGACCTGGTCATTGTTTGGTGTCAATAGGTAGCGCCTCCAAAGCCCCTTGCACAAAATTATCAAGGGATGCCACCTTTCCAGCATAACACATACCAAGGAGCTCCAAGAGGAGGTAATTAATAATAGACATCTATGGGCCAGATAGTCCTGGTCACCACACTGCTCTAGACCGTTAAGAATAGTCTGAATAAGGACTTGGTCCTAGGACAGAACAATTTGGCAGAGGATATGAACACATGGTGTGTCCCATGCAATGATGCTCACATGCCCCAAAATTTTCCAAGGGGGAAACTTCAACAAAAGGTAGCGGAACAAATAAACAAGGACACATTTTTAGATATAGAGGACTATCAATCTCCCAAAATTGAGAATGCTCGGTTCAGTGCACGAACATAAGACATGTCCTTAGAATAGGAATTGGACATCTCCCCTAACCAAACACTTTTATCTTGGATGGAGGAGGAGGATTCAGTATTCATGAATGATGTTTCGACAACCAACGCCCTGCAAGTGTATTCAAATTACAATACCCAATCAAAAAGAAGACTTACCGAGGAATACGTGCAACAAACTCCCCAATGGTTGCAACTACAATAGTCACAACTACAAGTACAACTAGCTCCACAGATACAAAAAACTTAGTAGTCATAGGCATGATTGGTTCTGCCAAAAGACATGGATAAGGTCCCAAGCCTGTCAATGATAGACTAGCCTTTCCCTAAGGCAAGAGAGATGCCCCCATTTAAACCAAAGGTCTCGCCAATCAGAACGCTTAGTGTGGTGGAGCAATTAAAGAAGGCTCCTACCAATGTATCTTTATGGGACATCTTATCCATTATGGAACAAAAGATTTTGTTGCAAGAGGCATTTAATAATGAAGAGCAAATTTCGCGGGCAGATGTAGTTCTGCCACACAATCAAGATAAGGGCTAAAAGCCTGCGTCAGACCCCTAATCCTTGGGAACCATAACATATATGAATACAACAGACAAAGAAAACATGAAAGAGGTAAGTAAGCCAAAATCCACTCCCTTCTTCTTGACACTTATTGTAGGGGATAAGTTACTACATAATAATATGATAGATTCACGGGCTAGTACTACAGTCATGCCCAAGCTAGTGTCTGACGCTTTAAACTTGATATATGAGCCCCTCGATAAGGGAATTATGTAGTTAGACGGAAAGAAGGTCCCAACTATTGGTCGCATTAAAGACCTCTCTTTGACCTTGTTTTCTTGTCTGAGCCAAACTATTACCTAGGAGGTGGTCATAATTGAAATTCTCCTTATCTTCAGAATGTGCTTATAAGGGATTTCACAACAAAGCTTGGTGGATACCTAGTGTTTGATTGGTCTCACTTAATATTACGAACCAAGCATGGAGCAAAGATGAAGATCCTATCTGAGCCTTTGCATCTTGAACACATCGTAGAGGATGCAGTGTTGATTTTTGAAGTGACACATACCTCCTTTTCCAAGAAGGAGATGTATTGTGTAGAGATGTTGGAAGAAGAAGAAGCCACAAGTGATCAGACCCCCGAAGAAGAGGTCCTACTCAATCAGTTTATTGATTTCAACCCTTTCAGGAACTTTCATGCTATCGGTCTAGGCACTTATGTAATTTTTGATGAGGACCAAACCCTCCCAAAGTTGGTCAAGGAGCAAGAAAAACCAAGTGAGCAAGATGACAACAACCTATGGACATTGCATTTTGATGACGCCAATGCAAGGATAGCTTTAGGGCTAGCATTCGTCTTGTGTCCCCAACTGGGTCAGAGACCCTCAAGCTTTTCGCTTTCAGTTACATGTTCAAACAACAATGCAGAATATGAAGGACTAGTTCAGAGTCTGAGCCTGGAGGATCAAATGGGCATAAAAAGGATACAAGTGTTCAGAAATTTTGAGCTAGTTGTAAGCCAGATCTTAGGATAGGCGACCGCCAAAAATATAAGAATACTATCCTGGCAACATAGAGTATGAGACCTAATCGAAAGGTTCGAAGCTTTTAATATCTAGGTCATCCCGAGATCTCAAAACTCTGCTGCGGATAGAATGGCTTCGGTCAGTTTGCAATTTGAGCCAACCCCTAGATCAGTTGAGAACCAACACACTATGCATACCATCGTCCAACCATCTATCCCCGATAATGACTAGAACTAGGAGGCCTTCAAAGATGATGTCGAGATTACTACCTTCTTACAACAAGTGAGGGAGTTTTTTGATCATCCACAACCCAAATTTGAAGGGGTTGGTGAGGAACAAGTGATCTAACTCAAAAGCAATAAGCTCTTGCAAGGCTTAATCACTCTCGTAAACCTCTTTGACTGTGAGGATGCAAGAAACAGTAAATGAAGGTTCACGTTCGACAAGGAAGACTATGAGGACCTCAACATTGGAGATGGTAGAAAGCTAAAGGTTAGGAGGAATGTGGCATAGGAAGACAAGGAGAAGTTGAGAGATTTATGTGCTAAGTACAATGGGGTCATGGCCTGGACATACGATGATATCAAAGGATACAATCCTAGCATAATCCAACACACTATTGACTTGGTCGAGGGATCCAAGCCCATCTGATAGAAGCAAAGGCCAGTCAACCCGAAGGTGGAAGTCGTAATGGCACAAGAGCTTACAAAGTTGATTGATTCAAAGATTATCTACCTAATTAAGCAATCTACTTGGGTGTCCAATTTGGTCTCATTCCAAAAAAAGAATGGTGACATACGACTTTGTGTGTTCTTTCAGGACTTGAATAAAGCCTCATTAAAAGACCACTACCCTTTTCCCTCAATGGAGCAAATCTTACAAACTGTAGATGGGTTAGAAATGTTTTCATTGCTTGATGGTTTTTCAGGCTACAACCAAGTCTACGTGAAGGAGGATGATCAACACAAAATGATGTTCACCACCAAGTGGGGAATGTTCGCGTATGCAAAAATGCCCTTCGGTCTCTCTAATGTGGGTGCCACCTTTTAATGTGCGATGGATGTCATTTTTAAAGGACTGATCAACAAGATCATCTTGACATATCTAGACAACCTAACCATATTTTCAAAATCAAAAGATGATCATTTTGATCATTTGGAAATGGTTTTCCAGAAGTGCCAGCAGCTTGGGATTTCTTTAAATCCCAAGAAATGTGTATTTAGAATACCGCAAGGCAAGTTTCTTGGCTTTGTGGTATCTGAAGAGGGAATAACCATAGACCCTGAAAGGGTAAATGCTATAATGAAATTATCGCTACCTGTTAATTAGAAGGGGTGGTCACAGTCTTAATTTCTTGGGAAAGATTAACTTCATCAGCTAGTTCATTTAAGATTTTGTAGGCATTGTGAGACCTATCACACTAATGCTAAAGAAAGGCTTGACATTCAAATGGACCTAGGAAGGAAAACTTGCCTTTGAAAAGATTAGAGTAGCGATCTCCACAACTCTGGTATTAGCTAACCCAGACTTTTTGAAAGACTTCCTATTGTATTTTTATAGTGGCCAACACAATATAACCTTTGTGCTCATGCAAAAGGACAAGGAGGGAAGCGGGGAACACCCTATCTCTTTCCACTCCAGGACCCTTAAGGGATATGAAACTGTTGGAATGTGATGTTGTTGATCATTGTCATTAATGGTTGTCATTAATGTCAACATATCTTGGTTAATTGACTGAGGTTTGGTTGTAATGCTTTGGTGATATGATTGGCGTGGTTTTGGATGTTGTGTTGTAATGATTTATCTTTGATCATGTCTATCCTGGTCCCATTATTTTTGAAACATAATGAGATACACTCTTATGGGTCTGGACCGATCTGGAAATTTTTTAACGTGCCCCAAAACATTGTTTGCATTGTAATGTGTATATTCTATTCCTTGGTTTCGGATATCATGGTAAATATTGTAATGTGTGTTGATTTGAGCGAGGAGCTATATGGTCCACGTTTCATTCCCTTCCACTAGGGGAATGTTTTTGTGGTGACCTAATTCAAATTATGTTTGGACGACTTAGGAGCTTATGGAGGCATGGAATGGTATAAGTAAGAGTTGATTTTGTTTGATGAAAGCAAATGTAGTGAATGCGAATATGAAAATCTATACATTGTGAAGTATGCGAAAGTATATGATTGGAAGCATCAGACAGTGAGATTCTATCCAGTATCATTGCTGGTGACAGTTATTTCAGTGATGGATTCCCTTTCATCATTCTTCTAGCAGTGAGTCCTTTTCTATTGGTAGTGAACCTTTCTCTTTTGGTAGTGAGCCCTTGTAAAAATCACCTTAACCGGTGTCACCTTAACTAGTGTTCTATAATTGAGAATTAGCATTCTTCGTGGTTTTTCCCATCTTGGGTTTCCATGTAAATTCTGGTGTTCATTGTGCATGGTGTTGTTATGTGCTTTCATGTTCATATTTGTTTGATTATTATCTAATTGATTTAAGCTTGCTCCAAATTGAAGTCAGGAAAATTGTCTTATGATAACTGATTCACCCCCCTCCCACTTATCCGGACTGTTCAACATAAACCAGATATAATTTTGTAGAAAAGTAGGCCTTTACCATTGTCAAAATCCTCAAAAATTTCTGACATTTGGTTTCGGATAGTAAAATTATAGTCCTTGTCGCCCATCCTAGTGTTAAGAAATACATCATAGAAGGCAAAATCATCGAGAAGAGGGTGAACTGGATCAATAAGATCCTGGAGTATGACGTTGACATTCAACCAACAAAATTGGTTAGAGAAAGAGGCTTATGTGAATATCTCATGCAAGAGCTCGACCCCAAGGCAGAAGAGGAGGCCTACCAGATCTATGCAAATCAATTTGAGTCAGATGATTCTTGGGTGGCTGATCGAACGAGATTCATGTAGACCGACCGATACCCACCCGATGTCCTGCCACACAAGAGAAGATACTATAGGCTTCAAGGTGTCAGATACATATTGGTTGACGACATTATTTTTAAAAGAAATTATGACAAAGTGTTGCTCCGCTATGTAGACAAGCCACAAGCAGACAAAATTCTGACAAATTCCATAGTAGTCTGGAAGGTGGACATTTCTCCGCCAAGACCACTGCCTTAAACATCATGCAGGAAAGATATTGCTGACCCATGTTGTTCTCCAAGGCTCACCATCTAGTAAGGAAATGCACTCAGTGCTAATATTTTATTGGCAAGCGAAGGAACTCTGCAATGCCCCTAAGCCTAATTGTGGTTGAGCAATCCTTCGCACAGTTGGGTTTGGATTTCATTAGGATGATAAATCCCATATCCAACTCATGAAATTAATGGATTCTCATGGCTATCGATTATTTTACAAGGTGGACAAAGGCAACTCCTCTAAAAAATGCTACTGAAGTAGAAATCGCCAACTTTCTTGAGGATTTGGTGGCAAGGTTTGGTTACCAAAAGACTATCATCTCAAATAATGCACGAGCCTTTGTAGGTTATGGAATGTCTGACTTCGCTCTCAAATATAGGGTCTACCTCAAAACTTTGTCGAACTATTACCCACAAGGGAATAGACTAGAAGAATCCACCAATAAGAACTTGATTAGGCTAATTAAATGTCTTGGGTCAGAGCATCAATGGCGTAGGCATCTACAAAAAACCTTATGGGTAGACCGTATTACTCCTAAGAAAATTCTAAAATACTCTCCCTATGAGTTGGTGTATAGGAAGAAATTAGTGCTACCCATTTCAATGGAGATCCTGATGCTACAACTACTAAAATCCTTAGAGGTTGAAGAAAATAGTGGGATGGAAGTAAGGCTTGTTGAGCTATTAAACCCTTAAGATAAAAGAGAGAAATTTGAATGATGGTTTGACAAGAAGGCCTCTGACCTAGGTTTCAGGGAGGGGAGCCTTGTGCTAAAATTCGATGAACAAGTTGCAAAACCCAAACAACATCCCAAGTTTGATTCTCTGTGAAAAGGTCCTTTCTGGATTTCTAGATGCAAAGATAGTAACACATAAGAACTAGAAGATATGGATGAATTCTTTTTAGGAATACCAATAAACAGTATTCATATGAAACTTTTTAATTGAAGACTTATAGTTCATAAAAAAAAATCACTTTATGTACCTAAACCTAAGGAAATAGGATGTTCCACCTTTTAGGAGATGGAACACATAAGGGGATAAGGGACCTATTTTAATCTAGTTCATTAAAGGAAACCAAGATCCCTTGTAAGAGTTGCCGATGAACTCGAGCACCCAGGATCACCTGCAAAACTGAGATAAGCCTTCCACACGAGAGCAACAAGAGATAAAATGCTAGAATATAGTGCAATAATTGAATATGATATTATCACACACTAAATGATACAATATGCCTTAGCTCTCCCTTGAACTGACTGAGTTGATATGAACTCATCTAGATTTGCTGAATAAATAGTTGAATATGGGCATATAATTCCAAGAAGGGTAATAACTCCCAAATAACCAAATTAGGTGGGAGTTATACCCTACTTAGAAAATTCCAAATAGGTGGCATAACCTACTCTGAAAGAGACAAATGAGTGGTTTTGTGAGGTGGCATATAAAGCCAAAAGAGGGTGTGAAACTCAACTACCCAAGTGTGGGTGAGAGCAACACATATAATCGATGGATTACACCACGTGTCCTCACATAAACCATGTCTCTTATAACCTAACGTATGCTTAATAATGTGTAGGAAAAATAAATATTAAAAAACCTACACTAACACCCCCCCTTAAGCATAACTTAGGAGGGTGAAAACATGAAACAATGCAAAGATGGGTCTCGACTACAAGGCCATGTTAGGTACTCATGTACAATGATAAAACATCTCAAAAGATGAGAAAGAGAAAACCTGTAGGACAAAATTTCCCCCCAAGAGAGAAGAAGAGAGACCATATAGTCCCCCAATGTACAATCTCTTGCATTATTGGTGAATGCTCGACACAAGAAGTTGAAGATGATCCAAGATCGCCAAACAATATTCCTCCCCTTAGGAAGAAAGAAAACCAAGGATGTATGCAGGATATCTTCCCATTCCTGAAAGGAATATGAAGGAAGAATGATGAAAATGTATGATGTCTCTGAACTTTGCTTAGGTGTCCCCATGTCGATGCTAAAAGTTGTCACCATCAAATTAGGTGTTCTAGGCCACACTATAGAAGATGACAATCTAGAACCTAGTGGAGATGGATGTAGAACAAAATCTGAAGATAAAGATATCTTCTCTGAAGACAAAGGTGCCTCCTCCAAGTGTTGTCCAAAAGTATCCACACTCACGCCAAACTATAAAGAATGATCATGTAGAGAATCAACAAGAGGGTCAGAGTGTTCCCTCACAACAACTGAAGAAGGATCATCTCCATCAAAGAGAAGATTAATGCTATCGATTATGTCTCCCAAATTTGCAATATGAGACTCCACAAACAAGTTTGAAATACCTGTCAAGAAGTCATCACAAGTAGCCAAGTTTGAAAGACAATGTATGTCCTATTGCACTGAATCACAAGGAGCCAAAAATGTTGGATCACGAGCATCCTCAGGTACAATATTAGATGAAGGAGATGAGATATTAGTGCATGTAATATGACTACACCTATCATCCCCCATTATATCTTCAAAACATGGTGAAATAGATGATTCTGCCAATGCTGGAATAGAAGAGCCCTCAGCTTCAAGATGTTGACTCGTAGATGAAGAAGATGAACTGGATTAGGAGCCATAGAAATTGAAGTCTCAATAGATGTCTCTATAAGAGGAGAAGATTTTGTGTCATCAAAACTACTATACATTTCCCAATCAAAAAGTGTTTCAGCTGTTTTATCATCAATAGGTCAAAACTCTGCAAGTGGAACAAGACAATTTGCAATAGGATCCTCTAGGAATGGAGGTTCATTTGAGTCTCCATACATCTCTCAAAGTTTGGTCATAAGGTCACGAGGGATCTCAATACCATCAATGACCATTTGTGTATCTATATCACAACTACAACCAATTACTCCCAGGATATGTTATGTTTTTAAGTCCCACATAACTCTCTTCCATTTTGATGAAGGTTTAGGAACCAGTCCATAGAGATATGGAAAAAGATTAAGCCACCTACAATGTGTTAGGATTCCATCTCACCAAGACTTAAAGTTCCATCGATTTAACCTTATTATAATAGGATGTGTTTTGATTCCCATATTAAACTCCTCTACTTTAGTCACACAATAGACCAATCAAGAGACATAAGCCAATTCAAAGGCCAAAGATTACCCCCAAAAATTACTCAATCATGATGCCCCCCAGAAAAATATTATGATGGCACTTTATAATTAGTGCGTTTATAATTCTAGAGTTGTTTTCCAGAGTTTTACAATGTTTAAAATTGGACCCAAATAATGAAAGTACAAAATAATCTTAGAATTAGAACCTCAAAATAGCACCAATATGTAGTTCTTGGAAAATATCAACTTTCAAAAAAGAATTTCCTCGATCTGAGGGCATATGTGAAAGTTACAGCCGTTTGAAGTTCCAAAAATGAGAATTGTCCTTTAGATCTACTGAAAAACCTGATTTTCTGGAAAATATGGATAACTTAAGAAAAAAGGGATCACTCCCCTGCGAATCCTATGAAATTCTACCCCAAATAAAAAAATATTGCTCACAAAACAGAGCACGGATGACTAAGTTATAGGCTTTTGAAGATCAGGTGCAAAATTCAAAACTCCAATGGAGAGGGGGTCAGCTGAAACGTTCTGATTTAGTTTTTGCAAAATATATAACCTGAATGCAAAAAATAACAATGACCTAGATAGTGTTTTTTCTGCTGCAAACAAAACCCAGATGGCGGATTTTCTTTAAAATATACAAAAAATGTGGATCTAGTGTAAAATAGAAGCCTTTAGCAACATAAAACGACCCCAACAACCAAAAAATGGTATGCAAAGGTAGAATTAGTTACCTGAGACAAGCAAAGGCATGCTGCAACCTGCAATACTTATCAAAACACTCATAAATCTCTCATATTTGAGAGGGGGCTTGCAGATCTGATGCTCTGATACCATGTAAGAGTTGCTGATGAATTCAAGCACCCAAGATCACCTGCAAAATCGAGATAAGCCTTCCACATGAGAGTAGCAAGAGATAACATGCTGGAATATAATGCAATAATTGAAAATGGTATTATCACACACTAAATGATACAATATGCCTCAACTCTCCCTTGAACTGATTGAGTTGATATGAACTCATCTAGACTTGTTGAATAAATAGCTCAATATGGGCATATAATTCCAAGAGGGGTAATAACTCCCAAATAAACATATTAGGTGGGAGTTATGCCTACTTGAAAAATGCCAAATAGATGGCATAACCTACTCAGAAAGAGACAAATGTGTGGTTTTGTGAGGTGACATATAAGGTGAAAAGAGGGTGTGAAACTCAACAACCCAAGTGTGGGTGAGAGAAACACATGTAATTGATGGATTACGCCACGTGTCCTCACATAAACCATGTCTCTTATATCCTAAGGTATGCTTAATAATGTGTAGGAAAAATAAATATTAAAAAGCCTACACTAACATCCCTCAACCAATTGACTTGATTGAGGAATGGGCTAGGGTTAGGATGGTTTCCTTGGGTGTGATTAAAGCAAGGGGTTCACCACTAAGCAAGGCTTATAAATAAGGAAATGCAAATGATATGTAGATCTAGCTATATGACCTAGGAAATAAAACTTGAAATCAGAATAATCACTAGTACAGAAATAACAATATATGACTAAACATGGTCACATGACCATTGGTAGTTTATTGCCAATCATTTATAATATGGAAAAATTGATGACTAAACCATTTTTAATCATTTATTGGTTGTTTTGATTGATTGATTTGGTAGTATATTTAGTCATTGATTTAGTCATGTTTATTCACTGAGCTTGGTCACGTGAGCATTAGTAGTTTATTCCCAGTAATTTATTTAGTCATTTGATCAATTTTGTATTTAGTCATTTATCTAATCATATTTATTCACTAAGATTGGTCACGTGACCATTAGTAGATTATTGCTAGTTATTTATTTAGTCATTTGATCAATTTGGTAGTGTTTTTGTCCACTAATTTATGTCAACTCGTAGTATATTGATACATTGTTTATTAATTACATAATCGTTATATTTATTCATATTTATTCACTACTTTGTCAATTGGTAATATACTTAGTCAATTGGTAGTTTATTTAATTGTTTTTGTTCACTATAAGTGCTAGAAATGAGATAATGCTTTTGAGGTTTAAATATAAAACACAGAAAAACATAAGCAATCATTCATTTGCACATAATGAAATAGCTATTAAGAAGGAAAAATACTGAAATTTTATTGAGAAAAGGTGTTCTTACAATATATACAAGATTTAAATATGTTTTTTTGCTTTGAAAATTTTGTTGCAAAGTGTGTTTCTTAGTGTTGTGAATGAGAAAACCGAGTTACAATGCTCTATTTTTTCCTTATACAACTCCAAAACATGAAAGAACTACTTGAAAAATGAAGCATCTTAATGATTTGGTACAAATCCAAACCGATCACAAACATTTGTCAATGTATGAGCATCTGGAAGTTTTGCTTCCATAAGAAAGTTCTTTGTCTTTTTAGCATCATAGAATTTTGACTCTCTGGTTACACATTCCACCTCCTTGATTTGTTTAGTTTTGGCTACTACTTCAATGTATTTGAAGTGAATGTTGGAATCCTCACTGCCAATGACATTGAAAATATAGTTTACCATAGTAGCAAAATGTGTCAGTAATAAGACTAAATGAGAAAGGATTGAAGAGAATTCTTTGTTTGGAAAATAGATAGAAAAAGTGCAAAAAGATGCATATGAAACTAAAAGCTTTGAAAATATTGTATCCATATCAGAGCATTACCTTAATTTCAGCTTCTTCAGCTGTTACATCAGTTTCATACCCACGAAGATTTTGTAATGCGCCTTCAAAAGCTACAGTCATGCCTGTCTTAGCATGTTCCCCACATGAACATATGTTCAATAAGATAAGAGAATACAAAATGTAACATATGTAAATCTAACCAAGTATTTTAGATTTAAAATTTAAATCACTGATTGTTAGTCTTTAAATTGTTAATTGTTCACCAACCATCTTGGTGATTCTAGGATAAAGAATAGCCCAATAATCAAAAGGACACAAGGAGTTATATCTGCACCACCATTTAAAACTGTCAGATCTCAATCTCTTCGGAGACCACTATGGACTTCAGCCACTAAATGTTAGATTTTCCTCCCTGATTACATACCTATAATTTCCAGAGGCCTCCATGGTACAAAAATTCCAAAGAGATATGCCAACATTATGCCAATAGTAACAGAAAGTTGTTCCACAGGAAGCGTTCTTCAGCCACTTTCAGGTTATTGCTAAGACTGCCTAACTCTTTGGTTGTCAAGTATATCACTGGCATGTACTTCTCCTCTGAAAACCATGTTGAGATAGTAATTTTAAGGGGAAATCAATTGATGGAAGAAGCTTACCTGATTTACAGCGCCAAGGGAACCCCGCAATTGCTTCAGAGCTATTTCAACAATATATACTATAGACATTGAAAAATGTCTTGGTCTGCGAACATTATTTTTCCATCATCTTGGTCTTCTTCCTGACATAATTAAGTAATTTTAATTATTTAATTAATTCATTTTTTGATCTTTATTCTCCTCTTATCAATTAAATTGTTTATTTAATTGTGTCGCTGACACTCTTTCCTTCTATGATTAAATAAATTATTATTTATTTCATTATTTGCTCTTCATTATTCGTCTATAGTTAAATAATTATTCCTAATTATTTATCTATTCATTGATCCTTTTTGTTCCTCTATAGTTAAATAATCATTAAAATTATTTAACTCCCTCTTACCACCTTTCCTCTATTAAATAATTAATTTGACTTAATTATTTAATTTATCTTTCTTCACTTGCCTCTATATTTAATTTAAATAGTTGCATAATAACTTTTAAATTAAATCTTCATTTTCCCTTTCTCCATAAATAAATAATCTAAAATGATTATTTATTCCTCCATATCTTTTACCAAATTTAAAATATGGTCAAAGATGTCTTCCATGAATTAAATAATTTATTTTATTCCT
This sequence comes from Sequoia sempervirens, assembly GCA_007258455.2. NCBI lineage: Eukaryota > Viridiplantae > Streptophyta > Pinopsida > Cupressales > Cupressaceae > Sequoia > Sequoia sempervirens. Next base: position 107,062,421 of record VDFB02193867.1, on the reverse strand, counting down.
CCTCTTCCAAATCAAATAATAATATGATTTAATTGTCAAGATTCCCTTCTTCAATTAAAAATTATTATTTAATGGCCCACATGCTCTCCCAAACTATTTAATTTGTTCCACTACTTTCCCTCCACTTTCTCATTTCAAATCTTGACCGTTGATTCTCTCTGGTCTCTTCGCAACCTTGACCATTCATTTCATAACCTTCTATGTATTGAATGTCCTCTCATCCGTTGATTTTGACATCTTTCTAGAAGATCGATCTTGTTCGTTCGTTCGAAATCTTTTCTATAAAAGAATGTCTTCTCTTCCATTTTGTCTTTACAACGATATTTCTCCAAAGTTCTTGCTATCTTGTCATTGTCATTTGTAGGCATTCAAGCACTTCAAAATCTAAGGGAAAAACTTTTCAACTTGAGAAATAATGGAGGAGAAGCAAGGGAGATGAATCAACTCTGATAGGGGAGTTTTCTTTTGTGTTTTTATTCTTGTTTGCTCTCTTTTGATCATTTGTACTCTCTTGTTTGGATTTAAAATTTGGGCTTAGATCTTAGGTAAAGTGGTTGCTACTTGGTTTTAGCCATATTTTACATTTTTGAATCTTACATTTGGTGAACCTAACGTGAATCTTACAATTTTGCAGAGAAATCCATTTGTTTTCTTATTTACTTTTGCTTTGCATGTTACAACCAAGAATTTGCACAAAATCATGTCATCTTCTTTTGAGAACAGAAAAATGGGTGCATAAAATCTTAAAAATTATTATCTGGGTTTTGTAGGTATCACTCTTAGCTTTCCAGAACTTCAAACAGTTTTAAATTTCGTTACGTTTTGAAAAATTTATGATCATTTTAGTGCTCACAGCTTTTTAAAATTTAGCTGTTAAGACCCGCATTTTCTTTTGTTTATAACACTTTTGTCATGTAGGATTTTTCCAAACTCTTTTTGGGTTTTGAAGGTCTATGTCTTAGCTTTCCATATATTTTTATAGTTAAAAATTTTGTTTAGTTTTGAGAAAGTTATCACTTTTTTTTGTTTGTTGTTATCATTAAAGGTTTTTTGGTTTATTGATGTTTTGTTTTCAACATGTAGCTTTCATCAAAGAGATCTAACTCGTGGTTTTGCAGGATTTTTGGTTTGTTTTTGGATAAGAAATATTTTTGTGTTTTTCCAACACACTTTTTGAAGAGCTAACATTGCATTTCACTCATTAGTCTTAAAATTTACAACAAAAAACTGCATTTACACTCATGAGGATAAAATGAACCACAATTTGCATATGTCACTCTTTTGGTCTTAAAATTTACAACAAATTGCATCTTCCACATTCATGGGGTTTGAAATGAACAACAAATTTGCATGAATCACTCATTGGGCCTAAAATTTACAACAATGTGCATCAAATTCAAAGATAAAATGAACATGCATTTTTCATTCATAAGGGTTTAAAATGAACAACAAAATGCATATCTCCACTAATGGGATCTAAAATGAACATGCATCACACGCCATTGGATTAAAAAGTACACAAATGTTTGATTGAAATCATAAGGGTTAAAATTAACAAGTGTATTTTGTATCTTGTGGTTTGCATTTTGTCATTGGATGTGTATGCTCTTCTCTCACGCCACTTGGCAATCTTGAGGATCAAAAGTATTCCTTTGGAATTTGTGCAACCACCCACATATTTGGATTTGGAATTAAAATGAACCCCATGCAAGTGTGAGGAAAAGATGTTATGTATGCTCTCTCCTTGCGCTTCGTGCAATCTGGGAGATCAAAAACAACGTACTTCCTTGCTTTTGTATACCTTTAGAGGGCCTACCATCCCACTTTAAAATATGGGAACGACCCAAGCAATAACAAGCTAAAGCCAAGCTACTTTCGAACTGCTATATAAAAAATGTGTTTGTGACGAAAGTCATAAGTAATAGGTGTGGACGTGTCATACCGACAAGTGCCACCCTTAGTGTCCATGTGACACGTCAAAATCCTTTCTTAGGAAGGGACTAGGAGGCCTCTTGATTGAAATAATCTTGAGCTAATCTTGTCGCATGTATGGCTACCTTGGATGAAAGCCCTTACTAAGAACCAATTGTTTTAGTAGCCAAAATCTCTTTCACTTGCTAGCACAAGAACGGTCATTTTGAAGCTTCCCCACATCTTCACCATTCATATGTAGAGGCATAAATTCCTCTTTGGGGAATTGAGACTTGGTGTGCCCGAGAAGTGTGTGTCGTGTAAGGGGGAGCCAGTGCCACCAAGTCTCTAGCTGTCTGCCTTGTTTGGTTGGCTAGAGAAATCCAAGTAGGGATCTAGCGAGTGGTATTTTTTGAGAAGCCTAGGTTGTGCATGTTGTTTGCGAATGTCCTTATTTACATTTGAATAAAACATTTTCACACTCAAAATTAGACCAAAACAAGTGTTTGCAACTTTTTTCTATGTTTTCCAAACTTCATCTCACAAAATCTCATCAAAACCAGTCAAAAACCCATTCAAAAACTAGGTCAAAACATCAAAATTGTAAAATCAACATTCTGTGAACCGCAACTGCTTGAAACAGAGCCACAACTACCTAATTACCACAATTTCAAAAATAATTGTTCAAAATTGAATCAATTCATCTTGACAAAGATCTTGTTATCTAAACCTTATACTTGCAGAGTTTACCAGTCCATTTCAACACTTCCATTTAGGATTACATTGCATTCTAGGTTGCTTTCCTCATCCTTTTTCCTTACATAAATTTATCCTAGACATTAGGTTGCGCCTACCTTCTAGATTTTAGATATAGGAAGATTACTAAGCCTTTGAACAATCTATGGTTTGATGAGGTATAAACAACCTCATTCTTATGATGAGCTAAATACCCTACTTTGTTCTTGCCAACCACTTTAACCATGCCAATTTGTTTGTTTTTAGAATTGTCTACTTTTTATAAAATGGTGTATAAATATTTATTTCTCAAATTGATTGGAATTAGCTAACTAATGTTGATATAATGGTATATACTTTGAGTAATTGTGCAAGAATTATGCATGACTAATGAATAGAGTGGACTTCAAGTGGTTGAAGTTAGAGTACCAAAAGTTTGGGCACCAGAATTTAGGCGTGCATAGTGGAATGACTTCTTTTAAAGTATTCAGTTAATTTTCTATTAAAGACTTTACGACTCCACTCAAAGCCTTTATTATATTTTATTTCATGAACATTAGTTAGTTGTAATTTTGTTTTAAGACTTTTTCAATGGTATTCTCCCGCCATCTAAAAATTAGGATTTTGTAGTAAGTACAATATATATATGTGTAACTACCAAAACAAGGATATGTTGTTATGATATATTCTAAATTTACTATTCAGCTATGTTTTTTGTGATGTTACACTTTTATGATATGAATAAATGAATATTGTCAGTCTTATTCTGAGTAATTTGTTCTAAGTAATGGAAGTGCTATGAATGGATTTACTTTGAAGTTGTGAAAGTACCACATGCGATTAGAACTAATCGTATGAACACCCGAGAGCTGGCCACTCGAGGGATCTCATAGAATAGATAAGTATTTTTATTGTTAATATTGTTATTTCTATTTTGTGCATGTCATATTTAAATGAACATTACTTTGTGTTGAGCTCTGTCATGTGTTCCTGTAGGTCATGGTTTTAAGTTTAGAATCTTTAAGTTATGTTTACTTGGAAATTTTGGAGCACCCACTTTTGTTGTTGATTACAAGTTGTTAGGTGTACTTCCAGTTAGTAGTTAGTCGCCTTTGTTTTAATTGCATAAGTTTAATTGCAAGTGTTGATTCTTAGATAATTTACATGCTTCTAGAATATGAATTTGAATGCTTTCTAGCTTAAACAGTTTCATGCTTTCTAGTTTAATTTTTGTTTTCAACCATTTCAAAAATTTAGAAAATTTTACTAAGAGAGATGGCCAAAATATCCCCTATTGCATACAACCTTTGAACACTACCCGGTTGACATAATGAACATATTTTAACTAAAGTGTTAGGACCTTAGGATGACCTATCATGGTTGCTTATCCAACTTGTCATTGACCTTCATCTTTCACTTTACCAACCTTAGTCATTATCATCTTTGTTCAATACTTGAGCATCAAACTTGTGTTTTAGTTTAGACTCACTTTTTCAAAACTATCATCTTGATTATCACAAAGGTCAATGACATTTGGTTTTGTTATCCTGGACCTACAATAGCTTGGTTACCATCCTTTTTCTCAAATCATAAGATTCATATCCTTAGTGTCATATTTCTAGTGTCATTTAGATTCATATCATACCCTTTGACCATACCTTCATTATCATCCTATCAATCCTTAGTCTTGGACTTAAATAGCACTTTCACTTTGCATACTTATGTCTCAAAAATACAAAAATATAGCTTAATTCCATCTTATCCTTAGTTGCACCACTACCTTTGATCATTAACATAGCATCATTTAGTCTCCATATCATTTTCCTTGATTATCAATTAGTATACATGTTACCTATTTTTCACCACCAACTCAAAATAGGTAGAGCTGAATTGCATCCATCAAAGAAGGTACACAACATTTTCTCCTTAAGTATTCATTATGTTCCAAAACTTTGATTACTTATGAATTTCAAGTTTTATTATGAAAATCTCAGACAAAGGAACTCATAAATTTGCATAAAAGAATGTTGTTTTTATTCATATTGGAAAGGCTGAAGTCCCGCACAAGCCACAAGAGTAACTAAATTTAATTTACACAATCAAATGATAGATACAAGAAAAGAAACTACACTATACAACTGAGAATAAAGAAGGCATAGGGTAGAAAGTGATTCGTCATTTCCTGGAATGACGAATCATTGTCAAGTTGAGGTCTTCAGTTGTGACTCCAGTTCCAACTCTAAGCTCTGATGCACTTGCAAGATTGATAGAAGTGTGGTTAGAGCAATGCGAATCAAATCCTATCATATGCCTACACTACCAACCGAAATATAATATAATTTTGATCAGGCATCCATCAAACGATTTCACTATTGAAAAGGAAAACAAAACTCAATGGAAGCTTTCAACTTCTTTTATTTTGCTAACATGTTTGTTTCAATATGCAGGAACAGGTTCATCATATTCATGATCATCTCATCAGATATGTGGGGCAAAACAGGCTCCCACAAAGGTAGAGCCCGACATATCATAAAGGACACCTCTCATTCACATCATATATGAGGGTTATTTAATCAAAGAAAGAAATAGTCATCATTAGACTATCATCAAGAAGTCTAATTCAGCATGGTAAAACAAATTAAGCAATTATCTTTTTCTCATCAAGACAAATAGCAATTAAATTATTTCTTTCGATATCAGAGCAACATAGTCCATTTAGACAATCAAGAGACAGAACAAAATAATCCATAACAACATCATTATGCAAAAGCAAGTCCACATCTGCTCTTATTTAAAAAGGAGTTAACAAGGTCATAGTATCGTGACTTGAAGTTTAAAAATATATGCTACAGGACTGTCATGTTGACACTAAATGCATGGTGCAGTCAATCAAAGAAGGGAGAATCTTATGAATGATTATCATGGAGGTTTTTTCTCTTCTTTGAGAAATGTGGAATTAATGTTAATGTTGCTACTTCCTTTTAAAATTATTATAGCCTTGCATATGTTTGAATTTTTTATGGATTGTAGTAGTCATTCAACAGTTTCATTCAAAAATTAGGAAGGCTTTGATAATATTGTTGTTAGGATGAGACTTGAGGTCTTTATTTTGAAAAGTACAGATTTGTAACAGTGCAGTCATGGAGAATGAGTAGCAATTATCATTAAATGAACAACACATTGCGATACCTTAGAAGATACTCAAAAGATGTCACAAGACAGTATACAAAAGCTTTCATCTTCTTCCAAAGGTCATACGTTGAAGCATAATAACGAGCAAAGAGAAAAAAAGAGCATTATATAAAGAACAATGGTAGTGACGAGTAACAAATGCATATTTCTGAAAAAAACATGGCATTGACAGTCATTAGTGGAGCAACAATTAAATTCTTGAAAGAACAACAATACAATGTGACAGTGTGATGAAGAGCATCAATAACAGTGTTGCAGCAACAGGTGTGCTCTCAAGAATAAATGATGTATCTACAATAATAATAGCATTTCTAGATGGGAGCAATCATGGAGTAAAGTTAATGAATAGATTAGTAATCTCATACCAGCAGCCCATAATAACAGAAAATAAAAGTAGTTGTGGAACATGAAAACGGTGATAATGCTTTACTCCAAGAAAGGAAAGGAAAGGTTTCAATCAATGTCACAAGTTTGTCGCTATTTTCAACTTTTACACCAATGTTATTTGTTCAAATGTGCAACTGAAGAGAGTTTGTGAAGCCAAAATTTGAGCTTATATGAAAGGTTAAGATTCCATCAAAGGTCACATGAGATTTTCTAGAATTTTTAAAAGACATGTAAGTTTCAAATGAATCCTTTGAGTTTGCAATAAATTGCGAATACCCAAATGAAGATTGTTTACGCCATGAACAAAAGCAGTAAAGAGAAACTCATGGCCTGAAGCTTTAAGAACCCTCAAACAACAACTCAAAATAATGTATGAAAAAGAGGTAAATACAATATAAAAGCTTCAAAAGTCTATGGCAGCCGGTGATGGCGAACTTTCACAAAGGAGTCAGTATCAGAGACATATGGCGGCCATGTTTCATAGACCAAGGCCTGGTAAAGAAAAATTAAAGCATACAAAAATAGCTGAAGGTTATACACAGAGATTATCTCATGGAGTTTGCCTTACAAATATAATCAAAAAGCTATTATAGTGACTAACTCTAGCTCTCATGGCGGCCAGAGCCAGCAAGATACAGAGATTAACATAAATAAATATGTTAACACAAGGAGATATATCAGAATATTATGCACAGTCACTCCATTAAGGCTTTAAAAAATGCATTAAAATGCTTGAAGGGATCCAGATCTATGAACATAAACTTCATCTTACCTTTTTGTTTAGAATCTTCAAAAAAATCATCTGAAACAATAGAGAAATCATCAAATTCGAGCTTTAAACCCTACTCCATGGCGGCCGACAGCTTCTTCGTGAAGCTTCCTCAAAGTCAAAAAAATGGTTAGGGTTCGATTTTGTTTACCCTAAATCAATATAAGTTTGAAGTTTTCTTTTTCTCCAATGATTTTAATAAATCATTATGTCTTATTTTTTCTCGTGGCTGCTTTGACTCTTAAGTCAATATTGTTCTTATCATTATAGTTGACTATTATTAAAAGATTTCCAATACACATGATGGTCGACCAATGTTTTTTGAAATAGTGAGTGCATATTTTTAAAAATATAAGCTAAGTATGACATATGAGATGGAGAAATATGCTTGGCTAAGTTAGCTTTATTCTTTTCAAATTTATTTGCATTAATTCCATGTAAATGAATTAATTAAATGATGCGTTATAAATCATTTAATTAATTCATCATTTTTAAATGCAAATAAAGAATGTTATGTAAAGTTGAATCACAATTTTACTTCAGTTACACATCATACTCAACTAAAGACTTTCACATGAAGATGGAGTTATAATGTGCATGGGCGAATTGATAAGAATGAGATAGTTTTGCATGCTTTAGCCCACCTTTTTAGGGATTTCTAGTTCAGTTTGAGTTGCAAATCAGTTACATGCTTTATGATTGCAAGTTTGAGACTGAGTTCACTCATTTTTGCATGAGTTTGAACCTTATTTTTGAGGATTTTTGCTTCTACTCAAATTTCACTTTGGAATTGTCACTTTCTCACTGAAATTGACTGTCAGTTGCTTGTTCATGCACTTTAAAGTGCATTCTCATTGTATACATTGAAAAAGTTTATCTTTTTCATTTTAGTTCTTGTTATTCTGCAAAGCGAATTGTCTTGTAACTCAGTTTTCAAGTTTAATAGATATTGTAGCAGTCTTTACAGGTTTACTTGTGTCCTTTTGCAAAGATTCCTTCAAATTGCAGTGAAATCAAAGTCTGCCTTGTCATTTGGTTGTCTTTATGAATGATTTGATGAAGTTTTATTGTGTTTAAATATCATAACCTTTAAAATATTTTTCTCATTTATATTTGCATGCATTCAAATAGTTAAAATCACAGGTTTAAGTTTGTGTAAATGAATAATATTCTTCTTTGCTGTGAAAACCCTGTTTTCCTTCAAAGGTGATTTATTGAAGCCTTCCTTAGAATCAATTTTTGTGGTGAAACTATCAAAATTGACTTGTGTGGTTAGTTTTCTGAGGTTTATTGTGAATCAAAATTGCAGATCTTTATCAATTAGGTGCATTACCTTCAATTTATAGTTTCTTGCATTTAGCAATAGTTCTTCTATCATTTTTCCTAGTAAGTTATCAGTTAATAATTTGAGAATCATATAGGAAGCCGACCTAGAATCTAGAGGTTCAATCTCATTATAGGTCACCCACAACTTGAGTTTGATCCAATGTTTCAATAGATTGCTGAATTTAATCATTCAAGCATTCGGGTGCAATCTGATTGACAACAGTTTTTGGCACACCCATTAGGACTCTAAAGTAGGCTTCAGAAGAAGAAAATTCAAAGATACAAGTTGTTGTCTTGGTATATAGAGCAACATATTTTCACCTTTCAGAGGTACAAATTTATACCTGGCGACTCTGAGCACATCTACTAATTTCAACAAGTTCAGTGCTGGTATGTTTCAAATTCAAGCTTAATATTCTGATTTCTAGCATTTATATGAGTAGAGATGACAAATTTTCATAGTCAACATGTATACCCACTTCCGTTTCATGAAAATCATGTCAACCAATCACCCTATCAGCCATATCAGGCCAATCATGCTGCTAGTTTTATCCCAAACAACTATGCAACAACAGCCTATCAGCATGCTCAACATGCTTACCTCCCACCCACCCTTGCTCAACCTTCATATCAATATTCATATGTTCACAATCAATTCTAATAGGTTGATGATATGAAGAATAACATGAATAACATGAAGGACATGCTGTCAGACATCACAAAGCATATAGAAGAGTTTAGGAGGTAGCAGGAGTACGATCAACAATAAGAAGAGATGGCCTATTAGGCCTACCTTCATGAGCAAGAATTACTGATGCAGAGGAAACAGTATGAAGAAAAGCTCGAGATGGAGTTAGCAGCAAAAGAGGAGAAAATGAAGCTTTTGCTTGCTCAAACATAGAGGCATGAGGTAGCTCCTTATACTCCATGTCAGCCCGTTCAAGAGGAGGTTTGTAATTTTAAATTCCCAAGTTTCAAGCAAAGTGAGTCTCTTAACCCTTTTAAAATCAAGGTTCCAAGTTTTAGAGATGTTTTACCAATACAAGAGCCTATGCTGGTACAACTTGAATTTGTTAATCCTCAAGATCAGCCACATGAAGTGGCTATTTTCCTTCAAGAAATTCAAGAGATTCCTCAAGTTCCATCTATTTCAATAGCTTAGTCCCTATAGGAACCCATGAACCCTCATTTTCAATCATATCAAGAGCCGAACCCAAGTAATAAAATTACTAGACAACCATGGCGGCCTTCTTGGACCAAACATCTTGACTTCAAAATGCCAAATCTAGTTCAAGAGGCTTCCATTCCAAGTTTCAGAAATCCTCTTCTATTGCAAAGACAAGTACATGTAACAAATCCAGCTATGAATCTTCATGAATAGTCATCTCAAGAGAGCCAACTTATGCATGCATGTCCTGATACCATTTGCAAAGTAGACTTGTAGCAGGAGAGGAACGAACATGACCAATCAAGACAACAGGTTGAGGAGTTTGAAAAAGGTATGAAAGGCAATGATTTCATGTTCTTATCTGATGAATTACCTTCCTTTATTGAGCAGGAAGATGACAAACAATGTGATGAGTTGTTGGTTGAGGTCAACAAATGTGACAAGTTGGAAGCTGCTCATCTAATTCCAGAAGGTAACACAAGTGAGGATTGTGAAGAAACCATATTTTGGAATGATCTTGAGTCCTTTGTTTTACACTTAGATGACCAACGAGATCAGGTTGAGCATGTTTTAAACAAGGAAATAGAGGTTGAATCTCAGGATTTAGCTAATTTGTTTGAGCAATTACCTGAATTTATTAATGAAAATGAGGACAACACATGTTTACTAACATCAGTGTCTACCTTTGAGCAGCAGAGTGATGAGACTCATCTTAATCCAATTCAAAGTGATGAATTAGATGAGAATATGTTTTTAGGCATAATAGAAGTTTTTTGCTCTAACATAAATGATAAGTTAATACTGTATGAGCCAACAACATATGATCAACTTGTTCAAATCAAAGAGCCACACATTCCTTTATTACTTGATGACAGATCAACATCTCTTTCAGACCAGATTGAAATTGAGGCAACAAGAAGGAAGGAGGAAACTCTTATGCTGCATGCAGTGGAGCAGTCTAATCAGCAAGATGGAGTGCCAACAATGTATAAACATGAAGGCAGCAATAAGAGGCCAAGTTTTATGCTTTCAACAGGGTGTCCAATCAGGTATTTATCATACGAGGAGTCTACAGAATTACAACAAGCCATGATTCTGCCAAAGCATGTGATTGCAAAGTGCCAAGAGTAGCAACAGGTTAATTTTATTCATATGCCTCAGATTATCATCTTTAATGATCAGTCAGATAAAGAAGGTATGCTTTTTATGATGATCCAAACTATGCTAACAACAGTTTTTTAGCAGAAGGAGCAGCAGTTAATCAAATGTCTATACTTCTTTTTGATTAATCTTACAGATTTGAAGCATCCTTTGTTATTAATAAAGGGCAACTATTTCTCGTAGCCAGTAAATGGTCATGTCTGAGCACTAAAAATGTTTGGTTAGTGTAGGGTAGGGTAGAGTTTTCTGTTTTGCTTTCAATAAGTGCCCCATGGCACGTTTCATTTCAGTATTGTTTTGTTTTCAATAAAGTGCAGTTGTTTCACCTGGTTTTTCAAACTCTGTCTTCAATAGAGTTGCAGTAGTTTCTTTCAGCTTGTGTGTTTTGAAGCTGAGTTACAAGGTTTTTAGAGGTTAAGAGCAAGAATAGACTTCATGCCCAATGGATATACTAGGCAACTAGTCTATGGTGTTTAGCAGGCAAACACTCCGTAGAGGTCACCAATTTGTTACCTATTTTTCACCACCAACTCAAAACAGGTAGAGCTGAATTGCATCCATCAAAGAAGGTACAAAAAAATTTCTACTTAAGTATTCATTATGTTCCAGAACTTTGATTACTTATGAATTTCAAGTGTTATTATGCAAATCTCAGACAAAGGAACTCATAAATTTGCATAAAAGAATGTTGTTTTTATTCATATTGGAAAGGCTGAAGTCCCGCACAAGCCGCGGTAGTAACTAAATTTGATTTACACAATCAAATGATAGATACAAGAAAAGAAAGTACACTATACAATTAAGAATACAGAAGGCATAGGGTAGAAAGTGAGTCGTCATTGCCTGGAATGACAAATCATTGTCAAATTGAGGTCTTCAGTTGTGACTCCAGTTCTAGCTCTAAGCTCCGATGCACCTGCAAGATTGATAGAAGTGTGGTTAGAGCAATGTGAATCAAATCCTATCATATTCCTATGCTACCAACAAAAATATAATATACTTTTGATTAGGCATCCATCAAACGATTTCACTGTTCAAAAGGAAAACAAAACTCAATGGAAGCTTTCAGCTTCTTTCATTTTGCTAACATGTTTGTTTCAATATGCAGGAACAGGTTCATCATATTCATGATCATCTCATCATATATGTGGGGAAAAATGGGCTCCCACAAGGGTAGAGCCCAACATATCATAAAGGACACCTCTCATTCACATCATATATGAGGGTTATTTAATCAAAGAAAGAAACAGTCATCATTAGATTGTCATCAAGAAGTCTAATTCAGCATGGTAAAACAAATTAAGCAATTATCTTTTGCTCATCAAGACAAATAGCAATTAAATTGTTTCTTTCGATATCAGAGCAGCATAGTCCATTCAAACATTCAAGATACAAAACAAAATAATCCATAACAGCATCATTATGCAAAAGCAAGTCCACATCTGCTCTTATTTAAAAAGGAGTTAACAAGGTCATAGTATTGTGACTTGAAGCTTAAAAATATATGCTACAGGACTATCATGTTGACACTAAATGCATGGTGCAGTCAATCAAAGAAGGGACAATCTTATGAATGATTATCATGGAAGTTTTTTTCTTCTTTGAGAAATGTGGAATTAATGTTAATGCTGCTACTTCCTTTTAAAATTATTACAGCCTTGCATATGTTTGAAGTTTTTATGTATTGTAGTAGTCATTCACAATTTCATTCAGAAATTAGGAAGGCTTTGATAATACTGTTGTCAGGATGAGGCTTGAGGTCTTTATTTTGAAAAGTACAGATTTGTAACAGTGTAGTCATGGAGAATGAGCAGCAATTATCATTAAATGAACAACACATTGCTATACCTTAGAAGATACTCAAAATATGTCACAAGACATTATACAAAAGCTTTCATCTTCTTCCAAAGGTCATACGTTGAAGCACAGTAACAAGCAAAGAGCTTAAAAGAGTATTATATAAAGAACAATGGGACTGACGAGTAACAGATGCATATTTATGAAAAAACATGACATTGATAGTCATTAGTGGAGCAGCAATTAAATTCTTGAAAGAACAACAATACAATGTGATAGTGTGATGAAGAGCAGCAATAACAATGTTGCAGCAACAGGTGTGCTCTCAAGAATAAATGATGTATCTACAATAATAATAGCATTTCTAGATGGGAGCAATCATGGAGTAAAGTCAATGAATAGATTGGTAATCTCATACTAGCAGCCCATAATAACAGAAAATAAAAGAAGCAGTTGTGGAACATGAAAACGGTGATAATGCTTTACTCCAAGAAAGGAAAGGAAAGGTTTCAATCAATGTCACAAGTTTGTCACTATTTTCAACTTTTACACCAATGTTATTTGTTCAAATGTGCAACTGAAGAGAGTTTGTGAAGCCAAAATTTGAGCTTATATGAAAGGTTAAGATTGGACATCAAAGGTCACATGAGATTTTCTAGAATTTTTAAAAGACATGTAAGTTTCAGATAAATCCTTTGAGTTTTTAATAAATTATGAATACCTAGATGAAGATTGTTTAGGCCATGATCAAAAGCAGTAAAGAGAAACTCATGGCCTGAAGCATTAAGAACCCTCAAACAAGAACTCAGAATAATGTATGAAAAAGAGGTAAATACAATATAAAAGCTTCAAAAGTCTATGGCGGCCAGTGATGGCGAACTTTCACAAAGGAGTCAGTATCAGAGACATATGGCGGCCATGTTTCACAGACCAAGGCCTAGTAATGAAAAATTAAAGTATACAGAAACGGCCAGAGGTTATACACAAAGATTATCACATGTCGTTTGCCTTACAAATATAATCAAAAAGCTATTATAGTGACTAACTCCATCTCTCATGGTGGCTATAGCCAGCAAGATACAAAGATTAACACAAAGAAATATGTTAACACAAGGAGATATATCAGAATATTATGCACAGCCGCGCCATTAAGGCTTTAAAAAATGCATTAAAATGCTTGAAGGGATCCAGATCTATGAACATAAACTTCATCTTACCTTTTTGTTCAGAATCTTCAAAAAAATCATCAGAAACAATAGAGAAATCATCAAATTTGAGCTTTAAACCCTACTCCATGGCAGTCGACAGCTTCTTCGTGAAGCTTCCTCAAAGTCAAAAAAATGATTAGGGTTCGATTTTGTCTGCCCTAAATAATATAAGTTTGAAGTTTTCTTTTTCTCCAATGATTTTAATAAATCATTATGTCTTATTTTTGCCCGTGGCTGCTTTTCCTCAAAGTCAAAAAAATGATTAGGGTTCGATTTTGTCTGCCCTAAATAATATAAGTTTGAAGTTTTCTTTTTCTCCAATGATTTTAATAAATCATTATGTCTTATTTTTGCCCGTGGCTGCTTTTCCTCAAAGTCAAAAAAATGATTAGGGTTCGATTTTGTCTGCCCTAAATAATATAAGTTTGAAGTTTTCTTTTTCTCCAATGATTTTAATAAATCATTATGTCCTCGTGAAGCTTCCTCAAAGTCAAAAAAATGATTAGGGTTCGATTTTGTCTGCCCTAAATAATATAAGTTTGAAGTTTTCTTTTTCTCCAATGATTTTAATAAATCATTATGTCTTATTTTTGCCTGTGGCTGCTTTGAAACTTAAGTCAATATTGTTCTTATCATTATAGTCGACTATTATCAAAAGATTTCCAATACACATGATGGTTGACCAATATTTTTTGAAATAGTGAGTGCATGTTTTTGAAAATATAAGCTAAGTATGACATATGAGATGGAGAAATATGCTTGGCTAAGTTAGCTTTATTCTTTTCAAATTTATTTGCATTAATTCCATGTAAATGAATTAATTAAACGATGCGTTATAAATCATTTAATTAATTCATCATTTTTAAATACAAATAAAGAATGTTATGTAAAGTTGAATCACAATTTTACTTCAGTTACACATCATACTCAACTGAAGACTTTCACATGAAGATGGAGTTCCAATGTGCATGGGTGAATTGACAAGAACAAGATAGTTTTGCATGCTTTAGCCCACCTTTTTAGGGATTTCCAGTTCAGTTTGAGTTGCAGATTAGTTACATGCTTTATGAATGCGAGTTCGAGACTGAGTTCACTCATTTTTGCATGAGTTTGAACCTTATTTTTGAGGATTTTTGCTTCTGCTCGGATTTCACTTTGGAATTGTCACTTTCTCATTGAAATTGACTTTCAGTTGCTTGTTCATGCATTTTGAAGTGCATTCTCATTGTATATATTGAAAAAGTTTATCTTTTTCATTTTAGTTCTTGTTGTTCAAGCAAAGAAAATTGTCTTGTAACTCAGTTTTCAAGTTTAATAGATATTGCAGCAGTCTTTACAGGTTTACTTGTGTCTTTTTGCAAAGATTCCTTCAAATTGCAGTGAAATCAAAGTCTTCCTTGTCATTTGGTTGTCTTTATGAATGATTTGATGAAGTTTTATTGTGTTTAAATATCACAACCTTTAAAATATTTGTCTCATTTATATTTACATGCATTTGAATAGTTAAAATCATAGGTTTAAGTTTGTGTAAATGAATAATGTTCTTCTTTGCTGTGAAAACCTTGTTTTCCTTCAAAGGTGATTTATTCAAGCCTTCCTTAGAATCAATTTTTGTGGTGAAACTGTCAAAATTGACTTGTGTGGTTAGTTTTCTGAGGTTTATTGTGAATCAAAATTGCAAATCTTTATCAATTAGGTGCATTACCTTCAATTTACAGTTTCTTGCATTTAGCAATAGTTCTTCTATCCTTTTTCCCAGTAAGTTATCAGTTAATAATTTGAGAATCATATAGGAATCCAACCTAGAATTTGGAGGTTCAATCTCATTATAGGTCACCCACAACCTGAGTTTGATCCAATGTTTCAACAGATTGCTGAATTTAATCATTCAAGCGTTCGGGTGCAATCTGATTGACAACAATACCATTGGTATCCTTTGGCATCCATTAGTTTCATTTATCTTCATTTCACTTCATCATTTAGTCATCATTATCCTTGCATGATCACCTTGCATTCTTATATCCAAAAATCCCAAAAATATATCTTAGCTTCATATCACCTTCCAACTTGCAAGTATTACATGGTTGAAACAAGGTCATGAACTAAAATAAAGGAAATGGATTCCTTAAATGACCCCTTTTCTAGTCCACATCATGACACCAATTTTGGATCAAACTCAAATCAATCTACTCCACATAGAGAAACACCACAAAGATACTCTACATTGGACAATCTAAGTCTAGACGAATTCAACAAGAAACTAACTCCCAAAGAGATTGAAAGAGCTTACCAAGATTCAAGGATTTTATGCATCGTTGATGAGCTCGTTAGTGTTGATCCTAATAGATTCTTCTATGCACTAGCCAAAAAGGGTGCTAAACTCCCTCAAGACTTTGATGCCTCAACCATTTTAGAGGGAGATACTAAAAATCCATTTGTATTAGGGATTCCATCTTCACAACAAATGTCAACCATACCACTTGGGACAACAACACACATGGAAACCACTACCACACATATCTCTAGTATCTCCACACTTGCAAACAAGGTGACTCATGTGACAACACGGGGAAAAAATTCCACATTTGGAAGCTCATCAAATTCCATGGGTAAGACCTTCGAAAATCCTCTTTTTCAAAATACAAACCAAGGTCCCACACCTTTACTTCAAAATACAAACCAAGGTCCCACACCTACACTTCAAAACACAAACCAAGGTCCCCCATTCCAATTTCAAAGCACACCTTCATCAAATCAAAATCAACCAAACAAATCTAGGAGAATTCACATTGTCCCATGAAGGGTTCCAAATCAAAACATTAATCAAGAACCTACCCCATCATTCCAAAATGCTAATCAAGGACCCACCCCATCATTCCAAAACATTAATCAAGGACCTACCCCATCATTCCTAAATGCTAGTCAAGGACATACCCCATCATTTTAGGGACCCACACCATCTTTTCAAAATGCAAATCAAGGACCAACATTTCAAATCCAAGGAACAAATCAAGGGCCTACACCTCAATTTCAAAAAACTATACCAAACACAAACATGACTTTTGGGAAAAATCTAAATTTCAATTTCACTCCAAACCAAAACAATACACATGAATATGGTAACCAAGGTCCCACACCACAAAATGTCAATCCAAATCCAAATCCAACATATGAACTCAACACCAATGTCATAATACCACATAAAACCAACACAACACCATCTCTTGTCGATACCTTGATGCAACAAATAGAAGCCATCCAACAAAAAATGACAAACATGCAATTGGGAACCAACAAGAAAACCTATTCCATGGAAGAATCGTGCCCCTATCCATTCAACAAAAATCTATACTTGCCACCCTTTCCCCCTCACTTCATGACACCAACTTTACCCAAGTACAAAGGGAAAGGAGATCCAATGGAACACATACAAGAATTTAATACATCATGTATGGAATTCATATATGATCTCACCTATTTGATGAGACTATTTCCATGAAGTCTCATAAGACCAACCCTAGATTGGTTCGCACATCTTCCTCCAAGGATTAGAACATGGGGTGAGTTGACTGATAAATTCATTAATGACTTTTCCTTTAACATTGAAAGTGATGTGACCCTCACAACATTATGTACAACCAAACAAGAAGGGGAGTCACTTACCTCATTTTACCAAAGATGGTGAAGTCTAGCTAGCAAGTTCCCTTGTAACATTCCTGAGAAACAACTAGTCACCATGTTTGTAGAAAACCTTAACAAATAAGTGATGAGTGGTCTTTAAATTCGATGTTACACAACTTTTGATGAAATCCTTGAGAAAGGTGTCCTTATTGAAAAAGGTATTGTCACAAAAGGACTAGTCAAAGTACACAAAGAGACTCCAAAGCCCAATAATGACAAAATAAAATATTGGTCCTGAAATCAGAACATCACTAATGATGGGATTTTTGATGCTAAAGTCATAAACAAAGGTCCTACCATCCACCTCAAAGGTCCTTCCTCATCAAACACATCAAATACTGAAACACAAGGTCAAAGTCAAACATTGAACGCAGTCCAAAACAATCAACAACGCAAAGGTCCTCCATGTGCCAAGAGAACATATACCCAATTGGATGAACCCATTGAATCAATCCTAAAAACACTCTTGCAATCCAACTTCATCCAACTACTAGACATCAAAAACTATGAACCCTCATTGATCAAACCTTATTGGTGGAAAAAAGATGAGTATTGTGAATATCACTGCAAAAAAGGACATAAAACATCTAGATGTTGGACACTCAAAAATGTCATTCAAGACCTCATTGAACAAGGAATAATTTCAATAGACAATCCAAAAGGCAAGAAAAATGTTGATCATACCATATTTAAAACTCCCTTGCAAGATCATGACAAAGGAAAAGCCTCCAGTTCAAGGAACAACAATAATACTAATTATGCTAGCATCAAACATGATTATAACACTATTATCCTTAATGCAAGACCCTTTGATGATCACATTTCCACCATTACCATAAATAAGAAAATTTTAGAATGCGTTGTCACCACTTGCAGAGCCAAGATAACCCTTCTAGGACCTCCTTCCAATCCGCAACCATGAAGTTAGTACAATCTCCTAGACTAGCTAGGGAAGACTCCCGCGCATATTTCCATCTTGGAAATCCTTTGCATATCTCCTCAACACAGACCTATCCTTGATAAAGCCTTGCAAGAAGCATCCATACCAGCTAATCTAGATGTCAATGAATTTCAGGCCATGGTTCGATACCTAGCTATGTCGCACCATGCCACCTTTTTTGAACAAGAATTTGCCACACAAAAGATAGATCATAACGATGCCCTACACTTGGAAGTCTGCATTAATAAACATAAGATCAGATGAGTCCTAGTAGACAGTCAAGCAAGTCTAAACATTTTCTCACTAAAATTGGTGAAAGAATTGGGATACTCTGAGAATTGCATAGACCAAACTAAGAAAATTGTGATTAAAGCTTATGATGATGCTGAGCGCTCGTTTGAAGGAGTAATTTCACTTCCCGTAAGAGTTGGTCCAACAATACAGTACACAGTGTTTCATGTCTTAGATATGGATTTATACTACAACCTTCTCCTTGGCCACCCATGGATTCATTCCATGAAGGCTATCACATCCACATATCACCAATGCCTCAAGTTCCCACATAGTGGCATTGAAATTAATATTCCTGGTGATACTGACCCCTTTCAATATTGCACAAACCTAAAAGGAATTGTTGAACACCAAGTGTCTGTAAATCAAGAGGCCTCATCTTCCATCTCATCCCATCACATTGATCCATTTGACCTCGTTAAATCATCCACTCCATTTATCACACCATCAAACCCTAAGGTCCAAGTCTATGATATGGGATGTGGAGAATACCATATGAATAATTTATTAGTGAAAAACAATGCTAATGCCCTTGAGAAGATTCAAACTTCCAACACTAATGTCAAGACAACTATAGAAAGAATGCAAAAAGATGACTGTGCTTGGATTGAAACCTTTTGGGATCCTGATGATATATCTACCTTTTCCCTATCCACTGCCACTGAATCTTTTCACATCCATGATAGCCCCATGTTTGACCAAGATATCTATGATAACCCATTCTTTGATCCTAAATCTGTTGAGGATATCCAATCTTCATCCTTCCATCCCACCTACCTTGGGCTAGGATATGCATTTTCTAATGCCGCCTCTACTAAGCCATCTTTCCAAGTTGTTAAGGATGTGCAAGTCTCCTTTGATGTTAACAGTACAAAGAAGGATAGTCCCAAGGACTCCATTAATGGAATTGCCACTCCTTATCATACACCAAACACTCCTATCACTCTATCCATTTCACCCATCTCACTCACATCCATCCACATCATAGACATGGATCAACAAGTCATATCTCAAGAAAAGAACAAGGATAAATCTCAAGAATTAAAGGTGAAAGTTCCTTTCCCAAATGGAGATCCACAATCCAAAGAAAGCATACAAAGAAAGAACAATCAAGAAAATTCCTTTAGCCAAATTCAAAAGCTATTAGATGAGTCAAAAATACAAATAAAAGTGAAGACTGAAAGAAAGAAAAATTATGCCTCTTCATAAAAAATAACTAGGGCCATCTATCAAAATAATGAAAGTAAGAAAGAATTAATCTCCAACTATGCCTCTCCATCAAAAATAACTGGGGCATCTATCAAAGAATAATGCCAAAAGAAGAGCTTGTTGATCCAACGTCTCCACTATCACTTTTACTCATTTCATATATCCCATTCCATCTATCCATACTCACACATCCATCATCTCTTTCCACCTCCATTGGAAATGCTTTTCAATGTACCTTTAATGATGACCCCTTCACGTACTCTAGCTCATTGGTCACCCAAACTCCTTTTCGTCTAAATCCTGATGGCCATCGGGAGTTGATAAGTCTCAAATGTTGTTAGACTTCTTACAGACCATCTGTCAACCCACTTTGTTGACCCACAATCATTCCATGCTTAAAGTGTACATGTAGAACAAAAGCATGCCATCTTTTGTGTATGGATAGTCCATGTACTTGCATTGGAGCTTCTAAAAGAGTGTAGCTCGCTTGATCCTGTTAGTGTACAACAATCCTCATATTTTGGAATGTTAGTATCATCTACTAAATGAAAAAATCTATGAACTAAAGAATTACCTTCACTACCTGGACCCATTGTATGATTACACCACTTGACAATTGATCTTGCATCTGTCAACTTTACATTGTCTTTGTACTTTAACTCTTCTCATGCTAAGGCTCTTTTGATACATGCACCTATTCCATCATGCTCCCCCTTTCCATGCCTGACCTTTGAGAAGTTCCACATATGGGGAACACCACTGATCCTATGCATCTTGCTCAACCAGTAAAACATTCTGGAGTTCTTGGATTGCGATGTACAATTATCTGACTATATGATATGTTGACTGAATGATATGCCCCTACTAGCCAGATCAACATAGAACATCTGAAAGCAACCTTTCACAAACTCTGTAAAATGTGTGTGATCATCATTGATGTAAAAGTGATACTCCCTCAATACTTTCTTGTTATCCTTTGTACTATCATTTGCATGAATGAATGCTATATGCACACATATAGCAACCTGCATGGAGTTGTTGTAGTGTGATTGCACCTTGTTATGTGGTTGTAGTGTGTAGTTCTCTATGAAGTTGACAATGGAAATGATGCTATGAAGTGGAAACATGTCCTTGCATAAACTAAACTGTGAGTCCAACCATCAAGCTCTATGTGTATGCCTTGCATACTCATAGACCACCTGATCATGAAAAATGCCCATAACCAATTCACACTTCTTTGCTTCTTTCCCATCTTTTAGACTCTAGGCCACTATCTTGTATTTTCCAAATTCCACAATTTTGTCTCCAATTGTGTGTGTACTGGCCATGTGTTGGCAAATTGACAAATGTTGCATGCCACCACAATGATCACATGTGCCATCCAAAAATGACTTGTAAAAAATTTGACCATCCACTCTTTCACTTAAAATGGAGGATAAAAATTCCCTTGAGGATTTAGGTGGAGGCCTTATGTTACATTCTTGCAAAACATTGTTAGTATGCATATTTACACATATATGTCGATAAACATCATAATGGTTAGAAAACTAAATATGTACTCTACAATAACAAGTAGTGCGTTTGTGATTTATTTTGACATAAAAAGGATTTAGCAATTCAAAATATCTTTGACATATTTTAATTTTAGGAAACTTCCATATAAAATCAGCAAAAAGTTGGGTTTAAGTGGTATCCAAATAATGCTTTGGATGTGGCTCATGGATTTTACTACCAATTCTCCTTCTTACAACATATCTTTGATTGAGAGAGGTGGGTATATGCAAGATCATGATGGGCCAAAAAGTGGCAATATGATGGGTATGTGGCCGATGACTCTTTTTTACCCCAAATCGATGAAACGAAAATGGTTTTTAAAGGAGATTCTTAGCTTTCCACCAATATAAATTATTCTTTAATTTGAATTTAATAAATAATTATTATTCATTTTTGTTAAAATGATTAAATTTCTTTCAAATTATAACCAGAATGTTGAACTTAATAAATATGAAGTTGATGCCAAATTAGTATTGAAAAATACTGATCATGAATTCACAAGTCTGAATTTTTCCTTAATGGTATTCGATCTACAAGAGCAGAAAATTTATTGATTTCAATATCTCCAATTGTGGTCGGATCTACATTAAATATATAAGGAAGAGACACATCCCATGAGCGGACATGTCTCCATAAAGTGGAGGCATGTCCGTTCATGAGATGCCTCATGAATTGTGTCTTTTCATCTAAACTAAACACCCGATCACCAATTCGGAGTTAGTTACTTAATAAACATAAATGCTTACTAAGTTCGATCTGATTTTATCTTGCACAAATAAACAATATCCACTTTGGAAATGATCACCGATAATGATGCTCAATTGGGATCCTATATGAAACATAAAATGCTAATAATCCACAATTAATAACCTTCAAATGCAGATCGATAATATACTTGGAATGTAGTAGATTTTGATATAAATGATGATGTATACAATTAATATATATATGTGTGTATACATATGTTAGTACATATTGACATATATATACACACACATATGATCATCATTTCTATATCTGACCGAAGCTACCATATTTCAACACTCCCTCTTAGCTAGGGAAGATAACACTAACCAAGTATATAGTGATATCACCTTACTCGTGATATCAGAATATATGGTATGCTTATAAGAGAGTCAAGTCAGTTGACATTCTTCATAACACATCTTCATTATGGTATGTGCACTGACATCAAGTCTCATGATGTCTACCATAATAAATCATGTCATATCCACGGATACATTTATCCACCATGATTATCTCATAAGGATCATAATGATCTTCAACTGATATCAAGTCTCATGATATCTATCAAAATGTCCAAGAGATACTATCATGACATATCCACGGATATCAAGTCACATGATATCCATCATGATAGTGAAACTAATCATTGTAGAGTTGTCACTTTACAATGCCAAATACAAGTGTTCATTATTAGAAAGATCGTCACCTTTCAATAATGTACACAAGGGGTGAGGGCCCATAAAGTCACGAAGTCACACTCATGACAAAAGAGTTTACACATTAAACATATTTTAAATACATTAGTACAAAATAAACAATTTGAGTCTCAACAATAACTTACATTTCAACCATACCAAGTTTCTTCCTGAAGAGTTCAACTTTAACTCTGGAGAGAGGCTTGGTGAGCATGTCTGATGTTTGATCATTTGTACTAATATACTCCAACTAGATCAAATTCCTTTCTACCATGTCTCTCACATAGTGGTAAGTAATCTCTATATGCTTTGATCTATCATGGAATACTGGATTCATTGAAAGCTTAATACAACTCTGATTGTCACAGAGGATAATAGTAGGATTCAAGGGCTCACCAAATAATCCCACAAGCAATTTTTAGAGCCATACCTCTTCTCTTTCTCCCATAGAGGTTGTAATATATTCGGCTTCTGTTGTACTCAGTGCCACAAAAGATTGCTTCTTGCTACATTAGGGTATCATCGCAGACTTCAACCTAAAACAAAATGATCATCTTCTTTAGGTTTAGTAGGCCCCCTCTGAATCTTCAGGCACTTGCATCAACCTCCTGGCCTCATCATCCAAGATTTCCTGCAACACTAGCTTTAGAGAAATGGTTTCCAACACACACCTCTGTAGAGATTCAGGGCTGTCCTCTTCAACCTCATCCCAGATCACTCTATTCTGAAAAGGTTTGTGGAGCTACCAATGTCAAATTCAAATGACAGTCTAGAGAAATTATGATCTTAGCAGCTGAAGGGATCCTCTAAGGATTTAGCACCTAACCTTGCAATATAGTAATCTTCACTTCTTCTCAGTGAGTTACAAAACTCCCTCTTGATCCCTACTTCAAAGATTGCAAAGAAGACTTCTGGAAGAGAACTCCCTCTAACCACCAACTCAGTTCCATGGCTGCAAGTTGTGACTTCACGCTTGATCATTTCTTTGGTTGGCATGACTTCCTCATAAGATGCCTCAAGCTTTTCATCGCTAATCATAACCTTCTTGCTTCTAGCTGTTCACAAAGCATTTTAGAGAGAGATTACTAATAGTTTATAACTATCCAAAGAAATATCAAGACTAGAATCATACAAGGTTTACTATTTCAGGTTATAGCATGAATACATAAGAATTTATGAATAATATTAAAACATGAATAAATAAATCAGCCTAAAGAGAAATATATCAAAAAATCAGAATGAAGGAATAAAGAAACTTATCTTTATTTAATTTTGATATAACTCTTTCTTCCATCTTTTACCCCTCTCAAGAGTGCTAAACTTAGCACAACAAAAGATAGTCTGCACAACTACAAATTTCTTGAATGCAATATGTAGTTTAGCATATACAACATAGAATTAGGCCTCTCAAGGCACCATCTTAGTCCATGCACAAAGAGAATGTTATCGAAGTGATCATCCAATCACAACAAAAATTTGTATTTCTCTTTTTATCTCAGAGTCACACTCAGAGATCTTTACAATAGCAAGGAATAGAGGTATCTCCATAGGATCTTATCCCAAAGATCACATATTTAAGAGAAACCACGATTAAAAACACATTTTTCAAATAACCAAGGTTAGATTTGCACAACTTAGCAAACTAAAATTTTTACCCTAGATTTCAAAAGTATAAACACAAGAATACTTATCTCGATGAAATCATTTGGTTGCAGCCATCGAATTCAAACTTAATCCAATAGTAGCTTGAACTATCATCATATGAGCTCTTGACAACAAGGTTGTAAAGACCATTGATGTCCATCAAGACTGCAAGGATGTATATTGTCCTCTAGATTAAGCTAAACCACGCCAATGCTAAATTCTGCCAATAAGCCCAAATTTTCCAGATAACATGAACTTCATTTATGGACATGAAGCAATCACCCAGGCAACACACAACATGATAATATCTTAAAGATCCAATATGTGGCAACAGAGTGAACCACACTTCTCAGAATACATGCATACTTTTGAACCTTCAATAATCATATGCTTGAAAATAAGCCCAACTCCAAGGCGATAGTAACCAATACCATGAATATAGACCAACAGACGACAACCATAGAACCACCGATATATGATGTCGCGTGTGAATAGAGAAGGATGATGCCGATATTGTGCTCCACCCTTTCAGTGGTGTCGCACATAACCAATGACTCCAGACTAATGAGTGATGAGATCTATTCCACCCCCTATTATTTGGAAGCAGTGAAGGGAGGTCCTCTTGCTTGACAGAAAACAATATGCTTGATACCTCAAGCGGCACTACCCAGAAGCACTCTTCTATAAGAATTGTGACTTATGAATTGAGATATGAGAGATATCAAGAGCCTGTAGCTTCGCCATAATTTGGCTCTGATCGCCCACCTAAATAGATGATATCAATCCTCAAATACGATGACTGGAATATGTGAATCCAGACAACACTCATCGCAATCCCGACGACACTAATCCAGCATATAAGGGATTGCACGACTTCAAAAGGTTAGAGAAAAGACAAGCCTCAAACAGGGGTCCTGGTGAAGTCAAAGCCAGATGCTGGAGGGAGATCGCGTGAATGCTCTTCAAGGAAATTTGATCTCATCTCCATGCAAAAAATGAACCTCAGAAAAGCATGAAGATGATAGGGCACATGAGATTCCAGTGTTGCATTGATGCCACGGGCTCGCGAACTCTCAGGTGATGATGACTAACACAGGGAATTGCAAATCAAGATCTTCAGACTTTGATCCAATATATATGTGACTCGACTACTGCAAAAGATATGCCTCTTCTATATCGAATAACAAAACTGCTCTAACAAATCTGATCTCTTAAATTTAATTGGATCTTCCTTAACTTGGCTCTAAAACCATGTTAAAATGATTAAATTTCTTTCAGATTATAACCAGAATGTTGAACTTGATAAATATGAAGTTGATGCCAAATTAGTATTGAAAAATATTGATCATGAATTCACAAGTCTGAATTTTTCCTCAATGGTATTTGATCTACAAGAGCAGAACATTTATTGATTTCGATATCTCCAATTGTGGATCGGATCTACATTAAATATATAAGGAAGAGACACATCCCATGAGCGGACATGTCTCCACAAAGTGGAGGCATGTCCGTTCATGAGATGTCTCATGAATTGTGCCTTTTCATCTAAACTAAACACCCGATCAGCAATTTGGAGTTAGTTACTTAATAAACATAAATGCTTTACTAAGTTCGATCTGATTTTATCTTGCACAAATAAACAATATCCAATTTGGAAATGATCACCGATAATGATGCTCGATCGGGATCCTATATGAAACAATGAAATGCTAATAATCTGCAATTAATAACCTCTAAATGCAGATCGATAATATACTTGGAATGTAGTAGATTTCGATATAAATGATGATGTATACAATTAATATATATATGTGTACATACTGACATACTGACATATATATACACACACACATATGATCATTTCTATATCTGACCGAAGCTACCATATTTCAACAATTTTCTATTTTTGAATACTAAAGTCTTGATGGATAGGATGATTGAAAAAACATCTATAGCTTTTCACCGATTGATTCTCCTTTTTTTATCCAAACATGTCATTCCCATGTTTTTCACATGCTCATAGGATTAAAATTGAATTTCAAGGAAGTTTCACCTCAAGTTGTTGTGGTTAGATATGAAGTTTTGATATTTTAAAATTTGAAAATAAAAAATCATAATTAATTATTTGCTTCCAAAAAAAATTACAAAAAAATATGCATCACATTGGCATACTAGTCCTCTACTTATATCTAAAATATTATAAAAAAATATTATCATTTTATTGTGGTTAGGGTGGTTAGATAGACACCTACTTATTTTTTCCCTGAAATTTAAGTACTACTACATTGAAATTTCAAATTTTCACCAAATATTTTTTTTTCTTTAAATAAACCTAGTGGTTTAGAAACTACATTCACTGCTACTGCATCATGTCTCCTACATACTTTGAAATAATATAGATAACTTTATTCAAATTTTTACGTCAAGTTGCCTAACTTTGATTTTTTTGAATTTTTTGCCACTTAAGGGCCTATTTTTTCCATGATGATCCTGCACATACCCAGGTCCTTGTGTTATCCTTCCAATAATCTACTATTAAATATCTCAAGGCTTGAGCAATTATTTTATCTTTCCATGGAACTCTACCTGAGAATGCCCATAACTCATTGCTATTTGGATCCTCCACTCTTTCATGCCTTCCTTTGGCTCTCATTAGAGATGATCTACTTATTTTCAAAAAATTAATTGTCTTTGTAAGGTTCACCTTGTTCCTTGTTTGCTGCTTAATAATGTTGTTGTCATAACATGTTGTGTGGCACAACTATCCTTCGTGCGTGAGGTAGAATCCATGCTCTTGTATGCGCTCATCAAGTTCTTTACAATGGAATTTTCACTAATTCATTCAAAACTCTTAGCCCAAGAGCCTTCATGGTGGGCCTAAATTTGAGTTGCCTCATCATTTAAA